>JBBDGP010000278.1:15297500-15897500 GCA_037952835.1 Lithobates septentrionalis | reverse complement strand
CAAAAGATTGTACTATTTGCGCCACCTGAAGGCTACGTTTAGGGGGCCGTTTTGATTTGGGCCGCAGGGGGTTTGATTTGTCAGAGGAGTAGTCAAATGGGGTATTGGAGTCTCCCCCCAATATTACTGTGCCAACTAAATGCGGCTTAATTACCTTCAGTGTGGTGTTAAAAAAGAGGTCCTGGTGTGTGTTAGGAGTATAATATGAGACAAACGTGTAGGCCTCGCCATTAATCGTACCTGACACTAGAATGTAACGTCCCTCTGGATCTTTGATGGTGTTCGCGTGCACGAATTGAGTTCTGTTTGAGAAGCAGACCGCCACTCCTCTCGTTTTGTTGTCAGCATTAGCTAGGTGGAAGTTCATGAAGCTTTTATGAAGGAATTTAGGCTGGTAGGAAGTGGGGAAATGAGTCTCCTGGAGCAGTACTACATCAGCCTTCAGTGTGTGAAGCTGTTGCAGTATTTTGCGTCTCTTCACAGGGGAATTAAGGCCCTGTACATTGTGGGAGAGTATCTTAAGTGTCCCGGTCAGTGGCGTGGAGTCAGTCATGGGGAAGCAATGAGTGTGGTACTAAGCATTTGTAATTCTCACCTGATGTCGTAATTGTCCCTGGCAGATAGGAGACAACCCCAGTAACATTGCGGGCTCGATCTGTGTTACGGCAAACGGGAGATCCAGCGAGAACCTGTAGCTGAAGAGGAGGGGGGGTGGGGGAGAGGAAAGGAGAAAGGAGAGAAGAGAAGAGAAAAGAGGTAGAGAGGAGTGAAAAAACAAACCATTAGATATTGCATCAGAAAGTTTTTACCCAAATCCCCACGGACCAGCAAGGGACCCCTCCCTGCCTGGACCGGTACCCAAAACAAAGAAAAAATTCCGTGACCCAAGGGTCGAGAGAGTCTGGGTCAGATAGGTGAGTGAACAAGGGTTCAGCTATCGGAGCCAGGGAGAGGCGCACTACGACCACTCCGGTCAACGCCGCCTCTGATTGAAATTGTGGCAGGAAATAAACAATGCAATGTAGGCCCTGCTATCACAAGTAGTAGTGATCAAAAAGCTTTGAATAGTTGGAAGAAAAAAAGGGAAAAAAATAGAAAAAATTTTTTTTATTAAAAACGGAACAGTACAACATTTTCCCCGGAAAATCTGGACCCGTAGGGATCCGAAAGGAAGTCCTGGGGAGAACTCAGAAGAGGAAAGTCACCAAAATACTGGCATCAGGTCGGTCGTCGACACAGACCTAAGGGAGGACCAAAAACAGAGACTGATGATGCTGCAGGCCCAATCATGGGGGAAAGGACTCTTTCGATCGATTGGGAAGCTGTTTCTGCCACACTGGCGACACTGGGCTGGTGGGGGATGTTCTCTTGACAGACGATGCTCCTCAGGAGGCAGAAGACGGTGGGACTTCCTGAGTGATCACACCCAGATGAAGGAGAAGTCGTTCCCCGTCTTGGAACATTGAAAAATTGTATGGTTTGTTGCGGTATGAGAAGTTCAATCCCAGCGGGAAGGCCCATCTGTAGGCGATCTCTTTGCTCGCCAGGACTTGTAGTAGCGGTTTCAGGGCCCTTCTTTTTTGTACGGTATATGGGGATATATCAGCGAAGATTTGGACCTGATGACCTTGGAACATCAGTTTCTCCGCTGACCTGGAGAGTTTCATCACTTCTTCCTTGACTGCATAGAAATGCGGTTTCACGATGATGTCTCGTGGCAGACCATCAGAACGAGGTGGTTGTAGTGCCCTGTGGGCTCTGTCGAGCAAAGCGATGAGCCGGAATGTTGGGGATTAAACTTTTGATGAAGTCCTGGACTGCCATGTGGGTGTCTTTAACGGATTCAGGGAGCCCCCTGAGATGAATGTTGTAACGTCTCGACCTGTTCTCGAGGTCATCTATTTTAGAGGTGGCGGATTCCATTTGGTCCTGGAGATCCTGGATTCTGGAAGTATTTTGGTTAATTCTCAGGATAGCCTGATCAGATTTTTGTTCGATCACTTCAATTCTGGCACCAATCTGCTGCAAATCCACATGTATGGAAGCAGTGATCTGTGTAGCTGTGTGGGATAGGCCTTTTGAGAGCATCTGGGAGAAAGCAGCCATCATGGAGGGGAAATCAGTAGGGGAGGGAGGGAGATCCCTGGCCTGTATATATCACAGGGGTCCGGGCTGTGAGGCAGATCCTGCTGAGGGGTGAGAGCTGCCCCTCCAAATGTCCTCCTTAACAGAGAGTCAGTGGATGCTGGAGAGGGGAACCCCGGGAGAGTACTCACTGTGGCATCCGATGCTTGTGAGGACGGGAGGGCCCCTTAATCCTGGTCTGCAATGGACTCTGACAGGCAGGGCAGGCCTCGTGAGGAGACGGCCGCCATTTTGGAATGGCCAGGCTGCTCCAAAGATCTGTTTAAGGCATCAATAAGGTTCCACCGGGAGGTAGAGAAGGACATCCAAGTGTGGCTGGAGGTGTCCCCAAGCAGCAGGGACAAGAGCCGGGCCGAAACGAGGGCTTACACCGCCGCTATGGACGGCGTTAGGTCAGAGTGACGCGGAGCTCCCGGGCTAAGCGGCCATCTTGGACGCTGCCGCGCATGCGCCACCTGACTGTTCTTTCTATGACAATATATTGAGACAAGCAACCCTCTCTGAAATGTCTGATACTGTAAAATGGTCTGATGAAATGTTAAATGTTTTTGCCATGTCGAAATGTGCAATGATTACCAGCCCGGGCCTCGGCCTCCCTGAAATATGGCAAAATGTATAACTTGTTTGCGAAGGAAAATTTCAGAACCATGGTGGGAGTACTGGCCCAAGAACATGGTGGGAGACTGCGTCCTGTAGTTTTTTTTCTCTCAAAGATGGTCCCGGTGCAGGTTCAGGGCATGCCCGGTTGTCTCAGAATTTTAGCGTTCTGTGCGATGGTGGTTGAGATGGCCACTTCTTTCACTCTGGGACACGACACCACACTTCACACCACCCACAATGTGTCAATTCTGTTGAAAAATGTACATACACAGCACATGTCTGCTCAGAGGTTGAGCAGATATGAGGTTTATTTTGCTGTCCAATCCAAAATTGCACATCAAATATGCTTCTCCCACTGCAGGCCCAGCACCAATTTTAAATGCCCTTTTAGGATTAAAAGGAAAACAGGATGAGGTTGTGCCACAACATGACTGCATAAACCTCATTCACCAAGACACATCACCCAGGTCTGATTTATCTTTCACAGCACTACCAGACACACAGAATGTTTTTGTGGATGGTTCTTGCTCTAGGCCAAATGATCACACATACCATGCAGGGTATGCAGTTGTGCAGCTTCCAGATGTTATACTTGAGGCCAAGCCTATCCCATATCAATCAGCACAGGCTGCTAAATTAATTGCACTCACTAGAAGGTCTTTGAAGGTCAGGATGTAAACATTTACACTGACTTGAAGTATGGGTACGGCGTGAAACACGACTTTGGTGTGATATGAAGTAGGCGTGGCTTCGTGGCAGCAGATGGAAAGAACATTTCACATTCTTCTTTGGTAATGTTACTGCTAAAAGCTATACAGCTACCTAAAACACTGGCTATAGTACACTGCAGAGCACATACAGGCCAACAGACAGAGATAGCCAGGAAAAACGCTCTGGCTGACCATTCTGCTAAACAAGCTGCTATCTCACAGACAACAGACATCCAAATGGCTATGCTTATACCTGACCTATCCCCATTTGAACAGTCACTCGCAGATCTCCAGGATTATGCCTCAAATTATGAGTTAAGGGACTGGGATAAAAAGGGTGTGCAGAAAGATCCAAAAAACTGGACTGCAAAGAGGGGAAACCATGTATACCAGTGGCAAGTGCATCACTCTTCATCTCACAGTACGACGGAATAGGCCACGCAGGTATCTTCTGAATAGAGATTTTTATATTCTCAAGATGGGTCGAACTTTTTGTGACCACAAAAGGAGATGCACAAACAATAGTGAGGATCCTCACTCAGGAAATCATTTCGAATAAACTCAGACACTTCGAATAAACTCAGACAATGGTCCAGCTTTCATGGCCAGGGTCTGCCAGGACTTGGTAAAAACTCTCAAGATAGAATGGAAGTTCCACTTTCCCTACCACCCTCAAAGCTCAGGGATAGTAGAAAGAATGAACAGAACAATAAAAGACAAGATAAGAAAGGCCACAGGAGGAACCTTTGCCAACTGGAAAAAAGTCCTCCCAGCAGTCCTGGCAGAAATAAGAATGACCCCTTCCAAAACAACAGGGTAGTCACCTTTTGAAGTTTTGATGGGTAGACCTTTCCCCACCCCATGGGCCAGAGCACCTTTAATGGTAGAAAAGGGAGATTTAGACTTAATACAGGAAGATTATGTAAGAAAACTGGTTGAAACATTGGATACAGTCGAAAGAAATGTTGCACGCACCTCTCCTTTTTCTTCACAGGAAGCTACTCACCGCTTCAAGGTGGGAGACACTGTGGTGGTCCAACAGCTGAACAGAAATAAGAAGCAAGAGTATCCCTTTGGACCTCCTACCACAGTGGTTGCAGTGACCAGAACAGCCATCCTAGTGGAAAACTGCCAGTCCTGGATCCATGCCAGCCGAGTAAAAAAGGTTGCCCAAAGCCCCAGGAGCAGGAAGGAGACCTTGGATAAAGGAGGCCCTCAAGCAGAAGTCCAAGCAGACAAAAGAGGAGTTCCTGGGAAAGCAGGTCCGGCCAGAGAAGATGACCTCCCTTATTTCACCACAGACTTCTGGCAAGGCATTTTACCTCTTGATTCTGATCTCTCTGATAGTGTCCCTGCCCACCTGTATCTACCACCCTGAATATTTGGGTGCAATTAAACGTATCTGTGGGAACAAGCACACACACACAAGAGAACATTACAGTGACACAAGCTAGAACATAGAGGTTGGAGATAGTTTTACTGATAAGATGCTTTTGCTAAAATTTAAGTATGCTTATGCTCAAAAAAATCAGGGTATGAAGAATGTTGGATATGTAGCAAATTACATCCTAGCACTGCTCAAATTCCCCTTTTGGCTGTACCTTTAAATATTTCCTCCTTCCTCAACAAGGCTCCTCCTGTTTTCTTAATTAACATATCCACTCTGTACATAAATAACACTTACCTTTCCAATAGCAGGTAAAAGTCATTCTCCCGATTGGTGTTTTAATTTAGGGAATGAGACACAGACTAACCCCTCCATTTGTAACAGGTCAATATTTAACATCTCCCTGTGCCAACCTAGATGCCAGTATACACCCCAGATACCCCCTCAAACACTGCAACAAAGGGGGGTTGTTCTATAAACAAGATATTGCCTGGGCATGGTTTCCTTCTTAGACAGGATGGGGTATAAACATGATGAAAAGGTTGAACAATTATTCAAGTATATTGGGTGAGATAATGGAGAGGAATTCAGATGACATTGCTATGTTAAACATAGAAACTAGAGCAATTAGAAAACAGCTAGAACTACATGAGTTAGCTATAGAAAGCATGAGTAGAGCTCTCACAGGGTTTATGTGAAATGACTGAGGACTAGGGATGAGCCGAACACCCCCCCGGTTCGGTTCGCACCAGAACCTGCGAACGGACCGAAAGTTCGCACGAACGTTAGAACCCCATTGACGTCTATGGGACTCGAACGTTCGAAATCAAAAGTGCTCATTTTAAAAGCTAATTTGCATGGTATTGTCCTAAAAAGGGTTTGGGGACCCGGGTCCTACCCCAGGGGACATGTATCAATACAAAAAAAACTTTTAAAAACGGCCGTTTTTTCGGGAGCAGTGATTTTAATGATGCTTAAAGTAAAAAAAAAAAAAGTGAAATATTCCTTTAAATATTGTACCTGGGGGGTGTCTATAGTATGACTGTAAAGTGACGCGTGTTTCCCGTGTTTAGAACAGTCCCTGCACCAAATGTCATTTTTAAAGGAAAAAATCTCATTTAAAACTGCTTGCGGGTTTAATGTCATGTCGGGTCATGGCAATATGGATGAAAATCAGTGAGACAAACGGCATGGGTACCCCCCAGTCCATTACCAGGCCCTTTGGGTCTTGTATGGATATTAAGGGGAACCCCGCACCCAAATTAAAATAAGGAAAGACCCTATATACTCTGAACAGCAGTATACAGGCGGTGCAAACAAGACAGGGACTGTAGGTTTGTTGTTAAGTAGAATCTCTTTGTAATTTTGAACGGGTACATTTTTAACGTGTTTAGCTCCAGCCAAAAAATATTTTTTAAGCTTTTTGGAAAACATAGGGAAGGGTTATCACCCCTGTGACATTTGTTTTGCTGTCTTTCCTCCTCTTCAGAAGATTTCACCTCACTTTTTGTCCCAATGAAAAATGTTTTTTGAAAATTTGGGTTTTTTTGTGGAACAAGGATTGGAAAGCATCAGTGGAAAGGAGAAATTGTTTTCCCATATTAACTCTTACAGGAGAGAATTTCCCTTCCTAGGGGTATATTTCATCTCACTTCCTGTTGTCTCCTTCCGTTTGCAAGTAGGAGTCGTTTGTAAGTTAGATGTTTGAAAGTAGGGTCCTGCCCTATATACTCAGCAGAAATTTGGGCCTTAGGTGTTGCTGTGGCCACAACACTGTAAGCCCTCACAGGGCCCTGCTGTGAAATATTAGATCAAGAATTGTAATTACATGCCCCTGTTGAACAGGAGCTGAAAAATTAGGCCTTAGGCACCGGTGCTGGTGCCACAACACTGCAACCCCTCACAGACACTCTAGTTGGAACGCAGGAACGAGCCCTGCTGCAAAGTATTGCATCAAAAATTGTAATTACACGCCCCTGTTAGACAGGGGCAGAAAAATTGGGCCTTAGGCACTGGTGCTGGTGCCACAACACTGCAACCCCTCACAGACACTCTAGTTGGAACGCAGGAACGAGCCCTGCTGCAAAGTATTGCATCAAAAATTGTAATTACTTCTCCAAGACCTGGACCACATGGTCTATGTTTCGCTACTCCTCAGAATTTATTTCATGGGCCGCAGAGGAATCCACCGACACATCTGTATAGCCACGGTGGAAAATTTCTCTTATTTTCTACTTCCCTTACTGCCTTGACCCTTCTATCCCAACTATCTCCCTTTTCTCCCTTCTCCTTTCCCTTTAAATGTTTGCGTTACACGCTCACCTACAACATAATCTCTAGTATTATGAGACCGGAACAGTGTCACACACAGAGGTTCCCCCTCAGAGAAAACGTGCTCAGCGCAGAAGTAAAAGCCCTAGCCTACATACAATGCGTGGGCACCACTCGTTGAGTAGATAGTGGTGCTCGCCTAATATTACTAAGCCAGGTTAGACGCCGTAGGTATACAGGCTTATATACCATATCAATCAACCAAAGTTCACGTATTATCTAAACCATGAGATGGTACGACAACAGTGTTACACGAATATACGAATGTATATCTTTGATATGTGTTATTGAACGACTTATATGTATACTGTACTTCTTTGCAATGATACTTTGCCTATCAATAAAATAAGATTGAATTAAAAATTGTAATTACACGCCCCTGTTAGACAGGGGCAGAAAAATTGGGCCTTAGGCACTGGTGCTGGTGCCACAACACTGCAACCCCTCACAGACACTCTAGTTGGAATGCAGGAACGAGCCCTGCTGCAAAGTATTGCATCAAAAATTGTAATTACACGCCCCTGTTAGACAGGGGCAGAAAAATTGGGCCTTAGGCACTGGTGCTGGTGCCACAACACTGCAACCCCTCACAGACACTCTAGTTGGAATGCAGGAATGAGCCCTGCTGCAAAGTATTGCATCAAAAATTGTAATTACACGCCCCTGTTAGACAGGGGCAGAAAAATTGGGCCTTAGGCACTGGTGCTGGTGCCACAACACTGCAACCCCTCACAGACACTCTAGTTGGAATGCAGGAACGAGCCCTGCTGCAAAGTATTACATCAAAAATTTTAATTACACGCCCCTGTTAAACAGGGGCTGAAAAATTGTGCCTTAGGCACTGGTGGTGGCGCCCAGAACCAAAAATGTTCTTACAAGCTATCAGCGTGATGATTGAGGAGGAAGAGGATAATTACTCAGGGATAGTCACTCAGCATCAGCATAGGCAGTCTTTGAAGGGATCTGAGATTTCAAAAAAAATTATTCGGTTACATCAGCATCAGGTGCTTGGTAGCTGGTGGTGATCCAAGACTGATTCATTTTTATGAAGGTCAGCCGATCGACCGAGTCAGTGGACAGACGCACCCTGTGATCGGTTACCACGCCTCCAGCAGCACTGAATGTGCGTTCCAAAAGAACGCTGGATGCAGGACAGGCCAGTAGCTCAATTGCATACTGTGCAAGCTCTGGCCAGTGATCCATCCTCAAGACCCAGTAACCCAGAGGATTTTCGGTGGGAAAGGTGTCCAAGTCTGATCTTGCCCCTAGGTATTCCTGCACCATGTAAAACAGACGCTGGCGATGGTTGCTGGAACCGATCATACCTTGGGGCTGCGGACCAAAAAATTGTCTGAACGCATCGGTCAGACGGCCACCTTTTCCACCGCTCCTTCTTTGACTGACCGAAGCCTCAGCAACACGTTGTCCAGAAACAGGAGTTTGTAACCTCCCAGTCTCTGGGAACGCATTGCACAGACCTTTCTGCAAGGCCTCCCGAAGATGTTTCATCCTCTGCTCCCTCTGCGATGGCAAGATAAGGTCCGCAACCTTACCCTTGTAACGTGGATCAAGGAGGGTTGCTAGCCAGTATTGGTCCTTCTCCTTGATACCACGAATACGAGGATCCTTACGCAGGCTTTGCAGGATCAGGGAGGCCATGCAGCGTAGGTTTGCTGAGGCATTCGGTCCGGAGTCCTCTGGGTCACTAAGGACGACAACGTCCGCAGCCACCTCCTCCCAGCCACGTACAAGTCCATGTGTTTCTTGGGACTGATCCCTTAAAGACTGCTGCTGATGCTGAGTGCCAGGCTCCACCTCCATACTGACACAATCTTCCTCCTCCTCCTCCTCCTCCTCGTCCTCTTCCTGTGTGAGCGGCGGGCACGCAGGAACACTGTCTGGATAAAGGGGGCCTTGAGAGCTAAGGAAGTCCTCCTCTTCCTGCCTCTGTTCTGCCTCAAGTGCCCTGTCCATTATTCCATGCAGCGTGTGCTCCAACAGGTGGACAAGGGGGACAGTGTCACTGATGCATGCACTGTCACTGCTCACCATCCTCGTGGCCTCCTCGAATGGTGACAGGACAGTGCATGCATCCCTGATCATGGCCCACTGGCGTGGGGAAAAAAAACCAAGCTCCCCTGACCCTGTCCTGGTGCCATAGTCGCACAGGTACTCATTGATGGCCCTCTGCTGCGTGTGCAGCCGCTGCAGCATGGCCAACGTTGAGTTTGACCTGGTGGGCATGTCACAGATTAGGCGGTTCTTGGGCAGGTTAAACTCCTTTTGGAGGTCCGTCAGCCGAGCACTGGCATTATATGACCGGCGGAAATGCACACAGACTTTCCTGGCCTGCCTCAGGACATCCTGTAAGCCCGGGTACCTGCCCAAGAACCGCTGCACCACCAAGTTAAGGACGTGAGCCAAACAGGGCACATGGGTCATTTGTCCCTGTTGGAGGGCAGAGAGGAGGTTGGTGCCATTGTCGCAAACCACCATTCCTGCCTTAAGTTGGCGTGGCGTCAACCACCTCTGAACCTGCCCCTGCAGAGATGACAGAACCTCTGCCCCAGTGTGGCTCCTGTCCCCCAAGCACACCAGCTCAATCACCGCATGGCATCTTTTGGCCTGCGTACTTGCGTAGCCCCTTGAACGACTACGGAGCACCGCTGGTTCCGAGGAAGAGGCCATGGAGGAAGAAGAAGAGGAGGGGGTGGAGGAGAGAGGTGTGTCACAATCAGCATTTTGGAGGCGTGGTGGCGGAACAACCTCCAACACTACTGCACCTTGTCCTGCATCCTTCCCAGCTGCCAGCAGAGTCACCCAATGCGCCGTGAAACTTAGGTAACGTCCCTGTCCATGCCTGCTGGACCATGAGTCAGCGGTAATATGCACCTTACCGCTGACCGCCCTGTCCAGCGAGGCATGGACATTGCCTTCCACATGCCGGTAGAGAGCCGGAATCGCCTTCCGTGAGAAAAAGTGGCGTTTGGGTACCTGCCACTGAGGAACCGCACATTCCACAAACTCACGGAAGGGGGCAGAGTCTACCAACTGAAAAGGCAGCAGTTGAAGTGCTAGCAATTTTGCCAAGCTAGCATTCAACCGCTGGGCATGTGGATGGCTGGGAGCAAACTTCTTTTGGCGGTGCAGCAGCTGGGGCAGGGAAATTTGCCTGGTACAATCTGATGTCGGTGTACCAAAAGCAGATTGCCCACAAGTACTTGGCTGTGACACACCTAATTCTACACCTTCATTCCTCTCACTGCAGGTCTCAGAGAGGACTGGAGGTCTAGGGGGGTTGGAAATCTCAGCTGATGAGGAGCAAGGAGAGATTCTCTTTGTTCTTTGGTGTGGGTCTTTTAGATACGCTTGCCAACGAACTGCATGGCAGGTCAACATATGTCTGGTCAAGCATGTGGTACCCAAGCGGGAGATGTTTTGGCCACGTGAGATATGCTTGAGACATATGTTGCAAATAGCAGCGGTGCGATCTGATGCACTCGTCTCAAAAAAGGCCCACACCAAAGAACTTTTTGAATAACGCGCAGAGACTGCAGCGCCCTGCACATGTGGAGCTTTGGGGTGTGATGCAGTCAATGTGCTGCCCTTAGGCTGGCCCCTGGAGGGCATCCTGCCTCGTTGGTGATGTGCCGCCTCCTCCTCCTCCTCCGCTCTCCTATCAGGCACCCACGTTGAGTCAGTGACCTCATCATCCCCTCCCTCCTCATCACTGGAGCAAACCTGGCAGTATGCTGCAGCAGGGGGAGCATGACTGCCAGTTTTCTGTCCTTCTTGGGCACCCCCTCTGTCCGTGCTCATGTTACTGCCTTCATCGAGCTCAGTATCATCATCAGAGCCTTCCAAACGCTGGGCATCCTCCTGGAGCATGTACCCAACACTGTGGTCAAACAGTTTGAGGGACTCCTCAGGAGGACATGGTGGAGCTAGGGAAGGAGTCACTGATGACATTGAGCTGAGGGAAGAGGCCGCTGCTTTGCCAGACAAAGCACCCTGGGCATGGGTCAGAGAGGATGAGGAGGATGAGGACGGCTTGGTCATCCACTCGACCAAGTCTTCCGCATGTTGCGGCTCAACACGGCCAGCTGCCGAAAAAAAGGCCAAGCGTGTCCCATGGCCACGTGCTGATGAGGATGCACCGTCTCCACGACCAGCACTATACACAGAGCCTGCTTGCCCTCTCTTATTGGCTTGTGACTGTCTGCCTCTCCTTCTTGGCCTTCCAGACATACTAATGACCTGTAGCTGCACTAAGCTGGGATAGAACACCAGTAATTTTCTTCAGGTAGCTTTATATACTGTAACCAGACAAGCCTGCCTGTCAGTAGGAAGATAACAGGAATGGATCTAGCTGAACACTGTGAGCAGGACGCACTGTACTAAATGTAAATAGTCTAGCTGCCTGACCGTGGTACTAATAGGATCAAATAGAACACCAGTAATTTTCTTCAGGTAGCTTTATATACTGTAACCAGACAAGCCTGCCTGTCAGTAGGAAGATAACAGGAACGGATCTAGCTGAACACTGTGAGCAGGACGCACTGTACTAAATGTAAATAGTCTAGCTGCCTGACCGTGGTACTAATAGGATCAAATAGAACACCAGTAATTTTCTTCAGGTAGCTTTATATACTGTAACCAGACAAGCCTGCCTGTCAGTAGGAAGATAACAGGAACGGATCTAGCTGAACACTGTGAGCAGGACGCACTGTACTAAATGTAAATAGTCTAGCTGCCTGACCGTGGTACTAATAG
Organism: Lithobates septentrionalis; assembly: GCA_037952835.1. Taxonomy (NCBI): domain Eukaryota; kingdom Metazoa; phylum Chordata; class Amphibia; order Anura; family Ranidae; genus Lithobates; species Lithobates septentrionalis. The sequence continues at coordinate 15,885,554 of JBBDGP010000278.1, read as the reverse complement.
GATCAAATAGAACACCAGTAATTTTCTTCAGGTAGCTTTATATACTGTAACCAGACAAGCCTGCCTGTCAGTAGGAAGATAACAGGAACGGATCTAGCTGAACACTGTGAGCAGGACGCACTGTACTAAATGTAAATAGTCTAGCTGCCTGACCGTGGTACTAATAGGATCAAATAGAACACCAGTAATTTTCTTCAGGTAGCTTTATATACTGTAACCAGACAAGCCTGCCTGTCAGTAGGAAGATAACAGGAACGGATCTAGCTGAACACTGTGAGCAGGACGCACTGTACTAAATGTAAATAGTCTAGCTGCCTGACCGTGGTACTAATAGGATCAAATAGAACACCAGTAATTTTCTTCAGGTAGCTTTATATACTGTAACCAGACAAGCCTGCCTGTCAGTAGGAAGATAACAGGAACGGATCTAGCTGAACACTGTGAGCAGGACGCACTGTACTAAATGTAAATAGTCTAGCTGCCTGACCGTGGTACTAATAGGATCAAATAGAACACCAGTAATTTTCTTCAGGTAGCTTTATATACTGTAACCAGACAAGCCTGCCTGTCAGTAGGAAGATAACAGGAACGGATCTAGCTGAACACTGTGAGCAGGACGCACTGCACTAAATGTAAATAGTCTAGAAGATAACAGGAACGGATCTAGCTGAACACTGTGAGCAGGACGCACTGCACTAAATGTAAATAGTCTAGAAGATAACAGGAACGGATCTAGCTGAACGCTGTGAGCAGGACGCACTGCACTAAATGTAAATAGTCTAGAAGATAACAGGAACGGATCTAGCTAAACTGAATACAGTGTATATATATATATATGCAACACCTGGGATGCATATATATACACAATACACTGTAAGTGCAGCTAACTGACTGACTGTTCTGCCTAATCTATCTAACTCAAATCAAATGACACTGTCTGTCTTTCTCTCTCTCTCTCTATCTATGAACGCCGGAACACACACTACACAGGGCCGCCGTGCAGGCGGCCTTATATAGTGTGGGGCGTGTACTAAATCCCCTGAGCCATAATTGGCCAAAGCCTCCTTGGCTTTGGCCAATTACGGCTCTCTGTTCAGGCGGCGCTGTGATTGGCCAAGCATGCGGGTCATAGTGCATGCTTGGCCAATCATCAGCAAGCAATGCACTGCGATGCCGCAGTGAATTATGGGCCGTGAAGCGCCACACGAATTTGGCGCGAACGGCCCATATCGTTCGCAATTCGACGGACGGTCGAACAGCCGATGTTCGAGTCGAACATGGGTTCGACTCGAACACGAAGCTCATCCCTACTGAGGACTACGAATACTATACTTGGATCTCTAACATGAGTGCCAAGGTGCCTGACTACTATGATATTTATCCTTGCTCTGATTCTTTACCTCTGCTTTAAGTGTTGTATTTGCATAATTGCACGCATTCAATCTCCTGATGATAAGGTTCTATCCTACATGACATACATGAAGAATCATCTGGCAATCTATGCCACAATCCCAAAGAAGTACTAGAAAACTAGATAGAATGTAGAGATCATCTTATATGATCTAAGAGGGGATTGAAGGGATATTTAGCTTAGCCACAACCATTTTACAATAATCAACTTCCATTTTGTTTTTTATCCTGTATTCTATTTTACAGACAGCTGCATGTACTGTTCATTATTCTTCTTATCTTTCCTTACTTTCCATTTCTTGTAAAGCACGTGATTTCCCAGAAATGATGCGTTTGTTTAGTTTCACTTTTGTCATAAAATGTTTCTGTATTTGATTGGATAATTTGTATGACACGGTCAAGAGGCGGTAGTTTCTGAAAGCCCCCTTTAAATATTCACACCAAAGAATAAAGATTAGATTTGCTCAGCGAGACTTTGTCATTCTTTTTTTATCATTGTCTCAATGGGCTAATCTCACAGGCCTGTGGGGATTGTAAGGTACACCTTATGCAGACTTATCGAGGGTCTAAAAATATCCCTAGACAACCTACATCACCTTTCATTTGGGTGTCGGTGGTGCCTTCCCACCGTAACCCTATAGAGGTACTCTTGATGTAAGCAAGAATTTGCCTTGCTGTAAAAAATTGCAATGGTATGCACCTGTCAAACAGTTGCAGAAAAATTGGTCTTTGGGTGTCGATGGTGCCTTCCCACCGTAACCCTATAGAGGTACTCTTGATGCAAGCAAGAATTTGCCTTGCTGTAAAAAATTGCAATGATATGCACCTGGTACATAATTGGTCTTTGGGTGTTAATTGTGCCCATGAAACCTATACCAAAAACATTCTTCCAGATGAAATGATTGAACACCCTTAAAGCTAGGCAGCCTCGAAGTCCTGCAGAGATTCCACATCCCAAAAAGACTTAATCAGTGACATTGGCATCAGGGTCTTCATAGCTGGTAATCCAGGACTGATTCATTTTTATAAAAGTCAAACGGTCCACAGAGTCTGTTGACAGATGTGTTTAATGATCAGTAATGAAACCTCCTGCAGCACTGAATGCATGTTCTAAAAGCACACTGGATGCAGGGCAGCCCAACAACTCAATAGCATACTGGGCAAGTTCTGGCCAGTGGTCTATTCTCATGACCCAGTAAGCCAGTGGATCGCAAACTGGAAAGCTCACCGTCTCTGTTTCAGCCCAGAGGTAATCATCCACCATGTGATGCAGACACTGCTAATGGGATGTGGAAGCCGACAGCCCTGGGCGGCGAGGACTAAAAAAATTCCGAAATGCCTCACTTAGGTGGATGCCTTCTCCAACGCTCCTTTCTTGACCAACGGAAGACTCAAAACTACGTTTTCCACCACACTGTAACCTACTAGAGTCAGGAAAAACGTTCAATAAAATCCTCTTTAATGTGCCCTCAAGAGATTTAATCCTCTGCACTCTCTGCGGGATGGGATGAGTTCAGAGACCTTCCCCTTATAACGGTGGTCAAGGAGGGTTGCCAACCAGTAATCATCCTTCTCCTTTATGCCACGTATTTTTGGGTCCTTTCGCAGGCTTTGAAGCATTAGGTTGCCCATGCGCCTCAAATTTGCAGAGGCTTGAGAAGCAGACTCCTCGGGGTCACTCAGGATGACACGTACTACTCCCAAGGGTCCTGGGGTTGGAAAGCCATCACTTACAGATTGACGCATATCTTCCTCTTCTTCAAATCCTATGAAAGTGCCAGAATTCTCTTCGTCATCCTCCTCCTTTCTCTCCTCCTGTGTGTTCTGTGACATAGGAACGATGGTGTCTGCATAAAGTGGGCCTTAAGTGGAAAGGAAGTCCTCCTCTTCCTCCTGCTGCTCTGCCTCCAGTTCCCTGTCCATAATGCCACGCAGAGTCTGCTCCAGCAGGAACACAACAGGGATTGTGTCATTGATGCATGCACTGTCACTGCTCACCATCCTTGTGGCCTCCTCAAATGGTGACAATACAGTGCATGCATCCTTAATTGGCGTGGGGAAAAAAAGCCGAGGTAGCCTGAGCCTGTCGTCGTGCCATACTGACACAAGTACTCATTGACGGCCCTCTGCTGCATGTATAGCTGCTGCAGCATTCCCAAAGTTGAGTTCCACCTGGTAGGCATGTCACAAATTAGGCGGTTTACGGGCAGGTGGAATTACCGCTGAATTTCAGCCAACCGAGCACTGGCTGTGTATGACCGCCTGAAATGGCTACAGACTCTTCTGGCCTGCTTTAGTACATCTTGCAAACCTGGGTACATGCTTAGGAAATGCTGCACCACCAAGCTATAAAAAAACTGGCACATATGTCAACTTTCCCCGTCTAAGGGCGGAAAGGAGGTTTGAGCCATTATCGGACACCACCATTCCTGGCTCCAGATGGCATGGTGTGAACCACCTCTGGGCCTGTCCTTGCAGAGCTGCAAGAATCTCTGCTCCGGTGTGGTTCCTGTCCCATAAACACACCAGCTGAAGCACTGCATGGCACCTTGTAGCCTGATTCTGGGAAAAGCCCTTTGAACGCTTAGGGGGTACCTGATGTTCATAGGACAATTCTGCAGAGAAGGGCATGGAGGTGGCGGAGGTGGAGGAGGAGGGGGTAGAGCTCACAGGTCTGGCATCATCACCACCAGCTATATGGTTACGTGGGGGCACAACAAGCTGCAGCACTGAGCCCTGTCTTGCATCCTTTCGAGTTGCAAGCAGCATTACCCAGTGTGCTGTGAACGAAATATATCATCCCTGCCCATGCATGCTAGACCACGTGTCAGCAGTAAGGTGGATTTTACAGCTGACTGCCTTTCCCAACGATGCCAGAACATTCCCTTCAACGTGATGGTAGTGAGATGGAATGGCCTTATGTGAAAAGTAGTTTTGACTGGGAACCTGCCATTGTGGTACAGCACATTGTGCGAATTCATGGAAGGGGACAGAATCAACCAGGCAGAAAGGCAAAAGTTGGAGAGCCAACAGCTTTGACAAGCTTGTATTCAGGTGCTGGGCATGTGGGTGGCAGAGACTGTATTTTTTTTTCCACTGCAGAATAGGGATGAGCCGAACACCCCCGGTTCGGTTCGCACCAGAACCCGCGAACGGACCGAAAGTTCGCACGAACGTTAGAACCCCATTGACGTCTATGGGACTCGAACGTTCGAAATCAAAAGTGCTCATTTTAAAGGCTAATTTGCATGGTATTGTCCGAAAAAGGGTTTGGGGACCCGGGTCCTACCCCAGGGGACATGTATCAATGCAAAAAAAACTTTTAAAAACGGCCGTTTTTTCGGGAGCAGTGATTTTAATGATGCTTAAAGTAAAAAAAAAAAGTGAAATATTCCTTTAAATATCGTACCTGGGGGGTGTCTATAGTATGCCTGTAAAGTGACGCGTGTTTCCCATGTTTAGAACAGTCCCTGCACCAAATGTCATTTTTAAAGGAAAAAATCTCATTTAAAACTGCTTGCGGGTTTAATGTCATGTCGGGTCATGGCAATATGGATGAAAATCAGTGAGACAAACGGCATGGGTACCCCCCCAGTCCATTACCAGGCCCTTTGGGTCCTGTATGGATATTAAGGGGAACCCCGCACCCAAATTAAAATAAGGAAAGGCCCTATATACTCTGAACAGCAGTATACAGGCGGTGCAAACAAGACAGGGACTGTAGGTTTGTTGTTAAGTAAAATCTCTTTGTAATTTTGAACGGGTACATTTTTAACGTGTTTAGCTCCAGCCAAAAAATCTTTTTTAAGCTTTTTGGAAAACATAGGGAAGGGTTATCACCCCTGTGACATTTGTTTTGCTGTCTTTCCTCCTCTTCAGAAGATTTCACCTCACTTTTTTGTCCCAATGAAAAATGTTTTTTGAAAATTTGGGTTTTTTTGTGGAACAAGGATTGGAAAGCATCAGTGGAAAGGAGAAATTGTTTTCCCATATTAACTCTTACAGGAGAGAATTTCCCTTCCTAGGGGTAGATTTCATCTCACTTCCTGTTGTCTCCTTCCGTTTGCAAGTAGGAGTCGTTTGTAAGTTAGATGTTTGAAAGTAGGGTCCTGCCCTATATACTCAGCAGGAATTTGGGCCTTAGGTGTTGCTGTGGCCACAACACTGTAAGCCCTCACAGGGCCCTGCTGTGAAATATTAGATCAAGAATTGTAATTACATGCCCCTGTTGAACAGGAGCTGAAAAATTAGGCCTTAGGCACTGGTGCTGGTGCCACAACACTGCAACCCCTCACAGACACTCTAGTTGGAACGCAGGAACGAGCCCTGCTGCAAAGTATTGCATCAAAAATTGTAATTACACGCCCCTGTTAGACAGGGGCAGAAAAATTGGTCCTTAGGCACTGGTGCTGGTGCCACAACACTGCAACCCCTCACAGACACTCTAGTTGGAACGCAGGAACGAGCCCTGCTGCAAAGTATTGCATCAAAAATTGTAATTACACGCCCCTGTTAGACAGGGGCAGAAAAATTGGGCCTTAGGCACTGGTGCTGGTGCCACAACACTGCAACCCCTCACAGACACTCTAGTTGGAATGCAGGAACGAGCCCTGCTGCAAAGTATTGCATCAAAAATTGTAATTACACGCCCCTGTTAGACAGGGGCAGAAAAATTGGGCCTTAGGCACTGGTGCTGGTGCCACAACACTGCAACCCCTCACAGACACTCTAGTTGGAATGCAGGAACGAGCCCTGCTGCAAAGTATTACATCAAAAATTGTAATTACACGCCCCTGTTAAACAGGGGCTGAAAAATTGTGCCTTAGGCACTGGTGGTGGCGCCCAGAACCAAAAATGTTCTTACAAGCTATCAGCGTGATGATTGAGGAGGAAGAGGATAATTACTCAGGGATAGTCACTCAGCATCAGCATAGGCAGTCTTTGAAGGGATCTGAAAAAAATTATTCAGTTACATCAGCATCAGGTGCTTGGTAGCTGGTGGTGATCCAAGACTGATTCATTTTTATGAAGGTCAGCCGATCGACCGAGTCAGTGGACAGACGCACCCTGTGATCGGTTACCACGCCTCCAGCAGCACTGAATGTGCGTTCCAAAAGAACGCTGGATGCAGGACAGGCCAGTAGCTCAATTGCATACTGTGCAAGCTCTGGCCAGTGATCCATCCTCAAGACCCAGTAACCCAGAGGATTTTCGGTGGGAAAGGTGTCCAAGTCTGATCTTGTCCCTAGGTATTCCTGCACCATGTAAAACAGACGCTGGCGATGGTTGCTGGAACCGATCATACCTTGGGGCTGCGGACCAAAAAATTGTCTGAACGCATCGGTCAGACGGCCACCTTCTCCACCGCTCCTTCTTTGACTGACCGAAGCCTCAGCAACACGTTGTCCAGAAACAGGAGTTTGTAACCTCCCAGTCTCTGGGAACGCGTTGCACAGACCTTTCTGCAAGGCCTCCCGAAGATGTTTCATCCTCTGCTCCCTCTGCGATGGCAAGATAAGGTCCGCAACCTTACCCTTGTAACGTGGATCAAGGAGGGTTGCCAGCCAGTATTGGTCCTTCTCCTTGATACCACGAATACGAGGATCCTTACGCAGGCTTTGCAGGATCAGGGAGGCCATGCAGCGTGGGTTTGCTGAGGCATTCGGTCCGGAGTCCTCTGGGTCACTAAGGACAACAACGTCCGCAGCCACCTCCTCCCAGCCACGTACAAGTCCATGTGTTCCTTGGGACTGATCCCTTAAAGACTGCTGATGCTGAGTGCCAGGCTCCACCTCCATACTGACACAATCTTCCTCCTCCTCCTCCTCCTCCTCGTCCTCTTCCTGTGTGATCGGCGGGCACGCAGGAACACTGTCTGGATAAAGGGGGCCTTGAGAGCTAAGGAAGTCCTCCTCTTCCTGCCTCTGTTCTGCCTCAAGTGCCCTGTCCATTATTCCACGCAGCGTGTGCTCCAACAGGTGGACAAGGGGGACAGTGTCACTGATGCATGCACTGTCAGTGCTCACCATCCTCGTGGCCTCCTCGAATGGTGACAGGACAGTGCATGCATCCCTGATCATGGCCCACTGGCGTGGGGAAAAAAAAACAAGGTCCCCTGACCCTGTCCTGGTGCCATAGTCGCACAGGTACTCATTGATGGCCCTCTGCTGCGTGTGCAGCCGCTGCAGCATGGCCAACGTTGAGTTCCACCTGGTGGGCATGTCACAGATTAGGCGGTTCTTGGGCAGGTTAAACTCCTTTTGGAGGTCCGTCAGCCGAGCACTGGCATTATATGACCGGCGGAAATGCACACAGACTTTCCTGGCCTGCCTCAGGACATCCTGTAAGCCCGGGTACCTGCCCAAGAACCGCTGCACCACCAAGTTAAGGACGTGAGCCAAACAGGGCACATGGGTCAGTTGTCCCTGTCGGAGGGCAGAGAGGAGGTTGGTGCCATTGTCGCAAACCACCATTCCTGCCTTAAGCTGGCGTGGCGTCAACCACCTCTGAACCTGCCCCTGCAGAGCTGACAGAACCTCTGCCCCAGTGTGGCTCCTGTCCCCCAAGCACACCAGCTCAAGCACCGCATGGCATCTTTTGGCCTGCGTACTTGCGTAGCCCCTTGAACACCTACGGAGCACCACTGGTTCCGAGGAAGAGGCCATGGAGGAAGAAGAAGAGGAGGGGGTGGAGGAGAGAGGTGTGTCACAATCAGCATTTTGGAGGCGTGGTGGCGGAACAACCTCCAACACTACTGCACCTTGTCCTGCATCCTTCCCAGCTGCCAGCAGAGTCACCCAATGCGCCGTGAAACTTAGGTAACGTCCCTGTCCATGCCTGCTGGACCATGAGTCAGCGGTAATATGCACCTTACCGCTGACCGCCCTGTCCAGCGAGGCATGGACATTGCCTTCCACATGCCGGTAGAGAGCCGGAATCGCCTTCCGTGAGAAAAAGTGGCGTTTGGGTACCTGCCACTGAGGAACCGCACATTCCACAAACTCACGGAAGGGGGCAGAGTCTACCAACTGAAAAGGCAGCAGTTGAAGTGCTAGCAATTTTGCCAAGCTAGCATTCAAGCGCTGGGCATGTGGATGGCTGGGAGCAAACTTCTTTCGGCGGTGCAGCAGCTGGGGCAGGGAAATTTGCCTGGTACAATCTGACGTCGGTGTACCAAAAGCAGATTGCCCACAAGTACTTGGCTGTGACACACCTAATTCTACACCTTCATTCCTCTCACTGCAGGTCTCAGGGAGGACTGAAGGTCTAGTGGGGTTGGAAATCTCAGCTGATGAGGAGCAAGGAGAGATCCTCTTTGTTCTTTGGTGTGGGTCTTTTAGATATGCTTGCCAACGAACTGCATGGCAGGTCAACATATGTCTGGTCAAGCATGTGGTACCCAAGTGGGAGATGTTTTGGCCACGCGAGATACGCTTGAGACATATGTTGCAAATAGCAGCGGTGCGATCTGATGCACTCGTCTCAAAAAAGGCCCACACCAAAGAACTTTTTGAATAACGCGCAGAGACTGCAGCGCCCTGCACATGTGGAGCTTTGGGGTGTGATGCAGTCAATGTGCTGCCCTTAGGCTGGCCCCTGGAGGGCATCCTGCCTCGTTGGTGATGTGCCGCCTCCTCCTCCTCCTCCTCCTCCTCTCTCCTATCAGGCACCCACATTGAGTCAGTGACCTCATCATCCCCTCCCTCCTCATCACTGGAGCAAACCTGGCAGTATGCTGCAGCAGGGGGAGCATGACTGCCAGATTGCTGTCCTTCTTGGGCACCCCCTCTGTCCGTGCTCATGTTACTGCCTTCATCGAGCTCAGTATCATCATCAGAGCCTTCCAAACGCTGGGCATCCTCCTGGAGCATGTACCCAACACTGTGGTCAAACAGTTCGAGGGAATCCTCAGGAGGACATGGTGGAGCTAGGGAAGGAGTCACTGATGACATTGAGCTGAGGGAAGAGGCCGCTGCTTTGCCAGACAAAGCACCCTGGGCATGGGTGAGAGAGGATGAGGAGGATGAGGACGGCTTGGTCATCCACTCGACCAAGTCTTCCGCATGTTGCGGCTCAACACAGCCAGCTGCCGAAAAAAAGGCCAAGCGTGTCCCATGGCCACGTGCTGATGAGGATGCACCGTCTCCACGACCAGCACTAGACACAGAGCCTGCTTGCCCTCTCTTATTGGCTTGTGACTGTCTGCCTCTCCTTCTTGGCCTTCCAGACATACTAATGGCCTGTAGCTGCACTAAGCTGGGATAGAACACCTGTAATTTTCTTCAGGTAGCTTTATATACTGTAACCAGACAAGCCTGCCTGTCAGTAGGAAGATAACAGGAACGGATCTAGCTGAACACTGTGAGCAGGACGCACTGCACTAAATGTAAGTAGCAGGAACGGATCTAGCTGAACACTGTGAGCAGGACGCACTGACTGCACTAAATGTAAATAGCAGGAACGGATCTAGCTGAACACTGTGAGCAGGACGCACTGACTGCACTAAATGTAAATAGCAGGAACGGATCTAGCTGAACACTGTGAGCAGGACGCACTGCACTAAATGTAAATAGCAGGAACGGATCTAGCTGAACACTGTGAGCAGGACGCACTGACTGCACTAAATGTAAATAGCAGGAACAGATCTAGCTGAACACTGTGAGCAGGACGCACTGACTGCACTAAATGTAAATAGCAGGAACAGATCTAGCTGAACACTGTGAGCAGGACGCACTGACTGCACTAAATGTAAATAGCAGGAACGGATCTAGCTGAACACTGTGAGCAGGACGCACTGACTGCACTAAATGTAAATAGCAGGAACGGATCTAGCTGAACACTGTGAGCAGGACGCACTGACTGCACTAAATGTAAATAGCAGGAACGGATCTAGCTGAACACTGTGAGCAGGACGCACTGCACTAAATGTAAATAGCAGGAACGGATCTAGCTGAACACTGTGAGCAGGACGCACTGCACTAAATGTAAATAGCAGGAACGGATCTAGCTGAACACTGTGAGCAGGACGCACTGCACTAAATGTAAATAGCAGGAACAGATCTAGCTGAACACTGTGAGCAGGACGCACTGCACTAAATGTAAATAGCAGGAACGGATCTAGCTGAACACTGTGAGCAGGACGCACTGCACTAAATGTAAATAGCAGGAACGGATCTAGCTGAACACTGTGAGCAGGACGCACTGCACTAAATGTAAATAGCAGGAACAGATCTAGCTGAACACTGTGAGCAGGACGCACTGCACTAAATGTAAATAGCAGGAACAGATCTAGCTGAACACTGTGAGCAGGACGCACTGCACTAAATGTAAATAGCAGGAACGGATCTAGCTGAACACTGTGAGCAGGACGCACTGACTGCACTAAATGTAACTAGCAGGAACGGATCTAGCTGAACACTGTGAGCAGGACGCACTGCACTAAATGTAAATAGCAGGAACAGATCTAGCTGAACACTGTGAGCAGGACGCACTGACTGCACTAAATGTAAATAGCAGGAACGGATCTAGCTGAACACTGTGAGCAGGACGCACTGCACTAAATGTAAATAGCAGGAACGGATCTAGCTGAACACTGTGAGCAGGACGCACTGACTGCACTAAATGTAAATAGCAGGAACAGATCTAGCTGAACACTGTGAGCAGGACGCACTGACTGCACTAAATGTAAATAGCAGGAACAGATCTAGCTGAACACTGTGAGCAGGACGCACTGACTGCACTAAATGTAAATAGCAGGAACGGATCTAGCTGAACACTGTGAGCAGGACGCACTGACTGCACTAAATGTAAATAGCAGGAACGGATCTAGCTGAACACTGTGAGCAGGACGCACTGACTGCACTAAATGTAAATAGCAGGAACGGATCTAGCTGAACACTGTGAGCAGGACGCACTGCACTAAATGTAAATAGCAGGAACGGATCTAGCTGAACACTGTGAGCAGGACGCACTGCACTAAATGTAAATAGCAGGAACGGATCTAGCTGAACACTGTGAGCAGGACGCACTGCACTAAATGTAAATAGCAGGAACAGATCTAGCTGAACACTGTGAGCAGGACGCACTGCACTAAATGTAAATAGCAGGAACGGATCTAGCTGAACACTGTGAGCAGGACGCACTGCACTAAATGTAAATAGCAGGAACGGATCTAGCTGAACACTGTGAGCAGGACGCACTGCACTAAATGTAAATAGCAGGAACAGATCTAGCTGAACACTGTGAGCAGGACGCACTGCACTAAATGTAAATAGCAGGAACAGATCTAGCTGAACACTGTGAGCAGGACGCACTGCACTAAATGTAAATAGCAGGAACGGATCTAGCTGAACACTGTGAGCAGGACGCACTGACTGCACTAAATGTAACTAGCAGGAACGGATCTAGCTGAACACTGTGAGCAGGACGCACTGCACTAAATGTAAATAGCAGGAACAGATCTAGCTGAACACTGTGAGCAGGACGCACTGCACTAAATGTAAATAGCAGGAACGGATCTAGCTAAACACTGTGAGCAGGACGCACTGCACTAAATGTAAATAGCAGGAACAGATCTAGCTGAACACTGTGAGCAGGACGCACTGCACTAAATGTAAATAGCAGGAACGGATCTAGCTGAACACTGTGAGCAGGACGCACTGCACTAAATGTAAATAGCAGGAACGGATCTAGCTGAACACTGTGAGCAGGACGCACTGACTGCACTAAATGTAAATAGCAGGAACGGATCTAGCTGAACACTGTGAGCAGGACGCACTGCACTAAATGTAAATAGCAGGAACAGATCTAGCTGAACACTGTGAGCAGGACGCACTGCACTAAATGTAAATAGCAGGAACAGATCTAGCTGAACACTGTGAGCAGGACGCACTGCACTAAATGTAAATAGCAGGAACGGATCTAGCTGAACACTGTGAGCAGGACGCACTGCACTAAATGTAAATAGCAGGAACAGATCTAGCTGAACACTGTGAGCAGGACGCACTGCACTAAATGTAAATAGCAGGAACGGATCTAGCTGAACACTGTGAGCAGGACGCACTGACTGCACTAAATGTAAATAGCAGGAACGGATCTAGCTGAACACTGTGAGCAGGACGCACTGCACTAAATGTAAATAGCAGGAACAGATCTAGCCTAATCTATCTAACTCAAATCAAATGACACTGTCTGTCTCTCTCTCTATCAGCACACCGGAACACACTACACAGGGCCGCCGTGCAGGCGGCCTTATATAGTGTGGGGCGTGTACTAAATCCCCTGAGCCATAATTGGCCAAAGCCACCCTGGCTTTGGCCAATTACAGCTCTCTCTACTGACGGCGCTGTGATTGGCCAAGCATGCGGGTCATAGTGCATGCTTGGCCAATCATCAGCCAGCAATGCACTGCGATGCCGCAGTGAATTATGGGCCGTGACGTGCCACACGAATTTGGCGCGAACGGCCCATAACGTTCGCAATTCGACGGACGGTCGAACAGCCGATGTTCGAGTCGAACATGGGTTCGACTCGAACACGAAGCTCATCCCTACTGCAGAAGATGGGGCAGAGAAATTTGCTAGCTACAGTCTACAGTTGGTGGTGTGCTACTGGTAGATGAGCTGCTAGGACCTTGGACACCCTGCGCTATACCATCATCCCTGTCAGTGGAGGCTGATTAAAGGTAATGACTCGATATTGCAGGGGCAGACTGAAGTGGGTAAGGAGGAGGAGGGACAGATTTGTGCCCTTTTTGTGTGGCTTTTAGGTGCTCTTGCCAATGGGCTGAGTGGTTGGACGTTAAATGCCTTGTTAGGCATGTGGTACCCAAATGGTTGGTGTTTTTGCTACGTTTGATGTGCCTGAGACACAGTTTGCAGATAGTAACAGTACGATTTGCTGCATATGTGCTGAAAAAGGCCCAGACAGCTGAGCTGTGGGGAGTGGGCCGGGAGATAACAGCTGCAGAATGTGATGGAACAGGGTGGCTGATCTCTACTCTTTCCTGATGCCGACCTCCTTGGGGTTGTGCCGCCTCACCTTCAGTTTCCTCCTCTGCTCTATCTGGCACCCAAGTTGCATCAGTGACATCATCATCATCATCATCATCATCATCATCATCTCCATCATCATCATCTCCATCATCATCATCTCCATCATCTCCATCTCCATCTCCATCTCCATCTCCATCTCCATTTCCTCCATCTTCATCATTACCACTGGAGACAACTTGGCAATACGCTGTGGCTTGGGGAACATGAATGCCAATTTGTGTACCAGTGTTCCTCCCTCTCTCTAGGCTCATGTTCCTGTCATCCTCAACCTCAGAACCTCAACATCTGAATCCAGTAATGGCTGGGCATCATCAAGGAGCAAGTGGCTGACGCTGTTGTCAAATAACTCAGCTGACTCCTCAATGGCTGATGTTAGGGCTATGGCAGGAATAGATGTGGACAAGGAGGCAGGATTTATCCACTCTGGCAACTGCAGGGGACTACACACTTGTCTCTGCTTGTGTGACAGAGGATGAGGAGGATGAGGAAGGTTCAGTAAGCCAGTCCACCACCTCATATGCATGCTGTGGCTGGATAGCATGGACAAACTCACTAAACAGAGGAAATGATGCCCTGCCTGAGGACTGACCACCACGTCCACATTTGCCTGTGGACACATTTGTTGCTGGCCCCCTTACAGTGCCAAGGGAACGTCTGCCTCTCCTAGTTGTTCTCCCAGACATCATTGGGAGGGAGGGAGGGAGGGGGCGGTGCTTATAAGCAAATGTACAGGAGAAGTTGAAATCTGTATGTAGATGCACTTTAATCAATGTAAAGAGGTGTTTGATGCCCTTTAATTTGAGTACTCACACTACACAGACACACTCCACAGATACAACATAATATACTGCAATATAATGTGCCAAATGTACAGTGATGCACAGAACTATATGGCGTTAAACTGGCAGTAACGCACGCAAAATGATATGGCATTAAACTGGCAGTAACACACAAAACTATATGGCGTTAAACTTGTAGTAACGCACATAGAACTATATGGCGTTAAACTGGCAGTAACGCACGCAAAACAATATGGCGTTAAACTGGCAGTAACGCACATGAAACGATATGGCCTTAAACTGGCAGTAACGCACGCAAAACTATATAGCGTTAAACAGGCAGTAACGCACACAAAACTATATGGTGTTAAACTGGCAGTAATGCATGCAAAACTATATGGTGTTAAACTGGCAATAATGCACGCAATACGATATGGTGTTAAACTGGCAGTAACGCATGCAAAACTATATGGCGTTAAACTGGCAGTAACGCACGCAAAACGATATGGCGTTAAACTGGCAGTAACGCACAAAACTATATGGCATTAAACTTGTAGTAATGCACACAGAACTATATGGCGTTAAACTGGCAGTAACGCACGCAAAACAATATGGCGTTAAACTGGCAGTAAAGCACAAAACTACATGGCGTTAAAATTGTAGTAACGCACACAGAACTATATGGCGTTAAAATGGCAGTAATGCACGCAAAACTATATGGCGTTAAACAGGCAGTAACGCACGCAAAATGATATGGCATTAAACTGGCAGTAATGCACTCAAAACGATATGGCGTTAAACTGGCAGTAACGCACGCAAAACGATATGGCGTTAAGCTGGCAGTAACGCACACAAAACGATATGACGTTAAGCTAGCAGTAATGCACACAAAACTATATGGCGTTAAACAGGCAATAATGCACGCAAAACGATATGGCGTTAAACTGGCAGTAACGCACGCAAAACGATATGGCGTTAAGCTGGCAGTAACGCACACAAAACGATATGACGTTAAGCTAGCAGTAATGCACACAAAACTATATGGCGTTAAACAGGCAATAATGCACGCAAAACGATATGGAGTTAAACAGGCAGTAACGCACGCAAAACGATATGGCGTTAAACTGGCAATAACGCACTCAAAACTATATAGCGTTAAACTGGCAGTAACGCACGCAAAACTATATGGCATTAAACTGGCAGTAACGCAAGCAATACGATATGGCGTTAAACTGGACGTAACGCAATCAAATAGACGGTGTTCAACCTTCACTACACTGA
The DNA here is from genome assembly GCA_037952835.1 of Lithobates septentrionalis. NCBI lineage: Eukaryota > Metazoa > Chordata > Amphibia > Anura > Ranidae > Lithobates > Lithobates septentrionalis. Next base: position 15,870,031 of record JBBDGP010000278.1, on the reverse strand, counting down.
AGCTATCTGAACTGTCCCTACTCTAGCTATATACTAATATTACTGACATGGTCAAGATTACTGACATGGTCTCACTACACTACACTGAAACTATCTGAGCTGTCCCTACTCTAGCTGCACACTATGAAAAGCTGAATGATGGTCCTCCTCACTACACTAACGCTATCCCTAGACTGACACTAAACTAAAATTCTACACTGACAATTGAAGCAAAATAGCACAGTATAGCACACTAACTAATAGCACTGAACAGAGCCCTGTTCTATCTCTCTCCACACCAAAATCACACTGAAAATGGCTGCCATTGAAAGAATACTTTTATACTGTGGGGCAGGAATGAGCCATGATTGAATAAAGTCATGATGATAGTGTCCAGTCATGACTCTGACAGTGCTCTGTGCCCTGATTGGCTGAAGCTTTCGCTGCTTCAGCCAATCAGTGCTTGTAATGCACTGTTCAACGCCACAATGCATTGTGGTCGGTTCGGGGGGACGAACAAACGGTCAAACAACCCGTTTGTTTGGCTGTTCGCCGAATGTCCGAACAACGAAAGTTCGGCCCAAACTTATGCTCAGGCTGAACCGTTCGCCCATTCCTAAAGGCTACACGCTGCAACGAGTAAGCCCTATATTTGTTGTACCACACTTAATAAATTTATTTATTGCAGAAGATTGAGCCGCCGGCTTTCTTTCATCAATGTAAGAAATATTCATTTTAGGGAAATTATGGTGATTATTCATGATGGCTGAGTGAGTGCTTGAGACTTGCGCACTGCATTTATTTTTATTTTATAAAAGACCCTATTGTGTTAATTTAGTTGCATGGAGCCCAAGGAGAACCATGAATTAGAACTATGGCCAGGCTATGGATGTTAAAATGTATAAAGATTCTTTGTCAACATTAAATAATCTTTAAAACAAGTCCTCACTAATCTCTGTAGCTACAGGCACTGTGAAGAAATTAACCCTCAAAGTGAAACAGTGAAATACAGAAATTCAAGCTAGGTATTATTAGTACTTTGCTCTCTGCCTTTTCCCTGTGCTCCTGCTTTGGCACTGTTAGGAGGGGGAACTGAATCAATTGAATGTGAACTATGAGGGTGAAGTGCTCCACAGTGCCTGCATTTAAAGAAAACAGTAGACTTCTCTATTTTCATCCCAGCGATTGTTCTGCAAGGGTGCTGAGTACATTGACTCATATACAGGTATTAAAAGAATAGAAAATAGACACATCTGTATATGAAATGCAATTGGAAAAATATTGCACAAGTATGTTTAACCACTTCCCGCCCGGCCTATAGCAGAAAGACAGCTGGGAAGTGGTTCAGTTATCCTGTCTGGGCGTCAGAATGGCGTCCAGCAGGATAATATGCCAGTGTGTCCGCTGGGCCACGTAGCGCGGCAATGGCGGGTGTGGCATGTCAGTCTGACATGCCGCAGCTCCGATCATAGTAAGAAGCCTCTGACAGAGGTTTCTTACCCTGTGATCAGCTGTGACCAATCACAGCTGATCATCGCGTGAACCAGGAAGTGCCAGTAAACGGCATTCCTCGGTTTGCGCTGGCAGGGAGACCCAATTGGCAGCTCTCCCTGTCAGGGGGGGGGGGGGGGGGCTGTGCTGATAATCAGCACATTGATTATCAGCACAGCCCCATCAGATGTGCTACCACAGCTGCCAGTCAGTGCCCATAAGCTGCCAGTCAGTGCCCCATAAAAAATCAGATGACAGTGCCCAGATCAGTGCCAATCAGTGCCCATATCAGTGCCCACCACAGTGCCAATCACTGCCCAGCAGTAAAACCTGTCAGTACCTCATCAGTATCTCATCATCAGTGCTGTCCATCAGTGCCACCTGTCAGTGCCAATCAGTACCTCCTATCAATGCCAATCAGTGCCACCTGTCAGTGCCCATCACATATGCCTGTCATTGCCCATCAGTGCCACCTATCAGTGTCCATCAGTGCCGCCTATCAGTACCCATCAGTGCTGCATATCAGTGCCACCTATTGGTGCCCATCAGTGCTGCATATCAGTGCCACCTATCAGTGCCCACCAATTCTACATATCAGTGCCTCCTTATCAGTGCCACCTTATCATTGCCACTTCATCAGTGCCCATCAGTGCCGCCTCATCAGTGCCTGTCAGTGAAGGAGAAAACAATTTTTTTTAACCAAAACTAAGTAAAACTTTTTTCTTTTCAAAAATTGTGGTCTTTTTTAATTTGTTTAGCAAAAAATAAAAACCCCAGAGGTGATCAAATACCACCAAAAGAAAGCTCTATTTGTGGGAACAAAATGATAAAAATTTTGTTTGGGTACAGTGTAGCATGACCACGCAATTGTCATTCAAAGTGCAAGCGCTGAAAGCTAAAATTTGTCTTGGGAGGGATGGGGAGAAAGTGCCTTGTATTGAAGTGGTTAATGTAACACACCATGTCAAAAATACTTTCAGATAAACATCATAAAAATAACTCATGCATTTGATGACAACACCACATTGTATTTATGTACCTATAGCAAATATACAGTATATAAACTCTAAATAAAGAATATAAATATGAAATACTACAACAAGTTGCTGCATGAGAAACACAGAACTGTAATGGAAATAATGGAATAGGCTCTTATGGAGTTTAATTTACCTGACAAACAATCTGTAGATGGAACTGCACATGTCACCAGGTATACCTAGAAAAAAATAATGTGTCTCAGTACCCTTCCTAACCTAGACCTAGTAGGTAGTAACTAATGAGGGACAAGACAGCATAATGAACTCAAAACTTTTTAACAAGAGGCCAGGCGTCAAAGCTGTCAGCACACTTTTAAGATCAGAAATAACTTTGGGTCATGCCATCTAGCAAGTAAACTTAACGGATATACTGTATATATGAAAAATACTCATTAATGGATTATTTGGTACTGGCATTACATGAAATTGCAGATAAAATAAACAGTATGTTTTGCAAAAACAGTTTTTGATCTATTTAATAAACACCAAAACATCCCATGAATTACTGAAAGAAATCGAATGAGGCAACTGCAGCAGAGGATGCAAATTATTATTACTAAGCACTAGGGTGGAAAAAAGTATGCTAAGTTCCTGTATGGAATCAGCACAACAGAGCATGTTTGCAAATTTGTCTATCATTAATAATACAGTAAATAGAAGAAGGTGGTTCTTTTAGGCTGGTGAACTAAAGTTAGCACTGGGGATTTTTATTTTTAATTCTATAGTTCATTTGCATTTGTGTATTTCAATCTTAATTTTATTGGAAAATGATCATACAAATAGACAAAAATGCATACATTAATGGCATAATCATATCATCAGTCAATTTACAAATACATTATACAATCTTACATAACAAAAAAAACACAACAAAACAAAACAAAACATGGGGGAAAATGATGGCAACACATAAAGATCATATTTTGAAAGATTTGCATTTGTTTATGATTTATCACAATCATGCTGTACCATTGATACTGTAAAATGAGATCCTGTGTTTTTTTTTTTAATATGCAAACAAGGCAAAATGCTTACATTAATACAGCCAGTGGATGAGGTTTGTAAAGAAGAGAGCCATAGAAAAACAAAACAAAAAACAGAAATTGCCACATACAGTACCGTGGACCACTTTGGCAGAATACAGATATAATAAACGACTACGTCTTTTCATGAAAGGTCGTATTCATACACAAACAGTAAAGCCTGGTACACACTATGAGTATAGTACACTATGAGTAAAGTACTAATGACGTTAGTACAATGATCGCCCTTGCTGAGCCATTGTGTTCTTACAGGGGGACAGGCCCCCGCCAGAACACTCCGACCAGCGCTCTCAGTGCTGATGGATAGTCAGTTAGCTGCTGGTTTTCCATCATGCTCATCTGACAGCAGCTGGCCAAATGGCCGGCTGCTGTCAGACCGGCTGCTATACACACGGTCTGAATGTAAGCTGATTTTTATTGACCTGGCCAATGTAGCCCGGCATTCAGCATTGCATACTAGCACATTATGAAAAACTTACCTTAGAACGAAGCCCTCCAGTGGCGCACTGTCACCGCTGAGAGGGTTGACATCTTCCCCTGGTCTTTCTTTCAGGTTCACGGGCTCCCGCTGTGTGGTTGGCTGGAGCGGGCTCCCGCTGTGTGGTTGGCTGGAGCCGATGTCACTGCTCGTGAGAGCCCCTTGGTCCGGCACAAAGCTCAGAAGTTCCAGCAAGGTGTGCTGCATCCAGGGTGAACATGCACGTGCACCATTTAGGAGATACAACTCAGCCGCGATGTCGGGGGTGGGCGGGATCAAGCCCCAACACCAGCCAATGATTGGGCTGCTTCAGAGAGGGGGCGGAGCCAGAGAAATGTAGTGGCCCGCCCAGACCCATCCTATTGGCTGGTGTTTGGTAACTGTTCAGTCCCGCCCACCACCAGCATCACCACTGACTTTTAACAGCTGGTGTCTCTCCCTGCATGCAGTGTCATTATCTGACAGTTTCATACACTGAACAGCTCTGGCAATTCTCACCATCTCCTGAATGTGAAACTCCCCCTCTCTCCTATCTGTGCCAACCAATGATGCAAATCAGTGCCAACCAATGCTGCCTATCAGTGCCAACCAATGCTGTAAATCAGTGCCAACCAATGCTGCCTATCAGTGCTGCATATCAGTGCCCATCAGTGCCCATAAGTGCTGCCCATCAGTGCTGCCAATCAGTGCACATCAGTGTCAACCAATGCTGCCTATCAGTGCCAACCAAATGCCATCAGTGCCAACCAATGCTGCCAATCAGTGCCAACCAATGCTGCCTATCAGTGCCAACCAATGCTGCCAATCTGTGCCACCCAATGCTGCCAATTATTGCCAACCAATGCTGTCTATCAGTGCCAACCAATGCTGCCAATCTGTGCCACCCAATGCTGCCAATCAGTGCCAACCAATGCTGTCTATCAGTGCCAACCAATGCTGCCAATCAGTGCCAACCAATGCTGCCAATCAGTGCCAACCAATGCTGCCTATCAGTGCCAACCAGTACTGCCTATCTGTGCCAGTGCTGCTTATAAGTGCCAACCAATTCTGCCTATCAGTGCCAACCATTGTAAACCAGTGCTGCCTATCAGTGCAAACCAGTGCCACCTATCAGTGTCAACCAATGTTGCCTATCAGTGCCAGTGCTCCTTATCAGTGCCAACAAATGCTGCCTATCAGTGCCAGTGCTGCTTATCAGTGCCAATCAATGTTGCCTATCAATGCCAACCAGTACTGTCTATCTGTGCCAGTGCTGCTTATCAGTGCCAACCAATTCTGCCTATCAGTGCCAACCAGTGCTGCCTATCAGTGCAAACCAGTGCTGCCTATCAGTGCAAACCAATGCAGCCTATCAGTGCCAACCAATGCTGTAAATCAGTGCCAACCCAAACTGTCAATCAGTGCCAACCAATGCTGCCTATTAGTGCTGCCTATCAGTGCCCATAAGTGCTGCCCATCAGTGCTGCCAATCAGTGCCCATCAGTGCTGCATATCAGTGCCCATCAGTGTTGCCTATCAGTGCCAATCAGTGCTGACAATTAGTGCCCATTAGTGCTGCCAGTCAGTGCCCATCAGTGCTGCCAATCAGTGCCAACCAATGTTGCCCATCAGTGCCAACGAATGCTGCCAATCAGTGCGAACAAATGCTGCCAATCAGTGCCAACCAATGCTGCCTATCAGTGCCAACCAGTACTGCCTATCCATGCCAGTGCTGCTGATCAGTGCCAACCAATTCTGCCTATCAGTGCCAACCATTGCAAACCAGTGCTGCCTATCAGTGCTAACCAGTGCTGCTTATCAGTGCCAACCAATGCTGCCTATCAGTGCCAGTGCTGCTTATCAGTGCTAACCAATGCTGCCCATCAGTGCCAACCAGTACTGCCTATCTGTGCCAGTGCTGCTTATCAGTGCCAACCAATTCTGCCTATCAGTGCCAACCAGTGCTGCCTATCAGTGCAAACCAGTGCTGCCTATCAGTGCCAACCAATGCTGCCTATCAGTGCCAACCAATGCTGTAAATCAGTGCCAACCAATGCTGCCTATCAGTGCTGCATATCAGTGCCCATCAGTGCCCATAAGTGCTGCCCATCAGTGCTGCCAATCAGTGCACATCAGTGCTGCATATCAGTGCCCATCAGTGCTGCATATCAGTGCAGATCAGTGCTGCCTATCAGTGCCAATCAGTGCTGACAATTAGTGCCCATCAGTGCTGCCTATCAGTGCCACCTACCAGTGCCCATCAGTGCTGCCAGTCAGTGCCCATCAGTGCTGCCTATCATTGCAGCCTATCAGTGCCCATCAGTGCTTCCAATCAGTGCTGCCTATCAGTGCCAATCAGTGTCCATCAGTGCTGCCAATCAGTGCTGCGAATCAGAGCATATCAGTGCCCATAGTGCTACCAATAAGAGCCCATCAGTGATGCATATAAGTGCCCATCAGTGCCACCTATCAGTGCCAATCAGTGCCCATTAGTGCCAATCAGTGCTGCCTATCAGTGCCACCTATCAGTGCACATCAGTGCTACCAATTAGTGCCCATCAACGCTGCCAATCAGTGCAGCCTATTAGTGCCCATCAGTGCTGCCTATCAGTGCCCATCAGTGCTGCCTTAGCAGGGATGGTGGAAACCCCTCTACAGATAATTGCAATACAAATTACCTTTGAGTGCAACAACTTTTTAGTTGGGAGATTCACACCATTATAGCACTTTGGATTTTTTATTTTTTAGATTGTTACACTTAATTGTATATGTTTTAGTTACAGTTATAATGTGAATTATTGCACTTGAAGTTAATTTCCCACCACCCCTGCTAAGTCCATGTCTTTATGGACCTTGCTTTGTGCACTGGTGCGCAGTCATGTTGGAAGGGGTCATCCCCAAACTGTTCCCACAAAGTTGAGAGCATGAAATTGTCCAAAATGTCTTGGTATGCTGACGCCTTAAGAGTTCCCTTTACTGGAACTAAAGGGCCAAGCCCAACCCCTGAAAAACAACTCCACACCATAATCCCCCCTCCCCCCACACCATAATCCCCCTCCACCAAATGATTTGGACCAGTGCACAAAGCAAGGTCCATAAAGACATGGATGAGCGAGTTTGGGGTGGAGGAACTTGACTGACCTGCAAAGAGTCCTGACCCCAACCCGATAGAACACCTTTGGGATGAATTCGAGTGGAGACTGCGAGCCAGGCCTTCTTGTCCAACATCAGCACCTGACCTCACAAATGCTCTTCTGGAAGAATGGTCAAACCTTCCCATAGACACCCTCCTAAACTTTGTGGACAGCCATCCTAGAAGAGTTGAAGCTTTTATAGCTGCAAAGGGTGGGCCAACTCAATATTGAACCCTATGGACTAAGACGGCATTAAAGTTCATGTGCGTGTAAAGGCAGGCGTCCCAATACTTTTGACAATATATATATATATATATGTATGTGTGCTTGAGCTTTCGGGTGCACACCCTAATGCACTAGGCTGCACACGCCTATGTCCCCAAAGCATGTAGTGCAAGGGCCTGCCTGAATACTTTCAAATGGTACTGTTTGAATTTTTAAGATCCTATTATTATCTTGAGTCAGGTAATAGCAGAATGTTCAAATGTGCTCAAATGTGTACAGTGTGTATTTATATCTTTGTATTCGGACACTTCTTACCTGTCCAGTGGGCTGCCAATAGTGTAACTAAGGAGGGGCTGTTCCAAGTAATACCCTGTATTTAGGCATTCATCTCTCAATGAAGTGAAGAGGGTTACCTGTCCAAGATTTCCACACCCCCCATAATGTTCAAAATGGCCCATGAGAGGTGGGGAATATGATAGGTGTACCTTATACTTTGGTGTTGCTAAATTCCCCTTAATAAATGCTATCTGGAGGTTGCCCCAGAATGTTTGTGCCTAATCTGCTTGCCATGTTTCTGAGCAAAAATAGTAATTTTTTTTTTCCTCAACAGTTTCCTTCCACGCCACAGGAATGGCAGACTGTGGCCTTCCACTTTGCCCAGCGGTGGGACTTTCCTAACTGCAGAGGGGCAATTGATGGGAAACATGTCCACATCATCCCACCACCCAACTCGGGGTCGTACTATTTCAACTATAAGGGGTTCAATAGTATTGTGATGTTGGTGGTGGTGTCGGCTAATTACGACTTCTTGTATGTGGACGTGGGGAAGAATGGCCGGATGTCCAATGGTGAAGTCATCGCCCAGATGGAGTTCTACAGGCGTCTCCGAAATGGCAGCTTGGACTTGCCAGCTCCAGAGGACAATGTGGAAGGACTCCCATTCGTGTTCGTTGCTGATGAAGCGTTTGCGCTGGGGGACCACCTTATGCGGCCATTCCCGATGAGGACCCTCATCCCGGAACAGAGGATTTTTAATTACCGGCTGGCCAGAGCCCGAAGAGTGGTGGAGAACACATTTGGAATCCTGGCCAGCCGGTTCCGCCTATTTCTGACACCTATCCATATGGCGGAGTATAAACTGAATCATATTATACTGGCGTGCTGTATTCTCCATAACTTACTAAGGAAACATTCGGCCAACTATGCTGGCTCAGTTGGGCCTGGGGCCGGAGTGATACTTGAAACACTGACGGCGCTTGAAAGCGGCCGTCCTGGCTTGCCCTCCCTGAGTGCCCATGATGTCCGATTACGATACCTGGAGTTCTTTGCGGGTAGGGGGGCCATCAATATGCCTTCAAATTTGTGAAGCCTTTTTCCAATTATAAAACAAAAAAAAAATTCTTTGTGGACATTTACTGCTTGTGTTTGTTTTAGCTGACCCTGACAGCAATGTGTGTAGTCCTGAAAATGGCGTGATTGTGTAACCTTATACAAAGCACTGTTGGGTGTTATTTACTAAAGGCGTATACACTTTTTATACTACAGGTGCTCTTGAAACTGCAATGAAAATGCTCTTGTAGTGCAAAGAGGATTTGCCCTTAGGAAATAACCCCCATTTTCTCTGAAAACAACAATGACATCACCCCAAAAGTGTTGTAGCGTTGAGACAATAATCCACACATTCTTGATTAACAATCTTTTTAATACCTGCACAATCACATGTGCATTTACCAAAGGTTTTTCTAACAAACCAACATGTTTGTTGTATAACAATTTTTGGGGTGGCATTATCAAAAATAGGAATGTCCGTTTACGATAAAACAGGCCTGTGTAAAACCAACAAGAAAGAGAAAAAATTTGAACTTACAAAGTTCACATATGGTAAAACTTGAAGGCAATATCAGACATGAGTATTTAGGAACTGTGTTTGATATTGCGTTCAGATGGGGTCAAATCACCCCTTGAAAAGCCAAATTTGGAAGATGCACAGCAATCTACGAATGTCAACATGTGCTAGCTGCCATCATGGAGGATCAAGGGATGTGTTTTGTGGGAGCAAGCCCTTCCTCTCAGCTACTTTATTATTGAGGAAGGTTCTGCACCCCCAAAACGCGTCCATTGATCTCCCGTGATGGCAGATAGCACATGTTGGCACACTGTGTGCATCCTCCAAATTAGGCTTTTCGAAACATTGCTAAAAGATTTAAAACATTGTACCACACAAAAAATAAAGTGATTTTGTGGGGTTTTAAATTTGCCCCAAAACATCAATAATGTTATTATTATTATTATTATTATTATTATTATTATTATTATTATTTTTTTTTTTTAATCACATCATTTATTTTTTTCTGGATGTTTTCCATTTCTAAATTACACCCCATGATCTCCCCAATCAGGATCTGGGAACTTTCTGATGTGAAAGGATCTGGATCACAACATCACGATCACCTAAAAAGAGAGAAACAAAACAAAAACAGGTATCAAAAATCTGCGAACATCCATCTCTTACCTGAGCCTGTGGTTGCAGGCACTCACCTGTTGTGGTGCCAATTTCCACCACATCTTCTTCCTCCTCCTCTTGTGTTTGGGGTATTTCCCCTTCTTCCAGAGGTGGGGGGGGTCTCTGGTCTCCTCGGATGAGGGGAGTCTTTTCTCCCCTATGTAAAACAAAAATGGTATAATTAGCACACAGATATTTGATGGCAGAACTATAAATAGGAAACATTGCTTGGAAGTGGGGTACAATTGTCAATTTTAGCAGAGTTCCAAGATGTTGCTTTTTTATTGGCCTTTGTCAAACTTCAATACTTTACCTGTTTAGTACAAGCTTCACAGATGGAGACCCCCCTATAGTATACACTGGAGCACCTGTGGGGCCCCCCTAATAAAAATGGTGTTATGGTGTCCCACACTAGTGCTCCAGAGTCCAGATGTGAAAACAGCTGCTCAGTGTCCTCTCTTTACACAGAATCTAGTTTGCATTTCATTCTAGTAACAAACCCATCTACACAACCAAATATTTTGCATCCAAGTAGGCCTTAAAAAATGTAGGAAAATGCATATGGCCTAAGCAATGGTGTTTTAGAGGGGCAAAAAAAAATGTTTGATATGAACGAATAATGGGCCCATGAACATTAAAATTGACATTTGAAACTGTACAATTAAGAAAAGCATATGGAGCAGCACGAACGTAAGAAAGACAAAAAGAATAGGAACACAGCACAACTACTTACTTTTTTTGCAGCACTCTCCGGATCTTTCGGTACTGCTCGGGCTCTCTTAATTTGAGGTCCAAACACTGCTTCCTGAGCTGATCTTTCGATCGTCGTACCCCAAAATTCCTGTGCAGACTTTTGACCACTTTCGCCATGATCTTGGCCTTTCTGATATTGGGGTTGGGGTAAGGCCCATACTTTCCATCATAGTCGGCCTTCTTCAGGATGTCCACCATCTCCAACATCTCCCCAAAGGACATATTTGTGGCCTTAAATCTTCTCCTTCGGGATCGGAACGTTTCTGTCTCCGGGCTTTCCTCCGCCTCCTCCTCGTTGCTATAATTAGCACGCACCTGCTGTGACTCCGCCATGTGCTCTTCACCCACTGCGCCGAACGAAAAGGGGCGGGGAATAGACTAGAAAGAACGTCAGGGGCGGGCGGAGTTACACGCATGCGCAGTGTATATAAAGCGTAACACACGTGCGTATTACGCACGATCTGTGAGCGGAGGAAGGAGCATTGGACGCGCCGATCGTAAGAACGAAGGTAAGAGACAAAGTTGTGCCTATACTGCTTCTAGATTGAGGCCTATATTGTAACAAGATTAGGAGAGTTTTGTCTGACATTAGACTTTGTCTTGTGTTGTGTCTTGCAGTGAACATGGATATCTTAGTTAAAGATAATGACTTCATGTCACTATTCATTGATATGTTAAGGGAGCTGCCATGTCTGTGGGAATTAACCACCCACATTACAAGAACCAAACAAAGAGGAAGGCAGCACTGGAGCAATTGTGTGAAATTGTGAAGCAGGTGATCCCCACGGCAGACATCACCTATTTGAAGATCTTAATTGGTGGCCTGAGGAGTACATATGCAAGGGAGTGCCAGAAAGTCCTGGATTCACAGAGATCCGGAGCAGCAGATGACATCTATGTCCCCAGGATGTGGTACTACGACAGGCTGCATTTTCTGGCAGGCCAGACTGAACCCAGGCCATCCCTCTCCAGTCTTCCTTCCACGCTTCCTTCCCCCCCGGCTGAGGCTTCTGACGCCCAACCTGGGCCTTCCAGGCAACAACATGTGGAGGAGCCCAGATTGAGCCAGGTATAGCATTCCTCTAAATATTTCTGCTTGTCCAATCAATGATGTTAACTAGATGTTAGTTGGGAGTACTAATTTATGATTGTGATTGATGATGCAAAAACTAAATGTCCCTTTTTCATACACAGGGAAGTCGCAGCCAGGAGGTGGCCGGGCCGAGCCGGCTGCCTGATATGCCGGTCCCTCCACTCCCCCTGGAAAGAGAAAGTGGCAGGAGGAGGAGTGCCCTAGAGAAGGCTGCCAGAGGACTCTTTTGGAGGGCTACAGAGGTCCTGGGAGCACCACACACCGTGGAGGAGGACATTGCTGCCACCATTGCCTATAAAATGCAGAGGATGGAGGAGGGACAACAAGTCGTGTGTGAGTCGCTCATATTGGAGGCTCTTAACAAAGGTATGAGGGGCCAAATTACATCTCAGACACACCTTTGCAAACTCACAGATGGTCCTCCTCCTCCTCCTGCAGGTCCTCCTCCTCCTTCTCTTCCAGGTCCTCCCAGTCTTCCTCCTCCTCCAGGTCCTACTCCTCCTCCTGCCACATCTCCAACAGCACAGCCACAGCCCGGAAGGAAGTGTGGAAGGAAGACCAGAAAGTGAGGACCCTGGATCCAGTCTGGTCAGCCAAAAGATGCAGCCTCTTGTGGTACCACAGCCTGGGGACACAGATGTCATCTGCTGCTTTCCGAATCTCTGCGAATTCTGGACCAGACTGCCCTCCCTTACATATGGACTCCTCAGGCCACCAATTTTGATGTTCAAGAATTGATGTCCGCCATGGGGGTCCCAGGCTTCGCTAATTTCTCCTGTTGATCCAGTGTTGCCTCCCTCTTTGTTTCGTTCTGAGTAGGGATGAGTGGAACACCCCCCTGTTCGGTTCGCACCAGAACATGCGAACAGGAAAAAAGTTTGTTCGAACACGCGAACACCGTTAAAGTCTATGGGACACGAACATGAATAATCAAAAGTGCTAATTTTAAAGGCTAATATGCAAATTATTGTCATAAAAAGTGTTTGGGGACCTGGGTCCTGCCCCAGGGGACATGGATCAATGCAAAAAAAGTTTTAAAAATGGCAGTTTTTTCAGGAGCAGTGATTTTAATAATGCTTAAAGTCAAACAATAAAAGTGTAATATCCCTTTAAATTTCATAGCTGGGGGGTGTCTATAGTATGCCTGTAAAGGGGCGCATGTTTCCTGTGTTTAGAACAGTCTGACAGCAAAATGACATTTTGAAGGAAAAAACCCATTTAAAACTACCCGCGGCTATTGCATTGCCAACAATACACATAGAAGTTCATTGATAAAAACGGCATAAGAATTCCCCAAAGGGGAACCCCGAACCAAAATTTAAAAAAAAAATGACGTGGGAGTCCCCCTAAATTCCATACCAGGCCCTTCAGGTCTGGTATGGATATTACGGGGAACCCCGGCCAAAATTTAAAAAAAAATGACATGGGGCTCCCCCTAAATTCCATACCAGACCCTTCAGGTCTGGTATGGATTTTAAGGGGAACCCCACGCCAAAAAAAAAAAAAAAAAAAACGACGTGGGGTCCCCCCAAAAATCCATACCAGACCCTTATCCGAGCACGCAACCTGGCAGGCCGCAGGAAAAGAGGGGGGGACGAGAGTGCGCCCCCCCTCCTGAACCGTACCAGGCCACATGCCCTCAACATTGGGAGGGTGATTTGTGGTAGCCCCCCAAAACACCTTGTCCCCATGTTGATGGGGACAAGGGCCTCATCCCCACAACCCTGGCCGGTGGTTGTGGGGGTCTGCGGGCGGGGGCTTATCGGAATCTGGAAGCCCCCTTTAACAAGGGGACCCCCAGATCTCTCCCCCCCTGTGTGAAATGATAAGGGGGTACTTACCCCTACCATTTCACTAAAAAACTGTCAAAAATGTTAAAAATGACAAGAGACAGTTTTTGACAATTCCTTTATTTAAATGCTTCTTCTTTCTTGATGGGACGGAACTTCCCTGTGGCATTCCCCGTGACGTCACAGGGAAGTCCCGTCAAGTCACCGTGCGTCAGAGGGGGCGGGGTCACCGGGTGGCCCCGCCCCCTGTTATTTAAGAACTGTCAGACGAGGAGCGCCGTCACACAGCGGGAGCCTCCCTCCATGCCAGCATGGATGCGGAGCAGCCCGGAGAAGAAAATGAAGAAGAGAAGAAGAAAAGAAGAAGAGAAGAGCGGGAGCCTCCTCCCCATGCCATGGGTGCGGAGCGGCCCGAGGAGAAGAAGATAGAAGAGGCCGCGGAGGAGATGCTGGACAAGAACGCCGGAGGAAGAACCAGAAGAGCCAGAAGAACCAGAAGAATCAGAAGATGAAGGAGGATAGAAGAAAGAAGAAGCATTTAAATAAAGGAATTGTCAAAAACTGTCTCTTGTCATTTTTAACATTTTTGACAGTTTTTTAGTGAAATGGTAGGGGTAAGTACCCCCTTACTATTTCACACAGGGGGTGCCGGTATCTGGGGGTCCCCTTGTTAAAGGGGGCTTCCAGATTCCGATAAGCCCCCCGCCCGCAGACCCCCACAACCACCGGCCAGGGTTGTGGGGATGAAGCCCTTGTCCTTATCAACATGGGGACAAGGTGTTTTGGGGGGCTACCCCAAAGCACCCTCCCATTGTTGAGGGCATGTGGCCTGGTACGGTGCAGGAGGGGGGGGTTGCACTCTCGTCCCCCCTCTTTTACTGCGGCCTGCCAGGTTATGTGCTCGGATAAGGGTCTGGTATGGATTTTTTGTGGGACCCCACGCCATTTTTTTTTTGGCGCGGGGTTCCCCTTAAAATCCATACCAGACCTGAAGGGTCTGGTATGGAATTTAGGGGAAACCCCACGTCATTTTTTTTTTAAATTTTGGCCGGGGTTCCCCTTTGGGAAATTCCCATGCCGTTTTTATCAATGAACTTCTATGTGTATTGTCGGCAATGCAATAGCCGCGGGTAGTTTTAAATGGGTTTTTTCCTTCAAAATGTCATTTTGCTGTCAGACTGTTCTAAACACAGGAAACATGCGCCCCTTTACAGGCATACTATAGACACCCCCCAGGTACGAAATTTAAAGGGATATTACACTTTTATTGTTTGACTTTAAGCATTATTAAAATCACTGCTCCTGAAAAAACGGCCGTTTTTAAAACTTTTTTTTGCATTGATCCATGTCCCCTGGGGCAGGACCCAGGTCCCCAAACACTTTTAATGACAATAACTTGCATATTAGCCTTTAAAATTAGCACTTTTGATTTCTCCGATAGACTTTTAAAGGATGTTCCGCGGCATTCGAATTTGCCGCAAACACCCTAAATTGTTCGCTGTTCAGCGAACTTGCGAACAGCCAATGTTCAAGTCGAACATGAGTTTGACTCGAACTCGAAGCTCATCCCTAGTTCTGAGCCCTTAATAAAGGATTTTTTGTTTGAATTATACTTGCCTATGTGTGTTTAACTTTAAAAAGGACAGTTGGTTTGTGACGATTTAGGTACATTTCAAAAATACAATGTGAAATTAACAAGGGACACCAACACCAAGCAACCTCCTTGAGATTAAAAAATACAATGTGAAATTAACAAGGGACACCAACACCCACCAATCCCCTTGAGATTAAATAATAAAATATATCAATGGTGTTGTAGTAACTTGACACAAAAACACACACAAAAATAGTCTGGAGTAAAAATAAAAATAAGATTAAACAAAAATCAGCCTTGGAAAAAATACAAACATAAAATCTAAACCAAAAATGGCCTAAAATAAAAAAAAAAAAAACATTCTGTCAGATGACAAATAACAATATATTCAGGGAATTCCAAAAAAAAAAACAACAAAATAAGTTTGTGAGAAGTGTGTGTGAATATGAGCAGCAAAACTGCTTAATTCTTGTCACATTATAAAGAAGAAGAGAGTGCGCTGTATTAAACCATTTTTTACATTGCAGCGTGACGAAAGTGCTGCATCCATTGCGAACGCTAAGTTTACCAGAACGAGCTGTTCCGTGTCGGAATTTCTTCTGAGCATGCGTGGCACTTTGTGCGTCGGAACAGGCCGCACACGGTCGGAATTGACGCGATCGGATTTTGTTGTCGGAAAATTTTATCTCCTGCTCTCCAACTTTTTGTGCCGGAAAATCCGATGGAAAATGTCCGATGGAGCCCACACACGGTCGGAATTTCCGACAACACGCTCCGATCGGACATTTTCCATCGGAAAATCCGACCGTGTGTACGGGGCAATAGTCTGGTGAGCAGAGTGATGAGACACCAAGTCTAGGATACAAACCTTTTGTTGATGTTTAAAACTTGGACATAAGGCATTCCAACATAGGACGTGATGTCACTGAGGTGCTGTAGTCTGCGTCTGATGCCTTTCGCCCCTCCCACAGGGCTTTATCAAAGATCTTTAAACTATAACTGTGGTTACAGGATAATTGAGCTGTAAATTCCTCCTTAGATCCCGCTGTCCTGAAAATGCGAAAGCAATGTTGTCTAAATGGCGACAACATTTTTAGAAATATAGGAATCATAGAAGTAAATTGTTATGCCCTCTGTCAGCAAAGAGCAAAAAAAAAAAAATTCCCACCATCCATTCCTTTATTGGAATCAAAACTTGACTTCCCCAAGAAGATGCATCTGCATTTAGGTAATTATACTAAATTATAAGATCCATATCCTGATAGACCCCACAAACTGTCAGACATACATATAGAGCAGAACTGAAACTACCTTGTCTCCCCTGACACTCAAAGCTCACAACTACTTGAGAAACTAACGGGCCTGTCAGAATTCTTCTTTTAGCAGTTATATCCACCAAAGCTGGTAAAGCCCCATGCCAGGATGGGTTCTCATTCAACTATTACAAAATATTTAAATGTCTTCTTACTCCACATTTTGTTGCTGCATTTAACTCTATTTGGCAGAATCAGGCTTTGCATCCCTCTGCCTAGCAGCACATAGCTCGGTTATCCCAAAGGAAGAAAAAACATGCAATATTGTGCCAACTATAGGCTTATTTCCCTCCTCAATATACCTGAAGCTATTTGCAAAAATATTGGCAAATAGATTACTCCCTCATTTGCAGTAAATTGTCCATTGGGATCAGGTCAGATTCAAGCCTACAAAGGAAGCAAGAGATGGCATTATACGGGTAGTGAATGTCATTTACTTGCATGAGGAATCCTTTTTTCCATAATGGATATTATGGTTTTTTAATTGACTTGTTTTGTTAAATCTCAATAAAATTTTGATAATAAAAAAAAGCTCATTGTCACGTTATAAAGCAAAACTGTCATTTTCCACCACTCTAAACAGGGCCTGAAGCAACTTCAAAATTGGGGCATCTCCCCACCAGGGAATAATCGCCCCATCTCTGGAGCCCTTCTAGCCCATGTTCCGGAGCCCTGGCATAAAGTTAGCAACACCTGACTTGTCTGGGCCTACGACCCCTACTCTCCATAGTGGCCTTCATATATATTGTTCTTTTTTCAATGTCCTCCTGTGCCGAGCTACCAGCTCTCACTACCTGAGTTAATATTGTTATAATTTTATATTCACTGGGTTTTATTTTGTTATACTCTCCCCAATAAGAACCAGTGTGCTATGCACACAGTGTCTTGCCTCTCCATGTTCTTCATCACACTTTCTACCCTCTCCTACCTGATCTTCTCTGATCCATTGAGTCAATACACGCCTTTGCTCATTCACACAACTCCTATGTGTATACTATGGTGGAATACGTATTATGCTTGCCTGTCATGGTATGTAATATCTCTCTCACGTCTACAGAAGTACCTCTAATCAGCCCCTATCTCTGCCTGTACCCCTTAAAATCCTATCTCTGAACATTTCCATAAAGTGCTTCTTTATGGAAAGAAGCACTTTCCTCCAAATGTGATATAATATGTGCCCAAGAGACTCACTTCACTAACTCTAAAGCTCCTAAATGCAGTCATCCCAAATTTCCACATATTTTCTTTGCCCATACTGAAACAAAGCAGTATTAATTGTGATTCACGATACAATCTCTTTGCAATTGCAGACTTTAATTACAGACCCAAATGGCAGATTCCTTATTGTTGTAGCGACTTTCAACAAACAATTAATCACTTTAGTTAATATATACGCTCCAAACTCCCATAGGAAAAGCTTCTTCAAATACCTATTGTTTTTTGTTTTGTTTTTAATTTAAAATTTTTATTGAATCAAAAGAATAAGTGTAACATGAATTATCCCTCGCAGGTGAATCGTAACAAAAATAAAAAAATATATAAACGTTAATAGTGGTATACAAATTGACACAATATATCGCAAAAGGATAATGATACCAAGTATCGCTTGGACAGATTTGCTGTCTTTAACAAGGATGGAACTGAGGGAGACACACATTTTGAGGAGGCAAAATGCACCTAGACAGTTAGGAAATTAACCGCCATCTGCCTTGGAGCCCCAACACCCCAAATGGGATCAGACTGTGTGAGGGCCTCATGGTCTCCTGGCTATTGGAAACAAAGCATGTCAAAGTACATTATTAGGGAGGAACATAATAACACAAGAACCCCCATTGAAAACCTGAAAAGAGAATCATCCTCATGAAAGAAAAATAAAAAAAATAAAATTTGGATCTGTTCCAGAGGTAACTGAGGGAATGCAAAGCGGCAAAACCACAACAACTTATGCCAAAAACAATTCGGTGCAATAATAATGGAGAGAGGGATTCTCGAAACATTCACATCCAGTCTACTCACCAGCAGGTGCTGATAACGAGAGTGGATATTGAGGTAAAGAAAAGATAAGAGAGAAAAATAGAATGAGGCAGAGAGAAAAAATAGAAAAAGTATAAGGGGGGGCAAGGAGGGGTTATTGCGGGAGAGGTGCTTGCTTCAAGGAGAGCTAGAGTGAGTATGGAGGATTACTTTCAGAGAAACTTCAGAGAATATGAGTGGAACCATTATTAAAGGGAAACCCCAACATATCGGGCCCAGGGTTGCCAAATTCATTTGAATTTTTTAGTTTTATCAAGGATAGTGTTAGAGGTTTTGTTCCTGAAACATGATCCAGGTAACTTTCTGTTTGGTTAAATGTATGGAGACCTTTGGGGATTTTCAGGCCGAGCTATTGTCAGTTTAGCTCCAGTGAGGATATAGTGGGACAAAAGTTGGTTGTTTTTAGAGAGTTTGGGAATTTTTTGGTTCAGGAGGGCTATTGTCGGGATTTGGGGGACTGCAGAGCCCGTGACTTTGCAGATTAGCTGGAAAAGTTTATTCCAGTAGCCCCTAATCCTGGGGCACTCCCAAAAAATATGAAGGAGAGATCCCAAATGTCCACATCCTCTGAAGCATAGGGGGGAAGACTGTGGATAAAATTTAGCTAGGCGTGTTGGAACCAGATACCAGTGTGGTAGGACCTTGAGGTCTGCTTCAATTAGGGAAGTGTTTAGAATCCCTTTGTAGGCGCTTGTGAATTGGGAGTGCCAAGCTTCTAGGTCACATTCGAGCTCAGGGTCACGCTCCCAGTTCAGCATATATGACGCTTTTTCATGTAGTTCAGCTAAGGCTGAGTAAATCATGGAGATACCCCCCTCATGTCCATGCCCGTGGAACACCACTGTATGTAAGGGGTAACAGTTAGGGGGAGCGATTCCTGGGAGGAAATAGAATGTAGAAAGTGGGCTATCTGATTGATGCAGAATTTTTCTGTGGCGGGCATTTCAAGTTTCAAGATGCATTGGGTCAGTTTAAGGGGGCCACTTGAATTGACAAAGTGTCCTATTCGATATAGACCTTTGTCAAGCCACCATTGAAATGCCTTGATATTCCTCCCTGGCGGGAATAGGAGATTATTGAAAATGTGGGCTAGGGGTTGCCACCTGGATGTTATGGGATTTAATTTGTGTAAAGAGTCGCATAAAGCTAAAGAGTGAGAAAGGGTAGGGGATAGGATCGGGGGTCTAAATTTAGGGGGGCGCCAAATAAGGTAGTCAATAGTAAAGTTGGGGACAGCCTGTCTCTCTATTCCTATCCAGTTGGGCTTAGGTCCTCTGGAGTAAATAGCTGATATTTGGCCTAGCTGAGCTGCCTGGTAGTACCACCAGATATTGGGTAAACCTGCCTCCTTTCCATCTGGACCTGAAGAGGGTCTTTTTAGGTAGTCTGTGATTTGCCCCAGGTAAATCGAATTATTGAAGACTGTAGGTTTTGGATCTGGAGTTTGGGGATCGGTATAGGAAGGGAGCGAAATAGGTATAGTAACCTTGGGAGGAGGGTAATTTTGATAGCTTTTATCTTACCTAGCCAGGATAGTTTGTATAGTGATCATTGATCAAGATCATTCTTAAGCTTTTTGAACATGGGTGGATAATTGTATTTATAAAGTTGGTCAATGTTGGAAGTCAGGTGGACGCCCAGGTAAGGTATGGTAGAATTACTCCAAGCGAAGGGGAAGTGGTCTCGTAGTCTATCAACCAGGGACGTAGGAGCTGAAATATTAAGGGCAACTGATTTAGACATATTAACAAGCAATCCCGAGACCTGACCAAATTTGTAAATATGTTTTAAGACATTAGGGGTGGAAATGAGGGGGGAGGTTATAAAAAGAAGGAAGAGCGTGCATTTATGTGTAGAGTGTCCGCATTTGACTCCGTGAATGTCTGAGTGATTCCTAATGGCAATGGCTAACATTTCTATTCCTATAGCACAAAGGAGGGGGGAAAGTGGGCAGCCTTATCACGTTCCCTTGGCGATGGAAAAGGGCTCAGAGAGGTGTCCCTGGATTCTGATCTGGGCCTTTGGGTGGGAGTAAAGGGCTTCTAGAAGGTTAATGAAGTGTGAGCCAAAGCCCCACTTTTCTAAGATATTAAAAAGGTAAAGCCATGTAACGGTATCAAAGGCCTTCTGGCGGTAAATGGATGAGAGAAAGCCTTCTTGTGCAGGATTTCCATCCCAGCCTGACTTCAGAAGGGAAATGAGGTCTATAGCTCTCCTTATCTGGTCTGGTCCCTGCTGGGGGCCAAATTGGAGATAAAATCTCCTGCTCACCCGTCTCAAGTGTTTCTCTGCGCTAGAAGTGAGAGCCGTGTTTAGAGCAATCTTAGCAGCATCTAAGAGGGCCAGGGAAGTGGGTGAGGGATTGTTTTTATGTTTCCTGCTTAGGGATTGAAAGTTTTTCTCTAGATTGACTATGTCCATTTGCTTCTCACGTTTGAGGTGTGATGCTAGCTGAATAAGATTTCCCCTTACAACCGCTTTATGTGCTCCCCATAACGAGCTTGGGGAAATGTCTGGGGTGTCGTTTAAGCGGAAATATTCCTTTAAGACTCTTTCAATCATGGCGCAGTGTACAGGATAGGTGAGGAGAGTTTCATTAAGGCACCATTGAGGGGGCCTCGCTTGATTTAAGAAACCAGTGATTTTAATGGAAACCAATGAGTGGTCTGACCAGGGTACTTCACATATTGAGGCCTGAGAAACTAAGTGGATATCTGAGGTATGTAGGAAAATATGGTCTATGTGAGCATAAGTCCTATTAAGAGCAGAAAAGTGGGTGTAATCCGTAGCTGAAGGGTGTAGTTCCCTCCAAGAGTTTATCATGCATAATGAGTGAAAAAGCCTAGCTATCCGAAGGCTCTTTTTGGGGGGTCGTTTGAGTTGGGTTTTGTTTTGTGTAGATTTATCTAATAGATGGTCAAAAGCTACGTTAGAGTCGCCTTACCTTCAAGATGGGGGGAGAGGAAGGTTAGCATGGAAGAAAAAAAGGAAGCTTGGCCTTTATTAGGGGCATAATACGAGATGAGGGAGAATAGTGTCCCATTTACATAACCTTTGACTAGGATGTACCTTCCTTCTCTGTCCTTGATAGTTTGGGAAAGAGTGAACGGGGTGCGTTTGGAAATGAGGACGGCAACCCCTCTCTTTTTGTCATCTGCATTGGCAAGAAAAAAGGTAGGGTTAGGACGATGCAAGAAGGAAGGGTCAAAGCTCTTAGGGAAGTGGGTCTCCTGGATTAAAATGATGTCTAGGTAGTTATGGAAGGCCTTATGTCTTTTGATTGGGGAATTTAGACCCTGAGTGTTACGGGATGCTATTTTGAGAGACGTCTGTTTGGGGGTGTTATCAGCCATGGACACATGGGGATGAAAGCGAGTGGGTGTACAAATTTCTTACCCAATCCGTTTGAGTGGATTCAACTAGCTGGGTGGAATCGAGCATGCCTGGGATCTGCGAAAACCTGATTTGGTAAGCTCTCATTGAAGGCACCTGGAGGGGGGGAGAAAGGAAAGCAGAGGAAGTAAGGGAAGACCAGGAAGGAAAAAGAGAAAAGAAGAGAATGAGAGAGGATAAGTCCAGCATATGAAATATCCTGGACTCTCCAAAAGCAGGGTTGGGAGGCCAAGACCTGCTTCGAAGCCCTAAAAATTTGTAGGGTACGGCTAGAGGGCAACCCAAAATTGGGTTGCAGACCTGGTGTCACCGCGGGAGGGAAACTCCTCAAGGTCACAGCAGTGAGTGGCAAGCAGCCCCGCTCCGGCTGCAGGGCACCTTAGTAAATCTAGTCAGGGGATGATGATCCCTGTAGGAGATAAATATATGTTATTCAGGAGGTATCATCAAAACATGCGAGAAAAAAAAGAAAAAAAAAGGGTGTATCTTCTAACCTGAGACAAAAACATTTAAAAAAGAAAAGAGCAAAAAACATTAAGCAAGCATTTAAATCAGCATTTTGAGCACAGTACCAGGGGGTAAAGATGGGGGGAAGGGGTAGGAAAGAGAAGGGTGTAGGGGAGGGGGAAAATGAAGATGGGGAAGAGGGTAAGGGGTAGGGGGGATGGGTAAAGAAATCCTGGGTTGAGGACTGTACCAGTCCTTAAAGTCCAAGTCCACGGCATGACTGGGTAACTGCAGTTTTTGTGGAATAGAGGGGAGAGTGGGAAAGTGGGTCTTGGGAGAGAGAAAATATCAATGACCAGCAAGTCCCGTGAAGGACTAAGAGGGTGTGGGAGGAGCCATTACACCATCCAGGGATCCGGGTAGGACGGAAAAATTAGAATCAGACCCCTAAGGGGTCAGTTGGACCCGGTGTTCATCTTGGGGGGATAGAGTCATGGTGTCCCTTAGATTGCTGTTTCTCCCACAGTGGAGTGAGGGGGCTATTCAGAGGGGGTCTCTTGGATGAGCTTGGGTGGTTCTCTGTTTGGTGCGGAGGAAGTCCCTGCGAAATGAATCCAAGTTGAAGAAGAATACGTTCACCATTGTGAAAGTTCGTAAAGCTGTAGGATTTATCTTTCCCTTCCGCCTGGAATTGCAGGCGGAAGGGAAAGCCCCATCTGTACTTTATAATCTTCTGGGTGAGGATATCAAGCAGAGGTCTTAGGGATCTCCTTTTCTGGATTGTGGCGGGAGAGATATCTGCGAAAATTTGGATTTTATTGCCATGAATAGTAATATTATCTCGGTTGCGAGCTGTCTTCATGATCTCTTCCTTCACCCCATAGAAATGTGGCTTGACAACAATTTCCCGAGGGAGACCGTCTTGGCGGGGGGGTTGCAGCACTCTATGGGTCCTGTCTAATTCAAGCCTGTGTTCCGGGATGTCTGGGATAATATCCTTGATTAAAGATTTAACGGTGTCGTGTATGTCGATGTTAGATTCGGGAATTCCTTGGACACGGAAGTTATACCGTCTGCTCCTGTTCTCTAAATCGTCTAATTTAGAGAGTGCTGTTTCGAGTTGTTCTTGCTGGGACTGGATGCATGAGGTGTTCTGATTTGTACGAGCTGCAGGATCATCTACTGCCTGTTCAATTGCATCCATTCTGGCCCCCAGGCTCTGAAGGTCTGCTTTGATTGAAGATGTAATTTGCGCTGCGTTTTGTGCTAAACCAGCAGCCAACATATCAGAGAAGCTGCTTAATAGCTGAGCCATATCTAGGGGGTAGTTGGGAGGCATGGGAGAGGCCTGTAAAGAGTCAGTCAGGCTGTTTGGGGTGTTAATCAGGGAAGAATAAGGGTTGCCGATCTGTATTCTGCCCAGAAGTGAAGTAGTAGAGGCTGGGGATGCCAGGAAGCCTTGGATTCCCTGGGTATTACTCACTGTAGCTGGAGAAGGCAGGGAAGGTGGTGGAGGGTCTGCTATACTGTGCATAGCTTCTGTGTCTCCGCATGGAGGAGCCGCGGCCTCCATCTTGGAAGGCTCAGAGATGTCCAGGCCGAAGTTCAGCTGGCGATTCACGTCCTTTTTGGGGTGACCTCCCGACATCCAGGCGGATGCCCAGCACTGTCCAGGGATCGGTGAGGGTCTCCCCGAGGGGATCTGCTGAAAGAAGCCGGCGTAGGGTGCGCTGGAGGGCCGGAGCGGTGCGGAGCTCCCGGCTAGCGTGGAGCTCTGGAAGACCCCCAAATCCCTATTGTTTAAGCTTCAACCATATAGATCTAACCCATAAATTTTATGTGGAGATTTCAATAAAAGAGTTGATCCCTCTATGGATTCCACGAACCCTTCACACAGGCCTCTTTCTACGGTTGCCTCTTTGCTTTCTCAGGAAGACTTGTATGATGCATGGAGGTACTTCCACTGGAATGAGAGAGATTTTACCTTTTATTCTAGTGTACATAAGGTCTACTCTAGAATTGACCTTTTCTTGGTGGATAAATTTACACTTCAAAGAATCTCCTCTACCACTATAGGTGTAATTACGTGGTCTGACCACGCACCCACTCTTCTGCAACGAGTCCTTTCCTCTAGCACTAATTCACCACCTCCTTGGAGGCTTAACGCCACACTTTTATCTCAACCCAACCATCAGGAAAAGATTGACTCTGCCATCACCTCTTTCTTTGAAACCCAACAGGCTCAGTATCCAACCCCACCCTCTTATGGAGTGCCCATAAGGCATTCATGTGAGGAATTCTAATCAAAATGGCAGCTCGCAAGAAGAAACAATGCGCAAAATTCCCCACCCAACTTATTTCACAAATTAAGACCCTTGAAACTCAAAATAAACAGATGCCTAACCCTTCCCTCATCAACCAACTTAGAGAGCTCAACACACAACTTAGTAAACACCTTACACGCACCTATGATCATTACATCAAAAGCTACGCCTCTCATTAGGGATGAGCCGAACACCCCCCTGTTCGGTTTGCACCAGAACATGCGAACAGGAAAAAAGTTTGTTCGAACGCGCGAACACCGTTAAAGTCTATGGGACACGAATATGAATAATCAAAAGTGCTAATTTTAAAGGCTTATATGCAAGTTATTGTCATAAAAAGTGTTTGGGGACCTGGGTCCTGCCCCAGGGGACATGGATCAATGCAAAAAAAAGTTTTAAAAACGGCCGTTTTTTCAGGAGCAGTGATTTTAATAATGCTTAAAGTCAAACAATAAAAGTGTAATATCCCTTTAAATTTCATAGCTGGGGGGTGTCTATAGTATGCCTGTAAAGGGGAGCTTGTTTCCCGTGTTTAGAACAGTCTGATAGCAAAATGACATTTCGAAGGAAAAAACCCATTTAAAACTACCCGCGGCTATTGCATTGCCGACAATACACATAGAAGTTCATTGATAAAAACGGCATGGGAATTCCCCACAGGGAAACCCCGAACCAAAATTAAAAAAAAAAAAATGACGTGGGAGTCCCCCTAAATTCCATACAAGGCCCTTCAGGTCTGGTATGGATATTACGGGGAACCCCGACCAAAATTAAAAAAAAAATGACGTGAGGTTCCCCCTAAATTCCATACCAGACCCTTCAGGTCTGGTATGGATTTTAAGGGGAACCCCACGCCAAAAAAAAACGGCGTGGGGTCCCCCCAAAAATCCATACCAGACCCTTATCCGAGCACGCAACCTGGCAGGCCGCAGGAAAAGAGGGGGGGACGAGAGTGTGCCCCCCCTCCTGAACCGTACCAGGCCACATGCCCTCAACATTGGGAGGGTGCTTTGGGGTAGCCCCCCAAAACACCTTGTCCCCATGTTGATGAGGACAAGGGCCTCATCCCCACAACCCTGGCCGGTGGTTGTGGGGGTCTGCGGGCGGGGGGCTTATCGGAATCTGGAAGCCCCCTTTAACAAGGGAACCCCCAGATCCCGCCCCCCCCGTGTGAAATTGTAAGGGGGTACTTACCCCTACCATTTCACTAAAAAACTGTCAAAAATGTTAAAAATGACAAGAGACAGTTTTTGACAATTCCTTTATTTAAATGCTTCTTCTTTCTTCTATCTTTCTTCATCTTCTTCTTCTGGTTCTTCTGGCTCTTCTGGTTCTTCCTCCGGCGTTCTCGTCCAGCATCTCCTCTGCGGCGTCTTCTATCTTCTTCTCCTTGGGCCTCTCCGCACCCATGGCATGGGGGTAGGCTCCCGCTCTTCTCTTCATCTTCTTCTTCATCTTCTTCTCTTCTTCCTTCTTCTCTTCTTCATTTTCTTCTCCGGGCCGCTCCGCACCCATGCTTGCATAGAGGGAGGCTCCCGCTGTCTGACGGTTTTTAAATAACGGGGGAGGGGCCACCCGGTGACCCCGCCCCCTCTGACGCACGGTGACTTGACGGGACTTCCCTGTGACGTCACGGGGAATGCCACAGGGAAGTCCCGTCATGTCCCGTGCGTCAGAGGGGGGCGGGGTCACCGGGTGGCCCCGCCCCGCGTTATTTAAGAACCGTCAGACGAGGAGACGCCGTCACACAGCGGGAGCCTCCCTCCATGCCAGCATGGGTGCGGAGCGGCCCGGAGAAGAAAATGAAGAAGAGAAGAAGAGAAGAAGGAAGAAGAGAAGAAGAAGAAGATGAAGAGCAGGAGCCTCCCCCCCATGCCATGGGTGCAGAGCGGCCCGAGGAGAAGAAGATAGAAGACGCCGCGGAGGAGATGCTGGATGAGAACGCCGGAGGAAGAACCAGAAGAGCCAAAAGAACCAGAAGATGAAGGAAGATAGAAGAAAGAAGAAGCATTTAAATAAAGGAATTGTCAAAAACTGTCTCTTGTCATTTTTAACATTTTTGACAGTTTTTTAGTGAAATGGTAGGGGTAAATACCCCCTTACCATTTCACACAGGGGGGGGCCGGGATCTGGGGGTCCCCTTGTTAAAGGGGGCTTCCAGATTCCTAAAAGCCCCCCGCCCGCAGACCCCCACAACCACCGGCCAGGGTTGTGGGGATGAGGCCCTTGTCCTCATCAACATGGGGACAAGGTGTTTTGGGGGACTACCCCAAAACACCCTCCCAATGTTGAGGGCATGTGGCCTGGTATGGTTCAGGAGGGGGGGCCGCACTCCCCCCTCTTTTCCTGCGGCCTGCCAGGTTGCGTGCTCGGATAAAGGTCTGGTATGGATTTTTTGGAGTGACCCCACGCCGTTTTTTTTTTTTGGCGCGGGGTTCCCCTTAAAATCCATACCAGACCTGAAGGGTCTGGTATGGAATTTAGGGGGAACCCCACGTAATTTTTTTTTTTAATTTTGGCCGGGGTTCCCCTTAATATCCATACCAGACCTGAAGGGCCTTGTATGGAATTTAGGGGGACTCCCACGTCATTTTTTTTTAAATTTTGGTTCGGGGTTGCCCTGTGGGGAATTCCCATGCCGTTTTTATCAATGAACTTCTTTGTGTATTGTCGGCAATGCAATAGCCGCGGGTAGTTTTAAATGGGTTTTTTCCTTCGAAATGTCATTTTGCTGTCAGACTGTTCTAAACATGGGAAACATGCGCCCCTTTACAGGCATACTATAGACACCCCCAGCTACGAAATTTAAAGGGATATTACACTTTTATTGTTTGACTTTAAGCATTATTAAAATCACTGCTCCTGAAAAAACTGCCATTTTTAAAACTTTTTTTTGCATTGATCCATGTCCCCGGGGGCAGGACCCAGGTCCCCAAACACATTTTATGACAATAACTTGCATATAAGCCTTTAAAATTAGCACTTTTGATTTCTCCCATAGACTTTTAAAGGGTGTTCTGCGGCATTCGAATTTGCCGCAAACACCCCAAATTGTTCGCTGTTCGGCGAACTTGCGAACAGCCAATGTTCGAGTCGAACATGAGTTCGACTCGAACTCGAAGCTCATCCCTACCTCTCATACTACTCCTTAAACAACAGATCTGGCGCCTTTCTTGCAAAACCATCCAAGAAGAAAGCAGCCTCTACTAAAATTGCTTTTCTTAAAGATAAACACAATAACAAAATACATAACCTTTTGGATATTGCTGGGCGTTTTCGCCATTTTTACTCAGACCTTTACAATCTGAGAAAATCCGCCCCCACAGCTGACCAGCCTGCGATTCAAGACTTTCTAAACTCCATTAACCTCCCTTCTATCTCTGAAGACCAACTTAATGAACTATCAGCGCCATATTCTACAAACTAAGTTATCAATGTGAATCATTCGCCCCCCCTACATAATTACCCGGGCCCAGATAATCGTTTCATTAATGAACACTATTAACAATTTGCAAACTAACTGACCCCTTTCTTGACCTGTCCCAAAGAATTTCTTGAATCTTTCATAATTACTATTCCTAAGACCGGTAAACCTCCTGAAGACCCTTACAACTTCTGCCCTATCTCTCTCCTTAATTCAGACACAAAACTCTATGCTAAACTTATAGCCAATTGTATAGCTAAAATGCTAATGCATCCAGATCAGGTAGGTTTTGTCCTTGGCCGCCAGGCCTCCGATGGCACCCATTGCTTTATCAACCTTATACAATGGGCTCAAAATCACCAAATTCCCTCTCTTTTAATTTCATTTGATGCAGAAAAAGCCTTCAACAGGGTTCACTGGATGTACATGAATGATTTGGCTTCACAGGATGAATTGTTTCAGCTATAACTACCTTCTATACTTGCCCCCTTATATTTTCCTTGATAATGGAGCCACTAGCAGAACATATTCAATCTCTCCCTTCTATCACTGGCATAACCGTTGGCGACACCCAGCACAAAATAGGCTTATACGCGGATGATGTAATCCTCTCCAACCCCCTATAGTCATTACCCCCCCTTTGTAAATTACTGGAACACTTTGGATCACTTTCACTATACAAATGTAACCACACGAAATGCCAAATGTTACCCATAGGACTAACTCCTTCTATGAAGACGCAAATCTTGCGTGTTGCTCCCTTCTCGTGGGCTCCCTTCTCCTCTCTTCAATATTTAGGCATACAGCTGCCACCCCCCAGTGCAAACCTATTTCAAAGCAACTTTACTGCCTTGTTCTCCAAACTTACCCAGATGAGTACCAACCTACAACCAATTTCATCTTCCTGGGCCAGTTGCATAGCCCTAATCAAAATGTTTATGTTGACTCATGTCCTATATCTGTTTAGAACTTTTCCAATTCCCTTCCTATCAGCGAACCTAAAGAAAATCCAAGTGATATTAAACTCTCTGATTTGGAAAGGCAAATGCCCATGAATAAAATCAACTTCATCTCTCCGACCTGCCAAAGCTTTGTAACTGGGTGGTCCAAATATCACACTCTACTACAAAGCATCTATTTTAGCACAAATGAAGATGTGGTGGAACCCAACCTCATCGCTCTCTTGGATTCAAATCAAACAAACTGCTATGGAATCTGATCTCAAGTGTGCGCTGGGAGAAAAAACCCTCCAACCACATCCTACATGTCACCCCCTAGCAACTATCACCGCTGCCTCCAGAGTGTGGTCCTCCCTACTGGAACCATCTCACATTCTCTCCTCAAAGGTCCTCCAGAAAATACCATTACATTCACTAAAGCAACTAATTCCCAATATATCCCTGCGCTCCTGGGAATCGGCAGGCATACAAACAATCTCTCATCTGTACAAAGACACTCACCTGCGTTCTTTCAAAAATCTCCACTCCAATTACTGACTCCTGAACTCAGATTTTTTGAAATACCTTCAAGTACGCCACGCTCTTCGGCACATCAAACTTGACAAATCTCATATCCTAGATAAACTGCTGGATATATATGACTCTGCAACACCCATCTCCAAAAGAATCACCCCTATATACACATCAGCAAAGTCACCATCCTCCTTGAGTAAAACTAAGGACCTGCTATACTGGGAAAAGTAATTCAGATTCACGGCCACAGTACAGCAATGGCAAAAAGCATCTGTGCTACCCCAAACATTTTCAAGATGTGTTACACACTGGGAGTGAAACTCCTGCAAGACTGGTACCTTACCCCGGTAAAACTTGCTTCCTACTACAAAAAACAATCTCCTCTCTGTTGGAGGAATTGAGACTCACTTGGATCCTCATCCCATATATGGTGGCATTGCCCCACACTGCGGATCTTCTGGTCTCAAGTAGGGATGAGCTTCGTGTTCGAATCAGTCGTTCACCGAATTCCGAACGATATGGGCCGTTCGCGCCAAATTCGAGTGGCGCGTCATGGCCCATAATTTACTGCGGCATCGCAGTGCATTGCTGGCTGATGATTGGCTAAGGATGCACTATGACCCGCATGCTTGGCCAACCACCTTGGCTTTGGCCAATTATGGCTCTCTGTACAGATGGCGCTGTGATTGGCCAAGTATGCGGGTCATAGTGCATGCTTGGCCAATCACAGCGCCGTCTGTACAGAGAGCCGTAATTAGCCAAAGCCAAGGCTTTGGCCAATTATGGCTCAGGGGGTTTAATACACGCCCCACACTATATAAATCCACCTGCACAGCAGCCCTGTGTAGTGTGTTCTGATGTTGAGAGAGAGATAGATAGACAGAGAGACAGTGTCATATGATTTAAGTTAGATAGAGTAGGCAGGCGAGTCAGTTAGCTGCACTTACAGTGTATTCTATATATATATATATATATATATATATATATATATATATATATATATATATATATATATATATATATATATATATATATATATATATATATATATACACACATCCTAGGTGTTGTTGTATGCAGGTTAGCTAGATCCATTCCTGTTATTCTCTTCCTACTACTGACAGGCAGGCAGGTGTTTTTACAGTATTTACAGCTACCTGAAGAAAATTGCTGGTGTTCTTCTGATCCTATTAGTCCTATTAGCTGCAGTATTTACAGTTAGTGTAGTGCATCCTCTTCACAGTGTGCACCTAAAGCTACCTGAAGAAAATTAGTGTTCTTCTGAACCTATTAGTACAGTACAGCAGGCAGCTGCAGTATTTACAAGTTAGTGTAGTGCGTCCTCTGCACGGAGTGCACCTAAAGCTACCTGAAGAAAATTAGTGGTGTTCTTCTGATCCTATTAGTACAGTATCACAGACAGCTGTAGTATTTACAAGTTAGTGTAGTGCGTCCTCTGCACAGTGTGCACCTAAAGCTACCTGAAAATTTGTGGTGTTCTTCTGATCCTATTAGTACAGTACCACAGGCAGCTGCAGTATTTACAAGTTAGTTTAGTGCGTCCTCTGCAAAGTGTGCACCTAAAGCTACCTAAACAAAATTAGTGGTGTTCTTCTGATCCTATTAGTACAGTACCGCAGGCAGCTGCAGTATTTACAAGTTAGTGTAGTGCATTCTCTGCACAGTGTGCACCTAAAGCTACCTGAAGAAAATTAGTGGTGTTGTTCTGATCCTATTAGTACAGTACCACAGGCAGCTGTAGTATTTACAAGTTAGTGTAGTGCATCCTCTGCACAGTGTGCACCTAAAGCTACCTGAAGAAAATTTGTGGTGTTCTTCTGATCCTATTAGTACAGTACCGCAGGCAGCTGTAGTATTTACAAGTTAGTGTAGTGCGTCCTCTGCACAGTGTGCACCTAAAGCTACCTGAAGAAAATGTGTGGTGTTCTTCTGATCCTATTAGTACAGTACCGCAGGCAGCTGTAGTATTTACAAGTTAGTGTAGTGCGCCCTCTGCACAGTGTGCACCTAAAGCTACCTGAAGAAAATTTGTGTGGTTCTTCTGATCCTATTAGTACAGTACCACAGGCAGCTGTAGTATTTACATGTTAGTGTAGTGCATCCTCTGCACAGGGTGCACCTAAAGCTACCTGAAGAAAATTAGTGGTGTTCTTCTGATCCTATTAGTACAGTACCGCAGGTAGCTGCAGTATTTACAAGTTAGTGTAGTGTGTACCCTGCACAGTGTGCACCTAAAGCTACCTGAAGAAAAGTAGTGGTGTTCTTCTGATCCTATTAATACCACAGGCAGGCAGCTACAGTATTTACAAGTTAGGGTAGTGCATCCTCTGCACAGTGTGCACCTAAAGCTACCTGAAGAAAATTAGTGGTGTTCTTCTGATCCTATTAGTACGGTACCGCAAGCAGCTGCAGTATTTACAAGTTAGTGTAGTGTGTCCTCTGCACAGTGTGCACCTAAAGCTACCTGAAGAAAATTAGTGGTGTTCTTCTGATCCTATTAGTACAGTACCGCAGGCAGCTGCAGTATTTACAAGTTAGTGTAGTGTGTCCTCTGCACAGTGTGCACCTAAAGCTACCTGGAGAAAATTAGTGGTGTTCCTCTGATCCTATTAGTACAGTATTGCAGGCAGCTGCAGTATTTACAAGTTAGTTTAGTGCGTCCTCTGCACAGTGTGCACCTAAAGCTACCTAAACAAAATTAGTGGTGTTCTTCTGATCCTATTAGTACAGTACCACAGGAAGCTGTAGTATATACATGTTAGTGTAGTGCGTCCTCTGCACAGTGTGCACCTAAAGCTACCTGAAGAAAATTAGTGGTGTTATTCTGATCCTATTAGTACAGTACCACAGGCAGCTGTAGTATTTACAAGTTAGTGTAGTGCGTCCTCTGCACAGTGTGCACCTAAAGTTACCTGAAGAAAATTAGTGGTGTTTTTCTATTCCTATTAGTAGAGAACCGCAGGCAGCTGCAGTATTTACAAGTTAGTGTAATGCGTCCTCTGCACAGTGTGCACCTAAAGCTACCTGAAGAAAATTAGTGGTGTTCTTCTGATCCTATTAGTACAGTACCACAGGCAGCTGTAGTATTTACAAGTTAGTGTAGTGCGTCCTCTGCACAGTGTGCACCTAAAGCTACCTGAAGAAAATTAGTGGTGTTCTTCTGATCCTATTAGTACAGTACCGCAGGCAGCTGTAGTATTTACAAGTTAGTGTAGTGCGTCCTCTGCACAGGGTGCACCTAAAGCTACCTGGAGACAATTGCTGTTGTTCTGCTCCTATTAATACCACAGGCAGGCCGCTACAATATTTACAGTTAGTACACTGTGTCCTCTGCACAGTGTGCACCTAAAGCTACAGTACCTAAACAAAATTAGTGGTGTTCTTCTGATCCTATTAGTACAGTACCGCAGGCACCTGCAGTATTTACAAGTTAGTGTAGTGCGTCCTCTGCACAGTGTGCACCTAAAGCTACCTGAAGAAAATGAGTGGTGTTCTTCTGATCTTATTAGTACAGTACCGCAGGCAGCTGCAGTATTTACTAGTTAGTGTAGTGCATCCTCTGCACAGTGTGCACCTAAAGCAACCTGAAGAAAATTAGTGGTGTTCTTCTGATCCTATTAGTACAGTACCGTAGGCAGCTGCAGTATTTACAATTTAGTGTAGTGCGTCCCCTGCACAGTGTGCACCTAAAGCTACCTGAAGAAAATTAGTGGTGTGCTTCTGATCCTATTAATACCACAGGCAGGCAGCTACAGTATTTACAGTTAGTGTAGTGCATCCTCTGCACAGTGTGCACCTAAAGCTACCTGGAGACAATTGCTGTTGTTCTGCTACTATTAATACCACAGGCAGGCCGCTACAGTATTTACAGTTAGTGTACTGTGTCCTCTGCACAGTGTGCACCTAAAGCTACCTGAAGAAAATTAGTGGTGTTCTTCTGATCCTATTAATACCACAGGCAGGCAGCTACAGCATTTACAGTTAGTGTAATGCATCCTCTGCACAGTGTGCACCTAAAGTTACCTGGAGACAATTGCTGTTGTTCTGCTCCTATTAATATTACAGGCAGGCAGCTACAGTATTTACAGTTAGTGCACTGTGTCCTCTGCACAGTGTGCACCTAAAGCTACCTACAGTATTGCAGGCAGCTGCAGTATTTACAAGTTAGTTTAGTGCGTCCTCTGCACAATGTGTACCTAAAGCTACCTGAACAAAATTAGTGATATTCTTCTGATCCTATTAGTACAGTACCGCAGGCAGCTGCAGTATTTACAAGTTAGTGTAGTGCGTCCTTTGCACAGTGTGCACCTAAAGCTACCTGAAGAAAATTAGTGGTGTTCTTCTGATCCTATTAGTACAGTACCACAGGCAGCTGTAGTATTTACATGTTAGTGTAGTGCATCCTCTGCACAGGGTGCACCTAAAGCTACCTGAAGAAAATTAGTGGTGTTCTTCTGATCCTATTAGTACAGTACCGCAGGTAGCTGCAGTATTTACAAGTTAGTGTAGTGTGTACCCTGCACAGTGTGCACCTAAAGCTACCTGAAGAAAATTAGTGGTGTTCTTCTGATCCTATTAATACCACAGGCAGGCAGCTATAGTATTTACAGTTAGTGTAGTGCTTCCTCTGCACAGTGTGCACCTAAAGCTACCTGAAGAAAATTAGTGGTGTTCTTCTGATCCTATTAATACCACAGGCAGGCAGCTACAGCATTTACAGTTAGTGTAATGCATCCTCTGCACAGTGTGCACCTAAAGTTACCTGGGGACAATTGCTGTTGTTCTGCTCCTATTAATATTACAGGCAGGCAGCTACAGTATTTACAGTAAGTGCACTGTGTCCTCTGCACAGTGTGCACCTAAAGCTACCTACAGTATTGCAGGCAGCTGCAGTATTTACAAGTTAGTTTAGTGCGTTCTCTGCACAATGTGTACCTAAAGCTACCTCCAGTATTGCAGGCAGCTGCAGTATTTACAAGTTAGTTTAGTGCGTCCTCTGCACAATGTGTACCTAAAGCTACCTGAACAAAATTAGTGATATTCTTCTGATCCTATTAGTACAGTACCGCAGGCAGCTGCAGTATTTACAAGTTAGTGTAGTGAGTCCTTTGCACAGTGTGCACCTAAAGCTACCTGAAGAAAATTAGTGGTGTTCTTCTGATCCTATTAGTACAGTACCACAGGCAGCTGTAGTATTTACTAGTTAGTGTAGTGCATCCTCTGCACAGGGTGCACCTAAAGCTACCTGAAGAAAATTAGTGGTGTTCTTCTGATCCTATTAGTACAGTACCGCAGGTAGCTGCAGTATTTACAAGTTAGTGTAGTGTGTACCCTGCACAGTGTGCACCTAAAGCTACCTGAAGAAAATTAGTGGTGTTCTTCTGATCCTATTAATACCACAGGCAGACAGCTACAGTATTTACAGTTAGTGTAGTGCTTCCTCTGCACAGTGTGCACCTAAAGCTACCTGGAGACAATTGCTGTTGTTCTGCTACTATTAATACCACAGGCAGGCCGCTACAGTATTTACAGTTAGTGTACTGTGTCCTCTGCACAGTGTGCACCTAAAGCTACCTGAAGAAAATTAGTGGTGTTCTTCTGATCCTATTAATACCACAGGCAGGCAGCTACAGCATTGACAGTTAGTGTAATGCATCCTCTGCACAGTGTGCACCTAAAGTTACCTGGGGACAATTGCTGTTGTTCTGCTCCTATTAATATTACAGGCAGGCAGCTACAGTATTTACAGTTAGTGCACTGTGTCCTCTGCACAGTGTGCACCTAAAGCTACCTACAGTATTGCAGGCAGCTGCAGTATTTACAAGTTAGTTTAGTGCGTCCTCTGCACAATGTGTACCTAAAGCTACCTCCAGTATTGCAGGCAGCTGCAGTATTTACAAGTTAGTTTAGTGCGTCCTCTGCACAATGTGTACCTAAAGCTACCTGAACAAAATTAGTGATATTCTTCTGATCCTATTAGTACAGTACCGCAGGCAGCTGCAGTATTTACAAGTTAGTGTAGTGAGTCCTTTGCACAGTGTGCACCTAAAGCTACCTGAAGAAAATTAGTGGTGTTCTTCTGATCCTATTAGTACAGTACCACAGGCAGCTGTAGTATTTACATGTTAGTGTAGTGCATCCTCTGCACAGGGTGCACCTAAAGCTACCTGAAGAAAATTAGTGGTGTTCTTCTGATCCTATTAGTACAGTACCGCAGGTAGCTGCAGTATTTACAAGTTAGTGTAGTGTGTACCCTGCACAGTGTGCACCTAAAGCTACCTGAAGAAAATTAGTGGTGTTCTTCTGATCCTATTAATACCACAGGCAGGCAGCTACAGTATTTACAGTTAGTGTAGTGCTTCCTCTGCACAGTGTGCACCTAAAGCTACCTGGAGACAATTGCTGTTGTTCTGCTACTATTAATACCACAGGCAGGCCGCTACAGTATTTACAGTTAGTGTACTGTGTCCTCTGCACAGTGTGCACCTAAAGCTACCTGAAGAAAATTAGTGGTGTTCTTCTGATCCTATTAATACCACAGGCAGGCAGCTACAGCATTGACAGTTAGTGTAATGCATCCTCTGCACAGTGTGCACCTAAAGTTACCTGGGGACAATTGCTGTTGTTCTGCTCCTATTAATATTACAGGCAGGCAGCTACAGTATTTACAGTTAGTGCACTGTGTCCTCTGCACAGTGTGCACCTAAAGCTACCTACAGTATTGCAGGCAGCTGCAGTATTTACAAGTTAGTTTAGTGCGTCCTCTGCACAATGTGTACCTAAAGCTACCTAAACAAAATTAGTGATGTACTTCTGATCCTATTAGTACAGTACCGCAGGCAGCTGCAGTATTTACAAGTTAGGGTAGTGCGTCCTTTGCACAGTGTGCACCTAAAGCTACCTGAAGAAAATTAGTGGTGTTCTTCTGATCCTATTAGTACAGTACCACAGGCAGCTGTAGTATTTACATGTTAGTGTAGTGCATCCTCTGCACAGGGTGCACCTAAAGCTACCTGAAGAAAATTAGTGATGTTCTTCTGATCCTATTAGTACAGTACCACAGTTAGCTGCAGTATTTACAAGTTAGTGTAGTGTGTACCCTGCACAGTGTGCACCTAAAGCTACTTGAAGAAAATTAGTGGTGTTCTTCTGATCCTATTAATACCACAGGCAGGCAGTTACAGTATTTACAGTTAGTGTACTGCATCCTCTGCACAGTGTGCACCTAAAGCTACCTGAAGACAATTGCTGGTGTTCTCATACTAATAATACTACAGGCAGGCAGTTGATTCTGCTAGCTGCAGTATCAGTATATATATATACATCCCAGCTTTGTGCAGCTACATCTCACTGCAGGCCATTAGTATGTCTGGAAGGCCAACAGGGAGAGGGAGACAGTCACAAGCCAATAAAAGAGGGCAAGCAGGCTCTGTGTCTAGAGGCAACAGTGCTGGTCGGGGAGACGGTGCATCCTCATCAGCACGTGGCCGTGGGACACGCTTGTCCTTTTTTTCGGCAGCTGGCCGTGTTGAGCCGTAACATGCGGAAGACTTGGTAGAGTGGATGACCAAGCCGTCCTCATCCTCCTCATCCTCTCTCACCCGGGCTCAGGGTACTTTGTCTGGCAAAGCAGCTGCCAACACGGCCTCTTCCCTCGGCTCAATGGCATCAGTCACTCCTTCCCTAGCTCCACCTTGTCCTCCTAAGGAGTCCCCTGAACTGTTTGACCACAGTGTTGGGTAAATGCTCCAGGAGGATGCCCAGCGTTTTCAAGGCTCCGATGATGGTACCCAGCTAGAGGAAGGCAGTAACGTAAGCCCAGAGAGAGCGGGTACCCAAGAAGGACAGCAATCTGGCAGTCATGTTCCCATAGCTGCAGCATACTGCCAACTTTGCTCCAGTGATGAGGAGGGAGGGAATGATGAGGTCACTGACTCCACGTGGGTGCCTGATAGGAGAGAGGAGAAGGAGGATGCACATCACCAATGAGGCAGGATGCCCTCCAGGGGCCAGCTTAAGGGCAGCACACCGACTGCATATCACTGCAGAGCTCTGCATGTGCAGGGTGCTGCTGTCTCTGCGTGTTATTCCAAAAGTTCTTTGGCGTGGGCCTTTTTTGAAACGAGTGCATCAGATCCCACCGCTGCTATTTGCAACATATGTCTCAAGCGTATCTCTTGTGGCCAAAACATCTCCCGCTTGGGCACCACATGCTTGACCAGACATATGTTGACCTGCCATGCAGTTCGTTGGCAAGCGTACCTAAAAGACCCACACCAAAGAACAAAGAGGACCCCTCCTTGCTACTCATCAGCTGGGATCTGCAACCCCACTATACCTTCAGTCCTCTCTGAGACCTGCACAGAGAGGAATGAAGGTGTAAAATTAGGTGTGTCACAGCCAAGTACTTGGGGGCAATCTGCTATCGGTACACCGACGTCAGATTGTACCAGGCAAATTTCCCTGCCCCAGCTGCTGCACCGCCGAAAGAAGTTCGCTCCCAGCCATCCACATGCCCAGCGGTTGAATGCTAGCTTGGCTAAATTGCTAGCACTTCAACTGCTGCCTCTTCAGTGAGTTTGTGGAAAGTGCGGTTCCTCAGTGGCAGGTTCCCAAACACCACTTTTTCTCATGGAAGGCGATTCCGGCTCTCTACGGGCATGTGGAAGGCAATGTCTTGGCCTCGCTGGACAGGGCGGTCAGCGGTAAGGTGCATATTACTGCTGACTCATGGTCCAGCAGGCATGGACAGGGACATTACCCATCTTTTACCGCGCACTGGGTGACTCTTCTGGCAGCTGGGAAGGATGCAGGACAGGGTGCAGTAGTGTTGGAGGTTGTTCTGCCACCACGCCTCCAAAATACTACTAGTGGTGATTCTGCCACACCTCTCTCCTCCACCCCCTCCTCTTCTTCTTCCTCCATGGCCTCTTCCTGTGCTGATTTGACTTCGGAACCAGCAGTGCTCCGTAGGCGTTCAAGGGGCTACGCAAGCAGGCAGGCCAAAAGATGCCATGCGGTGCTTGAGCTGGTGTGCTTGGGGGACAGGAGCCACATTGGGGCAGAGGTTCTGTCAGCTCTGTAGGGGCAGGTTCAGAGGTGGTTGACGCCATGCCAGCTTAAGGCAGGTATGGTGGTTTGCGACAATGGCACCGACCTCCTCTTCGCCCTCCGACAGGGACAACTGACCCATGTGCCCTGTTTGGCTCACGTCCTTAACTTAGTGGTGCAGTGGTTCTTGGGCAGGTACCCAGGCTTACAGGATGTCCTGAGGCAGGCCAGGAAAGTCTGTGTGCATTTCCGCAAGTCATAAAATGCCAGCGCTCGGCTGGCTGACCTCCAAAACAAATTTAACCTGCCCAAGAACCGCCTAATCTGTGACATGCCCACCAGGTGGAACTCAACGTTGGCCATGCTGCAGCGGCTGCACACGCAGCAGAGGGCCATCATTGAGTACCTGTGCGAATATGGCACCAGGACAGGGTCAGGGGAGCTTGTTTTTTTTCCCCACGCGAGTGGGCCATGATCAGGGATCCATGCACTGTCCTGTCACCATTTGAGGAGGCCACGAGGATGGTGAGCAGTGAGAGTGCATGCATCAGTGACACTGTCCCCCTTGTCCACCTGTTGGAGCACACGCTGCATGGAATTATAGACAGGGCACTTGAGGCAGAACAGAGGCAGGAAGAGGAGGACTTCCTTAGCTCTCAAGGCCCCCTTTATCCAGACAGTGTTCCTGCTTGCCCGCCGATCACACAGGAAGAGGACGAGGGGAGGAGGAGGAGAAGGAGGAAGAGGAAGATTGTGTCAGCATGGAGGTGGAGCCTGGCACTCAGCATCAGCAGCAGTCTTTAAAGGATCATTTACAGTCCAAAGAAACCCATGGACTTGTACGTGGCTGGGAGGAGGTGGCTGCGGATCATGTCATCCTTAGTGACCCAGAGGACTCCGGACTGAATGCCTCAGCAAACCTACGCTGCATGGCCTCCCTGATCCTGCAAAGCCTGCGGAAGGATCCTTGTATTCGTGGTATCAAGGAGAGGGATCAATACTGGCTGGCAACCCTTCTTGATCTACGTTACAAGGGTAAGGTTGCGGACCTTATCTTGCCGTCGCAGAGGGAGCAGAGGATGAAACATCTTCGGGAGGCCTTGCAGAAAGGTCTGTGCAACGCATTCCCTGAGACTGGGAGGTTACAAACTTCTGTTCCTGGACAACGTGTTGCTGAGGCTTCAGTCAGTAGACATGTGCAGGATGAAAAAAATTGTTTAGTTTAGTTTTCGATTCGTTATTTAACTACATTTGTTTAGTTAAATTAGTTGCATTCTTTACTTTTGTTTTTGGGATTCGTTTAGTTTCGTATTCGAATTCGAAAAAATTTGACCGCATTCGAACAAAAAGTATCAAATTCTAATAAATTCTACCGCATTGGAAAAAAACTTTCAATTTCGAAAAAATTCTACCGCATTTAAAAAAAACTATCAAATTCGAAAAAAATTCTACCGCATTCGAAAAAAATTTGACCGAATTTGAAAAAGTAAACTATATATAACCATTTTGCGAAATTAGAATTTCATATAGAATGAAATAGAATTCCAATAGAAAAGATTTGAATAGAATAGAAAATAAGAATAGCATGCAAAAACAATAGAACAGAATAGAAAAAAATATAATATATTCTATTCTAATCTTTTCTATTCAAATTCGAATTCATTCTGTACCAAATTCCAATTCCGGAAGATGTTTTTATATATATATATATATATATATATATATATATATATATATATATATATATATATAACCATTTTCCGAAATTCGAATTTCGTATAGAATGAATTTGCATTCAAATAGAAAAGATTAGAAAAAAATAGAAAATAATAGAAAAGAATAGCATAGAAAAACCATAGACCAGCATAGAAAAAAATTATATATATATATATATATATAAAACCATCTTCCGAAATTCGAATTTCGTATAAAATGAATTTGAATTTGAATAGAAAAGATTAGAATAGAGTAGAAAAGAATAGACTAGAAAAACAATAGAACAGAACAGAATAGAATAAAACATAATATATATATATATATATATATATATATATATATATATATATATATATATATATATTTAGAATAGAAAAGAATAGCATAGAAAAACAATGGAACAGAATAGAAAAAAAATATTTTATATATATATATATATATGTATAAAACATCTTCAGAAATTCGAATTTCATATAGACTGAAATTAAGTTTGAATAGAAAAGATTAGAATAGAATAGAAAATAATAGAAACGAATAGCATAGAAAACAATAGAACAGAATAGAAAAAAATATAATATATATATATAGATTGAAGTGTAGAGGAGGAGAACCACACACAGCTTTCAATCTAGTGTCAGCAAACAAATCCTCCCACCGACCTTGTATATATAAAAATAAAGTTCAGATTTGTTCTGACTGATCTAAGGAAGGGTGCAAACAAATTAGCCTGAAACGTAATCTTTGTCTGAACAAATGATTGTAATGATTCTGTTTTGAATGACTACTTGCTTTGTAATCTTTTTCTAAAGATTTGATGGAATAAAGCAACACATTTTAAGTGCAGCAACCTTTGGAACTTTATATATATATATATATATATATATATATATATATATATATATATATATATATATATATATAGATATATATATATATCTATATATATATATATCTATATATATCTATATCTATATATATCTATATCTATATATATATATATATATATATATATATATATATATATATATATATATATATATACAGTGCCTTGCGAAAGTATTCGGCCCCCTTGAACTTTTCAACCTTTTGCCACATTTCAGGCTTCAAACTTAAAGATATAAAAATTTTATTTTTTGTGAAGAATCACCCACCAACAAGTGGGACACAATTGTGAAGTGGAACGAAATCTATTGGATTGTTGAAACTTTTTTAACTAATAAAAAAATGAAAAGTGGGGCGTGCAAAATTATTCGGCCCCCTTGCGTTAATACTTTGTAGAGCCACCTTTTGCTGCGATTACAGCTGCAAGTCGCTTGGGGTATGTCTCTATCAGTTTTGCACATCGAGAGACTGAAATTCTTGCCCATTCTTCCTTGCAAAACAGCTCAAGCTCAGTGAGGTTGGATGGAGAGCGTTTGTGAACAGCAGTTTTCAGCTCTTTCCACAGATTCTCGATTGGATTCAGGTCTGGACTTTGACTTGGCCATTCTAACACCTGGATACGTTTATTTGTGAACCATTCCTTTGTAGATTTTGCTGTATGTTTGGGATCATTGTCTTGTTGGAAGATAAATCTCCGTCCCAGTTTCAGGTCTTTTGCAGACTCCAACAGGTTTTCATCCAGAATGGCCCTGTATTTGGCTGCATCCATCTTCCCCTCAATTTTAACCATCTTCCCTGTCCCTGCTGAAGAAAAGCAGGCCCAAACCATGATGCTGCCACCACCATGTTTGACAGTGGGGATGGTGTGTTGAGGGTGATGAGCTGTGTTGCTTTTACGCCAAACATATCGTTTTGCATTGTGGCCAAAAAGTTCGATTTTGGTTTCATCGGACCAGAGCACCTTCTTCCACATGTTTGGTGTGTCTCCCAGGTGGCTTGTGGCAAACTTTAGACGAGACTTTTTATGGATATCTTTGAGAAATGGCTTTCTTCTTGCCACTCTTCCATAAAGGCCAGATTTGTGCAGTGTATGACTGATTGTTGTCCTATGGACAGACTCTCCCACCTCAGCTGTAGTTCTCTGCAGTTCATCCAGAGTGATCATGGGCCTCTTGGCTGAATCTCTGATCAGTCTTCTCCTTGTCTGAGCTGAAAGTTTAGAGGGACAGCCAGGTCTTGGTAGATTTTCAGTGGTCTGATACTCCTTCCATTTCAAAATGATCGCTTGCACAGTGCTCCTTGGGATGTTTAAAGCTTGGGAAATCTTTTTGTATCTAAATCCGGCTTTAAACTTCTCCACAACAGTATTACAGACCTACAAATAAACAGACAAAATAGCGCAGGTTACATGGTTTGTGTTGTATACAAATGTTGCTATAAAAATGTCCTTTTGAGCATAGCGCTCTTTGTGAAATGCAAACAGTCTTTAGGTAGGGCAGCCTTTTGATGGGAGGTGAAGCCGCTCCAGATATGCAAAGGAAAAACAACAGGAAAGGCGCCTCTTAGTAAACTGTATATTTAATGATAGATAAGCATTAAAAACACTCACATTAAAGACTTAGATAGTCCGGCATGGGAAGTTCAGTATAGCCATACAGGGTTGCGTCCTCCTATGTCCACAGTCTTATTCCTCTATTGCTGACGGCTGATCCGTGTGGTAAAAGCTTCCGGTATCTGTGTCAGTCCAGAAAGAGGCTTGGGCACCGCCGAATAGTCAATTGGAGGGCTGGGACGCTGGAACGCACATCCGAAGTATGTGCTGTACTGCCGTAAGGCGACGCGTTTCAGAGCATGCGCACTCGGTCGCGCTCCTTTCTCAAGCTAGGGAATACAGGAAACTGCAGCCTATTTAAGTGCTCTAATGGCACCGCCACCTAATGGATGTAGTTGCAATTACAGGTGATATAACAAGTGATATTACAAGAGAAGGGACCAGACGGAAAGATATATATACATGTTGAAATTAGATATTATGTGCCTACTGATTGTTGGTATAAAACATTAGTATATATGTAATGGTATTATTATGTTTACTATCACTGCTTATGGCAAATATCTGAATAAATGGATCCATCTATTTCAATTAACTGTAGTGGTGCTAAGCTAGATGTTTTTGTAATAACCTAAATACACTTTATAAACCCTGTATATATGCAATATATACAAATGATTAGTATTATTATGGGCACATTTATGTACAATAGCACTATCTAATGGAATAATATTTATAATAAATTAATTAAAAATTATTATTGTGATAATAAAAATGGATAAAATGGGTTAAAATTGGAGCATATATGTATACTATGTATATGTATGGATATAAAATGATACTTTATGTTAAAATGAACCCCAACTACTAATGGGGGAGGGCCTATTAGATATATATTGTTGGATAAATGGCAAGTTTATGGCAGAATTCTTACTTCATAGACATATAATGTTATTCTCTCTAGGTCAGTATTACTATAGGATGGTAGATATCTCTAATTCTTCGTTAATTCCACCAGGATTTAGGGTGTCTAAAGAATAAATCCAGAAAGTTTCTCTTTCACATAATCTGTGAAATCTCTCAGCTATGGGTACATTTTTTGGCATTTGTTCAATAACCCATACTTCAAGGACTTCAGTAGAATTGGCATGGTGTTCGCAGAAGTGGCGGGGGACACTATGTTTGTCCCTCCCACTTTCTATTTTTCTTCTATGTTCCCCGAATCTTTGCCTAAGTGGGCGTATCGTGCGCCCCACGTAGATAAGATTGCATGGGCAACTTAGGCCATAGACTACAAACTCTGAACCACAATTATAGAAATTGTCAAGTAGATAAGTTTTCCCCTTTGTGGTGAATTGTTTTTTCCCATGTTTGACAAACATACACGTTTTGCACATGGCTTTTCTACATTGGAACATGCCCTTGAGAGGAATCATCTGGGCCTGTGCTGGTGCGGTTTCCTTGATGGACTTTAATTTACTGGGTGCTATTTGATTTTTTATATTGGGGGCTTTTTTATAAGTGATTTTGGGATAACTGGGTAGGACTGGTTTAAGATATGGGTCTTCAAGGAGGATGGGCCAATGTTTTCTAAATATTGCTTCCATTTTGGAGAATTTTGTATGAAACCTAGTAATGAAACGACCTGATGAATTGGATGTGTTATCATTTTGATGTTGGGTAACAGGTATGGGTTGCAAATAATATTTTTGTGCTTGGTCAACCAATGACTCTGGGTATCCTTTATCTTTAAGTTTTTTTCTTAGTAAATGGCTTTG
Organism: Lithobates septentrionalis; assembly: GCA_037952835.1. NCBI lineage: Eukaryota > Metazoa > Chordata > Amphibia > Anura > Ranidae > Lithobates > Lithobates septentrionalis. Next base: position 15,825,525 of record JBBDGP010000278.1, on the reverse strand, counting down.
TTCAATATAGTCAGACGTTAATGTACAGTTCCTCCGTAGTCGGCAAAATTGCCCTTTTGGGATATTGTTTTTCCATTTTTCATAATGGCAACTTTTGTAATGCAGCAAGGAATTTCCTGCCGTAGGTTTGAAGAAGTTCCTTGCATGTATCTCATTGCCAACGTGAAAAAGGTCAAGGTCAAGAAAGGCTAATCTCTCTTTATCCATGACATGAGTGAAACTTAGGCCATGTGGATTATTATTGCAGTGGGCCACAAACTGGTTAACAACATCAGCTGGACCATCCCAAATAATAATAATGTCGTCTATGTAACGACCGTAAAAAATAAGATGCCTGAGAAACGGATTGTTTTGCCAAATGTATCTGCACTCCCATAGTCCCATTGCTAGATTAGCGTATGGGGGCGCAAAATTGGCCCCCATAGCTGTCCCCTGAATTTGTAGGTAATACTGTTCATTAAATGAAAAATAATTGTGGGTTAAACAATACTTGGCACAATCCAAGATGAACGAAGCCTGTTTGTTGCTCATATATGGGTCCTGGGATAAAAAATGATTAAGGGCTGATATTCCAAAGGTGTGAGGAATGGACGTGTACAATGAGTTCACGTCTAATGATAGCCAAATATATTGATCCTCCCATCTATATGGTTTTAATAGATCCAATAGATGGGTTCCATCCCGGATGTACGATTGCAGTCCCTGAGCTAGGGGCTGTAGATGGTGATCAATATATTTGGATAAGCCAGAGGTAATGCTGTCCATGGCAGCGATTATGGGCCTTCCAGGGGGATTAGTCTGATCTTTATGGACCTTGGGTATGTGATAGAAGTATGGAGTGCGGTAATAATCCCTCCGTAAGAAGGATGCCTCATTCTTATCAATGATGTCTGATTGGATAGCTCCATTGATAAGAAGATTAATATCATTTTGGAATTCTGGTAATGGATCAGACCGTAACTTTTGATAGGTAGAACTATCTGCAAGTAGACGTTCTGCTTCTTTTATGTAATCTGATCTATTCTGAATTACGATTCCCCCACCTTTGTCGGCGGTTTTTATGATTAAATCAGTGTTATCTGTTAGTGCTTTTAGGGCCAGTTTTTCTTTTGTAGTGAGACTGCCAAGAGTCTGCAGTCTCACTACAAAAGAAAAACTGGCCCTAAAAGCACTAACAGATAACACTGATTTAATCATAAAAACCGCCGACAAAGGTGGGGGAATCGTAATTCAGAATAGATCAGATTACATAAAAGAAGCAGAACGTCTACTTGCAGATAGTTCTACCTATCAAAAGTTACGGTCTGATCCATTACCAGAATTCCAAAATGATATTAATCTTCTTATCAATGGAGCTATCCAATCAGACATCATTGATAAGAATGAGGCATCCTTCTTACGGAGGGATTATTACCGCACTCCATACTTCTATCACATACCCAAGGTCCATAAAGATCAGACTAATCCCCCTGGAAGGCCCATAATCGCTGCCATGGACAGCATTACCTCTGGCTTATCCAAATATATTGATCACCATCTACAGCCCCTAGCTCAGGGACTGCAATCGTACATCCGGGATGGAACCCATCTATTGGATCTATTAAAACCATATAGATGGGAGGATCAATATATTTGGCTATCATTAGACGTGAACTCATTGTACACGTCCATTCCTCACACCTTTGGAATATCAGCCCTTAATCATTTTTTATCCCAGGACCCATATATGAGCAACAAACAGGCTTCGTTCATCTTGGATTGTGCCAAGTATTGTTTAACCCACAATTATTTTTCATTTAATGAACAGTATTACCTACAAATTCAGGGGACAGCTATGGGGGCCAATTTTGCGCCCCCATACGCTAATCTAGCAATGGGACTATGGGAGTGCAGATACATTTGGCAAAACAATCCGTTTCTCAGGCATCTTATTTTTTACGGTCGTTACATAGACGACATTATTATTATTTGGGATGGTCCAGCTGATGTTGTTAACCAGTTTGTGGCCCACTGCAATAATAATCCACATGGCCTAAGTTTCACTCATGTCATGGATAAAGAGAGATTAGCCTTTCTTGACCTTGACCTTTTTCACGTTGGCAATGAGATACATGCAAGGAACTTCTTCAAACCTACGGCAGGAAATTCCTTGCTGCATTACAAAAGTTGCCATTATGAAAAATGGAAAAACAATATCCCAAAAGGGCAATTTTGCCGACTACGGAGGAACTGTACATTAACGTCTGACTATATTGAACAAAGCCATTTACTAAGAAAAAAACTTAAAGATAAAGGATACCCAGAGTCATTGGTTGACCAAGCACAAAAATATTATTTGCAACCCATACCTGTTACCCAACATCAAAATGATAACACATCCAATTCATCAGGTCGTTTCATTACTAGGTTTCATACAAAATTCTCCAAAATGGAAGCAATATTTAGAAAACATTGGCCCATCCTCCTTGAAGACCCATATCTTAAACCAGTCCTACCCAGTTATCCCAAAATCACTTATAAAAAAGCCCCCAATATAAAAAATCAAATAGCACCCAGTAAATTAAAGTCCATCAAGGAAACCGCACCAGCACAGGCCCAGATGATTCCTCTCAAGGGCATGTTCCAATGTAGAAAAGCCATGTGCAAAACGTGTATGTTTGTCAAACATGGGAAAAAACAATTCACCACACAGGGGAAAACTTATCTACTTGACAATTTCTATAATTGTGGTTCAGAGTTTGTAGTCTATGGCCTAAGTTGCCCATGCAATCTTATCTACGTGGGGCGCACGATACGCCCACTTAGGCAAAGATTCGGGGAACATAGAAGAAAAATAGAAAGTGGGAGGGACAAACATAGTGTCCCCCGCCACTTCTGCGAACACCATGCCAATTCTACTGAAGGCCTTGAAGTATGGGTTATTGAACAAATGCCAAAAAATTTACCCATAGCTGAGAGATTTCACAGATTATGTGAAAGAGAAACTTTCTGGATTTATTCTTTAGACACCCTAAATCCTGGTGGAATTAACGAAGAATTAGAGATATCTACCATCCTATAGTAATACTGACCTAGAGAGAATAACATTATATGTCTATGAAGTAAGAATTCTGCCATAAACTTGCCATTTATCCAACAATATATATCTAATAGGCCCTCCCCCATTAGTAGTTGGGGTTCATTTTAACATAAAGTATCATTTTATATCCATACATATACATAGTATACATATATGCTCCAATTTTAACCCATTTTATCCATTTTTATTATCACAATAATAATTTTTAATTAATTTATTATAAATATTATTCCATTAGATAGTGCTATTGTACATAAATGTGCCCATAATAATACTAATCATTTGTATATATTGCATATATACAGGGTTTATAAAGTGTATTTAGGTTATTACAAAAACATCTAGCTTAGCCCACTACAGTTAATTGAAATAGATGGATCCATTTATTCAGATATTTGCCATAAGCAGTGATAGTAAACATAATAATACCATTACATATATACTAATGTTTTATACCAACAATCAGTAGGCACATAATATCTAATTTCAACATGTATATATATCTTTCCGTCTGGTCCCTTCTCTTGTAATATCACTTGTTATATCACCTGTAATTGCAACTACATCCATTAGGTGGTGGTGCCATTAGAGCACTTAAATAGGCTGCAGTTTCCTGTATTCCCTAGCTTGAGAAAGGAGCGCGACCGAGTGCGCATGCTCTGAAACGCGTCGCCTTACGGCAGTACAGCACATACTTCGGATGTGCGTTCCAGCGTCCCAGCCTCCCAATTGACTATTCGGCGGTGCCCAAGCCTCTTTCTGGACTGACACAGATACCGGAAGCTTTTACCACACGGATCAGCCGTCAGCAATAGAGGAATAAGACTGTGGACATAGGAGGACGCAACCCTGTATGGCTATACTGAACTTCCCATGCCGGACTATCTAAGTCTTTAATGTGAGTGTTTTTAATGCTTATCTATCATTAAATATACAGTTTACTAAGAGGCGCCTTTCCTGTTGTTTTTCCTTAGTATTACAGACCTGCCTGGTGTGTTCCTTAGTCTTCATGATGCTCTCTGCACTTTCAACAGAACCCTGAGACTATCACAGAGCAGGTGCATTTATACAGAGACTTGATTACACACAGGTGGATTCTATTTATCACCATCAGTCATTTAGGACAACATTGGATCATTCAGAGATCCTCGCTGAACTTCTGGAGTGAGTTTTCTGCACTGAAAGTAAAGGGGCCGAATAATTTTGCACGCACCACTTTTCAGTTTTTTATTTGCTAAAAAAGTTTAAAATATCCAATAGATTTCGTTCCACTTCACAATTGTGTCCCACTTGTTGGTGATTCTTCACAAAAAATTTAAATTTTATATCTTTATGTTTGAAGCCTGAAATGTGGCAAAAGGCACTGTATATATATATATATATATATATATATATATATATATATATATATATAATATTTATATAAATCTATATCTCTCTCTCTCTCTCTCTATATACACTACCGTTCAAAAGTTTGGGGTCACCCAAACAATTTTGTGTTTTCCATGAAAAGTCACACTTATTCACCACCATACGTTGTGAAATGAATAGAAAATAGAGTCAAGACATTGACAAGGTTAGAAATAATGATTTGTATTTGAAATAACATTGTTTTTACATCAAACTTTGCTTTCATCAAAGAATCCTCCTTTTGCAGCAATTACAGCATTGCACACCTTTGGCATTCTAGCTGTTAATTTATTGAGGTAAGCTGGAGAAATTGCACCCCACGCTTCTAGAAGCAGCTCCCACAAGTTGGAATGGTTGGATGGGCACTTCTGGCGTACCATACGGTCAAGCTGCTCCCACAACAGCTCAATGGGGTTCAGATCTGGTGACTGTGCTGGCCACTCCATTACCGATAGAATACCAGCTGCCTGCTTCTGCTGTAAATAGTTCTTGCACAATTTGGAGGTGTGTTTAGGGTCATTGTCCGGTTGTAGGATGAAATTGGCTCCAATCAAGCGCTGTCCACTGGGTATGGCATGGCGTTGCAAAATGGAGTGATAGCCTTCCTTAGCTTTTACCCTGTACAAAGCTCCCACCTTACCAGCACCAAAGCAACCCCAGACCATCACATTACCTCCACCATGCTTAACAGATGGCGTCAGGCATTCTTCCAGCATCTTTTCATTTGTTCTGCGTCTCACAAACGTTCTTCTTTGTGATCCAAACACCTCAAACTTGGATTCATCTGTCCACAACACTTTTTTCCAGTCTTCCTCTGTCCAATGTCTGTGTTCTTTTGCCCATCTTAATCTTTTTCTTTTATTGGCCAGTCTCAGATATGGCTTTTTCTTTGCCACTCTGCCCTGAAGCCCAAAATCCCGCAGCCGCCTCTTCACTGTAGATGTTGACACTGGTGTTTTGCGGGTACTATTTAATGAAGATGCCAGTTGGGGACCTGTGAGGCGTCTGTTTCTCAAACTAGAGACTCTAATGTGCTTATCTTCTTGCTTAGTTGTGCAACGCGGCCTCCCACTTCTTTTTCTACTCTGGTTAGAGCCTGTTTGTGCTGTCCTCTGAAGGGAGTAGTACACACCGTTGTAGGAAATCTTCAATTTCTTTGCAATTTCTCGCATGGAATAGCCTTCATTTCTAAGAACAAGAATAGACTGTCGAGTTTCAGATGAAAGTTCTCTTTTTCTGGCCATTTTGAGCGTTTAATTGACCCCACAAATGTGATGCTCCAGAAACTCAATCTGCTCACAGGAAGGTCAGTTTTGTAGCTTCTGGAAGGAGCTAGACTGTTTTTAGATGTGTGAACATGATTGCACAAGGGTTTGCTAATCATCAATTAGCCTTCTGAGCCAATGAGCAAACACATTGTACCATTAGAACACTGGAGTGATAGTTGCTGGAAATGGGCCTCTATACACCTATGTAGATATTGCACCAAAAACTAGACATTTGCAGTTAGAATAGTCATTTACCACATTAGCAATGTATAGAGTATATTTGTTTAAAGTTAGGACTAGTTTAAAGTTAGCTTCATTTAAAAGTACAGTGCTTTTCCTTCAAAAATAAGGACATTTCAATGTGACCCCAAACTTTTGAACGGTAGTGTATATATATATATATATAGATATATCTATTTATATATATATATATATATATTAGGGTTGTCCCGATGCCACTTTTTTAGGACCGAGTACAAGTACCGATACTTTTTTTCAAGTACTCGCCGATACCGAATACCAATACTTTTTTTTTTATGTCACGTGACAGTGTTAATTTTTTTTTTTAACAGTGCTTTTTTTTTGGGGGGGGGGGGGGGGTGAACAGTGTATGTGTGTGTTTTTTTATTTTTAAATTTACAACTTTTATTTTTTACAATAATTTTTATTATTCTTTTGTGCAAAATGTTTTTTTTTGTTTTTTTAATCAGCCCTGTTGGGGGGCTTTGGTGAGATATCAGGGGTCTTAACAGACCTCTGATATCTCCCCCTTGAGACAGAGAAAGAGACAGAGGATAGAGATTCCCCAGTCCCTTTAAATAAATATATTTATTTATATTTATATATAAATAAATAAATATATCTATATATATATATATATATATATATATATATATATATATATATATATATATATCTATCTATCTATATATATCTATATATATATATATATATATATATATATATATATATATATATATATATATATATATATATATATATATATATATATATATAGATAGATAGATATATATATAGATATAGATATAGATATAGATATCTCTCTCCTTGTTTCACTAATCCTTGTTTCACTAAAAACCCCAATTGGCCAAAAAACATTTGTCATTGGGACAGAAAGCGAGGTAAAATCTTCTGAAGAGGTGCACAGACAGCAAAACAAATGTCACAGGGGTGATAACCCTCCCCTATGTTTTCCAAAAAGCTTAAATATAGATTTTTTTGGCTGGAGCTACACTTTAAAAATGTACCAGTTCAAAATTACAAACAGATTCTACTTAACAACAAACCTACAGTCCCTGTCTTGTTTGCACCGCCTGTATACTGCTGTTCAGAGGGTCTGGGGCCCCACGCCTTTCCTTTTTTTAATTTGGGTGCGGGGTTCACCTTAATATCCATACAAGACCCAAAGGGCCTGGTAATGGATGGGGGGGGGTACCCATGCCATTTGTCTCACTGATTTTCATCCATATTACCGGGACCGGACATTACATTAAAGCTGTAACCAGTTTTAAATGACTTTTATTACTTTAAAAATGTCATTTTGTGCAGGGACTGTTCTAAGCACGGGAAACACGCACCACTTTACAGGCATACTATAGACACCCCCAGGTATGATATTTAAAGGAATATTTCACTTTTTTTTTCACTTTAAGCATCATTAAAATCACTGTTCCCAAAAAAAGACAGTTTTTAAAACTTTTTTTTTGCATTGATACATGTCCCCTGGGGTAGGACCCGGGGCCCCAAACCCTTTTTAGGGTTTTTCAAAATTAGCACTTTTGATTTCAAACGTTCGAGTCCCATAGACTTCAATGGGGTTCTAAAGTTCGTGCAAATTTTTGGTCCGTTTGCTGGTTCTGGTCCAGACCGGGGGGTGTTCGGCTCATCCCTCAAGTATTCTCACTGATATGTGACATTACTGGACTTAATATTCCACCCACTCCTAAACCAGCCTTAGTAGGACTAGACATGGATTCCTGGCCCTCCAACTTTCATGCAATTCTTATTCATGTTTTTTTGCAGCCTGCCTACTTACTGCTCGTAATTGGAAGTCCCCACTACCTCCTGACCCTTCTATGCTCATTCACCTCCTAAATAAACAGGCCTATTATGAGTTTGCTTTTGCCAAAGCCCACCTTCTACAAAAAAGATTTCTTAATCAATGGCAACCCTGGCTTAGCCACCCGAGCTGCTCCCTGAGACTCTGACACCCTCACAGTAGACTACTGATCTTGACTTTGTACACGCCACCCACTCAGTCTTATCAATCTGATTGTGCCAGGGACCCATGTCTATACATCTGAACTGAATAACGCTCTTTCAGATATTCTCGTTATCTCTATACAAATCTATATATAATTATTCTTGTTCATCCTGGTACCGACTCACATGCATAGTCTTAAATTTCCACCTCCCTTACCTTTCCCTCTTCCTGTGCTAACTTCCCTCTTCTTTCTCCCCTCCCTCATCTTGTTCCTTTCTTCTAAATTGGCCCCTTGGGCCATTCTTTACTTCTCTCCTCTATACATATCGTCCAAACTGTTGTTATGTATCGTTTATAATTACTTTACCATATATTGGACTTCTGAAAATATCTTCTAATAAAGATCTATTGTAAAAAAAAAAAACAGATATAGCTTTCTGAGTGAGAGATCATTTTGTTTTGTCTATTATTAAGTCCACAGGTTTTGGTACATGTCAGGCAAGCCTCATTTACCATTGAAAAGGCTTATACAGGGTGGATTTGTATTTTCAAATGAGATTTTGGACTGTGCTTCATACAAATTATTATTATTATTATTATTATTATTATACAGGATTTATATAGCGCCAACAGTTTGTGCAGCACTTTACAACATGATACAAATCTTCAGTTGTAAAAAAAAAAAAAACGTTTGTGAAAAGTGCAACTTTAGTTCACTTTCTTTGCCCAAATACTGTACATGCATGTTGTATTGTTGCAATTAGGGATGAGCCGAACACCCCCCGGTTCGGTTCGCACCAGAACCCGCGAACGGACCGAAAGTTCGCACGAACGTTAGAACCCCATTGATGTCTATGGGACTCGAACGTTCGAAATCAAAAGTGCTCATTTTAAAGGCTAATTTGCATGGTATTGTCCGAAAAAGGGTTTGGGGACCCGGGTCCTACCCCAGGGGACATGTATCAATGCAAAAAAAACTTTTAAAAACGGCCGTTTTTTCGGGAGCAGTGATTTTAATGATGCTTAAAGTAAAAAAAAAAAAGTGAAATATTCCTTTAAATATCGTACCTGGGGGGTGTCTATAGTATGCCTGTAAAGTGACGCGTGTTTCCCATGTTTAGAACAGTCCCTGCACCAAATGTCATTTTTAAAGGAAAAAATCTCATTTAAAACTGCTTGCGGGTTTAATGTCATGTCGGGTCATGGCAATATGGATGAAAATCAGTGAGACAAACGGCATGGGTACCCCCCCAGTCCATTACCAGGCCCTTTGGGTCCTGTATGGATATTAAGGGGAACCCCGCACCCAAATTAAAATAAGGAAAGGCCCTATATACTCTGAACAGCAGTATACAGGCGGTGCAAACAAGACAGGGACTGTAGGTTTGTTGTTAAGTAGAATCTCTTTGTAATTTTGAACGGGTACATTTTTAACGTGTTTAGCTCCAGCCAAAAAATCTTTTTTAAGCTTTTTGGAAAACATAGGGAAGGGTTATCACCCCTGTGACATTTGTTTTGCTGTCTTTCCTCCTCTTCAGAAGATTTCACCTCACTTTTTTGTCCCAATGAAAAATGTTTTTTGAAAATTTGGGTTTTTTTGTGGAACAAGGATTGGAAAGCATCAGTGGAAAGGAGAAATTGTTTTCCCATATTAACTCTTACAGGAGAGAATTTCCCTTCCTAGGGGTAGATTTCATCTAACTTCCTGTTGTCTCCTTCCATTTGCAAGTAGGAGTCGTTTGTAAGTTAGATGTTTGAAAGTAGGGTCCTGCCCTATATACTCAGCAGAAATTTGGGCCTTAGGTGTTGCTGTGGCCACAACACTGTAAGCCCTCACAGGGCCCTGCTGTGAAATATTAGATCAAGAATTGTAATTACATGCCCCTGTTGAACAGGAGCTGAAAAATTAGGCCGTAGGCACTGGTGCTGGTGCCACAACACTGCAACCCCTCACAGACACTCTAGTTGGAACGCAGGAACGAGCCCTGCTGCAAAGTATTGCATCAAAAATTGTAATTACACGCCCCTGTTAGACAGGGGCAGAAAAATTGGTCCTTAGGCACTGGTGCTGGTGCCACAACACTGCAACCCCTCACAGACACTCTAGTTGGAACGCAGGAACGAGCCCTGCTGCAAAGTATTGCATCAAAAATTGTAATTACACGCCCCTGTTAGACAGGGGCAGAAAAATTGGGCCTTAGGCACTGGTGCTGGTGCCACAACACTGCAACCCCTCACAGACACTCTAGTTGGAATGCAGGAACGAGCCCTGCTGCAAAGTATTGCATCAAAAATTGTAATTACACGCCCCTGTTAGACAGGGGCAGAAAAATTGGGCCTTAGGCACTGGTGCTGGTGCCACAACACTGCAACCCCTCACAGACACTCTAGTTGGAATGCAGGAACGAGCCCTGCTGCAAAGTATTACATCAAAAATTGTAATTACACGCCCCTGTTAAACAGGGGCTGAAAAATTGTGCCTTAGGCACTGGTGGTGGCGCCCAGAACCAAAAATGTTCTTACAAGCTATCAGCGTGATGATTGAGGAGGAAGAGGATAATTACTCAGGGATAGTCACTCAGCATCAGCATAGGCAGTCTTTGAAGGGATCTGAAAAAAATTATTCAGTTACATCAGCATCAGGTGCTTGGTAGCTAGTGGTGATCCAAGACTGATTCATTTTTATGAAGGTCAGCCGATCGACCGAGTCAGTGGACAGACGCACCCTGTGATCAGTTACCACGCCTCCAGCAGCACTGAATGTGCGTTCCGAAAGAACGCTGGATGCAGGACAGGCCAGTAGCTCAATTGCATACTGTGCAAGCTCTGGCCAGTGATCCATCCTCAAGACCCAGTAACCCAGAGGATTTTCGGTGGGAAAGGTGTCCAAGTCTGATCTTGCCCCTAGGTATTCCTGCACCATGTAAAACAGACGCTGGCGATGGTTGCTGGAACCGATCATACCTTGGGGCTGCGGACCAAAAAATTGTCTGAACGCATCGGTCAGACGGCCACCTTCTCCACCGCTCCTTCTTTGACTGACCGAAGCCTCAGCAACACGTTGTCCAGAAACAGGAGTTTGTAACCTCCCAGTCTCTGGGAACGCGTTGCACAGACCTTTCTGCAAGGCCTCCCGAAGATGTTTCATCCTCTGCTCCCTCTGCGATGGCAAGATAAGGTCCGCAACCTTACCCTTGTAACGTGGATCAAGGAGGGTTGCCAGCCAGTATTGGTCCTTCTCCTTGATACCACGAATACGAGGATCCTTCCGCAGGCTTTGCAGGATCAGGGAGGCCATGCAGCGTAGGTTTGCTGAGGCATTCGGTCCGGAGTCCTCTGGGTCACTAAGGACAACAACGTCCGCAGCCACCTCCTCCCAGCCACGTACAAGTCCATGTGTTCCTTGGGACTGATCCCTTAAAGACTGCTGATGCTGAGTGCCAGGCTCCACCTCCATACTGACACAATCTTCCTCCTCCTCCTCCTCCTCGTCCTCTTCCTGTGTGATCGGCGGGCACGCAGGAACACTGTCTGGATAAAGGGGGCCTTGAGAGCTAAGGAAGTCCTCCTCTTCCTGCCTCTGTTCTGCCTCAAGTGCCCTGTCCATTATTCCACGCAGCGTGTGCTCCAACAGGTGGACAAGGGGGACAGTGTCACTGATGCATGCACTGTCAGTGCTCACCATCCTCGTGGCCTCCTCGAATGGTGACAGGACAGTGCATGCATCCCTGATCATGGCCCACTGGCGTGGGGAAAAAAAACCAAGGTCCCCTGACCCTGTCCTGGTGCCATAGTCACACAGGTACTCATTGATGGCCCTCTGCTGCGTGTGCAGCCGCTGCAGCATGGCCAACGTTGAGTTCCACCTGGTGGGCATGTCACAGATTAGGCGGTTCTTGGGCAGGTTAAACTCCTTTTGGAGGTCCGTCAGCCGAGCACTGGCATTATATGACCGGCGGAAATGCACACAGACTTTCCTGGCCTGCCTCAGGACATCCTGTAAGCCCGGGTACCTGCCCAAGAACCGCTGCACCACCAAGTTAAGGACGTGAGCCAAACAGGGCACATGGGTCAGTTGTCCCTGTCGGAGGGCAGAGAGGAGGTTGGTGCCATTGTCGCAAACCACCATTCCAGCCTTAAGTTGGCGTGGCGTCAACCACCTCTGAACCTGCCCCTGCAGAGCTGACAGAACCTCTGCCCCAGTGTGGCTCCTGTCCCCCAAGCACACCAGCTCAAGCACCGCATGGCATCTTTTGGCCTGCGTACTTGCGTAGCCCCTTGAACGCCTACAGAGCACCGCTGGTTCCGAGGAAGAGGCCATGGAGGAAGAAGAAGAGGAGGGGGTGGAGGAGAGAGGTGTGTCACAATCAGCATTTTGGAGGCGTGGTGGCGGAACAACCTCCAACACTACTGCACCTTGTCCTGCATCCTTCCCAGCTGCCAGCAGAGTCACCCAATGCTCCGTGAAACTTAAGTAACGTCCCTGTCCATGCCTGCTGGACCATGAGTCAGCGGTAATATGCACCTTACCGCTGACCGCCCTGTCCAGCGAGGCATGGACATTGCCTTCCACATGCCGGTAGAGAGCCGGAATCGCCTTCCGTGAGAAAAAGTGGCGTTTGGGTACCTGCCACTGAGGAACCGCACATTCCACAAACTCACGGAAGGGGGCAGAGTCTACCAACTGAAAAGGCAGCAGTTGAAGTGCTAGCAATTTTGCCAAGCTAGCATTCAACCGCTGGGCATGTGGATGGCTGGGAGCAAACTTCTTTCGGCGGTGCAGCAGCTGGGGCAGGGAAATTTGCCTGGTACAATCTGACGTCGGTGTACCAAAAGCAGATTGCCCACAAGTACTTGGCTGTGACACACCTAATTCTACACCTTCATTCCTCTCACTGCAGGTCTCAGAGAGGACTGAAGGTCTAGTGGGGTTGGAAATCTCAGCTGATGAGGAGCAAGGAGAGATCCTCTTTGTTCTTTGGTGTGGGTCTTTTAGATATGCTTGCCAACGAACTGCATGGCAGGTCAACATATGTCTGGTCAAGCATGTGGTACCCAAGCGGGAGATGTTTTGGCCATGCGAGATACGCTTGAGACATATGTTGCAAATAGCAGCGGTGCGATCTGATGCACTCGTCTCAAAAAAGGCCCACACCAAAGAACTTTTTGAATAACGCGCAGAGACTGCAGCGCCCTGCACATGTGGAGCTTTGGGGTGTGATGCAGTCAATGTGCTGCCCTTAGGCTGGCCCCTGGAGGGCATCCTGCCTCGTTGGTGATGTGCCGCCTCCTCCTCCTCCTCCTCCTCCTCTCTCCTATCAGGCACCCACGTTGAGTCAGTGACCTCATCATCCCCTCCCTCCTCATCACTGGAGCAAACCTGGCAGTATGCTGCAGCAGGGGGAGCATGACTGCCAGATTGCTGTCCTTCTTGGGCACCCCCTCTGTCCGTGCTCATGTTACTGCCTTCATCGAGCTCAGTATCATCATCAGAGCCTTCCAAACGCTGGGCATCCTCCTGGAGCATGTACCCAACACTGTGGTCAAACAGTTCGAGGGAATCCTCAGGAGGACATGGTGGAGCTAGGGAAGGAGTCACTGATGACATTGAGCTGAGGGAAGAGGCCGCTGCTTTGCCAGACAAAGCACCCTGGGCATGGGTGAGAGAGGATGAGGAGGATGAGGACGGCTTGGTCATCCACTCGACCAAGTCTTCCGCATGTTGCGGCTCAACACGGCCAGCTGCCGAAAAAAAGGCCAAGCGTGTCCCATGGCCACGTGCTGATGAGGATGCACCGTCTCCACGACCAGCACTAGACACAGAGCCTGCTTGCCCTCTCTTATTGGCTTGTGACTGTCTGCCTCTCCTTCTTGGCCTTCCAGACATACTAATGGCCTGTAGCTGCACTAAGCTGGGATAGAACACCTGTAATTTTCTTCAGGTAGCTTTATATACTGTAACCAGACAAGCCTGCCTGTCAGTAGGAAGATAACAGGAACGGATCTAGCTGAACACTGTGAGCAGGACGCACTGCACTAAATGTAAATAGCAGGAACGGATCTAGCTGAACACTGTGAGCAGGACGCACTGACTGCACTAAATGTAAATAGCAGGAACGGATCTAGCTGAACACTGTGAGCAGGACGCACTGACTGCACTAAATGTAAATAGCAGGAACGGATCTAGCTGAACACTGTGAGCAGGACGCACTGCACTAAATGTAAATAGCAGGAACGGATCTAGCTGAACACTGTGAGCAGGACGCACTGACTGCACTAAATGTAAATAGCAGGAACGGATCTAGCTGAACACTGTGAGCAGGACGCACTGACTGCACTAAATGTAAATAGCAGGAACGGATCTAGCTGAACACTGTGAGCAGGACGCACTGCACTAAATGTAAATAGCAGGAACGGATCTAGCTGAACACTGTGAGCAGGACGCACTGACTGCACTAAATGTAAATAGCAGGAACAGATCTAGCTGAACACTGTGAGCAGGACGCACTGACTGCACTAAATGTAAATAGCAGGAACGGATCTAGCTGAACACTGTGAGCAGGACGCACTGACTGCACTAAATGTAAATAGCAGGAACAGATCTAGCTGAACACTGTGAGCAGGACGCACTGACTGCACTAAATGTAAATAGCAGGAACGGATCTAGCTGAACACTGTGAGCAGGACGCACTGACTGCACTAAATGTAAATAGCAGGAACAGATCTAGCTGAACACTGTGAGCAGGACGCACTGACTGCACTAAATGTAAATAGCAGGAACGGATCTAGCTGAACACTGTGAGCAGGACGCACTGACTGCACTAAATGTAAATAGCAGGAACGGATCTAGCTGAACACTGTGAGCAGGACGCACTGCACTAAATGTAAATAGCAGGAACAGATCTATCTGAACACTGTGAGCAGGACGCACTGCACTAAATGTAAATAGCAGAAACGGATCTAGCTGAACACTGTGAGCAGGACGCACTGCACTAAATGTAAATAGCAGGAACAGATCTAGCTGAACACTGTGAGCAGGACGCACTGCACTAAATGTAAATAGCAGGAACGGATCTAGATGAACACTGTGAGCAGGACGCACTGACTGCACTAAATGTAAATAGCAGGAACAGATCTAGCTGAACACTGTGAGCAGGACGCACTGACTGCACTAAATGTAAATAGCAGGAACGGATCTAGCTGAACACTGTGAGCAGGACGCACTGACTGCACTAAATGTAAATAGCAGGAACGGATCTAGCTGAACACTGTGAGCAGGACGCACTGCACTAAATGTAAATAGCAGGAACAGATCTAGCTGAACACTGTGAGCAGGACGCACTGCACTAAATGTAAATAGCAGGAACGGATCTAGCTGAACACTGTGAGCAGGACGCACTGCACTAAATGTAAATAGCAGGAACAGATCTAGCTGAACACTGTGAGCAGGACGCATTGCACTAAATGTAAATAGCAGGAACGGATCTAGCTGAACACTGTGAGCAGGACGCACTGACTGCACTAAATGTAAATAGCAGGAACGGATCTAGCTGAACACTGTGAGCAGGACGCACTGCACTAAATGTAAATAGCAGGAACAGATCTAGCTGAACACTGTGAGCAGGACGCACTGCACTAAATGTAAATAGCAGGAACGGATCTAGCTGAACACTGTGAGCAGGACGCACTGCACTAAATGTAAATAGCAGGAACAGATCTAGCTGAACACTGTGAGCAGGACGCACTGCACTAAATGTAAATAGCAGGAACAGATCTAGCTGAACACTGTGAGCAGGACGCACTGCACTAAATGTAAATAGCAGGAACGGATCTAGCTGAACACTGTGAGCAGGACGCACTGACTGCACTAAATGTAAATAGCAGGAACGGATCTAGCTGAACACTGTGAGCAGGACGCACTGCACTAAATGTAAATAGCAGGAACAGATCTAGCTGAACACTGTGAGCAGGACGCACTGCACTAAATGTAAATAGCAGGAACAGATCTAGCTGAACACTGTGAGCAGGATGCACTGCACTAAATGTAAATAGCAGGAACGGATCTAGCTGAACACTGTGAGCAGGACGCACTGCACTAAATGTAAATAGCAGGAACAGATCTAGCTGAACACTGTGAGCAGGACGCACTGCACTAAATGTAAATAGCAGGAACGGATCTAGCTGAACACTGTGAGCAGGACGCACTGACTGCACTAAATGTAAATAGCAGGAACGGATCTAGCTGAACACTGTGAGCAGGACGCACTGCACTAAATGTAAATAGCAGGAACAGATCTAGCTGAACATTGTGAGCAGGACACACTGCACTAAATGTAAATAGCAGGAACAGATCTAGCTGAACACTGTGAGCAGGACGCACTGCACTAAATGTAAATAGCAGGAACGGATCTAGCTGAACACTGTGAGCAGGACGCACTGCACTAAATGTAAATAGCAGGAACAGATCTAGCTGAACACTGTGAGCAGGACACACTGCACTAAATGTAAATAGCAGGAACGGATCTAGCTGAACACTGTGAGCAGGACGCACTGACTGCACTAAATGTAAATAGCAGGAATGGATCTAGCTGAACACTGTGAGCAGGACGCACTGCACTAAATGTAAATAGCAGGAACAGATCTAGCCTAATCTATCTAACTCAAATCAAATGACACTGTCTGTCTCTCTCTCTATCAGCACACCGGAACACACTACACAGGGCTGCCGTGCAGGCGGCCTTATATAGTGTGGGGCGTGTACTAAATCCCCTGAGTCATAATTGGCCAAAGCCACCCTGGCTTTGGCCAATTACAGCTCTCTCTACTGACGGCGCTGTGATTGGCCAAGCATGCGGGTCATAGTGCATGCTTGGCCAATCATCAGCCAGCAATGCACTGCGATGCCGCAGTGAATTATGGGCCGTGACGCGCCACACGAATTTGGCGCGAACGGCCCATAACGTTCGCAATTCGACGGACGGTCGAACAGCCGATGTTCGAGTCGAACATGGGTTCGACTCGAACACGAAGCTCATCCCTAGTTGCAATTATATTCTAACTTAGCATAAGAGCAGAAAAGGTGCGCCAGTCTAAGTGTAGCAGTGAAACCATACAGGGCTATATTAGACAAACAAATGGCTACTCACATGAAAATAAAGATCAACAGGGATATATTGCAAGATCCAGAGTCACCGACGGGGTCCCACACTGTGCCACAGCAGGTTGGCCACGCTCCTAGCCAGGTGTATGAGAGTCAGAATGCTCCAGCCTGGCGGTATCGTAACCAGCTTGGAATGCACTCGGAGCCCCGGACAAGACGTGATGTCAGGACGTGTCAGGTGACACATTTTAAAGCTTCTGCTTTTTCCTCAGACCCTATTATACAGCCAACCATGCAGCCACTGGCACAGGGTTGTGGTGAAGAGGCCCAGGGGACTTTGTAAATGTAATTTGCTCTGCAGGAGGTTGTATACATCATACAGATGCTTCACTTTACAGCCAGTTTAAGGGCATGCTCCAGACATGTTATTTAAATGAATTTTTAATTTTTAATGTTGCCATTAAAGCATCATTAAAATTACTGATCCCCATCAAATATAATTTTTATTTAATGTATCTATGTATTAACCAGTTCTGGACCAGCCACTGTAGTTTTACTGCGGCAGGTTGGTCCAGCTGCGCGAAATCACGTTACTATACGTTATGCATGTGGTCGGCAGGGGATGATCGGATTCGATCAGGAACTGAACAATCCCCAGGCCCAGGCTAATGAAATCTGGCCTGGACCTGGTGATCGCTCATGGTGAATGAGATCCTTCCTCTGTCGTGTAACTGTAAACACTGACAGGGGAAGTGATGTCATCTCGCCTTGTGTCGGACTTTTCGTTCCAGACCGAGAGGAGAGAGCATCAAACAGTGAGTTGCACCAACACTACACTGACACCAGGTCATGTAGGCACACAATTTACCTCCCGATTACAAGCTGATCACCCCCCAAGTTAACCCCTTCACCACCTGTCATTGTGTCACCCAGTACAGCAATCAGATTTTTTTGATCGCTGTACTAGTGTCATTATTGACAAAAATAAGTGTTAGGGTAAATAGTCTTAGGCCGAGATAGGTCTAGAGACCCCCCTAATCCCCCCAATAAAGGTTTAACCCCTTGATTACCCCCTGTCACCTGTGATCACAGTATAAGTGTCACGGTGACGCCGTTTAGCTAGTTTATTTTTATAGCGTCATTTTACCCAATAGAGGTTTAACCCCCTGATCACCCGGCGGGTGATCAAAGTTAGGTTTTAGCGTCAGATAGGGTCTGCGTCGCCCCAGGCAGCGTCAGATTAGTGCCAGTACCGCTAACACCCACGCACGCACCATACGCCTTCCTTAGTAGTATAGTGTCTGAACGGATCGATATCTGATCTGATCAGATCTATACTAGCGTCCCCAGCAGTTTAGGGTTCCCAAAAATGCAGTGTTAGCGGGACCAGCCCAGATACCTGCTAATAGTTGTGGTTGTATTTTTCTCCTCTCACTCTCTTGTTCTCTCTTGTATGTTTGCTCTCTACTGTCCGCTCAACTGTTCGCTCATTATTGTTCTATATCTATCGTTCTCTCTATTTTTACTATTTTTTTTGTATTTGCTTTGCAGGTATGGTATGTTATACTGTAATGTTTGTTTTATTGTTAACCATCATTTGCTTAGCAGGTACGCCATTCAGCTGCAGAACGGGTTTATTTATCTTGACAGCAACAGCCTTTGCTCCCACGATACATAAAGTCGTGACTCCAGTGCTGCCGGAGGTGATTTTACCACCACAGTTAAAAAAAAAGAGCATATATGCCAAAGCATGGGGGCAGGGGTGGAGGAGCGATTTGCTCCTAACATTAGGGGCGGATTTCCCCCATGCTTCAGCATATTTTTTTTAGGCACAGATTGCAATGTTTTATTTTTACTATGTTTTATTGTATTTGCTTTGCAGGTATGGTAAGTCTTACTGTTATACTGTAATGTTACTTTGTTTTATTGTTAAACATAATTTGCTTAGCAGGTACGCCATTCAGCTGCAGCACGGGTTTATTTATCTTGACAGCAACAGCGTTTGCTCCCACGATACATAAAGCCGTGACTCCAGTGCTGTCGGAGGTGATTTCACAACCACAGTTAAAAAAAATGGTGCATGTATGCCCATCATTAGAAGTGGGTGGATGAAGGGCGGTATTCCAATGGTGGGCATACCCACCGATCAATCTCTTTTTTTCGTTCAGCCCACAGGCTGCATGAAAAAAAGAACATTACAATGTATGCCCAACAAGGACCAGCAACGTACTGGTATGTTGCTGGAATGTGAGTGGTTATACCAGAACGATGCCTGCAGGTTTAGGTATCATCTTGGTATCATTCTTTTCAGCCAGTGGTCAGCTTTCATATAAAAGCAATCTTAGTGGCTAATTAGCCTCTAGACTGCTTTTATAAGCAGTGGGAGGGAATGTCCCCCCACCATCTTCCATGGTTTTCTCGGGCTCTCCTGTCCCAGCAGGGAACCCGAGAATGCAGATGGTGGTTCAGCCAGCTGACCATAGAGCTTATCAGAGACCAGAATGGTTTTGCCGGATATAAACAACGCCATTGGGAAATTGGCAAAGCATTTTATCACACCAATCTTGGTGTGGTCAGATACTTTGAGGGCAGAGGAGAGATCTAGGGTCTAATAGACCCCATTTTTTTCAAAAAAGAGTACCTGTCACTACCTATTGTTATCATAGGGGATATTTAGAATAGGGGATATTGAGAACTATAAAAATGATAAAAAAAATGAAAGGAACAGTTTAAAAATATAATAAAAAAAGCAAAATAAATAATAAAAAAAAAAAAGAAGCACCCTTGTCCCTCCGTGCTCACGTGCAAAGGCGATCTGTAGATCTAAAATGGTAACCTGTAAAGGCTTTTAAAAATGCATGTAGTTTGTCGTCGCTGGACGTTTGTGCGCTTTTTTAAAGCATGTCGTGTTTGGTATCCATGTACTCGGCATAAGATCATCTTTTTTATCTCATCAAACATTTTGGCAATATAGTGTGTTTTAGTGCATTCAAATTAAAAAAGTGTGTTTTTTCCCAAAAAAATTGTGTTTGAAAAATCGCTGCGCAAATACTGTGTGAAAAAAAAATGCAACACCCACCATTTTAATCAGTAGGGCCTTTGCTTTTAAAAAAAATACATAATGTTTGGGGGTTCAAAGTAATTTTCTTGCAAAAAAAAATATTTTTTCATGCTAACAAAAAGTGTCAGAAAGGGCTTTGTCTTCAAGTGGTTAGAATAGTGGGTGATGTGTGACATAAGCTTCTAAATGTTGTGCATAAAATGCCAGGACAGTTCAAATCCACCCCCCGGATGACCCCTTTTTGGAAAGTAGACACCCCAAGCTATTTGCTGATAGGCATGTTGAGTCCATGGAATATTTTATATTTTGTCAGAAGTTTCGGGAAAATTACACTTTTTTTTGCACAAAGTTGTCACTAAATGATATATTGTTCAAACATGGCATGGTTATATGTGGAATTACACCCCAAAATGCCTTCTGCTGCTTCTCCTGAGTACAGGGATACCTCATGTGTGAGACTTTTTGGGAGCCTAGCCACATACAGGACCCCAAAAACCAATCACCGCCTTCAGGCTTTCTAAAGGCATAAAATTGTGATTTTACTCCTCACTACCTATCACAGTTACGGAGGCCCTGAAATGTCCAGATAGCATAAAACCCCCCAAAATGACCCCATTTTGGAAAGTAGACACCCCAAGGTATTTCCTAAGAGGCATGGTGAGTATTTTGCAGCTCTCATTTATTTTTGAAAATGAAGAAAGAAAAGAAAAATGTATTTTTTTTCTTTTTTACATTTTCAAAACTTTGTGACAAAAAGTGAGATCTGCAAAATACTCAACATGCCTCTCAGAAGGTAGCTTGGGGTGTCCACTTTCCAAAATTGGGTCATTTTGGGGGGGGGGGGGGGTTGTGCTAACTGCATTTCATGGCCTCTGAAACTGTGATAGGCAGTGAGGAAGTGAAATCACCATTTTACGCCCTTAGAAAGCCTGAAGGCGGTGATTGGTTTTCGGGGTCCTGTACACGGCTAGGCTCCCAAAAAGTTTCACACATGTGGTATCCCCATACTCAGGAGAAGCAGCAGAATGTATTTTGGGGTGTAATTCACATATGCCCATGGCATGTTTGAGCAATAGATCATTTAGTGACAACTTTGTGCAAAAAAAAAAATTAATTTTCCCGCAACTTGTGGCAAAATATAAAATATTCCATGGACTCAACATACCTCTCATTAAATAGCTCATCAAATAGCAAATAGGTTGTCTACTTTCCAAAATTTGGGGGGTTATGTACTATCTTGGCATTTTATGGCCTTCAAAACTGTGATCAATAGAGAGGATTGAAATAAAAAATGTACACCCTTAGAAATCCTGAAGGCTCCCATACTCAGGAGAAGCAGCAGAATGTATTTTTGGGGTGTAATTCCATAAATATAACCATGCCATGTGTGAGCATATATCATTTAGTGGCAACTTTGTGTAATTGTTTTTTTTGTCATTTTTCAATCACTTGTGACAAAAAAATAAAATATTCAATGGGCTCAAAATACTGTACCTCTCAGCAATTTCCTTGGGGTGTCTACTTTCCAAAATGGGGTCATTTGGGGGGGGGGGGTTGTATTGCTCTGCCATTTTAGCACCTCAAGAAATGAGATAGGCAGTCATAAACTAAGAGCTGCGTAAATTCCAGAAAATGTACCCTAGTTTGTAGACGCAATAACTTTTGCGCAAACCAATAAATATAAACTTATTGACATTTTTTTTTTTACCAAAGACATATGGCTGAATATATTTTGGCCTAAATGTATGGCTAAAATTTAGTTTATTAATTTTTTTTTATAACAAAAACTAGGAAATATAATTCTTTTTCAAAATTCTCAGTCTTTTTCCGTTTATATCGCAAAAAATAAAAATCGCAGAGGCAATCAAATAACATCAAAACATCAAAAGAAAACTCTATATGTGGGGGGAAAAAAAGGACACAAATTTCATTTGGGTACAACATTGCATGACCCATGGACGTGTTTGTTCCATGACACAGAGAAAGAGATACCCCAGTATAGCAAGTCAGTAGTCCTATATCTCTTAAACGCGGCTAAAGCACTGATCCCGAGCTGTTGGAAGGAGGCAGAAGCCCCAAGGTTAAGAGAGTGGATAATAAGGGTGGAATGGGCAAGAGGCATGGAAGAATTAATCCACCTGATGGAGGGTAAGCGAGATAGATATCATAGGACTTGGGCAAGTTGGCTTGAGTATAGGAATACGGAGAGATATACGACAATCATGGATCCTTGAGGACTGGGGGGCGAGAGAGGGAGAGGGGGGGTTGGGGGATTTGTCTTTTTGTGTTTTTTTTTCTTCTTTGGGGGGAGGGAGAGGGGGAGAAAGATAAATATTTGTACCTTTGGCAGACAAAAAAGTAAAAAAGAAGGGGTAAAGGAAGGGGAAGAAGAAAAAGAAAGTAAAAAAAAAAATATATATTTTTGTAAGTCTTTTATAAATAGGAAAAATTGGAAAATAAACCTTCTATGCCACAATGATGCGAAAATGAGAGGGGGCGCATTTTAATGACCCAGCTGAGTTAAATTCACTCTTAACCACTTGCCGACCGCCTAACGCAGATATACTGCGGCAGAATGGCACAGGCAGGCAGAATCACGTACCCATACGTGATCTGCCTCCCGCGGGCGGGGGGTCCGATCGGACGCCCCCCCCGGTGCCAGCGGCGGTCGGCATTTCACTAGGAGCATTGGAAGGCGAGGGGGAGACCATCCGATTGTGCCCCCCCCCTCGCGATCGCTCCCAGCCAATCGGAATCCTCCCCTGCCTGTGTGTAGTTTCACACAGGCAGAGGATGTGATGTCATCTCTCCTCGGCTTGGCAGTTTCCGTTCCAGTGCCGAGGAGAGAAGACATGTAAGTGCACAAAACACAAACACACACACAGTAGAACATGCCAGGCACATAAAACACCCCTGACCCCCCCCCCCCGATCGCCCCCAGATCCCCCCCAATCACCCCCCCTGTCACAAACTGACACCAAGCAGTATTTTTTTTTTTTCTGATTACTGATTGGTGTCAGTTTGTGACAGTTACAGTGTTAGGGCAGTGAGTGTTAGCCCCCTGTAGGTCTAGGGTACCCCCCTAACCCCCCCTAATAAAGTTTTAACCCCTTGATCACCCCCTGTCACCAGTGTCACTAAGCGATCATTTTTCTGATCGCTGTATTAGTGTCGCTGGTGACGCTAGTTAGGGAGGTAAATATTTAGGTTCGCCGCCAGCGTTTTATAGCGTCAGGGACCCCCATATACTATCTAATAAATGTTTTAACCCCTTGATTGCCCCTAGTTAACCCTTTCACCACTGATCACCGTATAACCGTTACAGGTGACGCTGGTTAGTTTGTTTATTTTTTATAGTGTCAGGGCACCCGCCGTTTATTACCGAATAAAGGTTTAGCCCCCTGATCGTCCGGCGGTGATATGCGTCGCCCCAGGCAGCGTCAGATTAGCGCCAGTACCGCTAACACCCACGCACGCAGCATACGCCTCCCTTAGTGGTATAGTATCTGTACGGATCAATATCTGATCCGATCAGATATATACTAGCGTCCCCAGCAGTTTAGGGTTCCCAAAAACGCAGTGTTAGCGGGATCAGCCCAGATACCCGCTAGCACCTGCGTTTTTCCCCTCCGCCCGGCCCAGCCCAGCCCAGCCCACCCAAGTGCAGTATCGATCGATCACTGACACTTACAAAACACTACACGCATAACTGCAGCGTTTGCAGAGTCAGGCCTGATCCCTGCGATCGCTAACAGTTTCCTTGGTAGCGTTTTGGTGAACTGGCAAGCACCAGCCCAGGCAGCGTCAGGTTAGCGCCAGTACCGCTAACACCCACGCACACACCGTACACCGCCCTTAGTGGTATAGTATCTGATCGGATCAATATCTGATCTGATCAGATCTATACTAGCGTCCCCAGCAGTTTAGGGTTCCCACAAACGCAGTGTTAGCGGGATCAGCCCAGATACCTGCTAGCACCTGCGTTTTGCCCCTCCGCCCGGCCCAGCCCAGCCCAGCCCACCCAAGTGCAGTATCGATCGATCACTGACACTTACAAAACACTACACGCATAACTGCAGCGTTTGCAGAGTCAGGCCTGATCCCTGCAATCGCTAACAGGTTTTTTTGTAGCGTTTTGGTGAACTGGCAAGCACCAGCGGCCTAGTACACCCCGGTCGTAGTCAAACCAGCACTGCAGTAACACTTGGTGACCTGACAAGTCCCATAAGTGCAGTTCAAGCTGGTGAGGAGGCAAGCACAAGTAGTGTCCTGCTGCCACCAAAAAAACAAGCACAGGCCCGTCGTGCCCATAGTGCCCTTCCTGCTGCATTCGCCAATCCTATTTGGGAACCCACCGCTTCTGCAGCTCCCGTACTTCCCCCATTCACATCCCCAACCAAATGCAGTCGGCTGCATGAGAGGCATTTTCTTTATGTCCTCCCGAGTACCCCTACCCAGCGAACCCCCCCAAAAAAGATGTCGTGTCTGCAGCAAGCGCGGATATAGGCGTGACACCCGCTATTATTGTCCCTCCTGTCCTGACAATCCTGGTCTTTGCATTGGTGAATGTTTTGAACGCTACCATGCACTAGTTGAGTATTAGCGTAGGGTACAGCATTGCACAGACTAGGCACACTTTCACAGGGTCTCCCAAGATGCCATCGCATTTTGAGAGACCCGAACCTGGAATCGGTTACAGTTATAAAAGTTAGTTACAAAAAAAAGTGTAAAAAAAACAAAAACAAAAAAACACATACAAAAATATAAAATAAAAAAAAATAGTTGTCGTTTTATTGTTCTCTCTCTCTCTCTATTCTCTCTATTGCTCTGCTCTTTTTTACTGTATTCTATTCTGCAATGTTTTATTGTTATTATGTTTTATCATGTTTGCTTTTCAGGTATGCAATTTTTTATACTTTACCGTTTACTGTGCTTTATTGTTAACCATTTTTTTGTCTTCAGGTACGCCATTCACGACTTTGAGTGGTTATACCAGAATGATGCCTGCAGGTTTAGGTATCATCTTGGTATCATTCTTTTCAGCCAGCGGTCGGCTTTCATGTAAAAGCAATTCTAGCAGCTAATTAGCCTCGAGACTGCTTTTACAAGCAGTGGGAGGGAATGCCCCCCCCAACGTCTTCCGTGTTTTTCTCTGGCTTTCCTGTCTCAACAGGGAACCTGAAAATGCAGCCGGTGATTCAGCCAGCTGACCATAGAGCTGATCAGAGACCAGAGTGGCTCCAAACATCTCTATGGCCTAAGAAACCGGAAGCTACGAGCATTTTATGACTTAGATTTTGCCGGATGTAAACAGCGCCATTGGGAAATTGGGAAAGCATTTTATCACACCGATCTTGGTGTGGTCAGATGCTTTGAGGGCAGAGGAGAAATCTAGGGTCTAATAGACCCCAATTTTTTCAAAAACGAGTACCTGTCACTACCTATTGCTATGATAGGGGATATTTACTTTCCCTGAGATAACAATAAAAATGATTTAAAAAAAAAAAAAATGAAAGGAACAGTTTAAAAATAAGATAAAAAAAAAATAATAATAATAAAGAAAAAAAAAAAAAAGCACCCCTGTCCCCCCTGCTCTCGCGCTAAGGCGAACTTAAGCGTCGGTCTGGCGTCAAATGTAAACAGCAATTGCACCATGCATGTGAGGTATCACCGCGAAGGTCAGATCGAGGGCAGTAATTTTAGCAGTAGACCTCCTCTGTAAATCTAAAGTGGTAACCTGTAAAGGCTTTTAAAGGCTTTTAAAAATGTATTTAGTTTGTCGCCACTGCACGTTTGTGTACAATTTTAAAGCATGTCATGTTTGGTATCCATGTACTCGGTCTAAGATCATCTTTTTTATTTCATCAAACATTTGGGCAATATAGTGTGTTTTAGTGCATTAAAATTTAAAAAAGTGTGTTTTTTCCCCAAAAAATGCGTTTGAAAAATCGCTGCACAAATACTGTGTGAAAAAAAAAATGAAACACCCACCATTTTAATCTGTAGGGCATTTGCTTTAAAAATATATATAATGTTTGGGGGTTCAAAGTAATTTTCTTGCAAAAAAAAATTATTTTTTTATGTAATCAAAAAGTGTCAGAAAGGGCTTTGTCTTCAAGTGGTTAGAAGAGTGGGTGATGTGTGACATAAGCTTCTAAATGTTGTGCATAAAATGCCAGGACAGTTCAAACCCCCCCCAAATGACCCCATTTTGGAAAGTAGACACCCCAAGCTATTTGCTGAGAGGCATGTCGAGTCCATGGAATATTTTATATTGTGACACAAGTTGCGGGAAAGAGACAATTTTTTATTTTTTTTGCGCAAAGTTGTCACTAAATGATATATTGCTCAAACATGCCATGGGAATATGTGAAATTACAACCCAAAATACATTCTGTTGCTTCTCCTGAGTACGGGGATACCACATGTGTGAGACTTTTTGGGAGCCTAGCCGCGTACGGGACCCCGAAAACCAAGCACCGCCTTCAGGCTTTCTAAGGCCGTAAATTTTTGATTTCACTCTTCACTGCCTATCACAGTTTCGGAGGCCATGGAATGCCCAGGTGGCAAAAAAAACCCCCAAATGACCCCATTTTGGAAAGTAGACACCCCAAGCTATTTGATGAGAGGTATAGTGAGTATTTTGCAGACCTCACTTTTTGTCATAAAGTTTTGAAAATTGAAAAAAGAAAAAAAAAAATTTTTCTCGTCTTTCTTTATTTTCAAAAACAAATGAGAGCTGCAAAATACTCACCATGCCTCTCAGCAAATAGCTTGGGGTGTCTACTTTCCAAAATGGGGTCATTTGGGGGGGTTTGTGCCACCTGGGCATTCCATGGCCTCCGAAACTGTGATAGGCAGTGAAGAGTGAAATCAAAAATTTACACCCTTTGAAATCCTGAAGGCAGTGATTGGTTTTCGGGGGCCCCGTACGCGGCTAGGCTCCCAAAAAGTCCCACACATGTGGTATCCCCATACTCAGGAGAAGTAGCTAAATGTATTTTGGGGTGCAATTCCACATATGCCCATGGCCTGTGTGAGCAATATATCATTTAGTGACAACTTTTTGTAATTTTTTTTTTTTTTTGTCATTATTCAATCACTTGGAACAAAAAAAATGAATATTCAATGGGCTCAACATGCCTCTCAGCAATTTCCTTGGGGTGTCTACTTTCCAAAATGGGGTCATTTGTGGGGGTTTTGTACTGCCCTGCCATTTTAGCACCTCAAGAAACGATATAGGCAGTCATAAATTAAAGGCTGTGTAACTTCCAGAAAATGTACCCTAGTTTGTAGGCGCTATAACTTTTGCGCAAACCAATAAATATACACTTATTGACATTTTTTTTACCAAAGACATGTGGCCGAATACATTTTGGCCTAAATGTATGACTAAAATTGAGTTTATTGGATTTTTTTTAGAACAAAAAGTAGAAAATATCATTTTTTTTCCAAATTTTCGGTCTTTTACCGTGTACAGCACAAAAAATAAAAACGGCAGAGGTGATCAAATACCATCAAAAGAAAGCTCTATTTGTGAGAAGAAAAGGACGCAAATTTTGTTTGGGTACAGCATTGCATGACCGCGCAATTAGCAGTTAAAGCAACGCAGTGCCGAATTGTAAAAAGTGCTCTGGTCAGGAAGGGGGTAAAACCTTCCGGGGCTGAAGTGGTTAAAATCTGCTGATGTGGTGCAAAAAAAAAAAAATTTCATGACCGCACAATTACCAGTTAAAGCAGCGTAATGCCAAATTGTAAAAAGTCCTCCGGTCATTGAGCTGTCAAATCCTCCTGGGCTGAGGTGGTTAATAATTTATTAATTTTATGCTTTGGTTATGTCACCCAGGGAAGTGCCATGCCCCTGTTGCCCACTGTATTGCCCCGTACACACGGTCGGATTTTCCGATGGAAAATGTCCAATCGGAGCGTGTTGTCGGACATTCCGACCGTGTGTGGGCTCCATCTAACTTTTTCCATCGGATTTTCAGACACACAAAGTTTGATAGCAGGCTATAAAATTTTCCGACAACAAAATCCGATTGCGTCAAATCCGACCGTGTGTGGCCAGTTCCGACGCACAAAGTGCCACGCATGTTCAAAAGAAATTCCGAGACGGAACAGCTCGGTCTGGTAAAATTAGCGCTCGCAATGGATACAGCATACTTCTTTCTTTATTATTTATTGTGATTCCCTCAATATATTTAGATTTGTCACATCTGACCAAATTTTTTTTTGTTGGTTTTTAAATATTTCAACACCATTATTATCTTGTATTATTTAATCTCAAGGAGGTTGCTTGGTGTTGGTGTCTCTTGTTAATTTCACATTGTATTTTTGAAATGTACCTGCCTCCTCACAAACAAACTGTCCTTTTTGAAGGAAAACACACATAGGCGAGTATAATTGAAAGAAACATTCCTTTATTAAGAGCTCACAACTAAACTAAACTAAATTTTCATCTCATGACTGTTGCAAATTGAATGTTAACAAACATAACAGACTATCATTCCGAGCCCAGCATTTTTCTTTCTTGTCCGGATTTTTGGTACCCACTACTGTCTATTGATATGTAAAACACTTTATTAAATCAGCAATTAGTGATCAATAATAACATCTAGCAAACATCATTTATTTATTGACCAGAAATCTGTAGAAGAATGCTATACCTGACTCCATCAGGGCTCCTCCACTCCCTCCTGGCTGGAAGTCCCAGGTTGGACATCGGAAGCCTCAGCTGGGGTGGAAGGAAGAGTGGAAGGAAGGGTTGAGAGGGATTCCCTGACTCCAGTGTGGTCTGACAGAAATCGCAGCCTCTCATAGTACCACAGCCTGGGGACATAAACATCATCTGCTGCAGATCTCTGGGAATCCGTGACCTTCTTGCGCTCCCTAAGATAAGTGCTCCTCAGGCCACCAATTTTAGCTTTTAAATAGGGGTTGCTGTGGGGACCACCGGCATCACCAACTCCAGCAGTTTCTCCAGCGCTGCCTGCCCCTTTTGTTTATTATTGTAATGTGGATGTCTCACCTGCCACAGAAAGGGCAGCTCCCTGTATTTGTCTATGAACAGGGGGAGGAAATTGTGGTCATTGAAGCCATCCATTTTCTCTGCAAGACACAACTCAAGAAAAACACTAATGTCAGGCGAAACTCTCCTAATATAGTTACAATATAGGCCTCAGTTTAGAAGCAGTATAGGCCCAGGTTTAGATCTTACCTTTGTTTTCACGATTGGCGCCTCCGATACTCCTTCCTCCGCTCACAGATCGTACGTACTACGCACGCGTGTGACGCTTTATACACACTGCGCATGCGTGTAACTCCGCCCGCCCCTGATGTTCTTTCTAGTCTATTCCCCGCCCCTTCTCGTTCTGCGCAGTGGGGAAGAGCACATGGCGGAGTCAGAGCAGGTGCGTGCTAATTACAGCAATGAGGAGGAGGAGGAGGAAAGCCCGGAGCCTGAAACGTCCCGATCCCGGAAGAGACGATTTAAGGCATCAAATATGTCCTTTGGGGAGATGTTGGAGATGGTCGACATCCTGAAGAGGGCCGACTATGATGGGAAGTATGGACCTTACCCCAACCCCAATGTCCGAAAGGCCAAGATCATGGCGAAAGTGGTCAAGAGACTGCATCGGAATTTCGGGGTAGGACGATCGAAAGATCAGCTCAGGAAGCGGTGGTCGGACCTCAAATTAAGAGAGCACAAGCAGTACAGAAAGCTCTGGAGAGTGCTGCAAAAAAGTAAGTAGTTGTGCTGTGTTCCTATTCTTTATGTTTATTACATTCGTGCTGCTCCATGTGCTTTTATTAACTGTTATCCAGTTTCAAAAGACAACTTTCATGTTCAAGGGCACATTATTCGTTCGTATCAAACATAGTTCGTTTGGCCATATGCATTTGCCAGCATTTTTTAGGGCCTAATTGTGTGAAAAGAATTGGGTTGTGTAGATGGGTTTGTTACTAGAATGAAATGCCAACTACATTCTGTGTAAGGAGAGGACACTCAGCAGCAGTTTTCACATCTGGACGCTGGAGCACTAGTGTGGGACAGAAGAACACCCTTTTTATTAGGGGGTCACACGAGTGCTCCAGTGTATACTATAGGGGTGTCTCCATCTGTGAAGCTTGTACAAGACAGGTAAGTATTCAAGCTTGACAAAGGACAAGAAAAATGCCACATCTTGGAACTCTGCCAAAACAGACAATTGTACCCCACTTCCAAACAATGTTTTATATTCCTATTTCTGCCATCAAATATCTGTGTGCTAAGTATACCTATTTTTTTGTACATAGGGGAGAAAAGACTCGGAGGACACCCCTCATCCGAGGAGACCACAGACCCCCCACCTCTGGAAGAAGGGGAAATCCACGGAAGACCAGCATTGCAGGAGGAGGAAGACATGGTGGAACTAGTCACCACAACAGGCGAGTGTCTGCGACCACAGGCTTAGGTAAGAGATGGATGCCGCCATATTTATAATACATGGTGTTTTTTTGTTTCTATCTTTTTAGGGGATCGTGATGTTGTGGATCCAGATCCTTTCACTAGTGAAAGTGCCCAGATCCTGATCGGGGAGATCATGGGGTGTAATAGGGACTTGGAAAACATCGTGAAAAGCATCAATGATGTTCAGCAAAAAATTAAGAACATCATTGATGTTTTAGGGAGAGTTTAAAACCCCTCAAAATGCCTTGGGTTTTTGTTGTGGCAAATTTTTTTTGTATTTTTTATGTCAATTTGTAGCAAAGCCAAATTTGGAAGAGGCACACAGTGTGTCAACATGTGCTATCTGCCATCACGGGAGATCAATGGACGCGTTTTGGGGGTGCAACCCCTTCCTCAATAATAAAGTAGCTGTGAGGAGGGGTTGCACCCCCAAAACATGTCCCTTGATCCCCTGTGATGGCAGCTAGCACATGTTGACATTCGGAAATTTGTGTGCATCTTCCAAATTTGGCTTTTCCTGGGGTGACTTCACCCCATCTGAACGCAATATCAAACACAGTTTGTAAATACTCATGTCTGATATTGCCTTAAAGTTCTACCAAATGTGAACTTTGTAAGTTCTAAAATTGTGTAATTCTTGTTGGTTTTACACATGCCTGTTTTATCTTAAATGGACATTTTTACTTTTTCTAATGTGACCCCAAAAATTGTTAAACAACAAACATGTTGGTTTGTTTTAAAAACCTTTTGGAAATGCACATGTGATTGTGCTGTTATTAAAAAGACTCTTAATCGGGGGGCGTGGCCGGCAGCGGAAGGAGATGGCCGCATAAGGAGAGAGCTCCGTGAGAACCAGCGGTACCGGCCCGTACAAAGCGACGATAGAAGCCTGCAAACTAACAGCAGAAAGCTCCAGGAGTCCCAGCATCACACAGCCTGCGATGGGTAAGAGAAAACCCATGGGGGGGCCCCGCAAACTAACGGACTTTTACCCCTCGGCAAGCACGCCGGAGATCCAAGATGGCGCCGCCGCACACAGGCAGCAGCGCGCCAGGCAATCAGACACCAGGGGAAACAAGAGAGAAGATAGCAGACCCCCGTCCTTCTCTCCGGGTCACAGCAGCCGCTCTTCTGCATGCATTACCCCATCCCAGAGCCCACAGAAAGCGGCACCTAAACGCTCTTCTGCCCACACATATGCTGGGGAAAGGAACGAGGATAATTGCACATCCTACGATAGCACAACTGAATTCATAGACCAGATTCAGGAGTTCCCAACATCAGGACAGCCCCTGAGCGACACTACAATGAAAGAGATGTTGGTCTCTTTACGAGGGTCCATGCATAGGGACCTCATGGACTGTATATCGCAAATAAAAACCGACATTAATGACATAGGGGAGAGAGTTAGCCACGTGGAGGACAAAATGGCAGAATTTTCAACAGCACACAATGAGTTAGTGGATGCACATAATGAAAAAGAGGAGGAGTTAGAAGCTTTAAAAAACAAAATGGCAGACCTGGAGGACAGGTCCCGCAGAAATAATGTCAAACTGCGGGGAGTAGCGGAGTCTATACCCCCCCCGAACTCCGGAATTATGTACAGCGGCTAATTAAAGAGCTACTTCCTGACACGCCAGATGGGGAAATTACGGTAGATCGAGCTCACAGATTACCCAAGCCTCAATACCTACCAGAGAAAGTACCCCGCGACGTCAT
Organism: Lithobates septentrionalis; assembly: GCA_037952835.1. NCBI lineage: Eukaryota > Metazoa > Chordata > Amphibia > Anura > Ranidae > Lithobates > Lithobates septentrionalis. The sequence goes on along the minus strand of JBBDGP010000278.1, from coordinate 15,793,214 downwards.
AGCTCGCATACATTTTTTTCACGTCAAAGACGATTTGATGCGTTTTGCAAGGCAAAACTCCCCTCTACCCAACCCGTACTCAGGCATAAACATCTACGCTGACCTCTCCCAGCATACAATGCTAGCAAGGAAGAAACTAATAACATTGACAAAAATACTGCGCAACAACAAACTCCCATACTCCTGGGGCTTCCCTACAAAACTTCTTGTAACTAAAGACGGCCGCACATTCACTATCAGATCTTTAGAGGAAGGCATCCAACTGTCAAGAAAATGGGGGCTTCTCCCATTGGATGAGGAAGATACGCCTACTACCAAACCCCCAAGGAGTGTATCCCCTGAATGGGAGTCAACCAAAGTCACTTGACTGACCTTCTACATAAAGAAACAACTTACTCATAGTTTGCCCATTAATCTTTAGGGCCGAAGCTGGTTCAAAGGAGCATGTACCCCCAAGTGTTCTTATGCGATTTTACTCGCACTCTGAGGAAAACCTCACTTTTTTAAGTTTTGTTTTTTGTTTAACTGTTGACATTTTCTACCTTTTATTTTCTACTCTACCACTGATAATCATCTATGGCAAGTTTGATGGCAAGATCCTGAAGTATAACCTCTCTACAACTGCATCCCACCTGAGTGAACTTTCTACAAGCAAATCAAAGACACCTCTAACTGCAGGTACTTTTATATTCTACACCACATATCATATTTTGATTGAAACTACAATCAAGCACTTAGCCCACCGCACAAATGGTCCTTAATTTCGTGACCATCAACGCACATGGTCTTAACATACCATTCAAAAGAAGGGCAATGTGGCAGCAAGTGAAATCCCTGAAGAGCGATGTACTTTGTATCCAAGAAACTCATTTTACCCAACAGAAGCATCCCTTATGCAAAGATAAACAATTTCCGAACACCCTTTTTATTAGGGGGTCACACGAGTGCTCCAGTGTATACTATAGGGGTGTCTCCATCTGTGAAGCTTGTACAAGACAGGTAAGTATTCAAGCTTGACAAAGGACAAGAAAAATGCCACATCTTGGAACTCTGCCAAAACAGACAATTGTACCCCACTTCCAAACAATGTTTTATATTCCTATTTCTGCCATCAAATATCTGTGTGCTAAGTATACCTATTTTTTTGTACATAGGGGAGAAAAGACTCAGAGGACACCCCTCATCCGAGGAGACCACAGACCCCCCACCTCTGGAAGAAGGGGAAATCCACCGAAGACCAGCATTGCAGGAGGAGGAAGACATGGTGGAACTAGTCACCACAACAGGCGAGTGTCTGCGACCACAGGCTTAGGTAAGAGATGGATGCCGCCATATTTATAATACATGGTGTTTTTTTGTTTCTATCTTTTTAGGGGATCGTGATGTTGTGGATCCAGATCCTTTCACTAGTGAAAGTGCCCAGATCCTGATCGGGGAGATCATGGGGTGTAATAGGGACTTGGAAAACATCGTGAAAAGCATCAATGATGTTCAGCAAAAAATTAAGAACATCATTGATGTTTTAGGGAGAGTTTAAAACCCCTCAAAATGCCTTGGGTTTTTGTTGTGGCAAATTTTTTTTGTATTTTTTATGTCAATTTGTAGCAAAGCCAAATTTGGAAGAGGCACACAGTGTGTCAACATGTGCTATCTGCCATCACGGGAGATCAATGGACGCGTTTTGGGGGTGCAACCCCTTCCTCAATAATAAAGTAGCTGTGAGGAGGGGTTGCACCCCCAAAACACGTCCCTTGATCCCCTGTGATGGCAGCTAGCACATGTTGACATTCGGAAATTTGTGTGCATCTTCCAAATTTGGCTTTTCCTGGGGTGACTTCACCCCATCTGAACGCAATATCAAACACAGTTTGTAAATACTCATGTCTGATATTGCCTTAAAGTTCTACCAAATGTGAACTTTGTAAGTTCTAAAATTGTATAATTCTTGTTGGTTTTACACATGCCTGTTTTATCTTAACCGGTTCAATACAGGGCAATTTCACCCCCTTCCTTCCCAGGCCAATTTTTAGTTTTCAGCGCTGTCGCACTTTAAACGTCAATTGCGTGGTCGTGCAACGTTGTACCCAAAAAAAATTGACGTCCTTTTTTCCCCACAAATAGAGCTTTCTTTTGGTGGTATTTGATCGCCTCTGCGGTTTTTATTTTTTGCGTTATAAACAAAAGAAGAGCGACAATTTTGAAAAAAACACAATATTTTTTACTTTTTGCTATAATAAATATCCCATTTTTTTTTTAAAAAAAACAAATTTTTTCCTCAGTTTTGGCCGATACGTATTCTTCTACATATTTTTGGTAAAAAAAAATCGCAATAAGCGTATATTGATTGGTTTGCGCAAAAGTTATAGCGTCTACAAAATACGGGATAGATTTATGGCGTTTTAAAAAAATATATATTTATTTATTTTTTTAGCGCAGATCGCGATTTTTTTTCGTGACTGCGACATTATGGCGGACACATGGGACACTTTTGACACATTTTTGGGACCATTCACATTTATACAGCGATCAATGCTATAAAATTGCATTGATTACTGTGTAAATGTGACAGGCAGTGAAGGGGTTAACCACTAGGGGGCGGGGAGGGGTTAATATGTTTCCTAGGGAGTGATTACTAACTGTAGGGGGAGGGGACGCTCAAGGGGAGGAGACCGATCAGTGTTCCTCCGTTCTGGGAACACAGATCGCTCTCCTCAGAGCTGACAGGCTGTGGATCTGTGTGTTTACACACACAGATCCACATGCCGGTCCGGTTAACCGGCAATCGCGGGTGCCCGGCGGACATCGCGGCCGCCGGGCACACGCACCGGGTCCCGAGCAACGCGGCGGGCACGCGCGCGCACTCCCGGCGGCGCGCGCGCGCCCCCTAGGCGGCCGGGAATCCCAGGACGTCATATGACGCCCACCCAGGATGGGAGATCCCATCTGTGGACGTCATATGACTATGGGCGGGTAATGAAGTGGTTAAATGGACATTTTTACTTTTTCTAATGTGACCCCAAAAATTGTTAAACAACAAACATGTTGGTTTGTTTTAAAAACCTTTTGGAAATGCACATGTGATTGTGCTGTTATTAAAAAGACTCTTAATCGGGGGGCGTGGCCGGCAGCGGAAGGAGATGGCCGCATAAGGAGAGAGCTCCGTGAGAACCAGCGGTACCGGCCCGTACAAAGCGACGATAGAAGCCTGCAAACTAACAGCAGAAAGCTCCAGGAGTCCCAGCATCACACAGCCTGCGATGGGTAAGAGAAAACCCATGGGGGGGCCCCGCAAACTAACGGACTTTTACCCCTCGGCAAGCACGCCGGAGATCCAAGATGGCGCCGCCGCACACAGGCAGCAGCGCGCCAGGCAATCAGACACCAGGGGAAACAAGAGAGAAGATAGCAGACCCCCGTCCTTCTCTCCGGGTCACAGCAGCCGCTCTTCTGCATGCATTACCCCATCCCAGAGCCCACAGAAAGCGGCACCTAAACGCTCTTCTGCCCACACATATGCTGGGGAAAGGAACGAGGATAATTGCACATCCTACGATAGCACAACTGAATTCATAGACCAGATTCAGGAGTTCCCAACATCAGGACAGCCCCTGAGCGACACTACAATGAAAGAGATGTTGGTCTCTTTACGAGGGTCCATGCATAGGGACCTCATGGACTGTATATCGCAAATAAAAACCGACATTAATGACATAGGGGAGAGAGTTAGCCACGTGGAGGACAAAATGGCAGAATTTTCAACAGCACACAATGAGTTAGTGGATGCACATAATGAAAAAGAGGAGGAGTTAGAAGCTTTAAAAAACAAAATGGCGGACCTGGAGGACAGGTCCCGCAGAAATAATGTCAAACTGCGGGGAGTAGCGGAGTCTATACCCCCCCCCGAACTCCGGAATTATGTACAGCGGCTAATTAAAGAGCTACTTCCTGACACGCCAGATGGGGAAATTACGGTAGATCGAGCTCACAGATTACCCAAGCCTCAATACCTACCAGAGAAAGTACCCCGCGACGTCATAGCTCGCATACATTTTTTTCACGTCAAAGACGATTTGATGCGTTTTGCAAGGCAAAACTCCCCTCTACCCAACCCGTACTCAGGCATAAACATCTACGCTGACCTCTCCCAGCATACAATGCTAGCAAGGAAGAAACTAATAACATTGACAAAAATACTGCGCAACAACAAACTCCCATACTCCTGGGGCTTCCCTACAAAACTTCTTGTAACTAAAGACGGCCGCACATTCACTATCAGATCTTTAGAGGAAGGCATCCAACTGTCAAGAAAATGGGGGCTTCTCCCATTGGATGAGGAAGATACGCCTACTACCAAACCCCCAAGGAGTGTATCCCCTGAATGGGAGTCAACCAAAGTCACTTGACTGACCTTCTACATAAAGAAACAACTTACTCATAGTTTGCCCATTAATCTTTAGGGCCGAAGCTGGTTCAAAGGAGCATGTACCCCCAAGTGTTCTTATGCGATTTTACTCGCACTCTGAGGAAAACCTCCTCACTTTTTTAAGTTTTGTTTTTTGTTTAACTGTTGACATTTTCTACCTTTTATTTTCTACTCTACCACTGATAATCATCTATGGCAAGTTTGATGGCAAGATCCTGAAGTATAACCTCTCTACAACTGCATCCCACCTGAGTGAACTTTCTACAAGCAAATCAAAGACACCTCTAACTGCAGGTACTTTTATATTCTACACCACATATCATATTTTGATTGAAACTACAATCAAGCACTTAGCCCACCGCACAAATGGTCCTTAATTTCGTGACCATCAACGCACATGGTCTTAACATACCATTCAAAAGAAGGGCAATGTGGCAGCAAGCGAAATCCCTGAAGAGCGATGTACTTTGTATCCAAGAAACTCATTTTACCCAACAGAAGCATCCCTTATGCAAAGATAAACAATTTCCGCACATTTTCATGGCCTCAGGCCCAAAAAAAAAAGCTGGTGTATTGATAGCTATAAACCAAAATGTAGCATTTAAATTACAGGATGTATTATATGACAAGGCTGGAAGATATATTATTCTAGTATGTGAACTAAACAATACCTGGTATACTATTGTCAATGTATATGCTCCAAATCAAGGACAACTGTCCTTTTTGGGTGCCCTCAAAAAAAAAGTTGGGAGCATCAAGAAAGGATTAGTATTGTACTGTGGGGACTTCAATTGTGTTCCTAATAGACAACTAGATTGTTCATTTCCGCATAAATCGAAAGCTACACGAATTGAACTCCAACACTTTTTACATTCCTCTGATCTATATGACGTATGGCGTTGTGTCAATTCAAGTGAAAAAGATTTTACCTACTTCTCAGCTCCCCATAAGTCTTATTCCAGAATCGACTTATTTGTAGCTGATTTACAATGTCTGAACAATGCAGTTTCAGCTAAAATCCACCCAATTACTTGGTCTGATCACGCTCCCGTGTCCCTTTCAATCAAGGAAAATAATGTTGCACCGCCTACACACCTATGGCGGAACAATATATCAATCCTGAAAAATCCTAAACACAGGGAGGGTCTGCGTGATCGGATCAAGGAATTCTTTCGAATTAACGAGACTCCGGGCATGAATGTTTTTACATTGTGGTGTTCACACAAAGCTTTTAGTAGAGGCATATTAATTCAGACAGCATCAAGGGAAAAGAAAAAGAGATTAAAAAGTTTTACCACACTTATGAATAAGCTTTCATCCCTAGAACAACAGCACAAAGCAAATCCCTCCTCCCAAACAACCACAGAACTAAATCAAACAAGACAAGAGATTAGAACCCATCTCATTTCAGAACATCAGTATCACCTACAGAAATTCAAAGCCACATGTTACACCCAAGGAAACAAAGCGGGCAAATTTCTAGCGGCCTATATCCGTAAAAAACAACAAAAGTCCAAACTATCACATATTACAGACCCTATTACGTCACAGATAGTATACCAACCTAAAGATATAGCAAATGCATTTTGCAATTACTACAAACAACTATATAATCTAAACACAGACCCAGCAACACCACAACCTACTAACACAGGGATCAATAAATTTCTCCACTCAGTTAATCTCCCTACCCTTAATAGTGACCAACTGAATTATTTAAACTCCGCAATATCAGAAAACGAAATAACTCAGGTAATCAGCTCCCTACCCCAAAACAAATCACCAGGTGCAGACGGCTTTTCTGCCGAATATTATAAAGCCTTTTCTGAGACTTTAGTGCCATACATGAATAAACTGTTCCACAAAGCTACAGTAGATAGCACATTCCCAGAAGAAAAGCTCCAAGCCATTATAGTAGCCCTTCCTAAACCAGGGAAAAAACCAGATGCCCCACAAAACTTTAGACCCATATCCCTACTTAATACTGATTTAAAAATCTACTCAAAAATTCTAGCTAATCGCCTAGCAGAAGTAACCCCCCACTTAATCAAAGCAGACCAAGTAGGTTTTGTCAAAGGCAGACAAGCCCCAGACGGAACCCGTAGGATGTTCAATCTCCTTAAAATAGCGGAAACAAGGAAGGTGCCCACAGTGTTCCTGACATTAGATGCCGAAAAGGCGTTCGATCGGGTCCACTGGGGGTACCTCCGGGCAACGCTTGCTAAATTTGGCCTTGAAGGTCCTATCCTCTCCGCAATATCAGCACTGTATACAGTCCCAACCGCACAAGTATATACTTCAAATGCTATGTCTAACAAAGTCTATATAACAAACGGAACCCGCCAGGGCTGCCCTCTATCGCCATTGATATTTTCTCTGGTGATGGAACCCCTGGCGGAGACCATTAGAAAAGATATACATATCAAGGGTATCGAGGTCTCAGACATAGACCATAAAATAGGTCTATTTGCTGATGACGTGGTACTAACACTAACCACACCAACCACATCTCTTGCAAGAACCCAACATATACTCAACGAATTTGGGAAAATTTCATACTATAAATTGAATATCAGCAAATCCTCAATCCTTCCTATACACATTAATAACTCTAACCTTAAGAAACTAAAAGCTGAGTTTCCTTTCGTATGGGCCCATAAATACTTAAAATATTTAGGGATAAACCTAGCGTACCCCTCTAACTCTATATACGATCATAACTACCCTTCTTTGATAAATACCATTAAAAATGATCTCACACATATCTCCTCACATGAACTTTCATGGATAGGGAGGATAGCAGCGTTCAAAATGACTGTTCTACCAAAAATATTATATTTTTTTCGCACAATCCCCATCACAGTGCCCGACCACTTCTTCACTACAATTGATAAACTTCTAAGGAAATTCATATGGGCTGGGAAAATAGCAAGAATTTCATACTCCACGCTACAAAAACCAAAATACAAAGGCGGAATAGGATTTCCTAAAATAAGAAATTATTATATAGCTGCCATCTTGGATCAAGCCAAATCTTGGTTCCATCAAACAACAGATAAACTATGGGTGCAAATTGAAAAAGCAATGGTTCACCATAGGGACCTACCATCACTTCTTTTAGCTACATTAACAAATAGACCATTGTTTTATCCTAACTTCCCTTCTATCACTGCAACAGTCCAAGCTTGGCAATTATTTAACGCTCATACTAATAGTAATAAAACCAAACAAAAGAGAACAATCACCTTAGGCATGTATGAATTCCTTCTTCCCTCCTTAAAAATGACTGGAAAACACCTTCCGAACAATACGACATATGCACAATTTAAAGACCAAAGCCCAATGACACTTTCATTTGCAAACATCCAACTACACCATTATCATATAAAATACCCAGATCCCTATCTCAGCCATGATCCGGAAGTATGGACATACCTCACCACATCCTACAACAAACCCAAAGGTCTTTCATGGTTCTATAAAAATATACCCAATACGCAGAACCAGGCTAAGTCGGTTGGCATGATAAATTGGGAAAAAGATCTTAAAAGCAAATTTGCTTTATCTGAATGGAACAAAGCTATTCATTCCACCTACCTATACTCTCATTGTACTAATCATTGGGACATTTCACTCAAGATACTTTACAGAAGCTACTTAACACCGATGAGAATTTCTCAAATCTTTGGTAGCTCTGATAAACTATGCTGGCGAAAATGTGGAAACAAGGGAACGATATACCATATTTTATGGGAATGTAAATCTGTGAGGAGTTTCTGGAATACAGTTTTCTCCCTAATGGCAAAAATCACAGGGAACGTCATTTCCCCCAATCCAGCATTAGCTCTTCTCAACTTGGGGATAGATAAAATACCCACAAAGCACAGAACCATAATTACCCACATTTTGATAGCTACACGCCTATCTATTACTTCAAAATGGAAATCAGATAATATCTCAAACATTAGTGAAGTAATAGATAGAGTAAATACCCACTACAAGTATGAAATCTTTTTCGCCTACTCAAATAACTTACTAACAAAAGCACAAAACGAATGGGCTCCATGGTGCGCATGTTTTCCAGAGGCTTCTCATTGAGATCTTGCCGCAACCAACCTAACTGAATTAAAAGTCAGTGGTAGGATGTCGACATTGTAAATTTTTTATTTTGTTTTTTGTTCTTCTCTTTAATTTAGAATAATTTCTGTTTCTAAGTTTCTCTTTTCTTTGTACTTTACCTAATTGTACACTGGTTTGATTGTGCTATTGAATGGGGGGGGGGTGCCCTCACGGACACAGTTTGTTCCCAGATGGGGTGTCTGGGGGGGTGACCCATATCCCTGACCTGTTCCTGTTAAACAACGGATGTAGTCCGGAATACTTAATCGCATTTCCTTTATTAGCAAATTATTGTGTAGAGTACATTAAGATATACAATCCACGTACTGGACTCTCATATGTTTACAGTAAGAACCAAGAAAGCAAATGTAATTTGTACCTACTAATTGTTAAAATACACTGTAATGTCCTATTGCTGTTAAAGTGGAAATCTTAATAAAAAACAATGAAAAGAAAAAGACTCTTAATCAAGATTGTGTGGATTATTGTCTCAACGCTCCAACTCTTTTGTGGTGCTCTAATTGGTGTTTTCTGTGACAATGGGGATTATTTCCTAAGGGAAAATACATTTTGCACTACAAGTGCAGTTTCAGTGCAGTTGCAAGTGCACTTGTAGTGCAAAGTGCCTTTGCCTTTAGTAAATAACACCCAACAGTGCTTTGCAATGTTACACAATCACACCACTTTCATGACTCACCACATTTCTGTCAGGGTCAGCTAAAAAAAACACAAGCAGTAAAAATGTCACCAAAGATTTGAGTTCTTTTTTTATTTATTTTCAAAAAGTTTTACACATTGTCTGGCATATTGATAGCCCCCCTACCCGCAAAGAATTCAAGGTATCTTAGCCGGACATCACGGGCACTCAGGGGGGCAAGCCAGGACGGCCACTTTCAAGCGCCGTTAGGGTTGATTCATGTTGAATTCTGGCCTCAGGCCCAACTGAGCCAGCATAGTTGGCAGAATGTTGCCGTAAAAAGTTGTGTAGAACACAGCACGCCAGGATGATGTGATTCAGTTTGTACTCCGCCATATGTATTGGTGTAAGAAATAGGCGAAACCTGCTGGCCATGATTCCAAACGTGTTCTCCACCACTCTTCTGGCTCTAGCCAGCCGGTAATTAAAAACCCTCTGGTCCAGGGTGAGGGTCCTCATAGGGAATGGCCGCATAAGATGGTCCCCCAGTGCAAAGCTTCATCCGCAACTAAGACGAATGGGAGTCCTTCCACATTGTCTTCTGGAGGTGCAAGTCCAAGCTGCCATTTTGGAGACGCCTGTAGAACTCCGTCTGGGCGATGACTCCACCATTGGACATCCGGCCATTCTTCCCACGTCCACATACAGAAATTCATAAGTAGCCGACACCACCGCCAACATCACAATACTATTGAACCCCTTATAATTATAATTAGGGTTGTCCCGATACCACTTTTTTAGGACCGAGAACAAGTACCGATACTTTTTTTCAAGTACTCGCCGATACCGATTACCGATACTTTTTTTTAATGTCACGTGACAGTTTTTTTTTTTCTTTAACAATGCTTTCTTTTTTTTTGGGGGGGGGGGGGAGGGGTGAACGGTGTCTGTGTTTTTTTTTTTATTTACAATTTTTATTTTTTACAATAATAATTTTTTTATTCATTTTTGCAATATGTGTTTTTTTTTTTTTTTTTTTTTAAATCAGCCCTGTTGGGGGGCTTTGGTGAGATATCAGGGGTCTTAACATACCCCTGATATCTCCCCCTTGAGACAGAGAAAGAGACCGAGGATAGAGATTCCCCAGTCCCTTTCTCTGCAGCCTCAGCTGCACTGAGAATGACGGGAGAAGACAGCGGCTCCTCTCCATTCATAAACTGACACATTGTAATCACAGGAGATTACAATGTTTCAGTTATGTGAATGGACAGAGTCAGCTGACTCTATCCATACACAAAGGAAGGAGGAGGAGGACGGCGGACCGGAGGGGACAGCGGAGAGGCAGAGGAACGGAGGAACGGAACGGAGGGGACAGCGGAGAGGCAGAGGAACGGAGGAACGGAACGGAGGGGGACAGATAAGGAGAGGGGGACAGAGGAACGGAACGGAGGGGACAGCGGAGAGGCAGAGGAACGGAGGAACGGAACGGAGGGGACAGCGGAGAGGCAGAGGAACGGAGGAACGGAACGGAGGGGGACAGATAAGGAGAGGGGGACAGAGGAACGGAACGGAGGGAGACAGAGGAGAGGGGGACAGAGGAACGGAAAGGAGGGAGACAGAGGAGAGGGGGACAGAGGAACAGAGGGGGCATGGAGGAGGATGCAGTGACAGTCAGCGGTGATCGCGTGGGGAAGTTACAAGCACCGATCACCGCTGTATGTCACTGAAAGCCGCGGGGGAGAAGCTAGTAACTCCCCCACACGCCGATCACCGCTGACTGTCATAGTATCAGCGGAAGCATCGGGAGCATTTGCCCGAGTACAAGTACTTGGGCAAATGCTCGGTATCGGTGCCAATACCGATACTAGTATCGGTATCGGGACAACCCTAATTATAATAGTACGACCCCGAGTTGGGTGGTGGGACGATGTGGACGTGTTTCCCATCAATTGCCCCTCCGCAGTTAGGAAAGTCCCACCGCTGGGCAAAGTGGGATGTATGAAGGACATCAAAAATAATTACATAAAAATCCAGCATGCATGAGGACAAAGGGGACATTCACAGCATATTACAATCATAGTAATTAGGGAATGAGGAAAGAAATGCAAAGAAAGAAAGAAATACAATATATTAACAAACATTAAATACAATAAAATGTGATATTAAATGATAAAAATCTTACCTTAATATACTCCTTCTGCAAGACCTGGATGATGGCAGAACAGGTCTCTGGGATAATGATCCCCAGAGCCTGGGGGGAGATGCCTGTCGAGAACTTCAAGCCCTGTAGGCTTGTCCGCGTCGCCAAGTACCGCAGGGTGGCGACGAGCCTCTGCTCCGGAGTGATGGCTTGCCTCATGCAGGTATCCTGCCTGCTAATATAAGGGGTCAGCAAAGCCAACAAACGGTGAAATACGGGGGTCCGTAATCCGGAGAAAGTTCCTGAAATCATCAGGATTATTCTCATGGATCTCACGGAGCAAAGGCATATGACAGAACTGGTCACACTGAAGCAACCAATTCTTGGTCCATGAACTCCTCCCCACCCTGTTCATGGACTGGACTTGTGTCAAGGTCAGGACCCCAACACCAAGCCCCCACACAGCACGAACTCTACGAGGAGTACGTATACGCAACATGGCTAGAAAACGGTCGGCTGCTCAGAACGAAGTAACAAAACCCACTGAAGAACAGCAAGGCCTGTGAAGAGCGACCTGAAAAACAGTAACGAACGAACAAGAACACAATGACAAGAGTCACGCGTAACTGGCTGCACGCACTGAAGAGCAGATACAAACCCACAAGCACAAATTGAACAGCAGAAAATGATCTGAAAACCACGAGTCTGAAAAAGCGCGAATTTTCTCTCACCAAACTAACATGAGCTTGGTTCTGAACTGGCCTTTTCTAGTCTCGTCGTACGTGGTGTACGTCACCGTGTTTTTGGCGATCGAAAATTCCGACAACTTTGTGCGACCGTGTGTACACAAAACAAGTTTGAGCCAACATCCGTCGGAAAAAATCCATGGATTTTGTTGTCGGAATGTCCGATCAATGTCCGATCGTGTGTACGGGGCATATGACTATTCATTGTCTATTAGCCTAGAACCCAGGTATGTTCAGCTAATCCCTAATTCTTGCAAGCATAAAATACACTTTTTTTCTCACCAGGTAGTTCACAAATAAGAGAGTATAGGTAATGTAAGCCATGCAATTGTACAAATATAACTATTACCCCTTCTTTAGTAACTACGTGCATACTGCATTGTGTCTAAAACAGAACAGTAATACTTTTTCTATCACATCTCTTCTTCTGTTATCTGCTTTTTGAGCTACCCCAGCTTTGTAGATCTTTTAAGTGTATCTAAAGCCCATTTTTTTGGATAGCATCTCCTGGTAATTGAAACAGAAAGTATTGGAAATTAAAATATTACAGCTGTCATTTTACAGGAGGTAAAGATAAATCTTCCAATGGGGGACACCTGTTCCGAAAACAACTGTCTGAGGCTCCATTCACACTAGCGCGTTTTTTGATGCATTTTGCATTTTGCAGAAATGCACGGGAATTTTTTAACATGGGTTCCTATGGAACATGTTCACATCAATGCCTTTTTGTTTCTCTGCATTTTTGGAAAGGGTCGGGAACTTTTTTTCATGCAAAATGCAGCGTTTTGCATGTAATGGATTTCAATGGACAAGCATCAAAAACGCAAGTGCACCGTTTTTGCAGCATTTTTGATGCGTTTTTGGTGCGTTTTTGATGCGTTTTTGACGTTTTTTTTTTTTTTTTTTTAAGACTGTAAAAAAAAAATGTAAAAAAAAAAAAAAACGCAAAACGCAAATCGCAGCAAAATCGCGGCAAAATCGCGGCAAAAACGTGGCAAGCATGAAAAAAAACCCTCCAAAAATGCTCAAAAGCAACATGCATAGGTGTGAATCGAGCCTAAGAGAGGGTTTAAGCTCATTCTCATGTCTTACTCTATTCAAATAAATAAACATATAAAATTGTAATATACAGTAATTCTTTCCAGCATCATACTTATTCTTATAAATTTCAAGAACAGATTTCTGGTTTCTTTTTTAAAAATAAATAAATAAACTGATCTATACTCCATTTGATATAACACTCTAACTAAAAAAAATATAAAAAAACAGTAGCTACACAAATACTAAAGTGCACATTAGGAATTAAATGGTGCAACAGCATCTGGTTCTTAATCCTCATTTTTTTTTAAAGAAAATAAAATTTGAAAGATCTGCCACTAGTTTAAACTAATTAAAACCTTCCTAATTGTCAGATTGTTAAAATCTGGCTCCAACTCTTTGGAATGTTTTCTTTTTTTATACTGATATTGCTCTGTCCTTCTAACCTAATAACAATGTTGCATGTTTAGCTGCTTTTTAGTTTACAGGTCGGCTGACAATACTCACATGGGTAAACCAAAATGTTTGATGATAATAAATATATTTTTGAATTAGATTTATTTGTATTTTAACACACAAAGTAAATGGATATTGAATACATAAATGCTTACGATTATGGCCCAGAGGAAGTCTTTAGAGAATACTTTAGAGAATACTTTATAGTTGTTATTATTACCCCAAACAATACTTGACTGATATAAGTTCAATTTAAATTTTGATGTACTAAGTTCACTAAAATCATGCAAATAGGAAACAGTTGTTGTTGATCTTTGGTTTGTCAAACAAAAGAGTGCTTGTCAAACTGAATTTTAAACCAAAACTATTTTTTTATCATTAAAAACTCTTCATTAACTTCCCATATATATATATATATATATATATATATATATATATATATATATATATATATATATATATATATATATATATATATATATATATATATATATATATATGGGTGTTAGGCAGGGATGTATCTTGTCACCTTAACTGTTCAAACTATACAGTGAGGCCATTTTCAGAAAAGTAAATTTGTAAGAAGAGTTTGTCGGTATCAAAGTTGGTGGCCAAAACATAAACAACCTGCTCTATGCAGATGACACAACACTCATCACCAGCATCAAAGAAGATATACTGTATCTACTGAGAAAAGTTAAAGCTGAAAGTCGTACCCTGAATTAGAACTGAATATAAACATGATGAAGATCCTGAACACAGAAAATGATGATCATTTTGAGTTGACAGTGGCAGAATAAAAGTTGTAAAGCATTTTCATCTCCCAGGCTCTATCATAAACAAGGAGGCAAAGCACTTGTTTAGTAGCTAAACAATGAAGACTCTCAACAAAGTATTCAAATGCAAAGAAATTATACTCAAAATGAAGATCAGACCTGTCTATGCACTAATTTTCTCCATTGACAATTACATATGTGAAAGCTGAACAATACAGAACCAGGATAAAAAGAAGATTAACTCATTTGAGCTTTGGTGCTAGAGAAGGATGGTATACATGTCATGGACAGTCTACAGAACTAATAGATCAATTTTGAAAGACATCAAACAGGCTATGCCACTATAAGCCCAAATGATCACGTTACAATTGTCATATTTTGGTCACACTGAGAGATCATTGAAGAAGGAAATAATATTGGGAAGATTAAATTAATTGAGACAGACTACTAAGTGATTGGACACATTGACAGCTGTGGGAATAACACTGGAGGATCTTGCCAGACTAGCACTAAAGCTCTTATTCATTAAGTCGCTATTAATGGGTTAATGGTGCTTAATAATAAAAAGTGACTCCTCCGATTCCCTCCTGAAGATTTCTTTTTTTCCCCCAATGTTTCAATGAAAGACAGCATTTCCTTAAAGGCTAAGTTCACCTTTGTTCACCTTTTTTTTCCAAAATTTTAGCTCCCCTGTGTACTAATATAGCATTATTTCATTTGCGGATCTCATTACCACACACCCTGCACCATCCACCCTCAGCTGGTCAAATCCTTCCTGTGTCATGACAAAGGATGGGTGAACAGTTCGGCCCAAGCATGAGTTTGGGCCAAACATTGGCTGTTCTGAAATCCTCCGAAAAACCAAATTATAGGGTCTCTCGACCGTTTGTTCGGCCCGCCGAATGACCACAATGCACTGCACCACCCCAAAGTGCATTGAAATCCCTGATTTTGCTGAAGCAATGAAAGCTTCACCAAATCAGGGCACAGAGCACTGTCAGAGCCATGATTGGATGCTGTCATGATGACTGTTGCTCGTAATCCCGCCCCACACTATAAAAGTATTCTTTCCATAGCGACCATTTGTAGTGTGATAGCAGCATGGAGAGAGATATAACAGGGCTCTGTTCAGTGCTGTTGCACAGTTATTATGCTAGAGTGTTCTATTCTGATTCTGTTGTCAGTGTAGAACATCAGTTTAGTGTGCATCTAGGGATAGTTCAGTCATTGTGAGTATATATAAGGACATGGAAGTGGGGCAATTGTATCCCCGGGATTTTAACGGTGCTTTAAATAATTAAGGGTAACAAGATGCTACAAAAAAGGTATGCAACTATACACATATAAATATAAAACCACAATTTTTATTTTAACAAATACATAAACACATATGGTTAAAAGAAATCCACTTTTTGAGAAGGCACACAAGGCAATTTGAAGTCATAAATCTTTCCTCCTATTCCCTTTCAACTGAGCAATTATCTGTACTTAAGCTTGGCTTAACTTTCTGTCCGGTTCAAAAAATAGATCAATTTGAGCTAATTAAAGATATCAATCTTTTTTCTAGAAAATTAATGTTTAAAGTTCTGTTTGATAAATCTAACACACCCATTATCGACCAGGCTTCTACTAGTTCTGGCTGGGAAGGTATGACCATCGCAGATATTCAAGCCATGGAGGAGTTGATGGAGCTGTGGGAGGAGGGGGGCCTGGAGGAAAGTGACCTAGCTGAGGCTGACTCCCTTGATTATGGCGCGGACCCCCCTCCTCACACACCTCTACCCTCCGTCCTGATTGTCCCCCCTCTGCTGACTTCGCTTAAACCTAGGGAATACAAACTCAAATCTCGAACCTTTCCCACCCTACAAGGGAACCCCAACATATGGGCTTTCACCAACCAGGTGACAAAGGAAATTACTCAAACTAAGTGGAAGGATTTGTCTTGCTCCAATCTAACCACTACACAACTGGAGGCTCTCAAACTTTTACAAAACAATAGAGACATTGTGATCAAGCCCTCCGATAAAGGGGGGGAACTTGGTCATTATGGATAAAAATCAATATGAAACCATGGTTTTGGCTATAGTCCAAAATCATCAATGGTATCGAAAAGTCTCCCCCAGTCACCTTACTTTGACCATCATTCGATATAAACATCTTATAGGCACAGCATACCACAAGGGACTCATTAGTAAAAACACCTGGGAATTCCTCAATGTAGCTTCACCCCGAACTCCCACCCTTTACGCACTTCCTAAGATACACAAGGACACGAAAAAGCCTCCAGGAAGGCCTATAGTATCCGGAAATGGATCACTCACTGAGATGGCCAGTAAACTTGTGGATGACTTCTTGAGGCCCCATGTTGAAGGACTCACATCGTATCTTCAGGATACGGGTGATCTCCTTCGTGTCTTGGATGGTATCTCTGTGCCCCCGGATTCTTGGTTGGTGGCTTTGGACGTGGAAGCCCTCTACAACTCCATCCCTCATGAATTGGGGTTGGAAGTTGTAGGGGGCTTCATTTCTGAGAATCCCGACATCTCGGCAGAATATAACAAATTTATTCTGGATTTGCTCCTCTTTATTCTGTCCAACAACATCTTTTTGTTTGGGGGCTCCCACTACCTCCAGGTACAGGGGATAGCGATGGGGACCAAGTGTGCCCCATCTTATGCCAACCTGTGCCTGGGGGGGTGGGAGCGGGAAATATTTTATAGGGACGATATGCAGGTCTACTTTGAATGCATTCTGGTGTGGCGTCATTTTATTGATGATATTTTTTTCATTTGGCATGGCAGCAAAAACGCCCTCCTTTCTTTTTTGGACAGTCTTAAGACCAACAAATATAATTTAAAGTTCACCTTTGATATAAGTCAATACCAGCTGACTTTTCTGGATGTCCAAATCTTAGTCAATGAGGATGGAAGTATCAGGACTACCCTATACCGAAAACCGTCTGCGGGTAATTCGCTACTCCACGCCACAAGTTCCCACCCGGTCCCCCTCATTAACAACTTACCATATGGACAATATCTCAGAGTTAGACGGAACTGTAGCGATGATTCCGAATTTGAGAAAGAGGCCAAATTGCTTTGGTCCCGCCTACGTGAACGAGGCTACAGTAATAAATGCCTTAAAAGGGCCTATTCAAAAGCTAAAAAACAAAATAGGTCTTCGCTTATTCATCAAGCGAAGTCTAAGGCAACTGACCCAAGTATTCGGATAATCACAAGATTTTCGGGCCAACAGAAACAAGTTCGGGATATCATTTAGAAATATTGGTACCTTCTAATGGGGGATGACAAAATCTCGAAACATCTCAAAGTCTATCCAGAAATCACATTTAGGCGCTCTCACTCTCTGCGGGATGCCTTAGTGCATAGTCACCATGATACCAATACCAAATCACCATCAGAATCCAGAAAGGGTAGTAGGCCTTGCCATAAATGCCAGTTCTGCAGGTTTATATTTGCTGCTAGGAGTATCAGACTTCCCAATGGTCGTCTGTTTAAACCAAGTTTTTCTGTCACTTGTCAATCCATTGGAATCGTATACATTATGATATGCGAATGCCAGAGTTTCTATGTCGGCAAAACAAAACGTCCCTTCTTCTGCAGGATTAGGGACCATGTATCCCTAGTCCAGAAGAAAAAAAATGGAAACTCCAATCAGCCGACATATGGGCCTATACCATAACTTCGATAGCAGTAAAATGCACTTCTATGCTCTAGAGCACATCCCTCCCGGAGAAAGAGGGGGCAACTATGACAAATTACTCTTGCAACGAGAGGCCCGCTGGATTCATGACCTTTCAGCTTTGAAGCATCCAGGCCTCAATGACGCCTTCAGCTTCAAACCATTTTTATAACATTAATGAGCTATCCGATGCTTTTTCTCTTTTGTTCTTCTTTTTCTTTCATCCCCCCCCCCTCCCTTTTTCTTTTTCCCTCTTTTCCCCCCATAGGGATATTTAATTATCCGTACATGATTAGATTGTAATTTAATTATGCTAGTGTTTGAAACATGATTTGTATATATGTATTCCTTTTTCTTTTCTTCATTGTTCATTCCTAAGTGTGCAGCAGACTCTCTTTCCAAGCCTGTTATATGCCCCTCATACATTATATTGATTTATTATTTGATTTGAAAGCTGGTTTTCTCTACCGTGATTCCCCTCTCTCTCCTTTGGTTCACACGGACACCAGGGGCACCTAAGGATGTTGCGAGTAATCAATCGCTGACACTTTGGGGCCCTAGAGGCGCAGACCCCCACGTTTTTGCAGTGTTTTGGAATCGAGGGGTTATAGTTTCCATTCTTTACATAAAATTTCGGCCCGTCTCACTTTCTGATACGGCTCTGGCTTTTCTGGATTTTCCGGCAAAACCAGATCCTTTCATGTCCATTTTAGTAGATATGCGACCCGACACGACCGCAGTAGATGGAATTGTTGGTTTAAAATAATCTCAATTCCTCATTGTGTTTTTACTTTCTTAAAAATACATTTATTGTTAAAGGTATTGAACTTGTCCAAATCTATCCTGTGGTCTCGTTGTGTGAATGGTCATTCGTTAGTTGCCCTGTTGATAATGGCTTTCTCCCTCTACCAAAATGGCGTTCTAGGACTCCTATAATAGAGGCAGTCTCTATTGTGTTCACCGCTATTGGTGAGCGCATGCGCAGTGGCCCTTCTTGCGCCATGGACGCTTCAATGTCAGATGCCGGAGTGATGGGCCGGCGTACATTCAAGGTACCTCCCACCTGCCCCTCGCCGCGACGCTGCATGGACGTGGGGAAATGCCTCACTGTTTGTCCACATCGCGGCGGTGACGTCAGATGCCGCCGCGATGGATGGGACTGTAAGTGCGGCCTCGCAGCCGCCACCGCTCTGTCTGAGGCTCCTTGGTATAAGGGGAAGTGGTGTTTTCCTCCCCGTCCCTGTTTGCCCACTCAGGTCACCACATTCAGGTAATTTAGACCATTTATTTGTTTAGAACTTTTGTCTCCCCTTTTGGGGAAAAGGCTTTCCATTGATACCTGTCATTCTCCTTTTCAGCATATGTGCTCTGTTGGGTTCTGGTAGTTTCACTGAGCTAGTCTGTAGGCAGCTGTCATTCTTTTGAGACCTGCAAACAAATGACTCTATATGCTGATAGGCCTTGGTAAGGCCCCCTACCTTATTTACTGTTGATTCAACTCAAGGTAATCCCCCATTCATTCATTTCTTAACCCTTGAAATGTTTCAGGTATCTAAACTGCTCTATCTTGCCTTTTATTTATAGACTTCCTAGATTTACATTTATTTCAGTGTGTTACCACTATTTTTCACACTAGTCCCTCTGTGACCACTATACCTGGGAGGTATCGGTATCTGAGACCCGCTCAATATTGGAAATGCGATATTCTGCGTTCCTATATCCACAATCAATGTACAGTGCTTTTTCTTTTAAACAGGCTTGGTAAGATAGCTGTTTTTACTACTATTCACTATGTGAATTCATGTGTCTTTTGATACTATGTCCATACATTGAGACATGATTGTCATAGTGCAATAACCTTTATGAATATTTATTAACAACATTGATATAACTTGTGTAATAATCATATGCAACTATTGTTTTTTACCCACGCACTGGTAGCATGGGTTGTATTTACTTTATTCTGGTGGTTTATACTTATTTTTGTCATCCGCAGTTGAGACCATTTATGTACCATAAACTCCTGATGAAGCTCAAGAAGTCGAGCGAAACATGTTGAGTCGCAAATTGGTATTCTCAAAATGATGGGCCTTGTGTGCCTTCTCAAAAAGTGGATTTCTTTTAACCATATGTGTTTATGTATTTGTTAAAATAAAAATTGTGGTTTTATATTTATATGTGTATAGTTGCATACCTTTTTTGTAGCATCTTGTTACCCTTAATTATTTAAAGCACCGTTAAAATCCCGGGGATACAATTGCCCCACTTCCATGTCCTTATATATATTCCTTATTTTGGGATGTGGTGCTTCAGGGAAAACTGTTCCTGCCCTCTATATTTTTCATTGTGAGTATAGTGCGACCACCATTCATCGTTACATTAGTGTGAATATCAGTATAGTTCAGTCATTGTGAGTGTAGTGCAACCATTCAGCTTTACATTAGTGTCAATGTAGGGATATTTTAGTCATTTTGAGTGTAGTGACCACGTTCATCTTTACATTAGTGTGAATGTAGGCATAGTTTAGTCAGTGTGAGTGTAGTGACCGTTTAACACAGTATATTTTATTGCATTACTGCAAGTTTAACGCTGTATATTTCATTGTGTTGCTGCAAGTTTAACCTCTTCCCAACGGCCTCCCGCAGATATACTGTACTGTGGCAGAAAGGCACGTACAGGCAGATTAACGTACCTGTAGGTTGCCCTTTAAGAGGCGGCTCGTGCACGCGCCCGCCAGGAGCTCCATGACCGCGAGTCCCGTGGACCCAATGTCCGCGGGATACCCGCGTTCGTCTCATGGTGAGGAAGAACGGGGAGATGCTAATGTAAACAAGCATCTCCCCGTTCTGCCTAGTGACACTGTCACTGATCTCTGCTCCCTGTGATCGGGAGCAGCGATCAATGTAGTGTAACACACAGCCCCTCCCCCCTACAGTTAGAAATACTCCCTAGGACACACTTAACCACTACAGCGCCACCTAGTGGTTAACCCCTTCACTGCCAGTGACATTTTTACAGTAATCAATGCAATTTTTTAGCATTGATCGCTGTATTAATGCCATTGGTTCCAAAAATGTGTCATAATTGTCCAATGTGTTCGTCGTAATGTTGCAGTCATGATAAAAATCGCTGATTGCCGCCATTACTAGTAAAAAAAAAAAAATTATCAATAAAAATGCCGTAAAACTATCCCCTATTTTGTAGACGCTATAACTTTTGCGCAAACCAATCAATAAACGCTTATTGCAATTTTTTTTACCAAGAATATGTAGAAGAATATGTATCAGCCTAAACTGAGGAAAAAAAATGTTTTTTTAAATATTTTTGGGGGATATTTATTATAGCAAAAAAGTAAAAAATAATGTGTTTTTTTCAAAATTGCATCACTCACTTCAGGTGCGGCTCCCTCACCTCCATTGGCTCATTAGCGTGGCGTTGGCGGCATAATTACATCCCCCATTCAGGTGAACTGCCCAATTTGTCAGTTCCCCTTTGGGGTTTCCACACACCAGCTACACGTCCTGCTGGGAGTTGTTTTGTTGCAGCATTATGCCGCGTACACACGGTCCTACTTTTCGTCTACAAAAGTCCAACAGACGCTGATGGACTAAAGCTGGCTGGTAATCCGATCGTGTGTGGGCTTCTCCGGACTTTCAACCGACTTTTTTAGCCTCAAATACGACGTACTTTAGATTTGAAACATGCTTCAAAACTTTTACTTCGTACCTACGACGGACCCCGAAATCCGCTCGTCTGTGTGCTAGTCCGACGGACAAAAAGCCACGCTAGGGCACCTATTGGCTACTGGCTATGAACTTCCTTATTTTAGTCCGGTGTACGTCATCACGTACGAATCCGACCGACTTTTGTGTGGTCGTGTGTAGGCAAGTCCGGTCGTTAGAAAGTAGGCCGCAAGTCCGCGGCAAGTCCACCGAAAGTCTGCCGGAAGTCTGTCCGACAGGCTGTCCGACTTTTGTAGACGAAAAGTACGACCGTGTGTACGCGGCATTAGGGTAGGTGTTCTCCTTTGCTTTTCCAACCTTTATCTTCCTTTCCCCTCTCTCTCTTGGTGGATTTGTTTTCGGTTCACACTATCTGCCCTTGTTTCCACGTGGCATTCCTATCAGCATTTATACCTTAATCTGTTGTATGTTCATTTTCATCATTTCCATACACAGATACTTGCACATCTTTGGGCATCATCTGTATCTTCCTTACCTTTTTCATATTTTTCATATTATTCATACACCTCCTATATGGAGCTATACTGGGTTCATTTACCTTTATCACTATCTCCCACTATATATCATCACTATCATTAATATATTATAATTATACATATATTTATTTTATTTTATCTTGTTCCCAGATATCCTTGCTCCTTTGAGTACACACTATTTTCTTGGCCACATCAGCTTTCATTCATACTTCAAGCTCTCATCCTATCCGATGCTGCAACCCTGCATTATGCCGCCTCAGCTCCCGCGTTGAGGCTATGTCTCGGCCGGCCCTGCTCCGATCATTCCACCTTGCGGTCCATGCCTGGGTTGGTGAGTGTCAGTGGTCAACCACCCATACTAATAGAAACAACATTTTTGAACTTCTCTGAGAAGTATGGTTCCTTAAATCCTTTTTTAATTCCATAGAAATGTCTGACGCATCCGCTCCTGACGAGTGGGAACACCCACGAAACGCGTAGAGCTTTATATGATGCCGCAGCCACTTACTCCATATGGATTGAGATTTACTTATTTTTAATATATGATGTTTTTTATACCATCTGGTGGACACAGATGTACCATGTGGGTGCATGTGCCGGTGGTAGGCCTGCTGCTATTGGCATGTACATGTATTTCTTATGCATATATGTATTTATTGTCTTGACTACATGATGATATGCATGTATTTTCCCATTCTTGCATATTCAGCCTTTGTGCACGTCTCTCATGTATATATGATATGAAACATTCTTTTATCTATTTTTGTATGCAAACTCATGCTACCTAATAAATATGCTTTTATTGTAATCCACCTCCACTACTCAATTGCTTCATACAAAGTCCCAAACTTCCCTTTCCATTTATTTACAGGGATGGAGGCACCTTAGGGTGCTTCATTCAAAGTCCCGCGGGATGGAGGCACTTATGGTGCTTCATATAAAGTCCCAAACTCCCCCCATTTTCTCATGTCGCTATTTTTTTTGTTTATAGCGCAAAAAATAAAAACCGCAGAGGTGATCAAATACCACCAAAAGAAATCTCAGTTTGTGGGAAAAAAAGGACGTCAATTTTGTCTGGGAGCCACATCGCACAACTGCGCAATTGTCAGTTAAAGCGACTCAGTGCCGAATCGCAAAAAGTGCTCTGGTCAGGAAGAGGGTAAATTCTTCCAGGGCTGAAGTGGTTAATACCATATATTTCATTGTGTTACTGCAAGTTTAACACCATATATTTCATTGCGTTACTACAAGTTTAACGCTATATAGTTCTGTACGTTATTGCAAGTTTAATGCCATATATTTCATTGCATTACTGCAAGTTTAACGCCATATAGTTCTGTGCATTACTGCAAGGTTAACGCCAATAGTTCTGTGTGTTACTGCAAGTTTAACGCCATATAGTTCTGTGCATTACTGCCAGTTTAACGCTGTATATTTAATTGCGTTACTGCAAGTTTAACGCCATATACTGTAGTTGTGTTTGTTACTGCACGTTTGACGCAGTATATTGCAGTATATTATAGTGTATCCATGGAGTGTGTCTGTGTTGTGAATAGAGTACACCAAACACCAGTTACCATTAATTAACTTTTTACACATCTTTATTACATTTTGTTAATAAGCACCCCCCACTCCCCCCATCATATCTGGGAAGACAACAAGGAGAGCCAGATGTTACCATGGCACTGGAAGGGGGCCAGCAGTGTATGTGTCCACAGGCAAAGGTGGACATGGTCAGTCCTCACGCAGGGCATCATTTCCTCTGTTTAGTGATGTTGCCCGTGCTATCCAGCCACAGCATGCAGGGGAGGTAGTGGACTGGCTTACTAGACCGTCGTCATCCTCCGTCACCCAAGCACAGACTAGTGCATAGTCCCCTGCTGCTTCCAGAGTGGCAAAACTTGCCAACTTGTCCACAGCTATTCCTGCCGAAGCCCAAGCATCAGGCATTGGGCAGAGTCAGCTGCGTTATTTTAACACAGCCTCAGCCACTTGCTCCTTGACGATGCACAGCCATTACCTGATTCAGATCTTGGTTCTGAATTTGAGGAAGGCAGGGACATCAGCCTACAGAGAGGGGAGAACACTGGTACACAAATTGGCAGTCATGTTCCCCCAGCCGCAGTGTATTGCCAAGTTGTCTCCAGTGGTAATGAGGATGGAGGAGATGATGATGATGATGTCACTGACTCGACTTGGATGCCGGATAGAGCAGATTGGGAAAGTGAGGGTGAGGCAAAACCCCAATGAGGCAGCCATCATGGAAGAGTAGAGAGCAGCCACCCTATTCCATCACATGGGTTATCTCCCAGCCCACTTCCTACAGCTCAGCTGTCTGGGCCTTTTTAGTACATGTGCAGCTGAACACACTGTTCCTATTTGCAAACTTTGTCTCAAGCGCATCAAGCGTGGCAAAACACCAAACATTTGGGTACCAAATGCTTGACAAGGCATTTAACCTCCCACCACTCACCCCATTGGCAAGAGCAACTGAAAGCCACACAAAAAGGGCACAAATCTGTCCCTCCTTCTTACTCACCTCAGTCTGTCCCTGCTATACCTCATGACCTCTCAGCAGCCTCCACTGACAGGAATGATGGTATAGCGCAGGGTGTCCCAGGTCCTTGCAGCACATCTGCCAGCAGCATACCACGAGCTGTAGACTATAGCCGACAAATTTCTCTGCCCCATCTGCTGCAGCAGAAAAAAAATACAGTCCCTGTCAAACGAGTGTGGAAAAATTGTTCTTTAGGTGTTAATTGTGCCCTTGAATCCTACACCAAAAACATTTTTCCAGGTGAAATCAACACCCACAACACTAGGCAGCCTAGAAGGCCTGCAGAGATTCCACATTCCAAAAACACTCAATCAGTGACATCGGCATCAGGGGCTTCATAGCTGCTGGTAATCCAGGACTGATTCATTTTGATAAAAGTCAGACGGCCCAGGGAGTCTGTGGACAGACGCGTTTTATGATCATTAACAAAACCTCCAGCAGCACTGAATGCCCGTTCGGAAAACACGCTGGATGCAGGGTAGCCCAGCAGCATACTGTGCAATTTCTGGCCACTGGTCTATTCTCATGAATCAGTAAGCCAGTGGATCGTCGACTGGAAAGCTCTCCATCTCTGTTTCTGCCCCTAGATAATCATCCACCATGTGATGCAGGTGCTGCCGATGGGATGTGGAAGCTGACAGCCCTGGGCAGTGAGGATTAAATAAATTCAGAAATGCATCACTTAGGCGGCTGCCTGCTCCATCGCGCCTCTCTTGACCAACAGAAGCCTCAAAACTACGTTTTCCACGACACTGTAACCTACCAGAGTTGGGGAAAGTGTTCGATAAACTCCTCTTTAAGGTGTCCTCAAGAGATTTTATCTCCTGCACTCTTTGTGGGGACGGGATGAGTTCTGAGACTTTCCCCTTATAATGGTGGTCAAGGAGGGTTGCCAACCAATAGGGGATCCCTTTACGCCATGTATTCATGGGTCCTTTTGCAGGCTTTGAAACATGAGGGATCCCATGCACCGCAAATTTGCGGAGGCATGAGAAGCAGACTCCTCGGGGTCACTGAGGATTACAGTATGTGGAACTGCCTCCTCCCAGCCACGTACTACTCCCAAGGGTTCTGAGGGTGGAAAACCATCTCCTACTGTTTGACGTATGTCTTCCTCTGCTTCAATGCCTCCAAAACTGACAGAAACTGCCAGTATCCTCCTCCTCTGCCACCTCCTCTCTCTCCTCTTGGGTGTTCTGTGGCATAGGAACAATGGTGTCTGCATAAAATGGGCCTTGAGATGAATGGATGTCCTCCTCTTTGTCTAGCTGCTCTTCCTCGAGTGCCTTGTCCATATTGCCACACAGAGTCTGCTCCAGCAGGAACACAACTGGGATTGTGTCACTGCTGCATGCATTGTTATGGCTCACCATCCTTGTGGTCTCCTTAAATGGTGACAATACAGTGCATGCATTCTTTATGAGCAGCCATTGGCATGGGGAAAAAAAGCTGAGCCGGCCTGAGCCTGTCATTGTGGCATACTCACACAGGTACTCTTTGACGACCATCTGCTGCATGTGAAGCTGCTGCAGCATTGCCAAAGTCGAGTTACACCTGGTGGGCATGTCACAAATCAGGCGGGCTATGGGCAGGTGGAGTTCCCGCTGAATTTCAGCCAACCAAGCACTGGCTGTGTATGATCACCTAAAATTACTACAGACTCTTCTGGCCTGCTTTAGTAGATCTCCCAACCCTGGGTACCTATTTCGGAAATTCTGCACCACCAAATTGAGGACATGTGCCAGGCATGGTACATGTGTCAACTTTCCCTGTCTAAGGGGGTGGACAGGAGGTTTGTATCACACACCACTATTTCTGCCTCCAGATGGCAGGGCGTGAACCACCTCTGGGCCTGTCCCTGCAGAGCTGCAATAATCCTGCTCCAGTGTGGTTCCTGTCCCCTAGACACACCAGCTAGAGCACTGCATGGCACATTTTAGCCTAACTCATTGAATAGAACTTTGCAAGCTTAGGGGGACCATGACCATGTCCCAGGTACACTTTGTGATACATATTCATATCTCTTTATCCCTACTGTTTACAGACTGTGAATATCCATATTATTGATCCGCGTGACATTTGCTTCAAAAGAAATATACACATGCCAGGTCTCCAATGTCTAGTTTACCTAGGAGGAATAAGGGGTACCAGTGGTTTCCCAAATGATCTGACATAGGGTTGTCTGGACTTGAAACGTTACAAATTATCTGAGGAAACTAAATATGTCCATATTATGGCTGTGCTATTATTAAATTGGAAGTTATGAAACATGCTGAAATTTCAGAACTATCCTCAACTGTTTAAGCTTTATGTCTTTATGTATGTTTTTACAGACCTAGCCTGGCTCTGCTTTCTCTATGTTGAGATAACAGCTCTTTTGAAGTATAAGCCTATGAATTCCTGGAAATAAGTGTAGGGATGGGGTCAGATTTATACTGCAATGTCTAAGGCTCTGTTTCCACTACTGCGAGTTGTTGTGTGCCTTGATACATGTGAAGTCGCATGACAAGTCAAAACCCATGTATTTCAATGGTCCCCGTTCTTATTGGTGCGACACAAGTTGCAGCGACTCCAAAAAAGGTTATTGCACTACTTTGTTCTGTCTTTGTTCTGTCTTCGGTGTGACTTGTTCTCCATAGAAAGGAATTAAGTCACAATGCAGTCGCATGTACATGTCTGACACTGCGACTTTGTTGCGACTTCCACAGAAGTCTACGGAAGCACATGATCTCTGCTCCTCCCAAATACATCACTGCCTATATTGATGTACGTGAGTGTGGAAGACAGCAGGAAGCATGCCTAGGGCTAGAAAGAACAAGTTCATGACAATGAAGAAATTATTCGGCTTGTCAGGCAATGTCCGGCAATATATGACCTCAGAGATCCATGTTACAAAGATCATGTAAAGAAGGAGAGAGCATGGTTGGAAGTGGCTCGCATATATTATGATACCTGGGACTCTTTATCAGCTACAGAACGGTCTTCAAAAAGTAAGTGGTTGATATACTGTATGCTGCTTAGCACTTTGCGCCTTGCACCTATTTAAATATTCAGCAACCAATGGGTATGTGTTAACAATGTGCACTGTGTTTTCTTGGTGGGGACCGCTTCTCCTGCCGGGAGATCGCAATGGTTTGGCAGGAGGGCATCCCCTGTCAACACTATCTGTGTTGATGGTGGAATTTAGCTAGTTTCTTTCCTGCAACCTGTGGCTGCAGGAAAGTAATAATATTTGCCCATGGTCCAAATAATATTAACCACTTCAATACCAGGCACTTAGACACCTTCCCGCCCAGGCCAATTTTCAGCTTTCAGCGCTGTCGCAATTTGAATGACAATTGCGCGGTCATGCTACACTGTACCCAAACAAATTTTTTATCATTTTGTTCCCACAAATAGAGATTTCTTTTGGTGGTATTTGATTACCTCTGCGGTTTTTATTTTTTGCGTAACAAATAAAAAAAGACCGAAATTTAAAAAAAAAAAAAAGTTTTTCTTTGTTTCTGTTAAAATTTTTTTGTAAATAAGTACGTTTTCTTCTTCAATGATGGGCACTGATATGGCTGCACTGATACGGCACTGATACGTCAGCACTGATGGGCACCGATGAGGTGGCACCAATGAGGTGGCACTGATGAGGTGGCACTGACGGGCACTGATGATGGGCACTGATAGGCGGCACTGATGGGCACTGATAGGTGGCACTTATGGGCACTGATAGGTGGCACTGGTATGCGGCACTGATGGCCACTCATAGGTGGCACCGATGGGCACTCATAGGCAGCACTGATGGGCACTCGTAGGTGGCATTGATTGGTACATATGGGTGGCACTGATGGGTACTTATGGGTGGCACTGATGCGTGGCACTGATGGGCACTGATAGGTGGGCACTGATGGGCACAGATGGGCACTGACAGATGGCACAGATGGGCAATGACAGGTGGCACTGAACACACTGATTGGTGGCACTGATAAAACGTATTGGTGGCATT
The DNA here is from genome assembly GCA_037952835.1 of Lithobates septentrionalis. Lineage (NCBI taxonomy): Eukaryota > Metazoa > Chordata > Amphibia > Anura > Ranidae > Lithobates > Lithobates septentrionalis. Next base: position 15,764,410 of record JBBDGP010000278.1, on the reverse strand, counting down.
GCTGGGCAGATCTGAAACATAATGGTGCCAATCAGTGCCCATTTGTGGGCACTGATTGGCACAGATTGGGCACATTGGGCACATGTGGATGGCCATGGGGTACATACCTGGCCATCCACATGTTGCCCCTTCCCTGGTGGTCCTAGTGGCGATCCCTGGTGGTCCAGTGTGGTGATCTGAGGGGGGGCTGCGCTGATAAACAATTAGCGCAGACCCCCCCTGTCAGGAGAGCCGCCGATCAGCTCTCCTCTACTCGCGTCTATCAGATGCGAGTGAGGAAAAGCCGATCAACGGCTCTTCCTATTAACAGCGTGATCAGCCGTGATTGGACACGGCTGATCACGTGGTAAAGAGCCTCCGCCGGAGGCTCTTTACCAAGATCAGTGAAGCGGTGTGTCAGGCTGACACACCGCTCCACCGATCACAGTAAAGCGCGCCCCCACGGGTGAGCGGCGGCATGTTATCCTGCTGGAGGTCATATGACGCCCAATCAGGATAACTGAACCACCGCCCGGCCGTTATCTGCTATGGGCCGGGCGGGAAGTGGTTAAAGATGGCCCTGTCGACATCCTTCAGCAAATGACAAATTATGCAGGTGTCATGGATAATATATCTAGCGGTTGTTTTCCCACCATCAACATCAGCCTAGCCAAGCCTAGCAAATGATCGACCCATGGGCAGTTAATAATGATTTTTTGAACTTGGTATTGTCTTTATATTTTGCAGTGCACTCGTTACAAACTCGATGGAGAAGTCTCAAAGACTGTTACAACCGGTACTTATGAAAATTTAAAGAAGGAAGGAGTGATTCCGGCTCAAAAAGATTAGCCCCATATGTCCATGCCGGGGATCTTGATTTTTTAAAACTGGTGTTGGAAATGTGAGAGTAAGTTATCAGCAGGCATATTTTATGAATTTGACATATCAAATTGTAATGCTTACTTTAAAAAATATGTGATTTGTATTTCAGAACCCAAGCAAGCTGGGAAGACAGCACACAGGGTTTGGCACCGGAAGATGAGTCAGAGGAAGCTGCTGCGGAGGAGGAGCAAGAACAATTCCAAGACAATGTTGACAAGGAACTGTTCGTAAATGAGTCAAGGTCAACACTAAACTCAATGAATGAGTAGGATGCAGAACCAGGGCCTAGCAATGTCTCTAGGCCTTTGTGAAGATCTTCAAGGGGAAGTACCAGGGCTGGGAAACCCATGGATAAAATCTTAGATGTAGTCTGTCAGATGTCCACTAAAATGTCTGGAAAACCAGTGTGAAGACACAGCATTTCTCACTGTAATTTTAGGCATACTGTATGTAAACAGGTATCCCCAGAGAAAAAATATGCACTCAGGATGGCTTTGATGTCAACTGCTCAATCCTTTGTGGGTGAGGAGCCACTCACCAACTTAGGCAGCCTACACCCAATCAGGTTCCACCTTTTTTTGAAAGGAAATACTACCCGGGACCATCAGTGGATTTCCCTGATGGACTTGTAACCTTGAGATTGTTGATATTTTTCCACAATGTTGGCTCTCAAGTCCTCAGACAGTTCTCTTCTCCTCTTTGTGTTGTCCATGCTTAGTGTGGCACACACAGACACCCAATGCAAAGACTAATGCCCCGTACACACGGTCGGACTTTGTTCGGACATTCCGACAACAAAATCCTAGGATTTTTTCAGACGGATGTTGGCTCAAACTTGTCTTGCATACACACGGTCACACAAAGTTGTCGGAAAATCCGATCGTTCTGAACGCGGTGATGTATAACACATACGTCAGGACTATAAACGGGGCAGTGGCCAATAGCTTTCATCTCTTTATTTATTCTGAGCAAGCGTGGCACTTTGTGCGTCGGATTTGTGTACACACGATTGGAATTTCCGACGGATTTTGTTGTCGGAAAATTTTATATCCTGCTCTCAAACTTTGTGTGTCGGAAAATCTGATGGAAAATGTGTGATGGAGCCTACACATGGTCGGAAATTCCGACAACAAGGTCCTATCACACATTTTCCGTCGGAAAATCTGACCGTGTGTACGGGGCATAAGTGAACTTCTTTCCTTTTTATCTGCTTTCAGGTGTGATTTTTTCTTTCAAATGTTTTTTATTGAAATTTTTTATATGAGTACAATAAAGATAGAGTAGTAATAATGACAGTATTTAGTGAACCATCATTTAAACATATAACATATGAACATTTAACATAACATGGGGCAGTTATGTCTCTATAGCTTTAATAATGGTAGCGGAAACTTTTCCCCTCACCCCTAACGGGATCAAATTGTGAGTGGGATACAGAAACATAACTAAGTAAAAGCTGAAACTAACTAAGGCTGCATTCTGTAATGTGAGTATAATGGCGAAAATATAAATATGTGGAACACTAACAACAGAATCTGAACAAAGGGAGGGAATAAAGAAAAAAAAATGTTACCAATGCTTCACTCAAGTATAACAGTATTCAGTATATGAGTTGTGATACCAATATTTAGCTGCAACTACTATAGTATTAAGGTGTTAGGTCTTTAGCTGCTTCTGGGTGAAGGAACCAAGCTTGCCATTTTATTTTAAATTGGGGTGCTTTAAGTTTTTTGTATGCCAGTAATTTTTCGTATTGACATTGTATATTGATCCTCATGCATATTTCTCTTCTAGTTGGTAGGTCAGAATTTTTCCATTTACTCGCTAAAGCCGTCCTGGCCGCGAATAATACATGAGCGATCACTGTTTTAACTGTGAAAGGGTAGGAATCTAGGCCTATGTTCAATAGTGCTAGTTCCGCTGTGAGTGATTTGTACTGGCCTGTGATTTCGCTGATGATTCTAGCTATAATTTCCCAGAAGGACACTATGTGAGAGCAGTTCCATAGAACATGGAATATGTTCCCTATGTAAATAAAACAAAACAAAAGGAAAGACAATATTGGCTTCCTTATCTCCTTCCCACTCAGCGCAATGTGTTCCAAAAATATTCAACAAATGATATCAGGTGAGATTAGTCACAGTGTAAATAAAATGAGATTTAACTGCCACTTACAAAAAAATATATAAATATAAATAGGTTAAAATCAGTCTGTCACATAAAAACTCAAATGTAAAAAGATACACTCTATCCCAGCTAGGCTTCTGTCAAAATTGTAAGAAATTGACACATCTGCATAAGAATGAATACAATGCAAACATAGTAGCTAAGCAGTGAAACACAGATCTAGCAAGTGAATGAAGATATAAATAGAGTCCGTGACTGGCTTAATGTATGGATAAAGAGGGGAAATAGTCAGGTAGTGCACCAATCACCTTACCCAACACTCTATCAAAGGGCCCCTTTGACAAAGTCGGAAAGACGAAATCAATCTGGCCATCTGAATTAGCACTCCCCTAACAAAGGCCTTATGCGTACACCAGAGATTGAAGATACTACTAGAGGATTCTGAGTTGAATGAGAAGAATTCCTCCAATTGTGTCCCCAACTCCCTAACACATTCTGGGTGAGACAATATGTAAGTAGTATTTCTCCATAGTGGCGTATGTTTACCAGTGCCCACCTCTGCGATTTCTAGCGAAATAGGGGCATGGTCGAACCATGTGATGTTGTAAATATGTGCCCCTGTTACCTTACGGAGAAGAGTTCTATCTGTTAAAGCAGTCAATTCTTGAGTATGTGTTATGGTGATGAGAGAAAAAAGTATAGTCTCTTTCTGTGGTATGATGATAGCGCCACGGGTCATGTAGATCCTCTTGCTTTAGGAAATGTTTAAGTCTGGGTTTCCTCGCTGAATTCCTGGTGGTAGTGTCCATGTCAGGTCCATGGGAATGTTGAAATCACTGCAAAGTAAAAGGTGGCCATTTTGGATTAAGCGAGCTTTGGCCAAGATCCGTCTGATGAACCGTATTTGGTGCTTGTTGGGAGCATGGATATTGATGAGGGTGTATAGTACTCAATTGAATTCTGCAACCAGGATTATATATCTACCTTCTTCATCGGTCACCGAAGTATGTGACTTGAAAGATAGTGAATCTTTTACTGCTTTCATAACTCCTCTTTTCTTTTTCTTGAAATTAGCTTGGTAAACATGGGGGAAGTGCTTGTGGGTACAGCTAGGAGGTTTGGCAGACAGGAAGTGAGATTCTTGAACACATAATATATCACAGTGATGACGTTCTGCTTCCTTCCAAAGTGCCCATCTCTTGTAAGGGCTGTTAAGACCTTTCGTGTTCAACGATAATAAGTTACGTACCATTGAAGATAGGTGTAATGCAGGTGAAGGATTTTTCTTCTGTATGCATATGTTGCAGGCATATGGTAAAGCAAACGTGGTAACGTGAACTTAAAATAAACAAAATGAGAAAAAGGAATTGGAAACTTGTATTGTTGTAGTCCCATACTCTATGATGAGAGGGAGTATGTTGGGTACAGAGGTCTCCTGTACACATATCCAAAGGGGGTAAAATGTCCAACCGAGCAGGATCTTAGTATGCAATATGACGTCAGGTAATCAGGGGCTGCTGTTGTGTGGAAATCAGATTAGCACTAATCTGAACAGTCAAGAATGCGTCGCTGGGTCCGAGATGTCATCTTCACCTTGTGGAAGGAGACCCCAAGATTTCACCAATTCCAGACCTTCGGCTAGGGTGGTTACTAGCCAGGTTTTGTTATTCTTTTCAATGGACAGCTTTGTCGGGAATTTCCATTTGTAGATAATATTGGTATTCCTCAAGATTTTGGTAACGGTGAGGAGATTTTTGCAGGCTTGATTAGTTGCCTGTGATAGATCTATATATAGCCATATTCCAGAATAAGGTTCCGGTAAGGAGTCGCGTTTGCGGGAGAAGTACATGAGCTGGTCCTTAATATGGAAATAATGGATACTAGCTATCATATCTCTTGGTACGCGTTCAGGTAGGTAGGATGGCTTTGGCAGGCAGTGAGCCCTATCTATCGCCAATTTGTGGGATTTAGTCGCTAGGAGCATTTCTGCTATCATTTTCTGCAGATAGGGACGGAGTTCCCCTGGGGGGACTGATTCCGGAATGCCTCTAAATTTCACATTGTTCCGGCGGGAATGGTCTTCGATGTCCGCCATTTTGATTTTCAGGTTACGGATTTCTTCTGCTAGATCTTCATGGGCATCGGCTACTTCATTATGTGCTAGGGCATAGTCACTCATTTTGTTCTCCAATTGATCCCCAATAGCTGCTATGTCCCTGTTTGCCTCATAAAATTAGCCATATAATGCTGCAGTACTCCACAGAGGGTGAATAGCATGTCTTTCAAAGCAGAGTCCAAAATAGGCTGGCCCACTGTGGGGAAAGCATCCAGCTTCTCAATGAAGCCATTACTGTCAGCCTGAGTGACCTTATCTAGGGAAGCATCATTTACTGTGTCTCCCTTCTCTGTCAGCTCCCTTCGATGCTTTACACGTGGATTGGGGAGAGTGGCTTCCAGTGTCAGCAGATGAAGGGCCATGCTGATGTGAGGTAATCCGTGCTGCTTCATCTGTCCCTGTTCTGCTCTGTGAGAGAGCCAGCGTGCCGGCGCCATCTTGTGGGGTACGAGCGCCCGCTAGGCTGTAGAAATCCGTTAGCCTATGGGGTCCCTCACGCTCCTTCCTCTTCCCCCTCATGCCTCCCCTGCCTCTCTGGCTTTCCATCTTGTGTCGGGTGGCTATTTCAGGGTCCTGCCGTTGCCGTGTGTTGCCTGTCCTGTGAAGCCAGAGCTTGGTCACAGTGCGGCCATCTCCTCAGGATGCCAACCACTCCCCCCCTTCAGGTGTGATTTTTATATTGCCCACACCTGTTACTTGCCCCAGGTGAGTTTAAAGGAGCATCACATGCTTGAAACAATCTTATTTATGCACAATTTTGAAAGGGTGCCAAGAATTTTGACCAGCCCATTTTTGGAATTTTGTGTGACATTATGTCCAATTTCCTTTTTTTCCTCCCTTTTTTGTTTTGTTCCAATACACACAAAATAAACATGTGTATAGCAAAACATGTTACTGCAATACTTTTCTGTGAGAAATACTTGATTTTCTGGAAAAAAAAAAATTCTGGGATGCCAACAATTTTGGCCATGACTGTAGCTAAAACAATAATTGGCATCAGCCACTGCTAGTAATACAAAAGAAAAATAAGAAAAAGAAAAAGAAAAAGAGGGCATCACTACCCTTATATGTTTTCCGTCAATTGCCCCGACACAATTCGGGAAATTGCATCGGTCCCAGAAAACTTCCGCTATCTTGCACCAATCTTCGTGAGTGGGCTTCTTCAGAACCAAATCCTTAAGGACATTCCAGATGTCTCTGCAGGTAGCGTGGACAATATTGCTGACAGTAGTTTTGCCAACAAAAAATTCAAAATGCAAGCTTGCAAAGGAATGTCCAGTTGCCAGGTACCTAAAATGGAACAGTAAATACAGTTTATTAGAATGATACATATTAACAATAAGCTACTTCTATATTAGATCAAAAAATGAGCTTGGAAAGAGGTGCCTGAGGAAGTGAAGGAAGAGGAGGAGCAGGTGAAAGACACTGGTGATGTAGAGGGAAAATTAATAATGGAAAAACAATCTCACCCACAATAACATGCTAGTATTTATTATTTCACTTCATGTAAAGAGGATGAAAGAATGATGTGGATATCCAAATGTCACATATGAGGTAAGAAGAAGAAAAAGTAGGTATGAAAAGTTACTTCAATGTTACAATGAGTCTTTCAACAGCTGGAATACTCCTTTTGAAACTGGTGTTTTGTCGCTCTAGATGGCTAGAGAGCAAAGCCCACAATTCATCAAAACTGTAAATAGAAAATGTATGGCTATTATCTACATTGACCATGTAAAAATAAAACATTTAAAAATCTAGTTCCTTTTTTTAACAATTTGATCAGGTTATAGTTAACACTTCTAGCTATTCAAAGCTAAAAATTAGAAAAAGAGTCATACTGACCAGGCATATACACGTTTTCATAAATATATCTTGGAGCATTTGTAGGTTGACATAAAATGTTCTCACCTTCTAATTGACATCCGTGTGTAGTTGAAGAATTTGTCTTCATGAGCACGGAGGTCATTGTAAAGGACCCCAAACTGGCCTCCCCCTTTGGGCGATGATGGGATGGATCAAATCTATGCCTTCTCCTCCTCCGGTTATCCTCTGCTTCTTCATCTATTAATACTGCTACAGCAGCCATTATGACTGCTGACCCAACATATTGCATAGCCAACATGTTTGCTAACCAACATACAACACGTGACAATGAAAGAGGAAGGGGAAATAACTAAACAGGATAAGGAGTTACATCACTATGACTAAATCGCAGAACATCAAAGTCGCACAAAGTCATTTTTAAAGTCACATCAAATCGCAACAGAAATCGCATAGCAAAGTCGCAGTATAAATCGTGCGACTTTGGGGACGCAATAGTGGAAACATACCCTAACTGTTAGCCCAAGTTGTCATGACCGCCATAAGGTTTCCCGACAATATGGTCTGCTAGCTACAGCTTTCGTGTGTCCAGTACGTGATATCATTACACTGTCAAACAATTTTTCCACACCCGTTTAACAGGTGCATATCATTGCAATTTTTGACAGCAATTCTTGCTTTCATCAAGAGAACCTCTATAGGGCTACAGTGTGAAGGTGCCACTGACACCCAAAGAACAATCTTTCTGCACCTGTTTGTCAGGTGCATATCATTGCAATTTTTGACAACAAGGCCAATTCTTGCTTTCATCAAGAGTACCTCTATGGGGTTATGGTGGGAAGGCACCACCGACACCCAAAGAACAACTTTTAGTAGAAGTAGAAATCAAGTAGAAATCCAGTCTGTCTGTGGTAGCGACACCAGAATTTATCCAAAAAATCTCTAATCTTGTTACCCGTGCACTACATTGCGGCCTCATCATACAGACAGGCTCCCCAAGCCGTTGCTTACAAAATAAAGAAAACTTGCAGGGAATATTAAATTTTTTGGGCTTTATAAATGCAATTATTGCTGCAGCAGCTTCTATACACAGTGCAGATGTGCCACTTTACAGGTGGACTAAGGGGACTCCCAGGCACTATATTGAAAGGGATTTTTCATTTTTATACTTTCACTTTAAGCATCAATAAATCACTGCTCATTTACAAAATTAATTTTTTTCAAATTTTATTTTCATTGATACATGTCCCCAGGGCAGTACCCGGACCCCCATAACCATTGCATGCCATAATACTTGCATATAAGCGTTCAAAGCATTCAAAATGGTCACTTTTTTACTTTTTTCACACATGAAGTAAGGCAGAAGTAATCGAGCAGTGTTTTTAATCAGCTATACCTACCCTTACGCAGGCTATCCCCCCTTCAGTCTATTATGAATGCTGCTGCTAGTCTAATACACCTCACTAATCTCATTTATTCAGGGAAGCCTATCCCACGCCCATATAACTGTCCCTGAGCCACCCTCATCAAATCATTCTTTACAGCTATTACCTTTTGTACCACCACCCCTCCCTTTAGAATGTAAGCTCTACGAGCAGGGCCCTCCTGTACCTTTTGTATTGTACTGTAATTGTGTTGCCCCCCTTATACATTGTAAAGCACTGCGTAAACTGTTGGCGCTATATAAATCTTGTATAATAATAAATAATCGATCTGTGACTGCTGCCCCTCTCTGCCAATCCCTTCACTGGCTTCCCCTACCCCACCGTATAAAATTCAAAATTCTCACCACAGCATACAAGGCCATCCACAACATCACCCCCAGCTACATCACCAACCTCATCTGCAGATATCGCCCAAATCGTCCCCTCCGCTCCTCCCAGGACCTCCTGCTCTCTAGCTCTCTTGTTAGCTCCTGTCATGCTCGTCTTCAGGACTTCTCCCATCCTCTGTAATTCCCTGCCCCGGTATATCCAATCAGCCCCTAACCTGTCCACCTTTAGGGACATCCCTGAAAACTTATTCAGGGAAGCCTATCCCACACCCACCTAACAACCCCATCAAATCATTCCCCGCATCTAATACCTTTTGGACCACCACCCCCTCCCTTTAGAATGTAAGCTCTATGAGCAGGGCCTTCCTGTCCCTTCTGTATTGAACTGTACTGTAATTGTGCTGCCCCCCCTCCACATTTTAAAGCACTGAGTAAACTGTTGGTGCTACATATATAAATCGTGAATAATAATAATAATAATAATCAGCTATGAAGAGAGTGAGGTAATTCTGTGTAGAATTAATGGAAAGCTGTTTTATTTTTGCAAAATAAGCACATTAATGCTATATTGGTACATAGGGGAGCTGGAAATTAGAAAAAAAAAAGAAAAGGTGAACAAAAGTGAACTTAACCTTTAACCACTTCAGCCCTGGAAGGATTTACCCCCTTCCTGACCAGAGCACTTTTTACAATTTGGCACTGCGTCGTTTTAACTGCTAATTGCGCGGTCATGCAATGCTGTACCCAAACTAAATTTGCATCCTTTTCTTCCCACAAATAGAGCTTTCTTTTGATGTTATTTGATCACCTCTGCGGTTTTTATTTTTTGGGCTATAAATGGAAAAAGACCGAAAATTTTGAAAAAAAATTACATTTTCTACTTTTTGTTATAAAAAAATCCAATAAACTCAATTTTAGTCATACATTTAGGCCAAAATGTATCCGGCCACATGTCTTTGGTAAAAAAATGTCAATAAGCATATATTGGTTTGCGCAAAAGTTATAGCGTCTACAAACTAGGGTACATTTTCTGGAATTTACAAAGCTTTTAGTTTATGACTGCATATGTCATTTCTTGAGGTGCTAAAATGGCAGGGCAGTACAACCCCCCCCCCAAATGACCCCATTTTGGAAAGTAGACACCCCAAGGAAATTGCTAAGAGGCATGTTGAGCCCAGTGAATATTCATTTTTTTTGCCCTAAGTGATTGAATAATGACAAAAAAAAATTCAAAAAGTTGTCACTAAATGATATATTGCTCACACAGGCCATGGGCATATGTGGAATTGCACCCCAAAATACATTCAGCTGCTTCTCCTGAGTATGGGGATACCACATGTGTGGGACTTTTTGGGAACCTAGCCGCGTACCGGGCCCCGAAAACCAATCACCACCTTCAGGATTTGTAAGGCCGTTGATTTTTGATTTCACTCCTCACTACCTATCACAGTTTTGAAGGCCATAAAATGCCCAGATGACACAACCCCCCCCCCCATGACCCCATTTCAGAAAGTAGACACCCCAAGCTATTTGCTGAGAGGCATGTTGAGTCCATGGAATATTTTATATTTTGACACAAGTTGCGGGAAAGTGACACTTTTTTTTTTTTGCACAAAGTTGTCACTAAATGATATATTGCTCACACAGGCCATGGGCATATGTGGAATTGCACCCCAAAATACATTCAGCTGCTTCTCCTGAGTATGGGGATACCACATGTGTGGGACTTTTTGGGAACCTAGCCGCGTACCGGGCCCCGAAAACCAATCACCACCTTCAGGATTTGTAAGGCCGTTGATTTTTGATTTCACTCCTCACTACCTATCACAGTTTTGAAGGCCATAAAATGCCCAGATGACACAACCCCCCCCCCCATGACCCCATTTCAGAAAGTAGACACCCCAAGCTATTTGCTGAGAGGCATGTTGAGTCCATGGAATATTTTATATTTTGACACAAGTTGCGGGAAAGTGACACTTTTTTTTTTTTTGCACAAAGTTGTCACTAAATGATATATTGCTCACACAGGCCATGGGCATATGTGGAATTACACCCCAAAATACATTTAGCTGCTTCTGCTGAGTATGGGGATACCACATGTGTGGGACTTTTTGGGAGCCTAACCGCGTACGGGGCCCCGAAAACCAATCACCGCTTTCAGGATTTCTAAGGGTGTAAATTTTTGATTTCACTCTTCACTGCAGCTCTCATTTGTTTTTGAAAATGAAGAAAGACAAGAAATTTTTTTTTTTTTCAATTTTCAAAACTTTGTGACAAAAAGTGACGTCTGCAAAATACTCACTATACCTCTCAGCAAATAACGTGGGGTGTCTACATTCCAAAATAGGGTCATTAGGGGAGGTTTGTGCCACCTGGGTATTCCATGGCCTCCGAAACTGTGATAGGCAGTGAAGAGTGAAATCAAAAATTTACGGCCTTAGAAAGCCTGAAGGCGGTGCTTGGTTTTCAGGGTCCCGTGCGCGGCTAGGCTCCCAAAAAGTCTCACACATGTGGTATCCCCATACTCAGGAGAAGCAACAGAATGTATTTTGGGGTGTAATTTCACATATTCCCATGGCATGTTTGAGCAATGTATCATTTAGTGACAACTTTGTGAAAAAAAAAAAAAAATTTCCCCGCAACTTGTGTCACAATCTAAAATATTCCATGGACTCAACATGCCTCTCAGCAAATAGCTTGGGGTGTCTACTTTCCAAAATAGCGTCATTTGGGAGGGTTTTGAACTGTCTTGGCATTTTATGCACAACATTTAGAAGCTTATGTTACACACCACCCACTCTTCTAACCACTTGAAGACAAAGCCCTTTCTGACACTATTTGTTTACATGAAAAAATTTTTTTTTTTTGCAAGAAAATTACTTTGAACCCCCAAACAATTAAATATTTTTTTAAAGCAAATGCCCTACAGAATAAAATGGTGGGTGTTTCATTTTTTTTTTCACACAGTATTTGCGCAGCGATTTTTCAAACGCATTTTTTGTGGAAAAAACACACTTTTTTAAATTTTAATGCACTAAAACACACTATATTGCCCAAATGTTTGATGAAATAAAAAAGATAATCTTAGGCCGAGTACATGGATACCAAACATGACATGCTTTAAAATTGCGCACAAACGTGCAGTGGCAACAAAATAAGTACATTTTTAAAACCCTTTAAAAGCCTTTACAGGTTACCACTTTAGATTTACAGAGGAGGTCTACTGCTAAAAATACTGCCCTCTATCTGACCTTCACGGTGATACCTCACATGCATGGTGCAACTGCTGTTTACATTTGACGCCAGACCGATGCTTGCGTTCACCTTAGCGCGAGAGCAGGGGGGGACAGGGGTTCTTTTTTTTTTTTTTTTCCTTTATTATTTTTTTGCTTTTTTTTCTTTTTTTTAAACTGTTCCTTTCATTTTTTTTTCTTTTTAATCATTTTTATTAGGGTTGTCCCGATACCGATACTAGTATCGGTATCGGCACCGATACCGAGCATTTGCCCAAGTACTTGTACTCGGGCAAATGCTCCCGATGCTTCCCCCGATACCTAGAAGACAGCTGTGATCGGCACGTGGGGGAGTTACAAGATTCTCCCCCAGCGGCTTTCACAAGCTTTAGTGACATACAGCTGTGATCGCTCACAGCTGACTGTCACTGCATCCTCCTCCGTGCCCCCTCCTTTCCTCTGTGCCTCTCCGCAGTCCCCTGCATTCCTCTCTTATCTGTCCCCTCCGTTCTGCTCTCCTTATCTTTCCCCTCCGTTCTTCCCCTTCGTTCCTCCGTCCCCCTCCTCCTTCCTTTGTGTATGGAGAGAGTCAGCTGACTCTGTCCATTCACATAACTGAAACATTGTAATCTTCTGTGATTACGATGTGTCAGTTTATGAATGGAGAGAAGCTGCTGTGTTCTCTCCATTCATTCTCAGTGCAGCTGACGCTGCAGAGAAAGGGACTGGGGAATCTCTATCCTCTGTCTCTTTCTCTGTCTCAAGGGGGAGATATCAGAGGTCTGTTAAGACCCCTGATATCTCACCAAAGCCCCCCAAAAGGGCTGATTAAAAAAAAAAAAAACAATAAAGAATAAAAAAATATTATTGGAAAAAATAAAAATTGTAAAAAAAACCCAAAAAAAAAACACACACACATACAACGTTCACCCCCCCCCCCCCAAAAAAAAAATAGTAAAAAAAAAAAAACTGTCACGTGACATTAAAAAAAAGTATCGGTATCGGTGAGTACTTGAAAAAAAGTATCGGTACTTGTACTCGGTCCTAAAAAAGTGGTATCGGGACAACCCTAATTTTTATTGTTATCTCAGGGAATGTAAATATCCCCTATGATAGCAATAAGTAGTGACAGGTACTCTTTTTTGAAAAAATTGGGGTCTATTAGACCCTAGATCTCTCCTCTGCACTCAAAGCATCTGACCACACCAAGATCGGTGTGATAAAATGCTTTCCCAATTTCCCAATGACGCTGTTTACATCCGGCGAAATCTAAGTCATGAAATGCTCATAGCTTCCGGTTTCTTAGGCCATAGAGATGTTTGGAGCCACTCTGGTCTCTGATAAGCTCTATGGTCAGCTGGCTGAATCACCGGCTGCATTCTCAGGTTCCCTGTTGAGACAGGAGAGCCAGAGAAAAACACGGAAGATGGTGGGGGGGGCATTCCCTCCCACTGCTTGTAAAAGCAGATAAATTGGAAAAGAGGAAACCAAAAAATTCAAGAGCACCACGTCCCAATATTAAAGTTTAAGAAGAAGATAAGGGCTTTGAGGCCATATTATTGGCCCCAGGGACTTTTTAAACGGTGCTAGAGTCAATGAAATCAAAAGTATAAGATAAAACACATCTTTTATTAGGTACTAATTAAAAGAACAGACATTTCGTCACACAGTGACATTGGACAATAAATGTACAAAGCAGATATAAAAGGTATTGACATAAATGCAGAGATTAATACCACTCTCTCAACATGTTTCGCTTTCCTAAGCTTCTTCAGGAGATGTGTTGTGGTATTATAATCAACTATAAAGATAGAAATATATATATTACATGCCTGCTAATGAATTACAATCTCATAAAATTCTATTGGTTTGATCATAACAAAATATATATATGAAAAGGGCATATTATAACAGAATTGGTATATATACAACTGAGCATAAGAAAAAAAAAAAAAAAAAAAAAAAAAAAACAAAAAAAAAACACATTGACACTAGAAACTGCTATACGATCTTACCCGCAGAGAAGGAAAAAACTCTATACTGAGAGAAGAATTTGTGCTTTATTGGCGTTTTACTCTTCAGTCTGAAAATCACTGGGGAGGCATGCAGAGAGGCACAAAAATTAAATTAAGAGAAGTTGATGAATGGATGAGATTCTCTACAAAGAGAAGCAAATCAGATATAGGACTATTAATATTATTGATTAAAGAACTCTATACTAGATTTAACTAATGTAAATACTGAATATATGAATGAGTGAAAAAATCATCCAAAGATGAAAATATATTGATATACCTTTAGTAGAATCAATTCATAAGTAAAAATTACATCCGAGGGATGATAAAAAGCCAGATTGCTAAATCGGTGGTACTTATAGTGCAGCAGGACGGCAGTAGAATGGGCAGCACACAGGACCAGACCGCTGACCAATCCCTGGTCAGCAACTAGACCTAGAAGTTCATCTGCAGTCTGCCACCGAAGTGATCTAAAGATATATAAATAAAACAAAAGCTAAGCTTGAATTTCTGAGTTTCAATGAACATCAAGAAGAAAGTTTCTGATACGGAATCAAAGGAAATCAAGACAACTTACTGTTAATGGATAATAACGGTCTTAGCAACGCTCACATGAAAAGCCTCCGTCTGCCCAGCACATCACCAAACAGAAATGACAGAGATTGGCAGGGAATTCCCCGCTTTTAAACCCCTCCAGCGTGACGGCGTCTGACTCACCGTCACGCTGCGGACTGAAAAAGGACAACTGCGCATGCGCCCGTGTTCCGGCTTGATAATGAATGACGTCAGCCGCATCTGAACGGCGCGACTGAATCGCGGCCATTTTTGAAAATACAATGCCAGAAATGGTAAAATACGGAAGCCGCTGAGGCTACGTATTAATCCTATGAATGAGTACATTGGCGGCATCATGTAGATGAGTCTGATCAGCGGTCATCTTTAGAAGATAAGATATTTTAACAGTAGGCGTCACCTGAGCCAAAGGGCCGAGGGCAGATTCAAAAGCAACAAGGAAGGGGGAAGGGGGACAGCAGCACTAGTTGTCAATTAAAGGGCAACCCAGCTGAAGGGACATTGATTAGGACCCATGCTGGGTGCCCCGGGTGTCCGTACATGCCCAAAAAGAAAAACCAATGACAAGCAGACTGAAGAGCGTTTAAGAGAACAGTTCTATCGCATACAAGGACATTAGGCATATAAAGTAAAAATACAAAAACATATTAAATGGTGGTATCATAGATGTTGACATATAGATACAAAAGCAATTAAATCAGATATAGCAGATCAGGTGAAAAAAAAAAAAAAAAAAAAAAAAAAAAAAAAAAAAAATTAAAATAAATAAAAATTAAAGAAAAGGTTTAAAACTCAAAACATCATTTAGGCCAGGATATTGCAAAGCATTCAAAGTAAAAATCCACTTCGTCTCGCGTTGCAATAGGGTCTTATCATAATCGCCCCCTCTTTCATTAGGGGGGGCGTATTCAAGGGCATAGAAGTGCATTTTACTATCGTCGAACTGATGGCATAGACCCATATGTCGGCTTATAGGGGTTTCCATCTTTTTCTTATTCACCAGAGTGACATGATCTCTAATTCGGTGGAAAAAGGGACGTTTGGTTTTCCCTATATAGAATGCGTTGCATTCACATAACATTATGTAGACAACGCCGATGGATTGGCATGTGACAATGAAGTTGGGGTTGTATAATTGTCCATTTGGGAGAATGATATTCCGGGATGCATAAATGTACCTGCAGAAGTCACATTTGTGGCAGGGTTTGGTACCTTTGTTTTTAGTAGTGGTTACAGGCAAAGAGGTATGGTGGCTATGGACAATGTGATCTCTGAGTGACCGAGATCGTCGATAAGTGATCTCTGGATGATCTTTTAGATGTTTAGACACTTTAGGGTCACCCATCAATAAGTACCAGTGCTTTTGCAGCAGTTCACGTACCTGCTGATGTTGCCCAGAAAAGGTAGTAATGACTCTTAGGCCTGGGTCTGACTTTGGTTTGGAACATCCATGAATTAATTGGCTGCGGTTGCTTTTTTTGGCCCTAACATAGGCTCGTTTAAGGCATTTATTGCTATAGCCACGTGCCCTAAGGCGTTCTCTCAGTGCCCTGGCCTCGGATTCAAAAAGGACATTGTCACTACAGTTTCTCCTCAGTCTTAAATATTGTCCATAGGGGACATTGTTAATGAGTGGTAGGGGATGTGAACTAGTAGCGTGCAGGAGTGAATTTCCTGCTGATGGTTTACGAAAAAGAGTGGTTCCAATGGTTCTATCAGGATTAATGAAAAGGGTGGTATCTAGGAAAGTTAAACTGGATTGGTTTGCTTCCATGGTAAAAGTGAGGTTATAGGAATTGATTTTCAATCCCTCAAAGAAGTGAGAAAGATCTTCTCTGCTGCCTGTCCAAATAAAGAATACATCGTCAATATACCGTTTCTAAATCGGTATATTTTCCACCAAGGCCTGCATATCCTCCCTGAAGAACAGTTTTTGCTCCCACTCCCCCAGGTACAGGTTCGCATAGGAGGGGGCACATCTGGTCCCCATAGCGACCCCCTGCACCTGGAGGTAGTGGGAGCGTGCAAATAGGAAGATGTTGTTGGTAAGGATAAAACTCAGAAGGTCCAAAATGAACCTTCTGTAAGTCTGAGGGACATCATCATCGTGGGAAATGAAGCCCTCCACAACCGCCACCCCCAAATCATGGGGGATGGAGTTGTAGAGGGCCTCCACATCCAACGCCACAAGCCATGCTTCCTCTGGAACGGTAACACCGTCCAGAGTCCGAAGAAGTTCATTAGTGTCTTGCAGGTATGATGTAAGGCCCTCCACATGGGGCCTAAGGAATTCATCTATGAGTTGACTCGCATTTTCAGTGAGTGATCCGTTTCCGGACACTATTGGTCGGCCAGGGGGATTTATTATGTCCTTATGTACCTTGGGGAGGGCGTACAGTGTGGGAATCCGAGGGCTGGGCACATTAAGGAACTCCCATGTTGGTTTAGTAATCAGACCCTGGTGATAGGCTGTTCCAATTAATTTTCTATATCGCATGGTCATATTGGTCACATGTGTCTCAGTTACCTTTTTGTACCAGTTACGATTTTGTAGAAGGCGTAGGACCATCAATTCATATTGTTCTATGGTCATCACCACTAAGTTACCTCCCTTGTCTGAGGGCTTAACCACCAGACGCGGGTCTGACTGTAGTGATTTTAAAGCCAGTTTTTGTTCGCTTGTAAGGTTTGAATGTTTTAGGCCCTTCCAGTTTCTAGTGTCAATGTGTTTTTTTTTTTTTTTTTTTTTTTTTTTTTTTCTTATGCTCAGTTGTATATATACCAATTCTGTTATAATATGCCCTTTTCATATATATATTTTGTTATGATCAAACCAATATAATTTTATGAGATTGTAATTCATTAGCAGGCATGTAATATATATATTTCTATCTTTATAGTTGATTATAATACCACAACACATCTCCTGAAGAAGCTTAGGAAAGCGAAACATGTTGAGAGAGTGGTATTAATCTCTGCATTTATGTCAATACCTTTTATATCTGCTTTGTACATTTATTGTCCAATGTCACTGTGTGACGAAATGTCTGTTCTTTTAATTAGTACCTAATAAAAGATGTGTTTTATCTTATACTTTTGATTTCATTGACTCTAGCACCGTTTAAAAAGTCCCTGGGGCCAATAATATGGCCTCAAAGCCCTTATCTTCTTCTTAAACTTTAATATTGGGACGTGGTGCTCTTGAATTTTTTGGTTTCCTCTTTTCCAATTTATCTAGTTCCATATTGAGGTGTTACCCACCTACCCCATCTAGGAAACTGAGGAATCTCAATTTGCCTTGTAGATATATTATTTACCTACCATATTGACTACTTTTTGACTCATACTTATTGTATTTTGTGTTCAATTTCTCTCTTTTATTTTCACTAATTATTATTATTATTATTTTTGTTTTCATCAAGTTCACCTTTTATTTCATTTTATCTTATTCACCATTTGGCCTCTATTTTCGTACATATGGCTAACTATTGTGGCAATGCATTCGAAGGTTTTATGGACCAGATCCACAAATCCCAGAATGCTACTGGGGGTGGTCTATCAATGGACCGTTTCTTTCTTCGTCTTCAACGAATGTTGGAAAAAAAAGCAAGAGTGTATTGGAACAAATGGTATTTTCAGAAATATCTGGACGATCAAATTGCCCCATGGGGTTTGAGGATCCAAATATTTCCCACGGTGAGCAAATTAGAACCAGATTTTAGAACAAATTGGGAAACTAATCTTCAACTATGCTCGATGAAAATGATGGAACTACTTTGTGGCCATTATAATGACGAATTAATCTCTTTAGATAAGGAAATAGAAAAATTATATACTGAAAACAGTCCGATTGTTTCAAGTGAGCTTTTTTCCAGTCGGGAAAGCAATCTCAAAACGCACATAGAGACCTATGTAGCCGATATTTTAAAAACTAAGGAAAAGAAATTTCTAAGAGATAAGGTATCATATGATAACAATCAAGCTTATGCATGGACACAAAATAAAACTAACAAGAGACGCAACACTAAAATGCGAACCCCTAGAGATGTCCCCTCAGAATCTAATGACTCTGATACCACCTCTGCTTCCTCCCTTTCTTCACAGGCACAAGAAGGCTCTAAAGATTTTGGATCCTCCAAGCGCACGAACGGCAGTGGGTATGCGCCCATTGGGTCAAGTAAGCGGCACCTAAACACCAATCGCACACCGATCCATACTAGAGCCACTACGGCAAAAATTAACAATCCCTCACACGCACTGGGACACCGGGACACCCTTTCTAATACCCATTTAAGTACTCCATCACCTCAAACAATGGCACCTCCAAATACCAATACCAATGAATCTACTAGTCAGTCGGATTTTCGCCCGGCTCCTATCTTTACCCAACCAGTACACGAGTCGAAGAAAATGACGGCCCTGGAGGGCCTTCAGAAACAGGCCAAAAATTTGAAATAATTAATTTATCTTCCATTCCTTTGAGTGCTGATCAAGTTTCTGTCTTAGAGTTAGGTTTGACCTTTTGTCCGACACAGAAAATTGATCAGTTTGAACTGATAAAAGATTTGAATTTATTCGTTCGTAAACTAATGCTTCGCATTAATTTTGACAAACCCATACAATCCAGCTCTGCGTCATCTCATGATAAACCGAGAGTGGAAAATATTACTTTAAATGAAATCAAAGCAATGGAAGACCTTATGCAACTTTGGGACGAGGGACACATAGATGAAATAGATCTTTTGGAAGCTCAGTCCCTTGACCGGGAAGTATCTCCCGATCAGGGGCCATGTGCCTTCCCTCTAAGAGTACCGTTCAGACCCAAGGAATACAGACCCAAATCAAAAACGTTCCCCACACCACAGAGTAATCCCAATGTCTGGGCGTTTCTCCATCAGGTCACAGAGGACATCTGTAAGACCAAATGGAAGGGCCTAAAACATTCAAACCTTACAAGCGAACAAAAACTGGCTTTAAAATCACTACAGTCAGACCCGCGTCTGGTGGTTAAGCCCTCAGACAAGGGAGGTAACTTAGTGGTGATGACCATAGAACAATATGAATTGATGGTCCTACGCCTTCTACAAAATCGTAACTGGTACAAAAAGGTAACTGAGACACATGTGACCAATATGACCATGCGATATAGAAAATTAATTGGAACAGCCTATCACCAGGGTCTGATTACTAAACCAACATGGGAGTTCCTTAATGTGCCCAGCCCTCGGATTCCCACACTGTACGCCCTCCCCAAGGTACATAAGGACATAATAAATCCCCCTGGCCGACCAATAGTGTCCGGAAACGGATCACTCACTGAAAATGCGAGTCAACTCATAGATGAATTCCTTAGGCCCCATGTGGAGGGCCTTACATCATACCTGCAAGACACTAATGAACTTCTTCGGACTCTGGACGGTGTTACCGTTCCAGAGGAAGCATGGCTTGTGGCGTTGGATGTGGAGGCCCTCTACAACTCCATCCCCCATGATTTGGGGGTGGCGGTTGTGGAGGGCTTCATTTCCCACGATGATGATGTCCCTCAGACTTACAGAAGGTTCATTTTGGACCTTCTGAGTTTTATCCTTACCAACAACATCTTCCTATTTGCACGCTCCCACTACCTCCAGGTGCAGGGGGTCGCTATGGGGACCAGATGTGCCCCCTCCTATGCGAACCTGTACCTGGGGGAGTGGGAGCAAAAACTGTTCTTCAGGGAGGATATGCAGGCCTTGGTGGAAAATATACCGATTTGGAAACGGTATATTGACGATGTATTCTTTATTTGGACAGGCAGCAGAGAAGATCTTTCTCACTTCTTTGAGGGATTGAAAATCAATTCCTATAACCTCACTTTTACCATGGAAGCAAACCAATCCAGTTTAACTTTCCTAGATACCACCCTTTTCATTAATCCTGATAGAACCATTGGAACCACTCTTTTTCGTAAACCATCAGCAGGAAATTCACTCCTGCACGCTACTAGTTCACATCCCCTACCACTCATTAACAATGTCCCCTATGGACAATATTTAAGACTGAGGAGAAACTGTAGTGACAATGTCCTTTTTGAATCCGAGGCCAGGGCACTGAGAGAACGCCTTAGGGCACGTGGCTATAGCAATAAATGCCTTAAACGAGCCTATGTTAGGGCCAAAAAAAGCAACCGCAGCCAATTAATTCATGGATGTTCCAAACCAAAGTCAGACCCAGGCCTAAGAGTCATTACTACCTTTTCTGGGCAACATCAGCAGGTACGTGAACTGCTGCAAAAGCACTGGTACTTATTGATGGGTGACCCTAAAGTGTCTAAACATCTAAAAGATCATCCAGAGATCACTTATCGACGATCTCGGTCACTCAGAGATCACATTGTCCATAGCCACCATACCTCTTTGCCTGTAACCACTACTAAAAACAAAGGTACCAAACCCTGCCACAAATGTGACTTCTGCAGGTACATTTATGCATCCCGGAATATCATTCTCCCAAATGGACAATTATACAACCCCAACTTCATTGTCACATGCCAATCCATCGGCGTTGTCTACATAATGTTATGTGAATGCAACGCATTCTATATAGGGAAAACCAAACGTCCCTTTTTCCACCGAATTAGAGATCATGTCACTCTGGTGAATAAGAAAAAGATGGAAACCCCTATAAGCCGACATATGGGTCTATGCCATCAGTTCGACGATAGTAAAATGCACTTCTATGCCCTTGAATACGCCCCCCCTAATGAAAGAGGGGGCGATTATGATAAGACCCTATTGCAACGCGAGACGAAGTGGATTTTTACTTTGAATGCTTTGCAATATCCTGGCCTAAATGATGTTTTGAGTTTTAAACCTTTTCTTTAATTTTTATTTATTTTAATTTTTTTTTTTTTTTTTTTTTTTTTTTTTTCACCTGATCTGCTATATCTGATTTAATTGCTTTTGTATCTATATTTCAACATCTATGATACCACCATTTAATATGTTTTTGTATTTTTACTTTATATGCCTAATGTCCTTGTATGCGATAGAACTGTTCTCTTAAACGCTCTTCAGTCTGCTTGTCATTGGTTTTTCTTTTTGGGCATGTACGGACACCCGGGGCACCCAGCATGGGTCCTAATCAATGTCCCTTCAGCTGGGTTGCCCTTTAATTGACAACTAGTGCTGCTGTCCCCCTTCCCCCTTCCTTGTTGCTTTTGAATCTGCCCTCGGCCCTTTGGCTCAGGTGACGCCTACTGTTAAAATATCTTATCTTCTAAAGATGACCGCTGATCAGACTCATCTACATGATGCCGCCAATGTACTCATTCATAGGATTAATACGTAGCCTCAGCGGCTTCCGTATTTTACCATTTCTGGCATTGTATTTTCAAAAATGGCCGCGATTCAGTCGCGCCGTTCAGATGCGGCTGACGTCATTCATTATCAAGCCGGAACACGGGCGCATGCGCAGTTGTCCTTTTTCAGTCCGCAGCGTGACGGTGAGTCAGACGCCGTCACGCTGGAGGGGTTTAAAAGCGGGGAATTCCCTGCCAATCTCTGTCATTTCTGTTTGGTGATGTGCTGGGCAGACGGAGGCTTTTCATGTGAGCGTTGCTAAGACCGTTATTATCCATTAACAGTAAGTTGTCTTGATTTCCTTTGATTCCGTATCAGAAACTTTCTTCTTGATGTTCATTGAAACTCAGAAATTCAAGCTTAGCTTTTGTTTTATTTATATATCTTTAGATCACTTCGGTGGCAGACTGCAGATGAACTTCTAGGTCTAGTTGCTGACCAGGGATTGGTCAGCGGTCTGGTCCTGTGTGCTGCCCATTCTACTGCCGTCCTGCTGCACTATAAGTACCACCGATTTAGCAATCTGGCTTTTTATCATCCCTCGGATGTAATTTTTACTTATGAATTGATTCTACTAAAGGTATATCAATATATTTTCATCTTTGGATGATTTTTTCACTCATTCATATATTCAGTATTTACATTAGTTAAATCTAGTATAGAGTTCTTTAATCAATAATATTAATAGTCCTATATCTGATTTGCTTCTCTTTGTAGAGAATCTCATCCATTCATCAACTTCTCTTAATTTAATTTTTGTGCCTCTCTGCATGCCTCCCCAGTGATTTTCAGACTGAAGAGTAAAACGCCAATAAAGCACAAATTCTTCTCTCAGTATAGAGTTTTTTCCTTCTCTGCGGGTAAGATCGTATAGCAGTTTCTAGTGTCAATGTGTTTTTTTTTTTTTTTTTTTCTTATGCTCAGTTGTATATATACCAATTCTGTTATAATATGCCCTTTTCATATATATATTTTGTTATGATCAAACCAATATAATTTTATGAGATTGTAATTCATTAGCAGGCATGTAATATATATATTTCTATCTTTATAGTTGATTATAATACCACAACACATCTCCTGAAGAAGCTTAGGAAAGCGAAACATGTTGAGAGAGTGGTATTAATCTCTGCATTTATGTCAATACCTTTTATATCTGCTTTGTACATTTATTGTCCAATGTCACTGTGTGACGAAATGTCTGTTCTTTTAATTAGTACCTAATAAAAGATGTGTTTTATCTTATACTTTTGATTTCATTGACTCTAGCACCGTTTAAAAAGTCCCTGGGGCCAATAATATGGCCTCAAAGCCCTTATCTTCTGCTTGTAAAAGCAGTTTAGAGGCTAATTAGCCACTAGGATTGCTTTTACATAAAAGCTGACCGCTGGCTGAAAAGAATGATACCAAGATGATACCTAAACCTGCAGGCATCATTCTGGTATAACCACTCAAAGTCGTGAATTGCGTACCTGAAGACAAAAAGATGGTTAACAATAAAACACAGTAAACGGTAAAGTATAAACAATTGCATACCTGAAAAGCAAGCATGATAAAACATAATAGCAATAAAACATTGCAGAATAGAATACAGTAAAAAAGAGCAGAACAATAGAGAGAGAATAGAGAGAGAGAGAACAATAAAACGACAACTATTTTTTTTTATTCTGTATATTTTTTTGTGTTTTTTTTTTACACTTTTTTTGTAACTGTAACTTTTATAACTGTAACCTTTTCCAGGTTCGGGTCTCTCAAAATGCGATGGCATCTTGGGAGACCCTGTGAAAGTGTGCCTAGTCTGTGCAATGCTGTACCCTACGCTAATACTCAACTATTGTATGGTAGAGTTCAAAACATTCACCAATGCAAAGACCAGGATTGTCAGGACAGGAGGGAAAATAATAGCGGGTGTCACGCCTATATCCGCGCTTGCTGCAGACACAACATCTTTTTTGGGGGGGTTCGTTGGGTAGGGGTACTCGGGAGGACATAAAGAAAATGCCTCTCATGCAGCCTACTGCATTTGGTTGGGGATGTGAATGGGGGAAGTACAGGTGCTGCAGAAGTGGTGGGTTCCCAATTAGGATTGGCGAATGCAGCAGGAAGGGCACTATGGGCACGACGGGCCTGTGTTTGTCTTCTTCTTGGTGGCAGCGGGACACTACTTGTGCTTGCCACCTCGCCAGCTTGAACTGCATTTATGGGACTGCGAACGCTGCAGTTATGTGTTTAGTGTTTTGTAAGTGACAGTGATCGATCTATACTGCACTTGGGTGGGCTGGGCTGGGCTGGGCGGAGCGGCAAAACGCAGGTGCTAGCAGGTATCTGGGCTGATCCCGCTAACACTGCGTTTTTGGGAACCCTAAACTGCTGGGGATGCTAGTATTGATCTGATCGGGTCATATATTGATCCGTTCAGATACTATACCACTAAGGGAGGTGTACGGTGCGTGCGTGGGTGTTAGCGTTACTGGCACTAACCTGACGCTGCCTGGGGCTGGTGCTTGTCAGTTCACCAAAACGCTACCAAAAAAACTGTTAGCGATCGCAGGGATCAGGCCTGACTCTGCGAACGCTGCAGTTATGCGTTTAGTGTTTTGTAAGTGACAGTGATCGATCGATGCTGCACTTGGGTGGGCTGGGCTGGGCTGGGCGGAGGGGCAAAACGCAGGTGCTAGCAGGTATCTGGGCTGATCCCGCTAACACTGCGTTTTTGGGAACCCTAAACTGCTGGGGACGCTAGTATAGATCTGATCGGATCAGATATTGATTCGTTCAGATACTATACCCCTAAGGGAGGTGTACGGTGTGTGCGTGGGTGTTAGCGGCACTGGCGCTAATCTGACGCTGCCTGGGGTGACGCATATCACCGCCGGGTGATCAGCGGGCTAAACCTTTATTAGGTAATAAACGGCGGGTGCCCTGACACTATAAAAAATAAACAAACTAACCAGCGTCACCCGTAACGGTTATACAGTGATCACTGGTGAAAGGGTTAACTAGGGGGCAATCAAGGGGTTAAAACATTTATTAGATAGTATATGGGGGTCCCTGTCGCTATAAAATGCTGACGGCGAACCTAAATATTTACCTCCCTAACTAGCGTCACCAGTGACACTAATACAGCGATCAGAAAAATGATTGCTTAGTGACATTGGCGACAGGGGGTGATGAAGGGGTTGAAACTTTATTAGGGGGGTTAGGGGGTACCCTAGAGCTAAAGGGGGCTAACACTAACTGCCCTACCACTCTAATGCCCCGTACATACGGTCGGATTTTGTTCGGACATTCCGACAACAAAATCCTAGGATTTTTTCCGACGGATGTTGACTCAAACTTTTCTTGCATACACACGGTCACACAAAGTTGTCGGAAAATGCGATCGTTCTAAACGCAGTGACCTAAAACACGTACGTCGGGACTATAAACAGGGCAGTGGCCAATAGCTTTCATCTCTTTATTTATTCTGAGCATGCGTGGCACTTTGTCCGTCGGATTTGTGTACACACGAGTGGAATTTCCGACAACGGATTTTGTTGTTGGAAAATTTTATATCCTGCTCTCAAACTTTGTGTGTCGGAAAATCCGATGGAAAATGTCCGATGGAGCCCACACACGGTCGGAATTTCCGACAACACGCTCCGATCGGACATTTTCCATCGGAAAATCTGACCGTGTGTACGGGGCATAACTGTCACAAACTGACACCAATGCAGTAATCAGAAGAAAAAAACTTAGGGTCGTAATCAACCGGAAGTGACGTTTGCGTTCCACGGAAGGGAACCAGGAAGCGAACGGTATCGTTGAGGACGGTTCGCATCTAGGAATTCCTCCCGGGAACACCAATACAGGCACAGTGCACCTTTCAATGCTCAATGTTTTTATTTATCTGGTACGCATATTTTATTTGGGGAATGTATTTTTAGGAAGTGTTTAATAAACTGCTTGTAGCAATATTACACTATCTGGCATTTCATTTCTCCCCATGCTGTACATACCGTGAGGGTCTTGCACCACCTGGTGGCTGAAGCAAGGAGACGGCAAAGATTTAAAGATTTAAAGATCATCTCTCAAAGGCTTGTGGTTATAGACATTGTGGTGAGTGCAATCTCACGGGGGGTGACCCCCTCACGCGGTGACTGCTACTGGTGAAAGAATTTCCAAGTTCACCCTCACATCCACAGTCTGCATCTTTGATTATGAACTTTCCTGTCTTTGAAACATTGGGTCTATATACAGTGTTTTTTAATATCGGACACGTAGCGCTGCCTCAATAGGTTTAACAAATCAAAGATTGGACACGTTGGTTTTGATTTCCAGACTTATTGTTTATTAGAAGAAAAAAACTGCTTGGTGTCAGTGTGACGGGGGAGGGGTGATTGGGGGGTGATCGGGGGGATAGGGGGGTGATCAGGGGTGTATTGTGTGTCTGGCATGTTCTACTGTGTGCGTGTGTGTTGTGCACTCACAGTGAAGTCTTCTCTCCTCGGCGCCGGAACGGAAAATACCGAGCCAAGGAGAGATGACAACATTTCCTTTGCTGCTGTTTAGCATACAGCAGCAGAGGAAGAACCTGATTGACTGGGAGCGATCGCGAGGAGGGGGCCACGAATGGATGGTCTCCCCCTCGCCTCTCATCGCTCCCAGACACAAGCCGACCGCCTCGGGCACCGGGGGGGTCCGATCGGAGCCCCCGCCCACGGGAGGCAGATCACGTACAGGTACGTGATTCTGCCTGCCCGTGCCATTCTGCCGCAGTATATCTGCGTGAGGCGGTCGGCAAGTGGTTAAAGTGTACTTCCACTTTTACAGCCAAATTGGGATAGAATCTACTTTCTATTTGTTACATGCCTCCATTAACATAACATGACATAACTTTAAAAAATCTGATTACCTTTCAACCACTTAAGGACCGGAAGGATTTGCTCCCTTAATGACCAGGCTATTTTTTGCGAAGCGGCACTGCGTCACTTTTACTGACAGTGCAGTGTTGTATCCAAACAAAATTGATGTTCTATTTTTCCCACAAATAGAGCTTTCTTTTGGTGGTATTTGATCACCTCTGCATTTTTTTTTTGCGCTATGAACAAAAAAAGTGCGACAATTTTGAAAAAAAAACATTATTTTGTACTCTTTGCCATAATAAATATTCCATAAAAAATGTAAAAAAAACACATTTCTTCATCAGTTTAGGCCGATATATATTCTTCTACATATTTTTAGTAAAAAAATCACAATAAGCGTATATTGATTGGTTTGCGCAAAAGTTATAGCGTCTACAAAATAGGGGATAGATTTATGGCATTTTTATTATAATTTTATTTTTACTAGTAATGATGGCAATCAGCCATTTTTAGCGGGACTGCCACATTACGGCGGACAGATTGGACACTTTGACACTTTTTTGGGACCATTTATACAGCAATCAGAGCTAAAAATAGCCACTGATTATTGTATAAATGTCACTGGCAGGGGAGGGGTTAACACTAGGGGGTGATCAAGGGGTTAAATGTGTTCCCTAATGTGTGTTCTAACTGTGGGGGGATGGAACTGCCTGGAGGAGGAGACCAATCACTGTTCCTAATCTTTAGGAGCAGCAGATCAGTCTCTCCTCTCCTGACAGAGCGGAGATTTCTCTGGTTATATTGACAGATCACTGTTCTGTCTCTGTCAGGAGCAATCACGGGTGGCATCACGCCCCCTGGCCATGCGCATCGGCTGTGGCGTCACACCACGGATGCGCGCACGTGCCCCCCCAAGCTCTTAAAGCGGCCGATGTACCATAATGACGATTCTCCCAGGGTAGCCAACCTGCCGCAGTATAATTGCGGTGTCTGGTCCTTAAATAGTTAAATTGTTTTTTACTAGCCTAAATCCATACATTCTCTTCCTGCTTTGTAATGTTTAAGAGGGGGCTTTAAAATAATATTTACCAGGAAGGATTTACCCACTTCCTGACCACGCCATTTTTTGCGATATGGCACTGCGACACTTTAACTGACAATTGTGCGGTCATGAGATGTTGTTCACAAACAACATTTATGTTCTTTTTTCCCCAGAAATATAGCTTTCTTTTGGTGGTATTTGATCACCCCTGTGGTGTTTATTTTTTGCGCTATAAACAAAAAAAACTAAAATTTGGAAACATTTTTTTTTCATGCAATCATAAATATCTCCCAAAAAATGAAAAAAAAAAGTGTGTTATCAGCTTAGGCCAATATGCATTCTTCTATATATTTTTGGTAAAACAATCACAATAAGCGTACAGTATATTGATTGGTTTGTGCAAAAGTTATAGTGTCTACAAAATGGGAAATGTATTTATGGCATTTTTATTATAAATTATTTTTTTTACTAGTAATGGTGGGGATCTGTGATTTTTAGCAGGACTGCGACATTGGGGCGGACAGATCAGACACTTTTGACACCTTTTTGAGACCGTTTACATTTCTATATTTCTTACCCGCTACGTTACCCCGCCCCCTTCTGACGTCACATGAAATTGACACAGGGAAGTTCCGTCAAGTCCCCGTGCGTCAGAGGGGGGTGGGGTCACCGGGTGGCTCTGCCCTCCGTTATTTAAGAACAGAAGAGGAGAAGCGTCACACAGCGGGAGCCTCCCTCCATGCCATCATGGATGCGGAGTGGCCTGAGGAGAAGAAGGGAAGAAGACGCCGCGGATGAAGATGCAGGACGAGAACACCGGAGGAAGAACCAGAAGAAACAGAAGAAGAAGAAAATGGAGGAAGAAACTGAAGGAAGATAGAAATTAGAAGATAGAAGAAAGAAGAAGCATTTAAATAAAGGAATTGTCAAAAACGGTCTCTTGTCATTTTTAACATTTTTGACAGTTCTTTTGTGAAATGGTAGGGGTACTTTTGCACCCCCTTACCATTTCACACAGGGGGGAGGGCCGGGATCTGGGGGTCCCCTTGTTAAAGGGGGCTTCCAGATTCCGATAAGCCCCCCCGTCCGCAGACCCCCAAAACCACCGGGCAAGGGTTACGGGGATGAGGCCCTTGTCCCCATCAACATGGGGACAAGGTGTTTTTGGGGGCTACCCCAAAGCACCCTCCTAATGTTGAGGGCATGTGGCCTGGTACGGTTCAGAAGGGGGGGTACTCTCTCGTCCCCCCTCTTTTCCTGCTTCCTGCCAGGTTGCGTGCTCAGATAAGGGTCTGGTATAGATTTTGAGGGGGACCCCACGCCATTTTTTTTTAAATTTTGGCCGGGGTTCCCCTTAATATCCATACCAGACCTGAAGGGCCTGGTATGGAATTTAGGGGGACCCCAACGTCATTTTTTAAAAAAATTTTGGTTCGGGGATCCCCTGTGGGGAATTCCCATGCCGTTTTTATCAATGAACTTTTATGTGTATTGTTGGACCGGCAATTCATTAATAGCTGCGAGTAGTATTAAATGACATTTTTCCTTTGAAATGTCATTTTGCTGTCAGACTGTTCTAAACACGGGAAACATGCGCCCCTTTACAGCCATACTATAGACACCCCCCAGGTACACTATTTAAAGGAATATTACACTTTTATTGTTTCACTTTAAGCATTATTAAAATCACTGCTCCCGAAAAAAACGGCCATTTTTAAAACTTTTTTTGCATTGATCCATGTCCCCTGGGGCAGGACCCGGGTCCCCAAACACTTTTTATGACAATACCATGCATAAAAGCCTTTAAAATTAGCACTTTTGATTTCTCTTTCTTTAAAGGTGTTCTGCGGCTTTGGAATTTGCCGCGAACACCCCAATTGTTCGCTGTTCGGCGAACTGGCGAACAGCCGATGTTCAAGTCGAACATGAGTTTGACTCAAACTCGAAGCTCATCCCTACTCATAATTAATATCCTCCAGACCCTTTTTTAGCTTTGTTGCCCTTCTTTGTACTCACTAGGGATGAGCCGAACACCCCCCGGTTCGGTTCGCACCAGAACCCGCGAACGGACCGAAAGTTCGCACGAACGTTAGAACCCCATTGACGTCTATGGGACTCGAACGTTCGAAATCAAAAGTGCTCATTTTAAAGGCTAATTTGCATGGTATTGTCCGAAAAAGGGTTTGGGGACCCGGGTCCTACCCCAGGGGACATGTATCAATGCAAAAAAAACTTTTAAAAACGGCCGTTTTTTCGGGAGCAGTGATTTTAATGATGCTTAAAGTAAAAAAAAAAAGTGAAATATTCCTTTAAATATCGTACCTGGGGGGTGTCTATAGTATGCCTGTAAAGTGACGCGTGTTTCCCATGTTTAGAACAGTCCCTGCACCAAATGTCATTTTTAAAGGAAAAAATCTCATTTAAAACTGCTTGCGGGTTTAATGTCATGTCGGGTCATGGCAATATGGATGAAAATCAGTGAGACAAACGGCATGGGTACCCCCCCAGTCCATTACCAGGCCCTTTGGGTCCTGTATGGATATTAAGGGGAACCCCGCACCCAAATTAAAATAAGGAAAGGCCCTATATACTCTGAACAGCAGTATACAGGCGGTGCAAACAAGACAGGGACTGTAGGTTTGTTGTCAAGTAGAATCTCTTTGTAATTTTGAACGGGTACATTTTTAATGTGTTTAGCTCCAGCCAAAAAATCTTTTTTAAGCTTTTTGGAAAACATAGGGAAGGGTTATCACCCCTGTGACATTTGTTTTGCTGTCTTTCCTCCTCTTCAGAAGATTTCACCTCACTTTTTTGTCCCAATGAAAAATGTTTTTTGAAAATTTGGGTTTTTTGTGGAACAAGGATTGGAAAGCATCAGTGGAAAGTAGAAATTGTTTTCCCATATTAACTCTTACAGGAGAGAATTTCCCTTCCTAGGGGTAGATTTCATCTCACTTCCTGTTGTCTCCTTCCGTTTGCAAGTAGGAGTCGTTTGTAAGTTAGATGTTTGAAAGTAGGGTCCTGCCCTATATACTCAGCAGAAATTTGGGCCTTAGGTGTTGCTGTGGCCACAATACTGTAAGCCCTCACAGGGCCCTGCTGTGAAATATTAGATCAAGAATTGTAATTACATGCCCCTGTTGAACAGGAGCTGAAAAATTAGGCCTTAGGCACTGGTGCTGGTGCCACAACACTGCAACCCCTCACAGACACTCTAGTTGGAATGCAGGAACGAGCCCTGCTGCAAAGTATTGCATCAAAAATTGTAATTACACGCCCCTGTTAGACAGGGGCACAAAAATTGGTCCTTAGGCACTGGTGCTGGTGCCACAACACTGCAACCCCTCACAGACACTCTAGTTGGAACGCAGGAACGAGCCCTGCTGCAAAGTATTGCATCAAAAATTGTAATTACACGCCCCTGTTAGACAGGGGCAGAAAAATTGGGCCTTAGGCACTGGTGCTGGTGCCACAACACTGCAACCCCTCACAGACACTCTAGTTGGAATGCAGGAACGAGCCCTGCTGCAAAGTATTGCATCAAAAATTGTAATTACACGCCCCTGTTAGACGGGGGCAGAAAAATTGGGCCTTAGGCACTGGTGCTGGTGCCACAACACTGCAACCCCTCACAGACACTCTAGTTGGAATGCAGGAACGAGCCCTGCTGCAAAGTATTACATCAAAAATTGTAATTACACGCCCCTGTTAAACAGGGGCTGAAAAATTGTGCCTTAGGCACTGGTGGTGGCGCCCAGAACCAAAAATGTTCTTACAAGCTATCAGCGTGATGATTGAGGAGGAAGAGGATAATTACTCAGGGATAGTCACGCAGCATCAGCATAGGCAGTCTTTGAAGGGATCTGAAAAAAATTATTCAGTTACATCAGCATCAGGTGCTTGGTAGCTGGTGGTGATCCAAGACTGATTCATTTTTATGAAGGTCAGCCGATCGACCGAGTCAGTGGACAGACGCACCCTGTGATCGGTTACCACGCCTCCAGCAGCACTGAATGTGCGTTCCGAAAGAACGCTGGATGCAGGACAGGCCAGTAGCTCAATTGCATACTGTGCAAGCTCTGGCCAGTGATCCATCCTCAAGACCCAGTAACCCAGAGGATTTTCGGTGGGAAAGGTGTCCAAGTCTGATCTTGCCCCTAGGTATTCCTGCACCATGTAAAACAGACGCTGGCGATGGTTGCTGGAACCGATCATACCTTGGGGCTGCGGACCAAAAAATTGTCTGAACGCATCGGTCAGACGGCCACCTTCTCCACCGCTCCTTCTTTGACTGACCGAAGCCTCAGCAACACGTTGTCCAGAAACAGGAGTTTGTAACCTCCCAGTCTCTGGGAACGCGTTGCACAGACCTTTCTGCAAGGCCTCCCGAAGATGTTTCATCCTCTGCTCCCTCTGCGATGGCAAGATAAGGTCCGCAACCTTACCCTTGTAACGTGGATCAAGGAGGGTTGCCAGCCAGTATTGGTCCTTCTCCTTGATACCACGAATACGAGGATCCTTACGCAGGCTTTGCAGGATCAGGGAGGCCATGCAGCGTAGGTTTGCTGAGGCATTCGGTCCGGAGTCCTCTGGGTCACTAAGGACAACAACGTCCGCAGCCACCTCCTCCCAGCCACGTACAAGTCCATGTGTTCCTTGGGACTGATCCCTTAAAGACTGCTGATGCTGAGTGCCAGGCTCCACCTCCATACTGACACAATCTTCCTCCTCCTCCTCCTCCTCCTCGTCCTCTTCCTGTGTGATCGGCGGGCACGCAGGAACACTGTCTGGATAAATGGGGCCTTGAGAGCTAAGGAAGTCCTCCTCTTCCTGCCTCTGTTCTGCCTCAAGTGCCCTGTCCATTATTCCACGCAGCGTGTGCTCCAACAGGTGGACAAGGGGGACAGTGTCACTGATGCATGCACTGTCAGTGCTCACCATCCTCGTGGCCTCCTCGAATGGTGACAGGACAGTGCATGCATCCCTGATCATGGCCCACTGGCGTGGGGAAAAAAAACCAAGGTCCCCTGACCCTGTCCTGGTGCCATAGTCGCACAGGTACTCATTGATGGCCCTCTGCAGCATGGCCAACGTTGAGTTCCACCTGGTGGGCATGTCACAGATTAGGCGGTTCTTGGGCAGGTTAAACTCCTTTTGGAGGTCCGTCAGCCGAGCACTGGCATTATATGACCGGCGGAAATGCACACAGACTTTCCTGGCCTGCCTCAGGACATCCTGTAAGCCCGGGTACCTGCCCAAGAACCGCTGCACCACCAAGTTAAGGACGTGAGCCAAACAGGGCACATGGGTCAGTTGTCCCTGTCGGAGGGCAGAGAGGAGGTTGGTGCCATTGTCGCAAACCACCATTCCTGCCTTAAGTTGGCGTGGCGTCAACCACCTCTGAACCTGCCCCTGCAGAGCTGACAGAACCTCTGCCCCAGTGTGGCTCCTGTCCCCCAAGCACACCAGCTCAAGCACCGCATGGCATCTTTTGGCCTGCATACTTGCGTAGCCCCTTGAACGCCTACGGAGCACCGCTGGTTCCGAGGAAGAGGCCATGGAGGAAGAAGAAGAGGAGGGGGTGGAGGAGAGAGGTGTGTCACAATCAGCATTTTGGAGGCATGGTGGCGGAACAACCTCCAACACTACTGCACCTTGTCCTGCATCCTTCCCAGCTGCCAGCAGAGTCACCCAATGCGCCGTGAAACTTAAGTAACGTCCCTGTCCATGCCTGCTGGACCATGAGTCAGCGGTAATATGCACCTTACCGCTGACCGCCCTGTCCAGCGAGGCATGGACATTGCCTTCCACATGCCGGTAGAGAGCCGGAATCGCCTTCCGTGAGAAAAAGTGGCGTTTGGGTACCTGCCACTGAGGAACCGCACATTCCACAAACTCACGGAAGGGGGCAGAGTCTACCAACTGAAAAGGCAGCAGTTGAAGTGCTAGCAATTTTGCCAAGCTAGCATTCAACCGCTGGGCATGTGGATGGCTGGGAGCAAACTTCTTTCGGCGGTGCAGCAGCTGGGGCAGGGAAATTTGCCTGGTACAATCTGACGTCGGTGTACCAAAAGCAGATTGCCCACAAGTACTTGGCTGTGACACACCTAATTCTACACCTTCATTCCTCTCACTGCAGGTCTCAGAGAGGACTGAAGGTCTAGTGGGGTTGGAAATCTCAGCTGATGAGGAGCAAGGAGAGATCCTCTTTGTTCTTTGGTGTGGGTCTTTTAGATATGCTTGCCAACGAACTGCATGGCAGGTCAACATATGTCTGGTCAAGCATGTGGTACCCAAGCGGGAGATGTTTTGGCCACGCGAGATACGCTTGAGACATATGTTGCAAATAGCAGCGGTGCGATCTGATGCACTCGTCTCAAAAAAGGCCCACACCAAAGAACTTTTTGAATAACGCGCAGAGACTGCAGCGCCCTGCACATGTGGAGCTTTGGGGTGTGATGCAGTCAATGTGCTGCCCTTAGGCTGGCCCCTGGAGGGCATCCTGCCTCGTTGGTGATGTGCCGCCTCCTCCTCCTCCTCCTCTCTCCTATCAGGCACCCACGTTGAGTCAGTGACCTCATCATCCCCTCCCTCCTCATCACTGGAGCAAACCTGACAGTATGCTGCAGCAGGGGGAGCATGACTGCCAGATTGCTGTCCTTCTTGGGCACCCCCTCTGTCCGTGCTCATGTTACTGCCTTCATCGAGCTCAGTATCATCATCAGAGCCTTCCAAACGCTGGGCATCCTCCTGGAGCATGTACCCAACACTGTGGTCAAACAGTTCGAGGGAATCCTCAGGAGGACATGGTGGAGCTAGGGAAGGAGTCACTGATGACATTGAGCTGAGGGAAGAGGTCGCTGCTTTGCCAGACAAAGCACCCTGGGCATGGGTGAGAGAGGACGAGGAGGATGAGGACGGCTTGGTCATCCACTCGACCAAGTCTTCCGCATGTTGCGGCTCAACACGGCCAGCTGCCGAAAAAAAGGCCAAGCGTGTCCCATGGCCACGTGCTGATGAGGATGCACCGTCTCCACGACCAGCACTAGACACAGAGCCTGCTTGCCCTCTCTTATTGGCTTGTGACTGTCCGCCTCTCCTTCTTGGCCTTCCAGACATACTAATGGCCTGTAGCTGCACTAAGCTGGGATAGAACACCTGTAATTTTCTTCAGGTAGCTTTATATACTGTAACCAGACAAGCCTGCCTGTCAGTAGGAAGATAACAGGAATGGATCTAGCTGAACACTGTGAGCAGGACGCACTGCACTAAATGTAAATAGCAGGAACGGATCTAGCTGAACACTGTGAGCAGGACGCACTGACTGCACTAAATGTAAATAGCAGGAACGGATCTAGCTGAACACTGTGAGCAGGACGCACTGACTGCACTAAATGTAAATAGTAGGAACGGATCTAGCTGAACACTGTGAGCAGGACGCACTGCACTAAATGTAAATAGCAGGAACGGATCTAGCTGAACACTGTGAGCAGGACGCACTGACTGCACTAAATGTAAATAGCAGGAACGGATCTAGCTGAACACTGTGAGCAGGACGCACTGACTGCACTAAATGTAAATAGCAGGAATGGATCTAGCTGAACACTGTGAGCAGGACGCACTGCACTAAATGTAAATAGCAGGAACGGATCTAGCTGAACACTGTGAGCAGGACGCACTGACTGCACTAAATGTAAATAGCAGGAACAGATCTAGCTGAACACTGTGAGCAGGACGCACTGACTGCACTAAATGTAAATAGCAGGAACGGATCTAGCTGAACACTGTGAGCAGGACGCACTGACTGCACTAAATGTAAATAGCAGGAACAGATCTAGCTGAACACTGTGAGCAGGACGCACTGACTGCACTAAATGTAAATAGCAGGAACGGATCTAGCTGAACACTGTGAGCAGGACGCACTGACTGCACTAAATGTAAATAGCAGGAACAGATCTAGCTGAACACTGTGAGCAGGACGCACTGACTGCACTAAATGTAAATAGCAGGAACGGATCTAGCTGAACACTGTGAGCAGGACGCACTGACTGCACTAAATGTAAATAGCAGGAACGGATCTAGCTGAACACTGTGAGCAGGACGCACTGCACTAAATGTAAATAGCAGGAACAGATCTATCTGAACACTGTGAGCAGGACGCACTGCACTAAATGTAAATAGCAGAAACGGATCTAGCTGAACACTGTGAGCAGGACGCACTGCACTAAATGTAAATAGCAGGAACAGATCTAGCTGAACACTGTGAGCAGGACGCACTGCACTAAATGTAAATAGCAGGAACAGATCTAGCTGAACACTGTGAGCAGGACGCACTGCACTAAATGTAAATAGCAGGAACGGATCTAGATGAACACTGTGAGCAGGACGCACTGACTGCACTAAATGTAAATAGCAGGAACAGATCTAGCTGAACACTGTGAGCAGGACGCACTGACTGCACTAAATGTAAATAGCAGGAACGGATCTAGCTGAACACTGTGAGCAGGACGCACTGACTGCACTAAATGTAAATAGCAGGAACGGATCTAGCTGAACACTGTGAGCAGGACGCACTGCACTAAATGTAAATAGCAGGAACAGATCTAGCTGAACACTGTGAGCAGGACGCACTGCACTAAATGTAAATAGCAGGAACGGATCTAGCTGAACACTGTGAGCAGGACGCACTGCACTAAATGTAAATAGCAGGAACAGATCTAGCTGAACACTGTGAGCAGGACGCACTGCACTAAATGTAAATAGCAGGAACAGATCTAGCTGAACACTGTGAGCAGGACGCACTGCACTAAATGTAAATAGCAGGAACGGATCTAG
The DNA here is from genome assembly GCA_037952835.1 of Lithobates septentrionalis. Lineage (NCBI taxonomy): Eukaryota > Metazoa > Chordata > Amphibia > Anura > Ranidae > Lithobates > Lithobates septentrionalis. The sequence continues at coordinate 15,727,829 of JBBDGP010000278.1, read as the reverse complement.
CTGAACACTGTGAGCAGGACGCACTGACTGCACTAAATGTAAATAGCAGGAACAGATCTAGCTGAACACTGTGAGCAGGACGCACTGACTGCACTAAATGTAAATAGCAGGAACGGATCTAGCTGAACACTGTGAGCAGGACGCACTGACTGCACTAAATGTAAATAGCAGGAACGGATCTAGCTGAACACTGTGAGCAGGACGCACTGCACTAAATGTAAATAGCAGGAACAGATCTAGCTGAACACTGTGAGCAGGACGCACTGCACTAAATGTAAATAGCAGGAACGGATCTAGCTGAACACTGTGAGCAGGACGCACTGCACTAAATGTAAATAGCAGGAACAGATCTAGCTGAACACTGTGAGCAGGACGCACTGCACTAAATGTAAATAGCAGGAACAGATCTAGCTGAACACTGTGAGCAGGACGCACTGCACTAAATGTAAATAGCAGGAACGGATCTAGCTGAACACTGTGAGCAGGACGCACTGCACTAAATGTAAATAGCAGGAACAGATCTAGCTGAACACTGTGAGCAGGACGCACTGCACTAAATGTAAATAGCAGGAACAGATCTAGCTGAACACTGTGAGCAGGACGCACTGCACTAAATGTAAATAGCAGGAACGGATCTAGCTGAACACTGTGAGCAGGACGCACTGACTGCACTAAATGTAAATAGCAAGAACGGATCTAGCTGAACACTGTGAGCAGGACGCACTGCACTAAATGTAAATGGCAGGAACAGATCTAGCTGAACACTGTGAGCAGGACGCACTGCACTAAATGTAAATAGCAGGAACGGATCTAGCTGAACACTGTGAGCAGGACGCACTGCACTAAATGTAAATAGCAGGAACAGATCTAGCTGAACACTGTGAGCAGGATGCACTGCACTAAATGTAAATAGCAGGAACAGATCTAGCTGAACACTGTGAGCAGGACGCACTGCACTAAATGTAAATAGCAGGAACGGATCTAGCTGAACACTGTGAGCAGGACGCACTGACTGCACTAAATGTAAATAGCAGGAACGGATCTAGCTGAACACTGTGAGCAAGACGCACTGCACTAAATGTAAATAGCAGGAACAGATCTAGCTGAACACTGTGAGCAGGACGCACTGCACTAAATGTAAATAGCAGGAACAGATCTAGCTGAACACTGTGAGCAGGACGCACTGCACTAAATGTAAATAGCAGGAACGGATCTAGCTGAACACTGTGAGCAGGACGCACTGCACTAAATGTAAATAGCAGAAACGGATCTAGCTGAACACTGTGAGCAGGACGCACTGCACTAAATGTAAATAGCAGGAACGGATCTAGCTGAACACTGTGAGCAGGACACACTGACTGCACTAAATGTAAATAGCAGGAACGGATCTAGCTGAACACTGTGAGCAGGATGCACTGCACTAAATGTAAATAGCAGGAACAGATCTAGCCTAATCTATCTAACTCAAATCAAATGACACTGTCTGTCTCTCTCTCTATCAGCACACCGGAACACACTACACAGGGCCGCCGTGCAGGCGGCCTTATATAGTGTGGGGCGTGTACTAAATCCCCTGAGCCATAATTGGCCAAAGCCACCCTGGCTTTGGCCAATTACAGCTCTCTCTACTGACGGCGCTGTGATTGGCCAAGCATGCAGGTCATAGTGCATGCTTGGCCAATCATCAGCCAGCAATGCACTGCGATGCCGCAGTGAATTATGGGCCGTGACGCGCCACACGAATTTGGCGCGAACGGCCCATAACGTTCGCAATTCGACGGACGGTCGAACAGCCGATGTTCGAGTCGAACATGGGTTCGACTCGAACACGAAGCTCATCCCCAGTACTCACTCCATTTCCAGTACATCCTTCCTGAGGACCGGTGCCCAGAACTGGACAGCATACTCTAGGTGCAGCCGGACCAGAGTCTTGTAGAGTGGCAGAATTATGGTTTTATCTCTGGAGTTGATCCCCCTTTTAATGCATGCCAATATTCTGTTTGCTTTGTTAGCAGCAGCTTTGCATTGCATGCTATTGCTGAGCTTATCATCCACTAAGACCCGCAAGTCCTTTTCTATCCTAGATTCCCCCAGAGGTCCTCCCCCCCGTGCATAGATTGCATTAATATTTTTGCCACCCAAATGCATTACTTTACATTTTTGCCATGTAGTTGCCCACCCCAATAATTTGTTCCGATCTTTTTGCAAGGTTTCCACATCCTGCGGAGAAGTTATTGCCCTGCTTAGCTTAGTATCATACCTATATGATCTGATTGTGCCAATCACACTACTTTTTGTGAATCATTTTGGGGGGTTGTTAACTTAACATTGACACCCACTGTGGTAGGCATGAATGCTATTCAATATCAATGTGGTGCGGGAAACACACAGCATATACAGTATATATAAACTGAACCTAAGACATATTTAAAAAAATATTTTAAGTATTCTGTACAAATGGAAACACATAACAAACATATAGTGTGGACTTCTCAAATTTGACTGCAAATGAGTAAATACACTTTAATGGAGAATATCAGTGCTATGTTCTCTCTTTAGATAACTTATTGTGCTCTTTGTATAATTTGTCATAAATGTTTATTTGCAGTGAAAAAGTATACCAACTCTGTGCTGGGGGCGTGGTTTGACCTCGCTGGAAGATGGCCACCTTAGAACAGATCTCCCATCGCAACAGGACTACTCTACCTTGCATCGGAGGTTTTGCCCGACTAAAACAGTCTATAGGCATGGGGACAGCCTCCCGTAGCTCCTCGGCCACCCGATCCCACTCTCCACGGGTGGGAGACTTAGCCAAAGTATTACGGAGCTGTTCTGGACCCAGAGAGACAACATGGCCGTGTCCAGCCAAGGTCAGATACAGACTGCGAGTCCACCGCTGACTGGATCATCGCCCACACATACAGAAATAAACTTACTGAATGACAGCATGCCCTCACAGAAGCATCTAAGCCTCAACGACTTATGTCTTATCGCTGCAGACATCAAGGACACACTATCAGCGGCCATCTCAGACCTCAGGCCTAGATATCCACCTGCTGGCATACAGAGTTCATGAGGTGAAGAAAGTAGCATCTCAACATGATTCCCACACTCTGCAGCTAATGCCGCATACACATGACCTGACTTTACGGCATACTTGGTCTGGCGAACCGGAGTCCGTCGGACAATTCGATCGTGTGGGGGCTCCAACGGACTTTTTTCCCCAAAAGTTTGACGGACCTAGAAATGAAACATGTTTAAAATCTTTTTGACGAACTTGAGTCCGGTCGAAAAGTCCGCTCATCTGTATGCTAGTCCGATTGACAAAAACCGACGCTAGGGCAGCTATTGGCTACTGGCTATGAACTTCCTTGTTTTAGTCCAGTCGTACCTCCTCACGTACAAATCCGTCGGACTTTGGTTGATCGTGTGTAGGCAAGTCCGTCCATTCGGAAAGTCCGTCGCAAAGTCCGTTGAAAAGTCCGCAGGACAAAGTATGCCGTAAAGTCCGGTTGTGTGTACACGGCATAAGAGACCTCCAAGGCTACATGGAGGATCTCGATAATAGAGGTAGCTGCCATAATCGGAGGGTTTGTGGTCTGCCTGAATCAGTGGATGCAGACCAACTCGTGCCCACAGTAGTAGACCTATACAACAATCTCCTTGACAGGCCTCCCCAGACAAACATTGCAATGGAACTAATCCACCGCACCCTCAGAAAGAGAATATGACTTCCCCAAGATGTAATCTGCTGCTTGTATAATAGAATACAACTGTATAATACAAATCATATATTGGGGGTACAGACATCCACGTTAATCAGGACCTCTTCAGTATCACGCTCCAGCACTGCAGGGACCTACACCCCTTGCTTGATACTCTGCCCACCAGGGGTATTCACTACCGATGGAAGTTCCCTTCCTGGGAAGTGCCAGAGGAACTCCAACTATTCTGCGACACCCTGGATATACTGATGGTCGACGTCCCCAACTGGCATGCAGAGTTCTGTTGCACCCCACCCAGGAGAGACCCACGTCAAGAAGAACCCATGGTAGTCAAAGAAATAGTATACCAGGGTATACGGGACATGAATGTTTTCAGGTCTTGGCAATAACTTGTAAATCCTGTATTATAAACAAAGCCTACTAAAAGGCTAAAGTAAATGTTAACATTTCTGAAGCTTTCCTTTATGGTATGGTGCATGACACTATTTTCTATTTTTAGAGACTCACCTCAGAAAAATTAGTTCCAATGTTTAGGACATCCATTTTTCTATCTAAACAAAAATGTCAGCCTTTGCAGGTGACATTACTTGTACCCTGCATAGCACACTTTCATTGTAAAGGTTTATTGATTTGTTGTATAATTTATGCTACTCTTTTACATTTATACACTTTTAAACTAACTTTGTATATCTCTTTTTACCAGGACTATCATGAGGCCTCCATTCACCTGGGGACCCAGGGCACTGCCCAGGGGCCCCAGGTGCATGGGGGCCTCAAGATAATCTTGCATTACATTGTACTTGCCAACTGTACTAGATTTGCCAGGACAGTCACTTTTTACTAAGTTGTCCCAGGAAGATAGCATCCTGGAACTTGTACTGAACCTTCCTGATCCCAGTTTTGCGCCCTCCTGACCCCCCTTCTCTGTACTATGTCTTTCTGCCTCCCCACCTGTAATATACCCTTTTGTGTTGAACACACTGAACAGCCACACGGACCATGCATTATGTTGGTATCGCTTCATTGACAATATTTTCCTCATTTGGATGGGTTAAGTGGAGGAACTCAACATATGCGTAGAGAGGATTAATATCAACACTTGTAACCTCAGATTTACACTCTCCTATGACCTGCATACTATCACATTCCTGTACAGATTTTTGTGGATTCCTACAACTGCTTAGCTACTAACCTATATTGCAAAAAGACAACAGGAAACACGCTCTTACATGGGGGTAGTGACCACCCCCCCCCCCCGTAGTTGGTACACAGTATCCCATATGCGCAATATTTGTGCCTTAGAAGTAACTATACACAGCTCTCTGACTTTAAAGTACAGGCAGCTCAATTATGCTTTCATCTCCTCCAAAGTGGATATAGTAAATCACTTCTATGTAAAGCTTATAATAGAGCACTGAGTCAGGACAGGAACACCCTACAATACAAATTCAATACTTATAAAACTACTGAATTGACAGTAACATTTATTACAAGGTTTTCATCTCAACAGCAGGAATTACGAAATGCATTAGATATTGGCATATTTTACTGCAGGACACCTGCATATTTAAATGTCAAGATCTATCCTAACACGATATTTCATAAGGCACCCTCTATCAGGGACCAATTAACTACAAGCCATTATCTTCCCAACAGGACAAAAGATAATCTACCGTTTAGAATATACAGATGTGGTAGCTGTGACCTATGCCCCTGGGTGCACCAGGGTACCCAATTTTGCTTACCGAACAGAGAGACATTCAGACCCTGCTTCCATGCAGATTTTTGTAACACCCAAGGGGTAGTATACCTTATGCTTTGTCGCTGTGGGTCTTTCTATGCTGAAAAGACAATACAGACATTGAAACAAAGACTTAATGATCACTTATACTATGTCTCAAATGGTAAAATGATTACCCCGGTCAGCCGACATTTGGACCTTTATCATCACTTTGATACGTCTTACGTATCTTTTATAATATTGGAAACAATACCCAAGAACCCCAGGGGGGAAATTGGGATAGAAAAATTCTCCAGAGAAAAACTCTGTGGATAGAGTGGCTTAATGCAACACATTTACCTGCCCTAAATGAGGTTTTATCATACAGACCCTTTCTCTATTATTCAAGAAAAATACCAAGCCATAGGGATTCAGTTAAAAAGCAGGGATCCCCTTAAGTATATTATCAATTTCTGACTCTGCAAATGGTACAATGTATTGTGGCAAGATAGCAGGTACTGGTATATGTCTTAGGAACACATACTCCTTTTTATCCTTTATTCTAAGGTTCTGACTTGTTAAATGCTCCACATTACTATTGATATATATGATTAAATATTTTCCATTTGATTGGTTGTCCTTATCCAGTGGCAAGTATTTAATTGTGATATTTTGATACTTATGCCTAGGCATATTGTACAGATGGTGGAAAGGAGGGGGGGTTGGTGGTGTGTTGCTCCTGGCCCTTGTCTCTTGGGGTGGATGTAGGGCTGGTAGCGCCGCAGTCATTCTCTACCCCCCAGGGCGGGGATTACATTCTGTACTTGGCCTTGGATGGTGGTTGGGTTGCGGTGAATGCAGGTGCCACCAGGGGGGCGCTTCAACACCCTCATTGGTCTTCCTGAGCCACGCTCCGACGTTGGCCACACATGGGGTTGCCTCTGCACATGCGTGGCGCGGTCACGCAGGGGGTGGGTCTATACTGGCCGGGCCGGGTGACTTCACACACGAACGTGTTTGCCAGCGTGAGTCCCTGGTCGGGGCGCATGAATGCAGAGAAAAGATGAGGATGGGATTAGGAGACCCAGGTGGCTATATTAGTTTTGGGTCCCAGGAATTACTAAGGAGTGGCGGTATCTCTCCTTTTTTCTTTGTGGATTGGACATGGTAGGCACAGTTTGTTTATTTTAGGGGGAAATAAGGCTGGATTTAATCTTATGTGGTCCTATTCAGCTAATTTATACATGAATTCATTTGTGACATTTCATAGGCAAGGTATCCCCTGGTGGTTACTATGTAGCCATGATACCCCCATGGACCTCTCTTTAAAGATGGTGGTGATTGAAAGCAACTGTTTTGTACTCATATGGAAATCCTTATACAAATGCATACTTTATAGAATGGTTTAATACCTTTGCTATAAGTCTTAAGGTAAGCACAATAATTTTGCCCTTCCCCTTTCCTTTCCTGTATGATGGCACTATATCCTAATTATCTTCAGCTGCTGGGTGATTATACCCAGACCTATGATACTGGAGTCAAAGAGCATTGTAAGTTTTTTTTTTGTCAGCATTATCTCTAATTGACATTTGTACAGTATGTAGCTGTCTGAACAGGCAGGGTGGCAGAGGGAGGTAAATGATTAATTTCTCTGACTCAATTAACTGTGTGTCTACGTTTAAGCTTGATCTCTTAAATTATAAATACAAACATTTTTTCAACAAAAATGATAAGGATAGTATGAATTTAATATATACTTATATGCAAAATGTTTTATTTACCTAAAAAATGTAGTTTTCCCATTATTAAAGTGGTATTAAAGTCTTGTTTTTTTTTGTTTAAAAATAACAAACATGTCATACTTACCTGCTCCGTGGTTTTGCACAGAGGAGCCCTTCTTGGGTCCAATGCTCCTGGCGCCTCCCTCCTGCCAAGTGCCCCCACAGCAAGCAGCTTGCTATGGGAGCACCTGAGCCGAGCCACTGCTCTGTGTGTTCATTCAGACATGGAGTCGCTGCTGGCCCTGCCCCCTCTCTCTCCACATTGGCTCACATACTTTTATTGACAGCAGCGGGAGCCAATGGCGCCTGCTACTGTGTCTCAGACATTCAGGAGGGAGAGTCCCGGACAACCAAGGCTCTCATGCAACATTGCTGGATCGAGATGGGGCTCAGGTAAGTAAGGGGCTGAGGGGGCTGCTGCACACTAAAGGTTTTTAATCTTAATGCATATAATGCATCAAGATAAAAAACAACTTCTGCATTTAGAACCACTTTAAAGAGAAAAATGTTCAAACCCACTATGCATTTATTATACATCATGTTCCCAAGGGGCATACTTTGGAGAATCTGGTAAACTTTAAAACATTTTTCACAAAATCAGAAGCATTTAGTTTTATACTAGCCTCTACTAAAGATACAAATAAACATTTCTCTTTCATGTAGAAAATGCATTCAATAATGCATCTTGGGTTTCGACTGTCCAATAATTTTCTATGCTCATTTCCAAGGCTCTATTACTGATGGTTTTTCAGGGCCTATAAGACTGTGACAGACTAGTATTCACATGGCTGAGTAGAGTAAATATGCTTAAATTGAATGTTTTGCCTCACATGCTATTTGTTACCAATAACAGGCATTTTTCTTTCTATAAATCTCACAGACATTTTCCAGTTAGGAATTTAAAAATGAAAAAAAACTTTTACAAGCTTGCAAAGACCAGGTATACCAAATATCAGGCTGTATTTAAATCAATTTCCTTTGGTAAACATTAACTTTAGTTGGGGTCAAATTTAACAGTGTTTTAACTACATTAAGGAGTTTTTTCATAAATTACCTCTGCTTGTATAATCTACTGTGGATTTGGGATACTCTTACCAATGCTGGAGGAGAGAGCAGGCTCACGCTGGAGGTGTGACAGACCAGGTTAAAGTGGAAGAGTTAACAGGCTCATATTGGATCTGTGAGAGTGGGCTGAGCACAGGAGAACCCTGCAGTACACACTGAGAAGTGAGAGGAAGCTGTGAGTGGCTGGGCAGCAGGCGCTGAGCAGTAAGAGATAGCTGTTTGAGGCTGGGCAGCAAGAAGCTGTGCAATGAGAGAAAGTACTGAGGGGTTGTGAGTAATTGGGAGCATTGTGAATGCTGAGGGCTGTGAGAAACTGGAAGCATTGTAAGTACTGAGAACTGGGAGTAAGTGGGAACATTGTAAGTACTGAGAACTGGGAGTATGTGGGAACATTGTGAGTACTGAGGACTGGGAGTAACTGGGAGCATTGTGAACAGTGGGGACTGGGAGTAACTGGGAGCATTGTGAGTACTGAGGACTGAGAAAATTGGAGTATTGTGAGTGCTGAGGACTGAGAAAAAGGGAGTGTTGTGAGTATTGAGGGCTGTGAGTAACTGTGAGTGCTATGAGTACCGTGGGCTGTGAGTAAATGAGAGCACTGTGAGAACTGAGGGCTGGGAGTGCTGTGGGTTCTAAAGGCTGTGAGTGACTGTGAGTAACTGGGAGCATTGTGAGCATGGAGGGATGAGAGTAGGGCTGTATGATTAGCAAGTGGGAGTAGGAAGGGAGGACACATCACACCAAGGACCGTGTGACAAAGAGGAGGAGAAGCAGAAGCCAAGTGCAATGTCTTCAATGAGCAGGAGCAATGGAAAATATCAGGGAGCAGGAACAGGAGAAAGGGACATGGGGGGGATCATGTTATCAGGGTACAAGAGGAGAGGATGCCGGGGGGCATATGTGCAGGGAGCAGGATGAAAGGATTCCTGGGGCCATGTGATCATGGTGCAGGAGGAGAGGATGCTGGGGACTGTGTGTTCAGGGAGCATAAGGAGAGGATGCCAGGGGCTGGGTGATTATGGTGGAAAAGGAGAGGATGCAGAGGGCAGTATGATCAGTAATCGGGACATCCTAAACAGCTAGGGCACAAGCAGTGCTCAGAATAAAATAGATTCGGGAAGAAAGATTAACACTAATTGTAAAATATAGTTCATAATTTTATAGGATTATCCCCATTATATTAGTGGGTACAATGTCTAACAAGAATGGTGTTGTAACTCAGTGCAGATCATGCTCCATATATACATTGATTAAGCATTCATTGGAGGGCAAATACTGCTGTACAAAATGTGAGCAAGTTGTTTCTTTGGAAACCCAGGTCCTGAATATAATGCCGCGTACACACGGTCGGACTTTTCAGCTACAAAAGTCCGACAGCCTGTCCGACAGACTTTCGACGGACTTTTGGCGGACTTTCGACGGACTTGGGGCGGACTTTCTAACGAACAGACTTGCCTACACACGATCACACAAAAGTCCGTCGAATTCTTACATGATGACGTACACCAGACTAAAATAAGGAAGTTCATAGCCAGTAGCCAATAGCTGCCCTAGCGTGGGTTTTTGTCCGTCGGACTAGCATACAGACGAGCGGATTTTTCGACCGGACTCGAGTCCGTCGGAAAGATTTGAAGCATGTTTCAAATCTAAAGTACGTCAGATTTGAGGCTAAAAAAGTCAGTTGAAAGTCCGGAGAAGCCCACACACGATCGGATTACCAGCCAGCTTTAGTCCGTCAGCGTCCGTTGGACTTTTGTAGACGAAAAGTCCGACCGTGTGTACGCGGCATTAGGAAAGAGCTGGCAACACTGCAAAGCATCACCAACTTAAAGCAGTAGTAAACCCGCTGACACTTTTTTTTTTTTATACACCTGTAAGGTAAAAGGCATAATGAGCTAGTATGCACCGCATACTAGCTCATTATGATATACTTACCTTAGAACGAGGCATCGGTACCTCACCTGGTCCACGCCGAGGTAGCTGACATGTTGCCTCGCCGTGTCTTCCGGGTATCGCGGCTCCAGAGCTGTGAGTGGCTGGAGCCGCGATGTTGTCACTCCCGCGCATGCGCGCAGGAGACTTTTTTCCGGCAAGGTCCGGCATCTGCCGGGCTTTCAGCTTAGAATCCCCTGTGCGCATGCACCGCTGCTGTCAGCGGCTCATTGCAAGGGGAATATCTCCTAAACCGTACAGGTTTAGGAGATATTTTTTTTACCTACAGGTAAGCCATATTATAGGCTTACCTGTAGGTAAAAGTTAAAAATTTCACTATACAACCGCTTTCAAAGTGAGTTTTGACTGTATCTGTCAGGTGCTGGCAGGGGCCAGTACAAAGGTGGAGATATGGAGATGCAGGCACAAGAGCAGAGTAGTTGGGTGACAGATAGACAGAGTAGAGGGAAAAGCATTACAGAAGGCAACTGTATTAAATGCATTATTTTCTTTAGTTTTTACAAAGGAAAAGGAGACGTATAGTAATCAAGACTTCATCCTTAGTAACACATCACTGAATGTAATGTAATGTACCCTTGTGACTGACAGAAGCCATTATCCAAAAAAGACTTGAAAAACTTAACACAAATAAATCACCAGATGGCTTACCCCCAAGGGTCCTCAAGGAACTTAGCCAGGTAATAGCCAGGCATTTTCTCCTAGTTTTTAAGGATTGCACAGTGACTGGAATGGTACCAGCTGATTGGAAAACAGCCAACTTGATACCAATATTTAAAATAGGGCAGAGACATATGCCTGGGATATACAGGCCAGTCAGTCTAACATTGAGAAAATGTAAACTTTTAGAGAGGATGATAAGGAACAATCTGTTATCATTCTACAAAGAAGCGAGCTGCCAATTAGATAAAAGAAGGCATATGGATTTGTTTTTTCTGGATTTTGCAAAAGCATTCAATACGGTTCCTCATAAATGTTTAATTTACAAACTGAGGTCTGTTGGCATGGACCTTAGGGTATGTATCTGGATAGAAAACTGGTTACAGGGTGTGTCCAAAGCAGGGTGATTAGAAATGTGCAAAATAATTTGCTTTATTTCATTTTGGATTAATTTGTTAAGTTACTTGTTTGTTTCATCATATTCGTTATGTTAGAATGATTTTTTTTCGAAATTTGTACTGTGTATTAAAATTTGTTTCGTATATTTGTTGTTTCAAATTGATTCATATTTTCAGAAGTTATTTTGGAAGATTTGGATTAATTTATTTTTCAGATGCTTCAAACATTAAGGCTCAATTCACACTGCCGTGACCCCAAAGTGGTGCAATTTTGCATTCCGACTTGATGTGACTTTATGCAACTTCAATGTGACTTTCATTCGATTTTGATGTTTTATGACTTTGACTTTGGGCAATCATTCCAGTACAGAGTGTGACACATATTATTGAAGTCTGGAATCACAGTCAAAGTTGCAAAGATAATACAAAGAAATTACTTCCTTGCGACTTTTGTATTTGTAACATAACAAAAGGCCCAAACAATTGCATCCTTTCATCCTTGCATCCTGCAAGTATAAGCTAGCACTAAGTTCTTTTTTCCAAGGATTAGCTTTGCATTTTTTTTCAGAAGTATTGAAGAGCCCAAATAAGCATCCCCCCCTTCTGCCACCTTCTGCCGCTCTTCCCGGGTCTCCTGTCCCACCGGGAGACCCGAGCCACCAGCAGGCTAGGCTGAGACTCACAGATTCGGCTTTGATACAGCTCTGATCGAGTCTCCGATGTAAAATCCCTGAAGTGACATCACAAAGTAATTTCCGGTTTACTCAGCTGCCATTGGCGCCGATTTTAAAAAGATGACAGTATTCAGAATCACCAATTTTGGCGATCTGAACACTTTTAAGTGTAAAGGAGGAATTTGGGGTCTTTTAGACCCCCGATCCCTCCATAAAGAGTACCTGTCACCACCTATTACTGTCCCAAGGAATGTTTACATGTAAAAAAAAAAACCATCCCCATTCCTGCGTGCTCGCGCAACAAAGAAAACGCGTAAGTAAGTCGCACCCGCAAATGTAAATGGTGTTCAAATCACACGTGTGAGGTATCAACACATTCACCAGAGTGAGAGCAAAAATTCTAGCAAAAGACCTCCTCTGTAACTTTAACCTGGTAACCGTTACATTTTTTTAAAGCGTCACCTATAGAGATTTTTAAAAAAAAATATTTATTGAGATTTGCACAGTACAATAACGTGGAACTTAATAGCTCTGAAGCAAGCTTAAACAGATAAACAATTAAAGTTTGATCACAGGTAAGGAAGGGGGGGCATGGGTAAGGGAGGGGGAAAGAGGAGTATGACAGGGGAGACATATTTACCTGTAAACAATAATATGACATAACATTTCAAAACAAAACAACATATTGAACATTAGTACCTTCAGGAGTGGAAGCAGTTTGCTGTATCTAATTAGTGGTCTTCAGAGAATAGCATAGCTACAATAATATCAGCGGAAAAGGCTACCTGCATTGGACAGAAAAGAATCTTGGGTCACCAAAGATCTTCATGAGGTTGTGGCTGCTCTGAGGTGGTAAGAAAATGGAGGGGTCAGACAGGTTGGACATTTTAAGGTTATCTAGGGAATTGGTGAGATCTCACTTAAGATACCAGTCCATAAAGCAAAATGGTTGCATGAGTTCCTGCAGATCCTTTTGGGTGAACGTGACCTCCATATATTTACAGCATTATGAAAAAAGCGTGAAGTAGAGCGAATGTTTAGTACAATGATGTCCAACCTCTGCAGGTAGAAGAGCGATAATATAGCTTGTTTTACTGCCGGTAGATTGGGTGGTGTTGATTTGATCCAATGGGACATGATAGTCCTGCAGGCAACTAGGAGACATATATGAGTCTATTGTGGAAAGTTCAGTGGTCCCCCTGTTAATGATGGGGAAGAGGGAGGTTCACAACCGAACAGACACAATAGAGGATTTTTTGATATCCGAGTCTTATTGATTTTAAAGATGAAGGTCAGCACAGAGTCCCAGCATGTAGTAATGGTTGGGCATTCCCAGAAATGGTGAAGCAGTGTAGGACATGATAGTGAGCACCAGGGACAGTGCGCTTGAGTAGGGTCTGCTATGTTGATGCGGAATGGGTAGTATGCCCTGTGTATGATTTTAAATTGCGTTTTACACCATGTTTCTGAGATCGTTAGTTTGTGGATGTGTCAGTATCCTTCAAGGATTTTTTCCGGAAGTTCATTATCATTGAAGATGGTAGACCATTTTTGGAATGGTGTGAGATGGTATTTATCAGATTGGTGTGTAATGAGGTGAGAGTATAGGCTGGAGATTGAATAGTCATCTATCTGGAGTACTATGTCTATGAATGACTTTTGAAGGGGATCAGTCTGAGATCCACAACAAGACTGTATATAGTTGAGTAGTTGATGATAAAAGAAGATGTGCGATGATGCAAGGAAAATTCACTTGAGAGGGTTTGGAAGGATTTGAACTTGCCAAGTTTGCCAAGGTACATGGAGGTTATTTTAGTAAGGCCTCAAGTGCACCATTGATCAAAAGCTTTATGCAGGATAGACGGGAGAAACATAGGGTTGCCTTGAATTGGCAAATGGCAAGATGTACTCAATGGTAACCCCAGGAGTCTCTGCACCTCTCTCCAATCAACAATAAAAATTAAAAAGTGTGGCGCTAGAATTTACGTGAAAAAATGAATATAAAAATACAGTGACTACAAATCAGACATTTCGGTATGAACCAACAAAATACTGCGTGAATATACAAATTGATGAATAAAAAGATTAATATACATGTATTGAACAAAGTGTAATAAAACAAGTGTGAACTATAAAGTCCAAATGAGTGTGCAAACACAAGCGAAAAAGTCTGTGACAATGGTGAAAAAATGATGATGGTAAACAGGTATCTCCTGAGCATGCAGGGGGAAGGTTCCGAGCCGGCAACCTGGTGAGTAAATAAACCGTAGATAAACCGGAAGTGCACAGAGGATTGAGATCGGTGCCAGGACCATCACCAGAAACCAAGGAGGCTTACCAGAAAATGTGGCCTGAAATGGCGTATGCCATACAGGTCAAAAAGGCTTGATGACCAACAGGTCTAGGCAAATAATCTGGCCAGATGTCATCACACAGGGAGGAAAGGGATCAGCACGGCTTCCTCAGCGATGGGTACACCATGGACCAGGTAAGTAGTATAGGTAACATGTGAGGGAAAAAACACTCACATAGCATAATAACGTTTGAACTTGGATTTATTAAAATAAAGAGAAAACAAACTCACATTTTCAGAAGATAAAAACAGCATATAATCTTGTAGCGGTAGTTGTGAGGGGTCCACCCGACATGTTTCAACTAAAAAGTCATCATCTGGGGTGTGGACCCCCTCATCCCACCGCTCTATATATAGATAAATGATGAATGATGACCCCCACTGGAAATGTCCGAAACCGGAAGTGCTTCTGACGGCCTTTAATTCCGGTTCAGGGGGTATTAATACACCAAATTAAACCCTGTATATGAGTAAACGTCTATGTTTAGTTCATAAAAACCTAAAATGGGCATAGAATGAACAATAACAGGGGAAAAACGGCTTGGAATGAGACCGGTATGTGATCCGGAACCAAGCCTCACTTTCGTTTCCCCTTATCAAATAGGTGGGAGCGCAGTGACAGCGCCGCGCTCCACCCCCTAAGCCAAGCCTCGTTGTCGTGTTGCGCGATGACGTCACGCGCGAATCACAACAACGGCGGCGGTGCGCTCCACATTTATTCAGCCAAGCCTCTCTTTAGAAACGCCTGTAACTAAATCATGTCCGGTCACAACTCCCCAGGAGGTGGAGCCCGGCTTAGATACAAGACCGGAAGGACCGCTGAAGTGTCAGCAGAGGCGGACACATGCAGAAAAAACTAATGAGAGGTGTATAAGAGCTGAATATGTGGAAATGGATAAAGAAGTTATTAGAAATGTAATTACATTATAAAAAATATTATAAAAGAATATTATAAAAAATCAATATAAAAATATGTGAACAACCGGAGCGTGTTTAACCACATATGAGTATAAAACTAGAGCATAAAATCTACCGGACACTGCCAATAGGGGGCATCAGTACAATCCAAACATACTTAAAACCCCCAAAACACATATACAGTATGAAAAATAATGATAGTGTATATGAAGAATTATAATAATAGTCAGAGAGACGTAAATGTGGTATATTGGATTATATGTAATTCTCAAAAGATGAAGAAAGATCGAAAAATTATTTGTACTTATGCCTGGTTGATAAAGGAGTTGATGTCCCATTCAACGTTAATACCTTGCGGGAAATGGGACCCCAACTCGTATATCTAATATGTCTCTAAGCGGGAGACACCCCTAAGTGTCGACCCCCCCGCCAAGGGGCCGTATACTTGTCTATGATAAGGAATTGAGTGCCCTCAGGATTTCTATCATGACATTCCCTATCATGATAGAAATCCTGAGGGCACTCAATTCCTTATCATAGACAAGTATACGGCCCCTTGGCGGGGGGGGGTCGACACTTAGGGGTGTCTCCCACTTAGAGACATATTGGATATACAAGTTGGGGTCCCATTTCCCGCAAGGTATTAACGTTGAATGGGACATCAACTCCTTTATCAACCAGGCATAAGTACAAATAATTTTTCGATCTTTCTTCATCTTTTGAGAATTACATATAATCCAATATACCACATTTACGTCTCTCTGACTATTATTATAATTCTTCATATACACTATCATTATTTTTCATACTGTATATGTGTTTTGGGGGTTTTAAGTATGTTTGGATTGTACTGATGCCCCCTATTGGCAGTGTCCGGTAGATTTTATGCTCTAGTTTTATACTCATATGTGGTTAAACACGCTCCGGTTGTTCACATATTTTTATATTGATTTTTTATAATATTCTTTTATAATATTTTTTATAATGTAATTACATTTCTAATAACTTCTTTATCCATTTCCACATATTCAGCTCTTATACACCTCTCATTAGTTTTTTCTGCATGTGTCCGCCTCTGCTGACACTTCAGCGGTCCTTCCGGTCTTGTATCTAAGCCGGGCTCCACCTCCTGGGGAGTTGTGACCGGACATGATTTAGTTACAGGCGTTTCTAAAGAGAGGCTTGGCTGAATAAATGTGGAGCGCACCGCCGCCGTTGTTGTGATTTGCGCGTGACGTCATCGCGCAACATGACAACGAGGCTTGGCTTAGGGGGTGGAGCGCGGCGCTGTCACTGCGCTCCCACCTATTTGATAAGGGGAAACGAAAGTGAGGCTTGGTTCCGGATCACATACCGGTCTCATTCCAAGCCGTTTTTCCCCTGTTATTGTTCATTCTATGCCCATTTTAGGTTTTTATGAACTAAACATAGACGTTTACTCATATACAGGGTTTAATTTGGTGTATTAATACCCCCTGAACTGGAATTAAAGGCCGTCAGAAGCACTTCCAGTTTCGGACATTTCCAGTGGGGGTCATCATTCATCATTTAGCTATATATAGAGCGGTGGGATGAGGGGGTCCACACCCCAGATGATGACTTTTTAGTTGAAACATGTCGGGT
Source organism: Lithobates septentrionalis (assembly GCA_037952835.1). Lineage (NCBI taxonomy): Eukaryota > Metazoa > Chordata > Amphibia > Anura > Ranidae > Lithobates > Lithobates septentrionalis. Next base: position 15,710,962 of record JBBDGP010000278.1, on the reverse strand, counting down.
GGACCCCTCACAACTACCGCTACAAGATTATATGCTGTTTTTATCTTCTGAAAATGTGAGTTTGTTTTCTCTTTATTTTAATAAATCCAAGTTCAAACGTTATTACGCTATGTGAGTGTTTTTTCCCTCACATGTTACCTATACTACTTACCTGGTCCATGGTGTACCCATCGCTGAGGAAGCCGTGCTGATCCCTTTCCTCCCTGTGTGATGACATCTGGCCAGATTATTTGCCTAGACCTGTTGGTCATCAAGCCTTTTTGACCTGTATGGCATATGCCATTTCAGGCCACATTTTCTGGTAAGCCTCCTTGGTTTCTGGTGATGGTCCTGGCACCGATCTCAATCCTCTGTGCACTTCCGGTTTATCTACGGTTTATTTACTCACCAGGTTGCCGGCTCGGAACCTTCCCCCTGCATGCTCAGGAGATACCTGTTTACCATCATCATTTTTTCACCATTGTCACAGACTTTTTCGCTTGTGTTTGCACACTCATTTGGACTTTATAGTTCACACTTGTTTTATTACACTTTGTTCAATACATGTATATTAATCTTTTTATTCATCAATTTGTATATTCACGCAGTATTTTGTTGGTTCATACCGAAATGTCTGATTTGTAGTCACTGTATTTTTATATTCATTTTTTCACGTAAATTCTAGCGCCACACTTTTTAATTTTTATCGTTAGTTTTGATCCTGAGTCTACGGGTGTGTTGGCTGCTGTTTGTCATCTTTAGCGCAGCGCTGTACTTAACCTCTGTATATACCTCTCTCCAATCAAGAATCGTGTCCTTGATGAGACACTTGATTTAAGGTGAGGTGGTAGAGCTCTAAGATTCGAGTGGAGGATAGCAGAAAGGGCATGCGGAGAGGCCAAGGCGCCCTCGAGTATAATATTGGAGTATCTAGATTTTCCAGACAACCAATCAAGACCTTGCCTAAGTAGGCAAGAGAGATTGTAAAAACATATATTAGACAAGCCTGCACCACCCTCAGACTTAGGAAGACATAGTGTTTGCAATGCTATCCGTGTTTTTTGTGGGACCATATAAAGGCAGACAGGGCCTTGTGAATTTTCTGTACATCAGAGTGTTTTAATAAAAGAGGTATGGTCTACATTGGGTTGAGTAGACATGCAAATGACACCATTTTAAAGAGGGGGAGGGTTGTCCAAGCTTCCAGCTCCTTCACAATTTTGATTAATAGAGGAGGGTAGCTAAGGCCGTATAAAGAGGAAGGTTCTCTGCCTATATGGATACCCAAATATGTAATGTGTTGGGGTGCCAAGGCAAATGGGGATAAAGACTGCCATTTAGTAGATAGCCATGGGTGGAGTAATACAACTTTGCATTTATCAAAGTTAATTCTAAAGCCAGAGCTCAGTTGAAAGGCCGCAAAAAGTTCTCGTAGTCTGTTAAAGTCTGAGAGAGGGTTGGTGGAGAATAATAATATGTCATCCGTGAATAGGGCAGAACGGAAGACTTGATTGCCCACAGTGATGCCACTGACGTCATCAGATGAGTTGAGTATTCTGGATAGAGGCTCAATAGCGATATTGAAAAGTAGAGGGGAAAGGGGGCATCCCTGCCTCATTCCTAGGGATAAAGTCGGGAGTAACAAGGTGTGCCATTGGGGACGCGTACATTTGCTGTATAAAATGCATGATTGGGCCCGAAAAACGGAAGTTATCCATCACTCGGAATAGCCATGACAAACTAAAGTTGTCAAAAGCTTTTTCGGTATCAAGTGATATGATAGCGACATCCTGATCTGGGTGTGAGTTAGTGTATTCCAGTGCCACCAGAACCCTAAGAATGTTTATGGTGGCGGATCGCCCTGGAACAAAGCCAGAATGGGTTGGGTGTAGTAGAGAGGGGAATAAAGGAGCTAAACGTGAAGCAATTATTTTAGAGAGAATTTTAACGTCCACATTGATTAGGGAGATTGGGCAGTAAGAGCCTGGATGTAAGGGGTCCTTTCCTTTTTTGGAGATCAGTCTAATGTGTGCCTGTGTTCCAGTAGGGAGATAGGGGCCACCATCCCACATGGCGGCAAAAATATGCTTCGGGTGTCAGGGATAAAGTATTTTGTCAATTTATTAAATTCAGCCGTGTAGCCATCTGGACCTGGGGCTTTGGCAGATGCCAGAGGCTTAATAGTCAGCTGGATGTCTTCAACGGAGACGGGAGCATTGAGGGCCTCCAAATGGGTAGACTGATGTTTAGCGAGTAAAGCTTCTGTGGTTGTTTGGTCAGTCAGGTCTGTGGAATATAAAGTCATATAATAGTCTGCAAGTAATTTACCAGGGAGCCAGCCGCGTTTTTTAAAGCAGAGATATGGGTGGGTCACCTTGGCCCTGAGCATAGCTTAGCCAATAGTTTGTCCACCTTGTTACCAAACCTATGAAAATGTAAAGTAGAGTAGGATGTTTTAGCTGCTTCTTGCTGCTCTGCCCATAGGTCAAAATTGGTCAAAATTGCGCTTATGTTATCGGAGGTGCAGTTTAATGTTAGGTGTTCGTGTGCCAAGCGTAAAGCTTCACTGGCCTGCGTGTATTGTTGCCTAGAGTGTCTTTTAAATTGAGTAGTATACAAAATGATTTTCCCCCTTAGAAAAGCTTCACATGCTTCTCAGAAGAGGTTTGGGTCGGTAAGGTGTGCCCCATTCATAGAAGCATATTCTGACCATGCTTCATACAGCATGTGGCGGAAGTCTCCCTTGTCCTCCAGATAGGAAGGGAAATGCTATGTGGGTGAGGGAGAAGAGGGTTTAGCATGTGTCAAGTGTATAATGATGGGGCTGTGATCCAAAATACTCACGTCGCTGATTTACGAGCCGAGCAACGTCGATACTAATGCAGGAGAGGCAAAAAATAATCGATGTGCAAAAAAGAATTGGGGGGGCAAAAAAATGTATATTCTCGATCAGTTGGGTGTGTTAGACGCTATAAATCTACAAAACGCATAGCAGCGATGGACTGTGCTAAAAGAGTAGAGTCAGAAGTTAGGGACACAGAATTTCGCAGGCTGCGAGTTAGATCACTTATGCGGTCTTCCAATGTGGACATAACAGAATTGAAGTCTTTGCCTACCAAGTGTATAGTCTCAGGGGCACTCAGTACCCAATTCACCATGTCTTGAAAAAATAAAGTATCAGGAGAGTTAGGAGCGTATATGTTAGTGATAGCTATGGGGGTTATTTACGAAAGGCAAATCCACTTTGCGCTGCAAGTGCACTTGAAAGTGCATTGAAAGTGCACTTGGAAGTGCAGTCACTCTAAATCTAAGGGGTAGATCTGAAATGAGGGGAAGCTCTGATGATTTTATCATCCAATTATATGCAAGCTAAAATGCTGTTATTTTCCTTGCATGTCCCCCTCGGATCTACAGCGACTTTACTTCCAAGTGCACTTTCAGTGCACTTTAAAATGCACTTGCAGTGCAAAGTGGATTTTCCTTTAGTAAATAACCCCATGTGTCTTTAGTGGCTAAAGTCACATGCAGTGTCATTTTGCGGTCAGTCGAGTCAGTCCATATATCTCTAATAGTATGTCTCAGATTTTTTGTGGAGCAATATAGCTACTCTGGCCTTGCGGCCATTTGCTCGTGAACGTATACATCACCAACCCATACAGTAATTTGCGAAGACGGGTTAAATCATCTGCAGACAGGTGTGCCTCTTGCAGCAGCGCCACATCTGCCCAGAGACGCTTCAAGTGTCTAAGGATTAACATGCACTTACTTGGAGAGCGATGTCCTTTAACGTTCCATGAAACAATCTTTAGGTGATTCCCATCGATTGGAGAAGCCATGTCTGGTGTAAAGGAAAGTAGTGATTTGGAGGCTTACAATAAAGCTTCCCTTCTGACATTGTGCCTTCCATCTGAGAGTCACTAAAGTATTGTATGTCACCTGAGGGCATTCCGGAGAGGGGGAACTTGGTGGTGGTAGTTAATGTTTCACAACAAGTTCAGGTATTAGTCCATGTAAGGATAAAGTGATGCTGAATAAATGGAAGGCAGACAGTCTATAAAAGCTAGAAGAAGCTCTGGAACAATAAAAAAGAAAGAAGGACGGCGCCCTCTAAGTGCAGCATGTATGTAAAAAATATTTATTACAATAGATAAAAACACTCACATTTGAGTTGCTAACAACCAGCATGTAAAGTAGTTTCATCCGCGTGCTCTCGGGGGATGTGGGTGTCACGGGCCAATGGGGGGGGTTCCTGGGATGTGAGTCCTGTGACCTGGGTCCTGGTAGCTGTTCCGGTGGTGCCGAGGGTCCTCAGAGCATAGCCTGATGAAGGAGCATGCATGCTCCGAACGCGAAGCACCGCCCGCCTCACCCCGCTCCCGGAAGTGAAGACGCAGGTCAGCACAGCACTCCACGGAGGATCCATGACCGACATCCTGGCCGCCCGGAGGCTCTGAGGACCCTCGGCACCCCTGGAACAGCTACCAGGGAATGCGAAAACCCAGTTGCTCAGGGATAATTTTAGCACAGAGATTCTTGAGCTGGGTATTGGAGACTGACTCTGGCAGTCCAATTATGCGCAGATTGTTCCTTCTTGAGCGATTTTCCAAACCATCCAGCTTATCCCATATGTCCCTGTTAGAAGCAGATATGCGTGCTAGCACAGCAGAGTTGGCAGTGGATTCATCCTCCAGTGAGGAAATCCGTTCCTCCACGTGTGAGAGTCTCTAAGCCTGTGCCTGGTGCTCAATGAGAAGCTGCTCCAGTCCACTTTGCACTGCAGCATCTACTGTGGCAGTCAGAGTAGGGTAAAAGAGAGTGACTGTGCTATACCTGCAGGAGAGGCAGGATCCATGGCAGTTGCTCCTGACATCGCAGGAGACTGCAGTGTCTCTGTTGCACAGGGAGCAGCCGCCATTTTGGCTGCATCTGCAGCCATGCCTCCCGCAGGTTGTAGCCTGGAGGATACCAGTCGGGAGTATGATCACTCTGACAAAGCGGTCCATGGGGTCCCACAAGGTAGCGAGGATAGAGGGGGGTCTCCCCAATGCTGTAGCAGGCTTTATTGCCCGGTTATGTGAAGCGGGAGCTATGTCTGCTCACCTCCTCCTCATGTGGCGCCGGAACCGGAAGTGGAGATTTTTAGGTACTGTAGTTTGTCACCATTCCATGAGTGTGTGCAATTTCAAAGCATGACATGTTAAGTATCTGTTTACTTGGCGTAACATCATCTTTGACATTATTTGAAAAAATTGGGCTAACTTAACCGTTTAGTTTTTTTTTATTCATGAAAGTGTCTTTTTCCCCCAAAAAAAATGTGTTTAAAAGACCGCTGCTCAAATACCATGTGACATAAAATATTGCAACAATCACCATTTTATTCTCTAGGGTCTCTGCTAAAAAATATATATATATAATGTTACTAATTTTAACTTAACGTAAGCAACACATGTCAGAAATAGGCTTAGGCGTGAAAGGGTTAATATCCCATGACATAAAGAGAATTTAAACATAGTAATTTCCCTTTTACATAAGTGGGAGATTGTTAGTAAATATATCCTAAAATCTGTATTGGGATTTTTAATGCTTCTGAAAAAATTGCATTTCTGATTTTACATTACTTAAATGATCTTCATAAGGTGTCTGACTAAGTAGGCCTGGTTTACTAAGGATTATAGAGAACTAAAATTGGGTGAATTGAACCTAGGCCTGGTTTACTAGTGTGTAAAGTTTCCAAACTACTATATTGAATAAGAATAATAAAACAGGTTATGTTTGTAGAGGTACTGAGATCCCCTTACTTTTATATATAACCAAGCAAGGATACATTTTGAGATTTTAAAGTTCCCCAAATGCATGACTCAAATATTACATTATTAAAACTATGAATAGTATATATATTGTTCAAAGATTTATTAAAACACATGTAAAAAGAGTGCCACATAATCCAAAGTTACATGACTTGATGCCTCCTGTGGCTTCCGCCTCATTGTTGTAGATCTGCAGTTTGAACTGCACTACTCTGCTGCTTGTCTTTTTGGTGGAAGAGAAGCCATACCTGAGGACCTACTGTGAAGGAATCCCCTTGTTTCTGCATAATTTGTTATGTGTATCTGTCTGTGCTTTCTGAAACTCTGCTATATTTTTTCACATATTCTCCATCTCCATATTTCAGAAGGACACCACTGGCATAAGGGAGCAAAGCCCTGTCTTTACCAAGATGGCTGCCTCCACACAGAGACACATCCACAGTTTTGGTTCTATTTTATGGTATCTTTTATGGACCTACATAAAGTATGCTGGCATAAAGGGCAAATAGGGTATATGGAGTACTTTTATCCCAAATAAATCAAGAGGCAAAAAGCAAAACACACTAAAAACCCAGCCTTGACACTTTTTTTTTTCTTTTCATAAATCAGTTTGGATTTGTTTCAGTAGATTAGCAAATTGAGTATACAGTTACCCTGTTGAAATACTGTCTCATGAAAGGACAATACATTGTCTACAGGCATCATCTTTATGAAGAATACATTTCTTTTAGACATTTTTAAATACAATTGTATAATTTAACCATTTTCTTTTTAGTAAAAAAAAGCTGTTTTATATTAATAATGTTGTTGGTGGTAAATGATAGTTTCATTATTGTACCTTCGGTAATGTGACATTTTTTAAAAAGGCAATATGTTATTTAACAAAAAAGATTTTCAAATACTGATTATTATAGTTATTTTAACTTTTTATAAACTTCTACTCTTTATTGTGTATGGAACAGAGCTGTATAATTTTTTATCAAGAAGACATTCATTGTAAGAAAGAAGAGATAAACTGTGAAAAGAAAATCCCCGGTTTTAGGATGAATGCATTGCATTATTATTTAGGAAATTCTCTTCAACGCAAGAAAGCTACAATACCAAAATAACATATTTTTAAATGAGATTAAACACAATTATGTACTAAGCTCCATAATTTTTTAAAGTCCATGCAGTTTATGAACACTAATTTTGTGCATGTGTCCTTTCTCTGGGGCCCCAAAAAATTAAAGAAGAGTACAAAGAGTAGCAAAAGCCTATAGCATAATGGGGGTTATTTACTAAAGACAAATCCACTTTGCACTTCAAGTGCACTTCATTTAGAGGAACCTGTAAATGAGTGACACGGTTGTGTGGGCAGAGTCCCGCATTGCTGCACTATTTAAAATTGTAAATTGCGGGGAGGGAAGGGGGGGATTAGGGTGGAACATGTAACGTGTTCCAAAGGTAAACTTATCTTTTAAATGCTGGGGGCTATGGACAGGATCTGAATAGTCTAAAGCAAGCATGATATTTTATTAGACTAATTAATTTTAGCTTACGGCTGAGCAGAAGCACACCGCAGACCGCAAGCATACTCACATACAAATCACTTCTCATTGTGGGGCATCTACCAGTTTAGCCAAAATGGTCACTCTAGGTGCTCTATTTAAAAATGTTCTATTTCTTTCCTATGATCTTCACCTCCATTTAGTGGCCATAATGTGGCATTGTCCTGATTTCAGTCTTTCAGGAAAATACCACATTATAGTCACTATATAGAGCCAGCATTCATAGGAAATAAAGAAAAAAATGAAATTTCACATTTATTAGACACATTACAGGATTTATTCGTCATAGCTGTGCGAATGCTGAGAAATTCATACCGCATATTTTTTTTTGTGAATAGACGCCTAGATTTTACATCCTAAAATAGTGGAGGTAACTAGAAGCATCCTCACATAGAAAAAACAAAGTAGACTTTACTCAGTGATTGTCTTTTGTGTTACTCACAATAGCAACTATAGCATTTTTTTAATGTCAGTACATGCTTGTATGTAGCTGCAAAATTGCCATCAACACTTCTTAGCCAAAGAACTGAAAGAGGATTGATAAATCACTGTAATTTAGCAATTTGTAGCAATAATGCCTAGCTCACTCTACCCCCATTTAAATAACCTGGTTATTTTATACATTTCAGGCAAAATTTCAATGAATAATCTCTTCTTTATGTACCTACAGAAAAACCACTAACAATGCTAGGATTTTTATTGGTATTGACAGACCACTGCACATTGTTCATGTTATCAGCTGCTCACTTTGTAATTTCAAAACAATGGGCATACATTTTTCGTTTGCTTGTCCTAAATATGGAAGTTTTATTTTTAAAAAAATATGTTTATATACTTCTGTTTAGCCGGAGAGTGGCATACATTAGGTTAGGGAAATCGATATGTCATTGTAATGTTTGTTCTCCACTTTTTAAAATTACAGTGCTCAGTATGAAAATTATATGTACTCTGTATATTTTAAATCTACAGATTTCAGGAAATGTAAAAAGTTTCAATGCTTTTTTTTTACATTTTAATTGAGCTCCCCATAGGTAATGCTTTCCACGATTATGTGGCTGTTGTAAGCACAGTAAGACTATTCTAATCTTGTCATTATTGTAGTATTAAACACATTATTTACTATGTTTATGAAGCCATAACACAATGTTGTCTTTTTAAAGCACCCCTTTAAAATAATAATAGAAAAAAGAAATTTGCCTTTATTCTGTGAGGGATGTTACACAGATCCTGCTGTCAATATCAGTTATTGTCTGTCAGATAAGTTTACATCATTTTAGAAACAAAAAAAGGCCAGGATATGAAACATACTGCATGCATTACTGTAAATAGGAACAATGAAAATTAGCTAACATAAGTGGAATTTGATTTGGACTAAATTCTCATTTTTAAAATAACATAATCCACAAATGAAACAAATGCATACATGCATGAAATTGGTTACTATTGAAAGCATCATAATATCTTAAATGCTGGGGATATACAGTATCTGCCTCAAAGTTATATTGCATTGGAGCTATTAAGATTTTCTATATCTATATCACTGTCTGTCAACAACCAATGCAAAAAAAATATTTGCTTGGTTAACTAAAAACTAATCAGAGAATAATCACAATTTCTTTCATTGTCACCTGCTTTTTACATACATAGAATGTATTAGAGAAGCCATTGGTGCCTTTCATTCCTTTTTAGCCACAAAATGCAAATGTTTACTTTATGAAATTAAGTGAAATGGATAAAGTGAATCACTTCATTCATCCAAATCAACACATTAAAACCCCTTTTTAATTCCCTTGTATAGTACTGTATTAGGTGTGTATACTAAATATAGTTTTACCATATTCACTAATTAAATATTCTCTACATCTTTAATAAATTCAAATCTGTGACATATGATGATGGTGTTTCCGGGAATAGGTGGGGTATGGGATTTGCTCATGGACAAAAGAGTCCAACAATCCGTGTCATTTTAGCAAATGCTGTTTTCAAAAATATATAAAAATAAAGATTTTTAGAGTTCCTGTGTCTCCACAGATAATGGGTAACTGTCATGTTTTCTTTTTGTTTAATTAAACCTATTAATAATAACTAAGACATTCCCTCTGTATTTAGAATTTTCAGTTCAAATATTTTGAAATTAATTTTAACAGGATGGTATTTCAATCTTCCTCCTTACCGTAACATGGCTCAGAGTTTCTATAAATGGTATTGATCCACAGAAAAGATGAAAAGTGATATATTAATGTTTTAAACTATTCTGGCCATAGTAAACGAATCAATAGCAAAGGTAGACAGTAGGATCCAAAGAAATTAGATATAAATATACCAGTTTGTAGAACATTGCAAAGTAAGCACTTTGTCATATTTTCTGCTTAGTTTGACAAGAACTACATTCTAAACATATACCTTTTAAATTATTTACTTCAATAAAAATTAATAACTGCTTTATTGGTATAGATAAACAAAGATATTTCATATCTTTGGAATGTTCCTTAAATTTGTTTTACATCTGCTGTAATGTACTCTAAATATTAATTTCTATTGTAACAAATCGTTAATTGTGAAATGCTCCATTGAGCAAGAACAAAGTATGAAAATGCTTTAATAAAGACATCTGCAATGGATGTGTAGCAATAACTAAATTAATCACCAAGTAGTTTTGTTAAATGTTAATGTGAACTAATTGTATTTTATATAACCAGAGATGAACCATTGCTGGATTGTTCTATGAACTGGAGTGCCCACTTCTTGGCAAAGGTATTACTAAAAGTTGACCTGAACTCAAAAAAGTGAAGATATGCTATGGTATAGAGAATATCTAGAAATACTAACTGTGCCTAAGCAGTATTCTAAAAGATTTACAGCATCTGTTATTTTATTTATTTATTTTTGGCACTTACAGTATATAGCGCCAAAATCTTATGCAGTGCTTTACATGTATATTGTACATTCACATCAGTCCCTGTACTCAAGGGGCTTACAATCTAAGGTCACTTGCTCATATTCATAATCACACATACTAGGACCAATATAGACAGAAGCCAATTAACCTACCAGCATGCCTTTGGATTGTGGAAGGAAACCAGAGTACCTGATGGAAACCCACGTAAAGCACAGTGAGAACATGCAAACTTTAGGCAGGTAGTGTCATGGTTAAGATTTGTTGCATTGAATTCCACCTTAACTACTTTAGCCCCAGACCATTTAGCTGCCTAAGGACCAGAGGACTTTTTCCAATTTGGCACTGCGTCGCTTTAACTGCTAATTGCGCGGTCATGCAATGCTGTACCCAAACGAAATTTGCGTCCTTTTCTTCCCACAAATAGAGCTTTCTTTTGATGGTATTTGATCACCTCTGCAGTTTTTATTTTTTGCGCTATAAACGGAAAAAGACCAAAAATTTTGAAAAAAAATGATATTTTCTACTTTTTGTTATAAAAAAAATCCAATAAACTAAATTTTAGTCATACATTTAGGCCAAAATGTATTCGGCCACATGTCTTTGGTAAAAAAAATGTCAATAAGTGTATATTTATTGGTTTGCGCAAAAGTTATAGCGTCTACAAACTAGGGTACATTTTCTGGAATTTACACAGCTTTTAGTTTATGACTGCCTATGTAATTTCTTGAGGTGCTAAAATGGCAGGGCAGTACAACCCCCCCCCCCCAAATGACCCCATTTTGGAAAGTAGACACCCCAAGGAAATTGCTGAGAGGCATGTTGAACCCATTGAATATTTATTTTTTGTCCCAAGTGATTGAATAATGACAAAAAAAAAAAATTACAAAAAGTTGTCACTAAATGATATATTGCTCACACAGGCCATGGGCCTATGTGGAATTGCACCCCAAAATACATTCAGCTGCTTCTCCTGAGTACGGGGATACCACATGTGTGGGACTTTTTGGGAGCCTAGCCGCATACAGGGCCCCGAAAACCAATCACCGCCTTCAGGATCTCTAAGGGCGTACATTTTTGATTTCACTCCTCACTACCTATCACAATTTTGAAGGCCATAAAATGCCCAGATGGCACAACCCCCCCCAAATGACCCCATTTTGGAAAGTAGACACCCCAAGCTATTTGCTGAGAGGCATGTTGAGTCCATGGAATATTTTCAAAACTTTATGACAAAAAGTGAGGTCTGCAAAATACTCACTATACTACACCCCAATAGCTTGGGGTGTCTACTTTCCAAAATGGGGTCATTTGGGGGGGGGGTTTGTGCCACCTGGGCATTCCATGGCCTCCGAAACTGTGATAGGCAGTGAAGAGTGAGATCAAAAATTTACGCCCTTAGAAAGCCTGAAGGCAGTGCTTGGTTTTCGGGGTCCCGTACGCGGCTAGGCTCCCAAAAAGTCTCACACATGTGGTATCCCTGTACTCAGGAGAAGCAGCAGAATGTATTTTGGGGTGTAATTTCACATATTCCCATGGCATGTTTGAGCAATATATCATTTAGTGACAACTTTGTGCCAAAAAAAAAAAAAAAATTGTCTCTTTCCCGCAACTTGTGTCACAATATAAAATATTCCATGGACTCGACATGACTCTCAGCAAATAGCTTGGGGTGTCTACTTTCCAAAATGGGGTCATTGGGGGGGTTTTGAACTGTCCTGGCATTTTATGCACAACATTTAGACGCTTATGTCACACATCACCCACTCTTCTAACCACTTGAAGACAAAGCCCTTTCTGACACTTTTTGTTTACATGAAAACATTTTTTTTTTGCAAGAAAATTACTGAACCCCCAAACATTATATATTTTTTTAAGCAAATGCCCTACAGATTAAAATGGTGGGTGTTTCATTTTTTTTTTCACACAGTATTTGCGCAGCGATTTTTCAAACAGATTTTTTGGGAAAAAAACACACTTTTTTAAATTTTAATGCACTAAAACACACTATATTGCTCAACATGAATACCAAACATGACATGCTTTACAATTGTGCACAAACGTGCAGTGGCAACAAAATAAATACATTTTTAAAAGCATTTAAAAGCATTTACAGGTTACCACTTTAGATTTACAGAGGAGGTCTACTGCTAAAATTACTGCCCTCGATCTGACCTTCACGGTGATACCTCACATGCATGGTGCAATTGCTGTTTACGTTTGACGACAGACCGACGCTTGCGTTCGCCTTAGCGCGAGAGCAGGGGGCGACAGGGGTGCTTTTTTTTTTTCTTTATTATTTTTTTTCTTTTTTATCTTATTTTTAAACGTTCCTTTCATTTTTTTTTTTTATCATTTTTATTGTTATCTCAGGGAATGTAAATATCCCCTATGATAGCAATAGGTAGTGACAGGTACTCTTTTTTGAAAAAATTGGGGTCTATTAGACCCTAGATCTCTCCTCTGCCCTCAAAGCATCTGACCACACCAAGATCGGTGTGAAAAATTCTTTCCCAATTTCCCAATGGCGCTGTTTACATCCGGCGAAATCTAAGTCATGAAATGCTCGTAGCTTCCGGTTTCTTAGGCCATAGAGAAGTTTGGAGCCACTCTGGTCGCTGATCAGCTCTATGGTCAGCTGGCTGAATCACTGGCTGCATTCTCAGGTTCCCTGTTGAGACAGGAGAGCCAGAGAAAAACACGGAAGATGGTGGGGGGGCATTCCCTCCCACGGCTTGTAAAAGCAGTCTAGAGGCTAATTAGCCCCTAGGATTTCTTTTACATGAAAGCCGACCGCTGGCTGAAAAGAATGATACCAAGATGAAACCTAAACCTGCAGGCATCATTCTGATATAACCACTCAAAGTCGTGAATGGCGTACCTGAAGACAAAAAAATGGTTAGCAATAAAACACAGTAAACAGTAAAGTATAGAAAATTGCATACCTGAAAAGCAAACATGATAAAACATAATAACAATAAAACATTGCAGAATAGAATACAGTAAAAAAGAGCAGAACAATAGAGCGAGAGAATAGAGAGAGAGAGAACAATAAAACTATTTTTTTTTATTGTATATATATTTTTTTTACACTTTTTTTGTAACTAACTTTTATAACTGTAACCGGTTCCAGGCTCGGGTCTCTCAAAATGCGATGGCATCTTGGGAGACCCTGTGAAAGTGTGCCTAGTCTGTGCAATGCTGTACTCACGCTAATACTCAACTAGTGAATGGTAGCGTTCAAAACATTCACCAATGCAAAAACCAGGATTGTCAGGACAGAAGGGACAATAATAGCGTGTGTCACGCCTATATCCGCGCTTGCTGCAGACACAACATCTTTTTTGGGGGGGTTCGTTGGGTAGGGGTACTCGGGAGCACATAAAGAAAATGCCTCTCATGCAGCAGACTGCATTTGGTTGGGGATGTGAATGGGGGAAGTACGGTCGCTGCAGAAGTGGTGGGTTCCCAATTAGGATTGGCGAATGCAGCAGGAAGGGCATTATGGGCACGACGGGCCTGTTTGTCTTCTTCTTGGTGGCAGCGGGACACTACTTGTGCTTGCCACCTCACCAGCTTGAACTGCACTTATGGGCACATCACCAAGTGTTACTGCAGTGCTGGTTTGATTACGACCGGGGTGTACTAGGCCGCTGGCGCTTGCCAGTTCACCAAAATGCTACCAAAAAAACTGTTAGCGATCGCAGGGATCAGGCCTGACTCTGCGAACGCTGCAGATATGCGTTTAGTGTTTTGTAAGTGACAGCGATCAATCGATACTGCACTTGGGTGGGCTGGGCAGGGATGGGCGGAGGGGCAAAACGCAGGTGCTAGCAGGTATCTGGGCTGATCCCACTAACACTGCATTTTTGGGAACCCTAAACTGCTGGGGACGCTAGTATAGATCTGATCGGATCAGATATTGATCCGTTCAGATACTATACCACTAAGGGAGGCGTATGCTGCGTGCGTGGGTGTTAGCGGTACTGGCGCTAATCTGACGCTGCCTGGGGTGACGCATATCACCGCCGGGCGATCAGGGGGCTAAACCTTTATTCGGTAATAAACGGCGGGTGCCCTGACACTATAAAAAATAAACAAACTAATCAGCGTCACCCGTAACAATTATACGGTGATCAGTGGTGAAAGGGTTAATTAGGGGGCAATTAAGGGGTTAAAACATTTATTAGGTAGTAAACGGGGGTCCCTGTCGCTATAAAATGCTGACGGCGAACCTAAATATTTACCTCCCTAACTAGCGTCACCAGTGACACTAATACAACGATCAGAAAAATGATTGCTTAGCGACACTGGCAACAGGGGGTGATCAAGGGGTTAAAACTTTATTAGGTGGGGTTAGGGGGTACCCTAGACCTAAAGGGGGCTAACACTAACTGCCCTAACACAGTAACTGTCACAAACTGACACCATGCAGTCATCAGAAAAAAAAAAACTGCTTGGTGTCAGTGTGACAGGGGGGTGGGGTGATTGGGGGGTGATAGGGGGGGGGTCGGGGGGTAAAGGTGGCTGTTTTGTGTGCCTGGCCTGTTCTACTGTGTGTGTAGTGTTTGTGCACTCACATTGCAGTCTTCTCTCCTCGACGCCGGAATGGAAAATACCGAGCCGAGGAGAGATGACATAATTTCCTTTGCTGCTGTTTAACATACAGCAGCAGAGAAATGATTCTATTGGCCGCGAGGGGGGCCTCTTGCACCGTGGGTGGTCCGATCGGACCCCCCATCCGCGGGAAGCAGATTGCGTATATGTACATGATTCTGCCTGCCCGTGCCACCTTGCCGTCGTACATCGGCGTGAGGCGGTCGTTAAGTGGTTAAAAAAAAGCAGTATACTTCCTGTGCTTACAGTCTCATAGCTAGGAATGAGCCGAACACCCTCCTGTTCGGTTTGCAGCAGAACATGCGAGCAGGCAAAAAATTCAGCAGAACACACGAACACCGTTAAACTCTATGGGACATGAACATGAATAATTAAAAGTGATAATTTTAAAGGCTTACGTGCAAGTTATTGTACTAAAAAGTGTTTGGTGACCCAGGTCCTGCCCCAGGGGACATGTATCAATACAAATTTTTTTTAAAAAACTGCAGTTTTTTCGGGAGCAGTGATTTTTTTAATGCTTAAAGTGAAACAATAAAAATGAAATATTCCTTTAAATATTGTGCCGGGGGGTGTCTATAGTATGCTTGTAAAGTGGCGCATTTTTCCGTGTTTAGAACAGTACCACAGCAAAATGAAATTTGTAAAGGAAAAATTGTCATTTAAAACTGGTCGCGGCTGTAATGAATTGTCGGGTCTCGGCAATATAGATAAAACAAATTTAAAAAAAGAGCACGGGATCCCCCCTCAGTCCATTACCAGGCCCAAAATTTTAAAAAAAATGTGTGGGGGTCCCCCTAAAACCCATACCAGGCCCTTTGTGTCTGATATGGAAATTAAGGGGAACCCTGCACCAAACTTAAAAAAAATGGCATAGGGGTCCCCCCAAAATCCATACAAAAGGGTCTGGTATGGATCTTAAGTGGAACCCTGCGCCAAAATTTAAAAAAAAAGCCATAGGGGTCCCTCCCAAATCCATACCAGACCCTTGGCAGGCTGCAGTAAAAGAGGGGGGATGAGAGAGCACCCCCCTCCTGAACCCTACCAGGTCACATGCCCTCAATATGGGGAGGGTGCTTTGGGGTAGCCCCCCAAAGCACCTTGTCCCCATGTTGATGGGGACAAGGGCCTCATCCCCACAACCCTTGCCCGGTGGTTGTGGGGGTCTATGGGTGGGGGGCTTATCGGAATCTGGAAGCCCCCTTTAACAAGGGGAACCCCAGATCCCACCCCCGTGTGAATTGGTAACGAGGTACAAATGTACCCCTACCATTTCACAAAAAAAGTGTCAAAATGGTAAAAAAGACAAGAGACAGCTTGGGACAAGTCCTTTATTAAAAATAAATAAATAAAAAAGTCCCACGATTTAAGTTCACGCCACCCGACGCACCGAAAAAGAGAAAAAAAAAGCCGCAACCGACACACTTCCATGGGAGGCTCCCACTGTCTGACGCGTCTTCGCTGTGACAGCTGTTATATAACTGAGGGCGCGGCCACCCGGTGACGTAACCGGGTGACCCTGCCCCCTCTGACACACGGGGGTTTCCCCATGGCTTCCCCGTGGCATCAGAGGGGGCGGGGTCGCTGTGGTACTGTTCTAAACATGGGAAAAATGTGCCACTTTACAGGCATACTAAAGACACCCCCCAGGAACAATATTTAAAGAAATATTTCATTTTTATTGTTTCACTTTAAACATTAAAAAAATCACTGCTCCTGAAAAAATGGCCATTTTTTAAAAAATTGTTTGCATTGATACATGTCCCCTGGGACAGGACCTGGGTCCCCAAACACTTTTTATGACAATAACTTGCATATAAGCATTTAAAATTAGCACTTTTGATTTTTCATGTTAGTGTCCTATAGACTTTAATGGTGTTCGGCAGCTTTCAAATTTACCGCGAACACAGCATATTGTTCGCTGTTCAGCGAACAGGCGAACATTGGGCTCATCGCTACTCATAGCTTTGTATCTGTGGAGTGAGATCATTCAAGACACTATGGCTATGGTTTCTACTCATTGCTCTCCTCAATGGAAAGGAAGCTTTACCTGAGGACCAGCAGTGAAAGGATCTCTCTGTGTCTGGTTCTTGCTCATAATTTTTTTGCAATTTCTTTTTATTTAAGAATTATGAGATATTACAAATCTTAAAAACACATAAGAGGTATTTGGAGCAAAGAATGGTAAGGTAAGAGATATCCTAATAAACACAACACGAGTTGTGAGTATACCAGGAATAATGAAGTAATATAAAAACAAAAATAAATAAAATTACTTTTTTCATGAAAAAGGGTAAAGCCCCGTACACACGATCAGACTTTCCGATGGGAAATGTTGGATGTCAGGCTGTTGGCGGAAAATCCGACCGTGTGTATGCTCCATCAGACAATTGTTGGACTTTCCGCCAACAACTGTTGGCTAGCATGTTTTCAAATTTTCCGCCAACAAATGCGTGTTGTTGGATTTTCCAATCGTGTGTTCACAAGTCCGTCAGACAAAAGTCCAAAGTACAAACACACATGCTCGGAAGCAGAAGCGGTCAGTCTTGTAAACTAGCGTTTGTAATGGAGAATTAACATTCGTGACGTGGCAAATTATGAAATCTCCAAATGCAGCGCACAATTCTCTTCTTCTTTAATGGGATAATAATGAAGCTGCCTTTTTTTTTTTTTTTTTTACATTATATTTTTTAAATGTAACTGCCTACTTCCAAACTGTCATTTGAAGTAAAACACATAGCCAAGTATTAGTCTCCACAATTTTTTTATTGTGCATTAAAAAAAAAATAGACATGCTATCTGCCAATAGAACTTAACCAAAAAGCATTCTATGTATCCAAAAATATAGAAAATATACCAAATCAAATCATTATTCAACCAAAAAAATAATATCAAAGCAATAACTCCAAGGCCAATAATAAATAACACGTTATCTCCTCCAATTCTGCAAAGTTGACGAACGGCCGTTCAGAAACAAACTGAAAAGCACGAAATGAAAAGTGTGCACTGAAAAGCGCTAAAAGAAAAACGCGAAAAGAAAAGTGCGAATCAATACTCACCAAACTTCTGCTAACACGAAATTAGCAGAAGGAGCCTAAAGGGTGGCGCAAAAGAGCTGAAAAACCATGTAGTATGTCTAGTATGTCACTATGTTCATAATTGTTGGCCAACATTTGTGTGACCGTGCGTATGCAAGACAAGTTTGAGCTAACGCCCTTCGGACAACATTCCACGGTTTTGTTGTTGGAAAGTCTGATTGTGTGTACAAGGCATAAGGGGGTTAAGTAAAGAAAATGGATGTTAGAAAGTGGATCTCCTGTTCCAACCAGGAAGAATGATTGATCCTGATATACAAAGACATCACATAAGTGATGATTTAAACCTATTTTTCCGTTAAGAGCTCCCAAATAGGAGGGGGAAGAGTTGGTCAGGATTTGGATGTAAAAACAACAGACTTGGGGGGCACACCCTAAAATGCGTTTACATTCAAGATGATGCTGCTATAAGACTGTAAACAGAACACAATAGATTACAGCGCACACATACAAAAATTACATTTAAATCCTGCAAGGCTATTTAAAACACTTGAACATATGCAAAAATATGGGGATTTGGTTACACCATATGGCCATATAGTGCTAAGCCCACTACTGTGTCCATGTACCCCATTATCAGTGGGTCCTACACTATTCATAGAATGAAAGGTCCTGCATCTCAACCATGGGAGACAAACTCATGTTTATGGGAGATCTATAAGGACTCCTCCTATAACACAAATCGACACTAATAATAGGGCGTACACACGGTCGGACTTTGTTCGGACATTCCGACAACAAAATCCTAGGATTTTTTCCGATGGATGTTGGCTCAAACTTGTCTTGCATACACACAGTCAAACAAAGCTGTCGGAAAATCTGATCATTCTAAACGCGGTGACGTAAAACACGTACGTCGGGACTATAAACGGGGCAGTGGCCAATAGCTTTCATCTCTTTATTTATTCTGAGCATGCGTGGCACTTTGTCCGTCGGATTTGTGTACACACGATCGGAATTTCCGACAACGGATTTTGTTGTCGGAAAATTTTATCTCCTGCTCTCCAACTTTGTGTGTCGGAAAATCCGATGGAAAATGTCCGATGGAGCCCACACACGGCAACAGACCTGAAGGGTCTGGTATGGAATTTAAGGGGAACCCCATGTCATTTTTTAAAAAAATTTTGGCTGGGGGCAGTGGTTCAACGTCCCCTGGACAGCCAGCCACCAAAAAATGAGGTGTCTGCTGGCAATACAATGAGGGGACCTGCAAATTTGGGGGATCATGCCATTTTAAACATGAGTTCTCCGGTTGCGATGGATCCCATCCTGTGTCATGCTGTTTTAAAAAAAGGAAAGGGACGGGCTGGGGAGTTTGGTAACAAAAGGGACAGCACCAGTGAGGGTGGAAAGGATGCAATTTTTTCTAAATAGGTATCCAGATCAGGAGGCCGCACGGCTGTTGAGGGAGGAATTTTCGGAGGGCTTCCGTATCCCTTGCTCATTATCTACCATCCCGTCGGTAGCTAAGATTTGCATTTGGCATTGCTTCATCCTGGGGTGGTTGGGGAAAAATTGGGTAAGGAAGTGGCACTAGGTCGCATGGACGGGCCTTTTCTGGAGCGCCCTATTGAGGAGTTGGTGATTTCCCCTCTGGGAGAGGTGTCCAAAAAAGAGCCGAATGAGTTTTGGTTAATATACCATCTGTCTTTCCCAAAGGGTGAATCGGTCAATGATGCGATCGACCCTGACGCGCATGGTGTCGTACACGTCCTTCGGTTCATCCAGACAGTTTTTGGCTGTTGGGATGCTGCTGTCAAGGGGAATTTTACGTTGATTGTTGCTTGCCTATGGGTTGCTCCATTTTGTGTGCGTTGTTCGAAGCATTAAGCTACTTTGTGGAATGGGTGGTTAGGGACGTTACAGGGCTGAATTCCATAATTCATTACCTCGATGACTTCCTCTGCGTGGGTCCTTGGTCGTCTAATGTGTGTGCGGTGCTGTTATCCACATTGCAACACATGGCGGGAGCATTCGGTCATCCACTGGTGGAGGACAAGATGGAAGGCCCGACCACCACTATCAGCTTCTTGGGCATAGTCATTGACTCAGAAGCCATGGAGTGTCACTTACTGGAGGAGAAGTTGGGAGCGCTTAAGATGGAGGGATTTTAGGGCTACAGAAGATTCAGCTATGGAAGCTGCAGTCTTTAGTGCCGGTTCTCACTTGTGCGATGCGATTTTGATGCAAATTATTTCATTGCGTGTTTGATTATTACCAGCGCGATTGTATTGCGAATTCAATGCGAATTGTATGCGCTTTCAATGTAAATTAGGCACAGATGCGATTTGTGCTCAGGCCAATCGAAAAGGCAAGAAAAAAATGGGTGTTAACTTCTTGTGCTCTTCCTTGTTTTCCTTTGTGGGAGAGTATTGTCGTTGAGGAGTGTGGTTTGTCTGTGAGTAGTCAATGAGGATTTTGATTTTTGATCATTATGTTTCATCAAATGCCGTTGTTCATAGCAGCAGTTATGATCCACTGACCACCAACCCCACTGTCCACCAACGCCACTGTCCACCAATGCCACTGACCACCAATCCCACTGACCACCAACCCCACTGTCCACCAACGCCACTGTCCACCAATGCCACTGACCACCAATCCCACTGACCACCAATCCCACTGACCATCAACCCCACTGTCCACCAACGCCACTGTCCACCAACGCCACTGTCCACCAATGCCACTGACCACCAATCCCACTGTCCACCAATCCCACTGTCCACCAACCCCACTATCCACCAATGCCACTGACCACCAACGCCACTGACCACCAATCCCACTGACCACCAACGCCACTGACCACCAATGCCACTGTCCACCAATGCCACTGACCACCAATCCCACTGACCACCAACCCCACTGTCCACCAACGCCACTGTCCACCAGCGCCACTGTCCACCAATGCCACTGACCACCAATCCCACCAATCCCCCTGTCCACCAACCCCACTGTCCACCAACGCCACTGACCACCAATGCCACTGACCACCAATGCCACTGACCACCAATCCCACTGACCACCAACGCCACTGACCACCAATGCCACTGACCACCAATCCCACTGACCACCAATCCAACTTTTGATCGCTTTTCTCCTTTTTACTAGAACTCTTTCCTATTACCATTTTATTTGATTTTGTGTATGGGCTTTAGCCTGTCACTTACATTGAATTTGTGGTTTTATTCCTTAGTTTCGATAAATTGCTTTGGCTGCTTGGTACACGTTTGGAGTATCAGAACACAACCTTTCGGAATAGTGTAGAGCCAGCGGAAAGGTTGCTTGTTACATTAAGGTAAATTTTATAGATATACTTTGTGTGTGAAATTTTATGCTATACACCATAGTAAGCTATAGTAAGGAATGCTAAGAATGCAGACAGATATGACAACAAAATTGTTTTCCAAAAAAAGTATTTATTTTTTTATTTTAAAAAACGTAATACGTAATTTTTTTGGATTACATACTTGGCATGAAATATTTTGGAAACAATCCAGCTCCCTCTGACTCTCTGACCTCCTCTGACTCTCTAGCTTTCTAACTTCCCCTGACTCTCTAACTCAATATGACTCCCTTACTTCCCCTGACTCTCTAACTCCCTCTGACTCTCTGACCTCCTCTGACTCTATAACTTCCCCTGACTCTCTAACTCCCTCTGACACTCTGATCTCCTCTGAATCTATAACTTCCCCTGACTCTCTAACTCCCTCTGACTCTCTTACTTCCTCTGACTCTCTTACTTCCTCTGACTCTCTTACTTCCTCTGACTCTCTTACTTCCCCTGACTCTCTAACCTCCTCTGACTCTCTAACCTCCTCTGACTCTCTAACCTCCTCTGACTCTCTAACTCCCTCTGACTCTCTTACTTCATCTGACTCTCTAACTTCCCCTGATTCTCTTAATTCCTCTGACTGTCTTGCTTCCTCTGACTGTCTAGCTTGAACGTAACTGAACTTTAATATTAAGTTACAAAACTTTAGTAACTCAAACTCTATCTCTCCAACTCATCCTCCCTGTCATCTCCAACTCTCTCATCCTCCCTCCCTCCCTCGCATCTTCATCTCCACTTTCCCCCTAATCTTTGTTCTCTACATCTCTATTTCCCTGAGCCATTCAAAATATGATAGCATTTTGGAATACACTATTCAAAATTATAAAAAATAATTTAACAAAAACATAACGCTAACAAAGAAAGTATCAATTTTCAACATGAAATTGGTAGCGGCATTAGTAGGTAGTCATCTACAAATTCAAGAAACTTGGTGAACTATGTTCATCAGGCTTGGTGTGCCGTTGTAGTGTTTCTGTTGAAGAGCTTGGTGGTGTTAGCTGCAAGGCTTCACCTTGTGTTGAGGGATATTTCCTCAATAACACAGGTGGGGATATCTCGTTATCTGGTGGTACACTTGGGGACCCATATTGTCGATAGGGTGTAGGCATGTTTGAGGCTACTTCAAGCGATCGATTGTGATATGGATAATGACTTGGAATTGTCAGTTTCTGCTGTTTCATTGCTCTTGTTACAGGTGGAAATTGATTTGCCGCCACGGACGGTATTTGCTCGTAGAGCTGTACTGGTCTGTTTTGTGTCGGGACATGGTAAGATGTTGAGTCAAGTGGTCTCATATCCATTTGTCTGCTAATATCCGTGGTTCTACTTGGGGGTGAAATTACTGAGGCAACAGGTGAAGGAATAGGATATGGGATTCGTGATCTGGGGGTCTCATAAATGCTAGAGGGTTCTGCAAAACTAGAGGGATAAGGGTTTGGTGCAGTGTTTGAGGCAGAAGAAATGGGATTAAATATTTGAGGACTAGGAATGTCGTGCATTGGCACAGAAACATGGCGTGGCACAGTGAATGAATGGATGCAATGTTGCACTGCAATCCTCATAGTAAAGTAATGGTCTGGCAAGAACTCTTTGAGAAGCGGCACCAGCCTAATGGCAAACATAGTGTGAGGGCATCGCTGGGCATCGATTTGTTCAGTGATACCTGACACTATGTTTAGTAATTTATTGGTCTGGTCCTGGTCTATAACCTGTTCTGCTGCCCTGCTGCTTTTCTTCCTGCGGGAAGCAGATGCTTGCCTTTGCCTTCTGCTGGACGGTGTCGAAACATTCATATCCTCATTATCCCGCTCCTGAGCAGAGGACTCGTGTGCCTCGATCAGCTCACCCTGGAGCTCTATAGATGAATCCTCCTGATTTGTACAAGCAAATGATACTCCTTCATCATCGTCAACACTAGGAGCATGCACCTCCTCCTCCCCCTCCTCCTCCACCTCCCAACTTGCTTCCGTGCTGCAATACAAAAAATTAAAATTGGAACTCTGTTATGAAATAAAAAGTATAGCTGATAGGGGGAGAAGTAAAGGTTAGGTTTAGGACTGCTTAATTAGATATAGATGGTAGAGTGACCGATTCATGCATCATAACTTACTGCCTCAATTCTAGTACTGGCTTCAAAAATCCATGTATCTGGCGAAGACATAGGGGCACTTTAGGGGGGCACCAGACCCACTCCTTGCTTCACGCTGCAGTCTCTGGTGTCTCTGAAGTGTGTCCTTGAGGCTCCTCCACCTAGTGCATATGAGTCCTTCTGTAATAAAAAAAAACATAACTAATTTATTTTATAATTTTTTCAGGTACCTAGCAACTGGAAATTCATTTGCCAGCTTACACTACGAGTTCAAATTGGGAAAATCTACGGTGAGCACAATTGTGCGTGACACCTGTATCGCCATCTGAGAGGTCCTAAGAGATGTGGTCATGAGAAAACCAAACAAAGAGGAATGGAACACCAAAGCTGAGTTGTTTTGGGAGCACTGCAACTTCCCTAACTGTGTTGGTGTATATTATTTGAAAATTGATCAGTTCTTATGTACTGATGGTCTATCTCATTTCTTGAGGTCCTGCAATGCCAGGACAGTACAAATACCCCCAAAATGACCCATTTTTGGAAAGTAGACCTTCCAATATATTTAGTATGCATTAATAGAGGCATTGTGAATTTTTTTGTCATTTCAATTAAGAAATAAATAAAATGTGTTTTTTTTTTGTTTGCAAGATTGTCATTTTAACAAGTTTATTTTCTCACAAACAGCATAGATATACTTACAATTACATGCAAAAACACATTCTGCTATGCCTCCCAAGTATGGTAATACCAAATATGTGAGATGTTTTTCACAGTCTATGTCAGGAACATTCTGGCCATAGAGCAGCTGAAGTTCCGAAGCGCAGGCATGTACCCGACAATGTATTTTGTGTATCCAACAAATCAGCCAATTGTGTCAAGGACAATGTACTGTAATGGTTGCCACTATACGAATGGTCAGGGAACATGGCTTAGTGTAGTCTCACCTATAGCAGTCCCAGTTCATATAAGCCAAGTGTGGCAGACCTAACAGGGACAGGGGCTTTTCGAGGGAACTGCATTGTAGCCTCTTGCCTACTGATTGTGGGCCCTGGATTTTGAAGGGGTTCTATTCTTTGGGAGGTGTGTGCCTGGGGGACCTTTGGAGTGGTTTTGCTTCAGACTTGGGTTCGTGTCTCCCAGAAACCCACAGACTCTGGGAATCTGGGACCTGAATACAGATTTGGGGACTCTGTGTCCAAACCAGCAATGACTGCTTCAACCCCTTCCTAGTCACAGACTCTAAGAAGATTAAAATCAGCTGCAAGCGAGCCAACATTTTAAAAATCAAGATGACATGGAAAACAGGCTATGCCGTAGTAACCTGTGTTTTATTGGATTGCCTGAGGGAGTAGAGGGCTCCGACCCATCTGCCTTTCTAGAACATCTACTGATTTCTACATTTAGTTGGGAGGCCTTCTAACCCATTTTTGTGGTGGAGAGAGCATACCGCATGACTGCAAGACCTTTGCCCCAGGGAGTGCCTCCTCACACTTGCCATTAGCAGAGGTCCAAGGCCAGCGCAAGAGTTTCACGGAAGCCAAGCGATGCTTCAGAATTCAACACCTTAAGTACTCCATGCTGTTTCCTGCTCATCTTTGGGTGGAAAAAGATGACTGGGTACACTTTTCTGAAGACCCCAAGTTGGTTCTGACCTGGCTGGTACATTGAGTGGCGAATAAAGAAACAGCTGTCTGACTTTCTTGCATCTATTCGGTGGTTTGTGAGTAACTAAGAATGCCTCTCATCTTCCACATTACCACTACTTTTGGGTCTCGGATCACAGGGACCGTGGTTAAGAATGGACTCCCTTACCCCTCCTCTTTTCCTGGTCTCTCTCAATTTGCCCCCTTTTTCTTCTCCCCCACTCAGTGTTCTTAACAAACAATACCTTAAAGTGGTTCTGTCTCCAACAGACAAATCCCACCTCTCCAGTGTCCCAGCCCACTCGGTGGAGGTGGAGGAGCTCCCAGTCCAATAGCTACCCCATGCCTAAATGCTCTGGACTCTCTGTCCAGTTTCGAGGACTCGGGCACCTCACAGCCTGACATATCTGCTTCTGAGACACATACAGAATAACCTGGCTCCTCTTCTTACTAGAGAGGAGCTGGAACACTGGCCCTCCTCTCTGAAAAGTGGACGAGATTAGGGAACATGCCGTCTCCACTGTGACTAGGGTCTCTAGGGTCTAAACTTTGGAAGCTGCTCAATCTGTGCAGGAGACTCGCTTATCAGCCATGAAAGCTACTATACAACTCAATCGCAATCATCTTACACAGCTACAACTGCATACAGAGGATATTGAAACCACAGGAGAAACAATATTAGGCTGCAAGGTCTGCCAGAAACCACTTGCGCAGCGGACCTCCTGCCAACTGTGACAGCAATTTTTAATAAATACCTGGATCAGGAGCCTTCTGCTGCAATATAGAGATAGATCGAGTTCATAGGGAGCTCCCAAGAGATGTTCTGTGCAGAGTTCATTACTACAAGGAGAGGTAAAAAATCTTAGAGCAAGCTTGGCACCAAGGTTCTATAACGTTTGATGGGACTGTGATCCATCTCTTTTCAGACCTGTTAAAGATTACACTAGATTGAAGGTACGTAAGCTTCTAGCGGTGATCCAGGATGCTGGGGCCATCTACAAGTGGAGTTACCCTTTTCATATTCTTATCAAGAAAAAGAACAGCCAATTCACCCTACACTCACCTGGATCATCTCCATGTTCTTTTTTGTTTTCTTAGCTCATATCAAGTACCGGTTCCTGACTGGTTGGACTTTTCTCCTCGGAGATTTAGAGTCAGCTTCTGCTTCCAACATATTACCTCCACCCAGCCCTCATTGCCTCTTCCAATGGATCCAGAACTTTGGCTGAGAAACTCTGTACCCAGACTCTATAGCTTTTTGGTATACAGGCATATCTGTCTATGTGTATAGAGGTCATTCTTCTTTGAAACTCCCAGCTGGAGCCACATGTTATTCCTTGTGGAGTTTACTAGAGTTTCATTTTCCTGTTGCTTTGTGTTTCTGTTTTCTGTCTCAGGGATCTGTGCATGGAATGACATGCACTCAGCTAGTTACATTGTCTGATCTACCTCCACCAAAGGTAGTGCAGGGGGTAATTATGGTTCTAGGTATTTAGATTTTGTTATTCTGTATAATTTTTTGTGGGTCCCTGAGGACCAAGGAGTCTATCTACTTTTTCTGTTGGGAGCCTGGAGTCCTGCCCTGGGTATTGGGACTTAGTGAACAGACTTGGGGGAGATGGCCTATTGGCCCATTTGTGTTTACCCTGCATTCCTCACTTTTCAGAGTAGAACACTTATACATGGCTTGGGAGACTGACTGAAAGGGCTCTATTGGGATGTGTGATGGGTCTCCACTTGGGGTTCCTGGAGGTGTGGTCTGGTCTTGTTCTGGGGAGGAGCACAGTGATCTTCTGGGGTAGATGGGTGGCCAGGTAGGCCGACAACATGGAGGTCGAGGGGGTGGTGCCTTGTTTTCTTTAATCACTACAACTGATGTTGTTCGGGAGGCTGGATGGGGAGGCATCATGATAGGGGAATGGGCTGAGGCCCCATTCCAATAATTCTGAAGCTACTGGCACACCCCGCATTGTGGGTATCTGTCATGAAAGACATCCCGTTAACACAGTTGCCGACAGAAGATCTGTGCACAGAATTCCTGTCAATAGAGCCAGTGGGCTCGTGCAGGTGCGAGCGGGCACACGGGTGTGCGCGGGTGCGCGCAGACGCGCAGTGTGACAGCGCTTGGTGCCAAGAGGCCTATTTAAAGGAGCCTGTCAGCATGCTTTCTTGCTGTACCGGTCTACAGCATTTCCTGTGACCCTAAGCTACCAGTATACCTGCCTACCTGATTCCTGTCTACCCGGCCTGCTCCTGACTACTCCTGTTTGCTGCCAGTCCCTGACCCCGGCTCGTCTGACTATTCTCCTGCCTCTTCCTATGGTTTGTTTGCTGCCTGCCTGTTGCCGACCCGGTCTGTACTCCGACTACCCTTCTGCCTCCGTCTGGTACCTGCTCTACCCGCCAGTGTTGACCCGGCCTGTCTGACCCCGCTATTACAGTCTGCTGTTCCAGTGCTCCAGTCAAACTACAGAACACCTCCTCACTGACTGCTGTTCCTGAGTTCCTGCTGTCTACAGAGCTTCTCCTCATAGCCAGCTCTTCCAGTGTTCCTGTCTAGTTCCAGTGCACCTCTTTACAGTCTGCTGTTCCAGTGCTCCAGTTGAACTACAGAACACCTCCTCACTGACTGCTGTTCCTGAGTTCCTGCTGACTACAGTGCTTCTCCTTACAGTCTGCTGTTCCAGTGTTCCTGCCTAGTTCCAGTGCTTCTCCTTTCAGTCTGCTGTTCCAGTTCTAATGCCAAACTACAGAACACCTCCCGCTGTCTGCTGCTGCTCCAGTGAACCTGCTAGCTCTCCTTCAGCCACATCAGAGGTCCGGATCAGCCCTTACATCTGCCACCTGCCAGGCGCTTGTGGCCGCCTGTGCTCTTGAGTCCCTGATTCCTCTATCAGGGGTCCCTGAGCCAGAGGCATACGAGAGGCCACTCCCTGCATTCTGGGCTCCACCATCAGGTATGTGACAGTACCGGACAGCCATGTCTGAGCCCACGCAGGGAGCCTCTCCCATGGACAAGCTCTGCCGCCATCTTGCCGGACTTACTCAGGCAGTAAAGAGTCTACAAGAGGGCTATACTCAACTGGAAGGCCGAATCCAAGCCCCAGCAGCATCCACACCTCCTGCTTCTGGAACTTCTGCTGCACCCACAGTGGTGATGATGCCGCCAGAACCCAGGGTCCCCATGCCTGAAAGATTCTCGGGCAACTTGAGTAAATTCAGGACTTTACGTAATTCATGTGAACTCTTTTTTGCCCTTCAGCCGAGGACTTTTTCTCTGGAAGCCACCAAAGTGGGGTTCGTTATTTCGCTGTTGCCAGGTGAGCCCCAGTCCTGGGCCCATCGTCTTATGGAAAAGAAGGATGCCTCACTTGATACCTTGAGCACCTTCTTTCAGGCCATGTAATTACTCTATGAGGACGCACAGTTAACCACTACTGCAGAGGCAGCTTTGCACACCCTACAGCAAGGCTGCAGACCTGTGGAGGACTACGTGTCGGAATTCAGACGTTGGAGTTCCGACACGAATTGGAATAATGCTGCCCTAAGGTACCAGTTCCGTATGGGCCTTTCGGAATCTTTAAAAGACGAACTGGCCCAGGTGGGCATTCCAGAGTCTCTAGAGGCCCTCATTGATCTCTCTATTCAAATAGACAGACGCCTGAGAGAACGGCGTACAGAGCAATCCTCTGGTCCTTCTCGTCCTGTCTGGATGTTGCCCCGTGTGCCTAGTTCTTCCCACTCTGTCTCCCCAGTTCCGACCACTGCTGCCTCAGATACTCCGGAACCGATGCAGTTGGGCCTTTTACACCCCTTCACTCACTCCTGAAGAGCGTCAACGCCGTCGGGTTGGTAACCTTTGCCTGTACTGTGGGGAACCTGGACATTTTGTACGAACATGCCCGGCAAAGGTAAGTGCTTTTCTATTTCCCCTGCTCTTACCCCCGCTGTACCGAATAACGTTTCTCATCTAGCTGTTCCTATTCTCTTACAGCTCCCAGGAGGGAATATACCAACCAGCGCTATAATTGATTCCGGGGCCTGCAGCGGCTTCATAGACTTGTCCTTCGCCTCCAGACATCACATTCCCCTTCGGCCCAGAGTGAAAGGACTTTCAATATATTTGGCCGATGGCTCTACTCTCAGATCGGGGCCAGTAACCCAGGAGACTGTACCTCTGCATACCATCATTGCCGGCACTCATCAAGAGTTACTTTGTCTAGATGTCATTGAGTCTCCTCTATTCCCTATCATACTAGGCATGCCGTGGCTGAAGGCCCATAATCCACAAATTTATTGGACCTCGGGGAAGATTGAGTTCCTATCCTCCTACTGCCATCAACACTGTCTATCTGAAGTCACCGATGCCCCGTCTCCCCTACTATGCATGGAAACATACGCTGAGATCTGTCAAGCTGTACCTAAAGCTTACCACAGCTTTCTGGATGTTTTCAGTCAAAAGGGTGCTGAGTCTCTTCCTCCCCACCGGCCATACGATTGCCCAATTGAATTCCTTCTAGGGGCATAAATTCCTTTTGGAAATTTTTTCCCTTTATAAGAACTAGAACTAGGAGCATTAAAGACTTATATTGATGACAACCTAGAAAAAGTGGTTATCCGACCCTCCACGTCCCCAGCAGGAGCAGGAATTTTCTTTGTGGAGAAGAAAGCCCATTCTCTACGCCCTTGTGTGGCTTATCGGGCACTTAATAAGATCACGATTAAAAAACTATATCCTTTGCCCTTAGTGCCAGAACTTTTTCAAAGACTGGGGTCTGCAGTAGTGTTCACCAAGCTAGATCTTCGTGGTGCCTACAACCATTCGTAAGGGAGATGAATGGTAGACTGCCTTCCGTACTCAGTTTGGGCATCTTGAATATTTAGTCATGCCTTTCGGACTTTGTAATGCTCCTGCTACATTCCAACATTTTGTGAATGACATCTTCAGAGACTATCTTGATCTGTTTATTATTATTCACTTAGATGACATCCTAATTTTTTCTTCCTCCTTAGCTGAACATTGTGAACATGTCAGAAATGTTTTAACCCGACTTCGACTGCGCGGCCTCTACGCCAAACCCGAGAGATGTGTCTTTGAGCAAGAGAGTATCCAGTTCCTTGGCCTAATTATCTCTGTGGAGGGCATTAAAATGGACCCTCAGAAGGTTTTCGCCATTCTGGACTGGCCCACTCCTACTGACAAGAAGGGAATGCAACGTTTTGTAGGGTTCGCAAATTTCTACAGGAAGTTCATCAAAGGATTTTCCACCATCATTTCTCCCATTACGAGGTTAACCAAGCAGGGTCTTAAATTAAAAATAAGTAATTGTGTATGCGCTAGGTAAAAATAAATACCGTGATAAAAATATAGATAACACTAAAAAATAATATCGTAGCGTAAAATCTATAAATCACGTTAAAAATATACAATAATAATCAGTGCCATTCATTTGTGAAAACCAATAAATGAATATATATAAATAATCTATAAATCACGTTAAAAATATTCAATAATAATCAGTGCTATTCATTTATAAAAACCAGTGAATAAATATATATAAATACAACATGCAACATGCAAAACGTGAAAAATCCAAGTGATGATGAAAAAAATTAATATTATTGAAGTGTCCAAAAATTCAATAAAAATAATCAATAAAATATGGTATATAAAGTGCAGGCATTAGTGTCCAAAAAAATATATATAGGCATTCCTCATGTTCTTCCTATATGGTGTGCAAAATATGGCATGCTTTGGTGCCCTCCAGTGACCCTCAATAGCTCATGCGCTCACCTCTGAGCGTGTGACACAGTGATTAAACAGTGTCTATACACGCAGTAGAGCCACTCCTGGGCTCATATAGGATCTGTTGGGAATGATCTGCACCTCTCTCAGATAATCATCAATGGTAACATATGTAGGAAAGAAAGAAACTCCATAGTGTAATACCGTCATAGATTTATTAAATAATAAAACCACTTCTCTCGAGGAGGGTACTCACAAGGTATGGGTGCGTCAGTGCACCATCCTATCCATAGTGTAATACACAGGGATACAGGAACAAATGTCTGGCGTGCGGTCTTAAATTCCATTGGTCTACCGAAGCTCAGGCGGCCTTCACAATGCTGAAAGATCTGTTTGTCTCAGCCTCAGTCTTAAAGCACCCTGATTCTACTTTACCATACATTTTGGAGGTGGACGCCTCAGAGATAGTGGTTGATGCAGTGCTTTCCCAGAGACAGGGGCCTAGGGCTCTTCTGCACCCAGTCGCTTTTTTTTCTCGCAAACTATCTGAAGCAGAGAGGAACTATGATGTTGGCGATACAGAGTTGTTAGCGATTAAAGCCACACTTGAGGAATGGCAATATCGCCTAGAGGGAGCAGCGCATCCAATTCTTGTTTATACAGATCACAAGAATCTGGAATACTTAAAGACTGCCAAGAGGTTAAGACCATGTCAGGCCAGGTGGGCACTTTTCTTTACCAGATTTTCATTCCACATAACCTATCGTCCCGGGTGGAAGAACACCAAGCCCGACGCGCTGTCACGAATGTACAGCGGACCTGAAGCATCTTCATCTTCAGACACCATCTTGTCCTCAGGAAACTTTCTCTTGCTCCAAGGGGATCTACTTTCACAAATCAAGCAAGCCTCCAGGGGCTCCTCTGCTCCACCTGATACAGCTCTACAGGCCAGAGATGATATTCTATGGTTTAAGGACAGGATCTTCAAACCCCTGGAGATGCGAGCGGCGGTTCTTAGTTCCTGTCATGACCACATGTTGGCCGGCCATTTCAGCGTGCACAAGACATCTGAACTTCTTCAGCGCACGTTCTGGTGGCCGCAGTTAAAGAAGGATTGCAAGGACTATGTGGAAGCATGTGCCACCTGTATTCAAAACAAGGGCAGCAAGTCTAGGGCTTGGGGTCTGTTAAAGCCACTACCTGTCCCGGAGAAGCCATGGAGGATGATCTCCATGGATTTTATTGTCGAGCTGCCACCTTCTGAAGGCTACACTACAATCTTTGTAGTGGTGGATAGATTATGCAAAATGGCTCATTTCTTACCAATGAGAGGTACACCCACTGCTGCTGAGACTGCAAGGACATTCATCAAGGAAGTGGTGAGGCTTCATGGCATCCCTGCAAATATCACTTCAGATCGGGGGGTGCAATTTACTTCCAAGTTTTGGAGGGTGCTTTGTGGGTCTCTGAAAATTGACCTTTCTTTTTCCTCTGCCTATCACCCTCAAACAAATGGCCAGACGGAAAGAACAAATCAGACGCTGGAACAGTATCTGCGCTGCTTTTCTTCTTTCTCCCAGGATGATTGGGCTCCGCTGCTTCCACTTGCTGAATTTGCTTATAACAATTCTGTTCACTCTGCCACGAAGCAATCACTGTTCTTCACAAATTATGGTTTCCATCCTCTGTTCCTGTCTAATAACATTCCGGAGTGCCCAGTACCAGCTGTTCAAGAGAACCTAAATTTCTTCGAGTCAAATAACAAACTCCTGCAGGAGACTATGGCAAGGAGTCAGAATTACAATAAGGAGGTGTTTGACAAGAAGAGAAGGGGGAGCTTGATCTTAAACCCGGGGACCAGGTCTGGCTGTCTACGTGGAATTTAGGACTGGCATGCCCTTCCAAGAAATTGGGCCCTAAGTTCGTGGGTCCCTTCCCAGTTCTAAGGAAGATTAATAATGTGGCCTATGAACTGAAGTTACCAGAATCATTCCGAATCCACCCGGTCTTTCACGTGGCCCTACTCAAACCCATAGTTCCTGATCCTTTTGTCAACAGGAAGGTCGGTCCCCCTGAACCTGTGATCATCGACGGAGAAGCTGAACTTGAGTTTGAGTCCATTCTGGATTGCAGGAAAAGACCTAACCAAGTCCAGTTTCTGGTAAAGTGGAAGGGGTACGGGCCCGAGGAGAACTCCTGGGAGCCGGAGTCCAACAACCATGCTAAGAGATTGATTCCTGCCTTTAAGAGGTCCCATCCAAGTAAGATGGCACAGTTGGGCATCCGTAGGCTGCCCCTTGGGGGGGGGCAATGTCATGAAAGACATCCCGTTAACACAGTTGCCGGCAGAAGATCTGTGCACAGAATTCCTGTCAATAGAGCCAGTGGGCGTGTGCAGGTGCGCGCTGGCATGAACGGGCGCACGCGGGTGCGCGACGGTGCGAGCGGGCACGTAAGGCCTGTGCACGGGGGTGCGGGCACGCATGTGTGTGCCCAAGTGCGTGCAGACGCGCAGTGTGACAGCGCTTGGCGCCAAGAGGCCTATTTAAAGGAGCCAGTCAGCATGCTTTCTTGCTGTCTGATCCCGCTATCACAGTCTGCTGTTCCAGTGCTCCAGTTGAACTACAGAACACCTCCTCACTGACTGCTGTTCCTGAGTTCCTGCTGACTACAGTGCTTCTCCTCACAGCCAGCTGTTCCAGTGTTCCTGCCTAGTTCCAGTGCTTCTCCTTTCAGTCTGCTGTTCCAGTGCTCCTGCCGAACTACAGAACACCTCCCGCTTTCTGCTGCTGCTCCAGTGAACCTGATAGCTCTCCTTCAGCCACATAGGTCTGGATCAGCCCTTACATCTGCCACCTGCCAGGCGCTTGTGGCCCCCTGTGCTGTTGAGTCCCTGTTTCCTCTATCAGGGGTTCCTGAGCCAGAGGCATACGAGAGGCCACTCCCTGCATTCTGGGCTCTGCCACCAGGTACTCAACAGTATCAGTGTCTTCATGTACAGTTTATCTCCATCTATCGGCAGAGGTGCTGAGACTATTTTCCCGCTGGGTCTGGGCTGCTCCTTGGGGGCAGACATAACTGGCTGAGCAAAAAGGAGACATTATTTTTCTTGTAGGGTATTTAACCATTTGGGTAGCTATTGTCTGGGGGTTCATATCTAATTTTACTGTCTCTAGGCCAGGGCAAATAAAGGGCCTCCCGGGGTCCATGAGTGAGCTCAGACAGAATGGATCCACGACCCCCAGAAAGATTTGCTTTGCTACAGGTATGCAGATCTGAGAATCCTAGGTCTTGTATTGTGATTATTTGATATTTGGTCCAGGGGAAATCCCGGGGTCCACCATGCCTTCCATTTAATTTTTTTTTCCCACATAGGACTTGCTCTCACCTGAGTTTTTGTTGTGTTCTGTTGCAGAGTTTTTGTGTTTTAATTTTTTGTCGTGTTCTTGTCTCAGGGTTCCTAAATAACTTTTTCTATGCTTTTTTTTTTTCTTTTCTTTCTTTTTCCTTCCCCCTCTGAAGCTGGAGTATTAGTGACAGTACACATTGACAATGCCTGTGAAGTGAAGTTTCTTTCATTCAATGTCATGGGGCTGAATGTCCATAAGAAAGATCCCGAATTGTGGGTATGGTGGGCTAGTGCCAATGTAGTCCAAATCAGTTTACTTTTGAGACACTGATACAAAAAAGTCTCTCTTGATTAATTTACTCAATGGGGGCAAAGTGTGCATTCCACAGAGGTGGAAGAGCACAGACCCGCTGATGGTTGGTCAATGGATATCAGTGGTAAACGTGATATGATTATTGACAGCTTTGAAACACAAAAAGGAGCAGTTACATAAAACATTGTTTTATTGGCACAACTTCCAGTGCTCTCATGTTTGTGCTACTTACATGGCTACCCTGGTCTCTTCTGGCCCTTCTTCAAAACAAATCATTATTGATACACCATGTGGTTCTTTTATTGTCCTAGTCATCATACCCCACCTTCTTTCCCTTATCTTCCCTCTTCTCTCCCCCTCCCCCACCCTTTTTCCTTTTTTCTTTTCTTTTTTTTTTCTTTATATAAAAGTTGGAAAAAATAATCCTATCAGCATACGCACCTTTGGTCCCAAGAATTTTTTTTTCATGGAAGCTATACCTACATGTGAAAATTATGGGGGTCAGTCATTGGTCCCCTTTTTTCTTTCAATACATTTTTATTGAGTTTTTCAGATATTAACAAGTCAATAAGAACATTTCCAACAAATAAGACAATTCGATACACACAGTTTACATCTGTATGAGATCATTGAGTGGTTATCAATAACAAATAAATAACAAAACAATAGAAGGAAGCGAAAGAACAGAAAAGTAATCGAACCAGAGAGCCTTTACGTGCCATTGGCTCCTTTTGTCCATACAGACCAATTTTTGGCAAATATTTTACAGTGCATAGAGTTAATTGCAATGAGTCACTCAAAAGTGTAATTTCGGTGGACAGCTCTTGTCACATCTGAGAGATTTATAGAGGTATTATTTTTCCAAGTGTGAAGTATCAATATACGGGTCTCTAGGAGAATATGGGTAATGACTGGTCTGAAATTGGGTGGGAATTTCTCTATTTCTAAGTGAAAGATTGCTAGTTCTGGGTTGGGAGGGGTTAAAATTCCTGTGAGAGAGGAAATTAGCTGGAAAATTTGGTTCCATAGGCTTTTTATATTTGGGCACTGCCAGAACATATGTAATAAGTGTCCTATTTGGCCGCAACTCCTCCAGCATTGTGGCAATGTTTCTGGGAAGTAGCTTGCTATTCTATATGGGGTATAATGCCATCTATTTGCCAGTTTGGTCATCAGTTCCCAATTTTTAACACAGTGAGGAGCTTTGTGGGTTTCTCTGAATGTATGTTGCCATTGTTCGTCTGAGAAAGTGGTGCCCAAGTCTGTCTCCCATTTCCCCATTGCTGTGGTTTTCTTAAATACTAGTTTGTTGTGGATGAGGTTGTAAAATGATGATATTCCTTTAATTTGTATATGGGGGCTGAGTAAAATTGTCACACTTTGGATGGTATTTTTATCTTTGGAATTGGATGTGATTTGAGGAAATGTGTTATTCGTATACATGAGAATAGCATGTTGTTCGGCAGTTGGTACTGCGTCAGTATTTGTTCTGCCGATTTAGGCTGGAGTCCATTAAAGAGTTCTGATATGTGTGTGTGATGCCATGAGTTGCCAGTTCCTTAACTGATAATATAGGATTTTTTGTTTCTAGGAGGTCAACTGGAAGCTTGTAATCTATCTTGCGTGCATTAGGGATGAGCTTTGAGTTGGAGTCGAACTCATGTTCGACTCGAACATCGGCTGTTCACCAGTTCGCCAAACAGCGAACAATTTGGGGTGTTCACGGCAAATTCGAATGCCGCGGAACACCCTTTAAAAGTCTATGAGAGAAATCAAAAGTGCTAATTTTAAAGGCTTATATGCATGATATTGTCATAAAAAGTGTTTGGGGACCTGGGTCCTGCCCCAGGGGACATGGATCAATGCAAAAAAAAGTTTTAAAAACCGCCGTTTTTTCGGGAGCAGTGATTATAATAATGCTTAAAGTTAAACAATAAAAGTGTAATATCCCTTTAAATTTCATACCTGGGGGGTGTCTATAGTATGCCTGTAAAGGGGCGTATGTTTCCCGTGTTTAGAACAGTCTGACAGCAAAATGACATTTCAAAGGAAAAAAGTCATTTAAAACTACTCGCGGCTATTAATGAATTGCCGGTCCGACAATACACATAAAAGTTCATTAATAAAAACGGCATGGAAATTCCCCACAGGGGAACCCCGAACCAAAATTTAAAAAAAAAATGACGTGGGGGGTCCCCCTAAATTCCATACCAGGCCCTTCAGGTCTGGTATGGATATTAAGGGGAACCCCGGCCAAAAAAAATGGTGTGGGGTCCCCCTCAAAATCTATACCAGACCCTTCAGGTCTGGTATGGATTTTAAGGGGAACCCCGTGCCAAAATTAAAAAAAAAAACGGCGTGGGGTCCCCCCAAAAATCCATACCAGACCATTATCCGAGCATGCAACCTGGCAGGCCACAGGAAAAGAAGGGGGGACGAGAGAGCTCCCCCCCTCCTGAACCATACCAGGCCACATGCCCTCAACATTGGGAGGGTGCTTTGGGGTAGCCCCCAAAACACCTTGTCCCCATGTTGATGGGGACAAGGGCCTCATCCCCACAACCCTTGCCCGGTGGTTGTGGGGGTCTGCGGGCGGGGGGCTTGTCGGAATCTGGAAGCCCCTTTTAACAAGGGGACACCCAGATTCCAGCCCTCCCCCCTGTGTGAAATGGTAAGGAGGTACAAAAGTACCCCTACCATTTCACAAAAAAACTGTCAAAAATTTTAAAAATGACAAGAGACAGTTTTTGACAATTCCTTTATTTAAATGCTTCTTCTTTCTTCTATCTTCTATGTTCTTTCTTCTATCTTCCTTCGGTTTCTTCCTCCATCTTCTTCTTCTGGCTCTTCTGGTTCTTCCTCCGGTGTTCTCGTCCGGCATCTTCCTCCACGGCATCTTCTTATCTTCTTCTCCTCGGGCCGCTCCGCATACATGATGGCATGGAGGGAGGCTCCCGCTGTGTGACGCTTCTCTCTTCATCTTTTTCTCTTCATCTTTTTCTCTTCATCTTCTTCTCTTCATCTTCTTGTCTTCAGAGACATAAATGTAAGCCAGGCCAAGGTCATACACAGGGAGATCAGCAGATGGGGTAAGGAACACAGGACAGGAAGAGGATGGATGGATCAGACTGCAGGCAGGGATGCAAGATAACAAGTGGGACAGGATAGGGATTGGGACAGCGAGACAGGATGAGATACACGAGTCACAGATTCAGGGCACAGGAACAGGTTCAGAATCAGGATCAGATCACAAGCTAGCAGGTCAGGGCGCAAGGAAGAAACCAAGGCAAACATGTGAGTGCTTGCCGGGTATTTATAGGCCTGTGATTGGCCTCAAGTGACACCTGATTGTAGGAGGTACTGTCTGCTCCACACTGCCAGGATCCATCCGCTGGTGGACACCAGTACTGCAGCCCAAAGATGATATAACATCAGCAGGGAAAAGCTCTCCTGACAGTTCCAAACTGCCAGGAGACACCTGCTGGTGTACCTCAATACTGCATGCCAAATGACAGATATTACCCGCGGATGGGACATTTCCTGACAGGTGTGTTCTAACGGCTTCCGCCGGGTTCTATCATTAGATTAAAGATGGTCAGTGACAGTGGGCACCCCTGGCGAGTCCCGTTGGATATATTAAAGGGTGTGGATAAGAAACCTGCTGAGATACCTGTGCAGAAGGGCATGAGTACAGAGCTAAAATAGTTGCTAGCATAGATCCCTTGAAACCAAACTTGGACAGTACCATTTCCATGTAGGTCCAATGGACCCTGTTGAATGTCTTCTCTGCATCTATAGACAGCAGCAGAGAAGGCGTTCAACTATTTTCAGCATGATTTATCACATTTATGATTCTTCTAGTTGCATCTGAGGTTTGTCTCTCCTTCACAAATCCCATCTGGTCACGTTGGATAATTGAGGGAATGATATTCGTTAGTCTTT
This sequence comes from Lithobates septentrionalis, assembly GCA_037952835.1. Classification (NCBI taxonomy): domain Eukaryota; kingdom Metazoa; phylum Chordata; class Amphibia; order Anura; family Ranidae; genus Lithobates; species Lithobates septentrionalis. Next base: position 15,672,608 of record JBBDGP010000278.1, on the reverse strand, counting down.
TGGCCAGTAGTTTTGCATCTACTTTGATGTCTGAGTTGAGAAGGGATATTGGTCTAAAGTTGGCTGGTGTATTGGGGTCTTTGCCCCATATGGGTAGGGTTACTATATGTGCTCTCAGCATCTCTTTGGGAAAAGTCTGCGGCTTTTTTAAAGACTAATTGCATATGTGGTGATTAGGGATGAGCTTCGTGTTCGAGTCGAACCCATGTTCGACTCGAACATCGGCTGTTCGACCGTCCGTCGAATTGCGAACGTTATGGGCCGTTCGCGCCAAATTCGTGTGGCGCGTCACGGCCCATAATTCACTGCGGCATCGCAGTGCATTGCTGGCTGATGATTGGCCAAGCATGCACTATGACCCGCATGCTTGGCCAATCACAGCGCCGTCAGTAGAGAGAGCTGTAATTGGCCAAAGCCAGGGTGGCTTTGGCCAATTATGGCTCAGGGGATTTAGTACACGCCCCACACTATATAAGGCCGCCTGCACGGCGGCCCTGTGTAGTGTGTTCCGGTGTGCTGATAGAGAGAGAGACAGACAGTGTCATTTGATTTGAGAGCTAGATTAGGCTAGATCTGTTCCTGCTCTTTACATTTAGTGCAGTGCGTCCTGCTCACAGTGTTCAGCTAGATCTGTTCCTGCTCTTTACATTTAGTGCAGTGCGTCCTGCTCACAATGTTCAGCTAGATCCGTTCCTGCTCTTTACATTTAGTGCAGTGCGTCCTGCTCACAGTGTTCAGCTAGATCTGTTCCTGCTATTTACATTTAGTGCAGTCAGTGCGTCCTGCTCACAGTGTTCAGCTAGATCCGTTCCTGCTATTTACATTTAGTGCAGTCAGTGCGTCCTGCTCACAGTGTTCAGCTAGATCCGTTCCTGGTATTTACATTTAGTGCAGTGCGTCCTGCTCACAGTGTTCAGCTAGATCCGTTCCTGCTATTTACATTTAGTGCAGTGCGTCCTGCTCACAGTGTTCAGCTAGATCCGTTCCTGCTATTTACATTTAGTGCAGTGCGTCCTGCTCACAGTGTTCAGCTAGATCCGTTCCTGCTATTTACATTTAGTGCAGTCAGTGCGTCCTGCTCACAGTGTTCAGCTAGATCTGTTCCTGCTATTTACATTTAGTGCAGTGCGTCCTGCTCACAGTGTTCAGCTAGATCCGTTCCTGCTATTTACATTTAGTGCAGTGCGTCCTGCTCACAGTGTTCAGCTAGATCCGTTCCTGCTATTTACATTTAGTGCAGTGCGTCCTGCTCACAGTGTTCAGCTAGATCCGTTCCTGCTATTTACATTTAGTGCAGTGCGTCCTGCTCACAGTGTTCAGCTAGATCCGTTCCTGCTATTTACATTTAGTGCAGTGCGTCCTGCTCACAGTGTTCAGCTAGATCCGTTCCTGCTATTTATATTTAGTGCAGTGCGTCCTGCTCACAGTGTTCAGCTAGATCCGTTCCTGCTATTTACATTTAGTGCAGTGCGTCCTGCTCACAGTGTTCAGCTAGATCCGTTCCTGCTATTTACATTTAGTGCAGTGCGTCCTGCTCACAGTGTTCAGCTAGATCCGTTCCTGCTATTTACATTTAGTGCAGTCAGTGCGTCCTGCTCACAGTGTTCAGCTAGATCCGTTCCTGCTATTTACATTTAGTGCAGTGCGTCCTGCTCACAGTGTTCAGCTAGATCCGTTCCTGCTATTTACATTTAGTGCAGTGCGTCCTGCTCACAGTGTTCAGCTAGATCTGTTCCTGCTATTTACATTTAGTGCAGTCAGTGCGTCCTGCTCACAGTGTTCAGCTAGATCTGTTCCTGCTATTTACATTTAGTGCAGTCAGTGCGTCCTGCTCACAGTGTTCAGCTAGATCCGTTCCTGCTATTTACATTTAGTGCAGTGCGTCCTGCTCACAGTGTTCAGCTAGATCTGTTCCTGCTATTTACATTTAGTGCAGTGCGTCCTGCTCACAGTGTTCAGCTAGATCTGTTCCTGCTATTTACATTTAGTGCAGTCAGTGCGTCCTGCTCACAGTGTTCAGCTAGATCCGTTCCTGCTATTTACATTTAGTGCAGTGCGTCCTGCTCACAGTGTTCAGCTAGATCTGTTCCTGCTATTTACATTTAGTGCAGTCAGTGCGTCCTGCTCACAGTGTTCAGCTAGATCCGTTCCTGCTATTTACATTTAGTGCAGTGCGTCCTGCTCACAGTGTTCAGCTAGATCTGTTCCTGCTATTTACATTTAGTGCAGTGCGTCCTGCTCACAGTGTTCAGCTAGATCCGTTCCTGCTATTTACATTTAGTGCAGTCAGTGCGTCCTGCTCACAGTGTTCAGCTAGATCCGTTCCTGCTATTTACATTTAGTGCAGTGCGTCCTGCTCACAGTGTTCAGCTAGATCCGTTCCTGTTATCTTCCTACTGACAGGCAGGCTTGTCTGGTTACAGTATATAAAGCTACCTGAAGAAAATTACAGGTGTTCTATCCCAGCTTAGTGCAGCTACAGGCCATTAGTATGTCTGGAAGGCCAAGAAGGAGAGGCAGACAGTCACAAGCCAATAAGAGAGGGCAAGCAGGCTCTGTGTCTAGTGCTGGTCGTGGAGACGGTGCATCCTCATCAGCACGTGGCCATGGGACACGCTTGGCCTTTTTTTCGGCAGCTGGCCGTGTTGAGCCGCAACATGCGGAAAACTTGGTCGAGTGGATGACCAAGCCGTCCTCATCCTCCTCATCCTCTCTCACCCATGCCCAGGGTGCTTTGTCTGGCAAAGCAGCGGCCTCTTCCCTCAGCTCAATGTCATCAGTGACTCCTTCCCTAGCTCCACCATGTCCTCATGAGGATTCCCTCGAACTGTTTGACCACAGTGTTGGGTACATGCTCCAGGAGGATGCCCAGCGTTTGGAAGGCTCTGATGATGATACTGAGCTCGATGAAGGCAGTAACATGAGCACGGACAGAGGGGGTGCCCAAGAAGGACAGCAATCTGGCAGTCATGCTCCCCCTGCTGCAGCATACTGCCAGGTTTGCTCCAGTGATGAGGAGGGAGGGGATGATGAGGTCACTGACTCAACGTGGGTGCCTGATAGGAGAGAGGAGGAGGAGGAGGAGGAGGAGGCGGCACATCACCAACGAGGCAGGATGCCCTCCAGGGGCCAGCCTAAGGGCAGCACATTGACTGCATCACACCCCAAAGCTCCACATGTGCAGGGCGCTGCAGTCTCTGCGCGTTATTCAAAAAGTTCTTTGGTGTGGGCCTTTTTTGAGACGAGTGCATCAGATCGCACCGCTGCTATTTGCAACATATGTCTCAAGCGTATCTCGCGTGGCCAAAACATCTCCCGCTTGGGTACCACATGCTTGACCAGACATATGTTGACCTGCCATGCAGTTCGTTGGCAAGCATATCTAAAAGACCCACACCAAAGAACAAAGAGGATCTCTCCTTGCTCCTCATCAGCTGAGATTTCCAACCCCACTAGACCTTCAGTCCTCTCTGAGACCTGCAGTGAAAGGAATGAAGGTGTAGAATTAGGTGTGTCACAGCCAAGTACTTGTGGGCAATCTGCTTTTGGTACACCGACGCCAGATTGTACCAGGCAAATTTCCCTGCCCCAGCTGCTGCACCGCCGAAAGAAGTTTGCTCCCAGCCATCCACATGCCCAGCGGTTGAATGCTAGCTTGGCAAAATTGCTAGCACTTCAACTGCTGCCTTTTCAGTTGGTAGACTCTGCCCCCTTCCGTGAGTTTGTGGAATGTGCGGTTCCTCAGTGGCAGGTACCCAAACGCCACTTTTTCTCACGGAAGGCGATTCCAGCTCTCTACCGGCATGTGGAAGGCAATGTCCATGCCTCGCTGGACAGGGCGGTCAGCGGTAAGGTGCATATTACCGCTGACTCATGGTCCAGCAGGCATGGACAGGGACGTTACTTAAGTTTCACGGCGCATTGGGTGACTCTGCTGGCAGCTGGGAAGGATGCAGGACAAGGTGCAGTAGTGTTGGAGGTTGTTCCGCCACCACGCCTCCAAAATGCTGATTGTGACACACCTCTCTCCTCCACCCCCTCCTCTTCTTCTTCCTCCATGGCCTCTTCCTCGGAACCAGCGGTGCTCCGTAGGCGTTCAAGGGGCTACGCAAGTACGCAGGCCAAAAGATGCCATGCGGTGCTTGAGCTGGTGTGCTTGGGGGACAGGAGCCACACTGGGGCAGAGGTTCTGTCAGCTCTGCAGGGGCAGGTTCAGAGGTGGTTGAGGCCACGCCAACTTAAGGCAGGAATGGTGGTTTGCGACAATGGCACCAACCTCCTCTCTGCCCTCCGACAGGGACAACTGACCCATGTGCCCTGTTTGGCTCACGTCCTTAACTTGGTGGTGCAGCGGTTCTTGGGCAGGTACCCGGGCTTACAGGATGTCCTGAGGCAGGCCAGGAAAGTCTGTGTGCATTTCCGCCGGTCATATAATGCCAGTGCTCGGCTGACGGACCTCCAAAAGGAGTTTAACCTGCCCAAGAACCGCCTAATCTGTGACATGCCCACCAGGTGGAACTCGACATTGGCCATGCTGCAGCGGCTGCACACGCAGCAGAGGGCCATAAATGAGTACCTGTGCGACTATGGCACCAGGACAGGGTCAGGGGACCTTGGTTTTTTTTCCCCACGCCAGTGGGCCATGATCAGGGATGCATGCACTGTCCTGTCACCATTCGAGGAGGCCACGAGGATGGTGAGCACTGACAGTGCATGCATCAGTGACACTGTCCCCCTTGTCCACCTGTTGGAGCACACGCTGCGTGGAATAATGGACAGGGCACTTGAGGCAGAACAGAGGCAGGAAGAGGAGGACTTCCTTAGCTCTCAAGGCCCCCTTTATCCAGACAGTGTTCCTGCGTGCCCGCCGATCACACAGGAAGAGGACGAGGAGGAGGAGGAGGAGGAGGAGGAAGATTGTGTCAGTATGGAGGTGGAGCCTGGCACTCAGCATCAGCAGTCTTTAAGGGATCAGTCCCAAGGAACACATGGACTTGTACGTGGCTGGGAGGAGGTGGCTGCGGACGTTGTTGTCCTTAGTGACCCAGAGGACTCCGGACCGAATGCCTCAGCAAACCTACGCTGCATGGCCTCCCTGATCCTGCAAAGCCTGCGTAAGGATCCTCGTATTCGTGGTATCAAGGAGAAGGACCAATACTGGCTGGCAACCCTCCTTGATCCACGTTACAAGGGTAAGGTTGCGGACCTTATCTTGCCATCGCAGAGGGAGCAGAGGATGAAACATCTTCGGGAGGCCTTGCAGAAAGGTCTGTGCAATGCGTTCCCAGAGACTGGGAGGTTACAAACTCCTGTTTCTGGACAACGTGTTGCTGAGGCTTCGGTCAGTCAAAGAAGGAGCGGTGGAGAAGGTGGCCGTCTGACCGATGCGTTCAGACAATTTTTTGGTCCGCAGCCCCAAGGTATGATCGGTTCCAGCAACCATCGCCAGCGTCTGTTTTACATGGTGCAGGAATACCTAGGGGCAAGATCAGACTTGGACACCTTTCCCACCGAAAATCCTCTGGGTTACTGGGTCTTGAGGATGGATCACTGGCCAGAGCTTGCACAGTATGCAATTGAGCTACTGGCCTGTCCTGCATCCAGCGTTCTTTCGGAACGCACATTCAGTGCTGCTGGAGGCGTGGTAACCGATCACAGGGTGCGTCTGTCCACTGACTCGGTCGATCGGCTGACCTTCATAAAAATGAATCAGTCTTGGATCACCACCAGCTACCAAGCACCTGATGCTGATGTAACTGAATAATTTTTTTCAGATCCCTTCAAAGACTGCCTATGCTGATGCTGAGTGACTATCCCTGAGTAATTATCCTCTTCCTCCTCAATCATCACGCTGATAGCTTGTAAGAACATTTTTGGTTCTGGGCGCCACCACCAGTGCCTAAGGCACAATTTTTCAGCCCCTGTATAACAGGGGCGTGTAATTACAATTTTTGATGTAATACTTTGCAGCACGGCTCGTTCCTGCATTCCAACTAGAGTGTCTGTGAGGGGTTGCAGTGTTGTGGCACCAGCACCAGTGCCTAAGGCCCAATTTTTCTGCCCCTGTCTAACAGGGGCGTGTAATTACAATTTTTGATGCAATACTTTGCAGCAGGGCTCGTTCCTGCGTTCCAACTAGAGTGTCTGTGAGGGGTTGCAGTGTTGTGGCACCAGCACCAGTGCCTAAGGCCCAATTTTTCTGCCCCTGTCTAACAGGGGCGTGTAATTACAATTTTTGATGCAATACTTTGCAGCAGGGCTTGTTCCTGCGTTCCAACTAGAGTGTCTGTGAGGGGTTGCAGTGTTGTGGCACCAGCACCAAAGCCTAAGGCCCAATTTTTCTGCCCCTGTCTAACAGGGGCGTGTAATTACAATTTTTGATGCAATACTTTGCAGCAGTGCTCGTTCCTGCGTTCCAACTAGAGTGTCTGTGAGGGGTTGCAGTGTTGTGGCACCAGCACCAGTGCCTAAGGCCCAATTTTTCTGCCCCTGTCTAACAGGGGCGTGTAATTACAATTTTTGATGCAATACTTTGCAGCAGGGCTCGTTCCTGCGTTCCAACTAGAGTGTCTGTGAGGGGTTGCAGTGTTGTGGCACCAGCACCAGTGCCTAAGGCCTAATTTTTCAGCTCCTGTTCAACAGGGGCATGTAATTACAATTCTTGATCTAATATTTCACAGCAGGGCCCTGTGAGGGCTTACAGTGTTTTGGCCACAGCAACACCTAAGGCCCAAATTTCTGCTGAGTATATAGGGCAGGACCCTACTTTCAAACATCTAACTTACAAACGACTCCTACTTGCAAACGGAAGGAGACAACAGGAAGTGAGATGAAATCTACCCCTAGGAAGGGAAATTCTCTCATGTAAGAGTTAATATGGGAAAACAATTTCTCCTTTCCACTGATGCTTTCCAATCCTTGTTCCACAAAAAAACCCAAATTTTCAAAAAACATTTTTCATTGGGACAAAAAAGTGAGGTGAAATCTTCTGAAGAGGAGGAAAGACGCAAAACAAATGTCACAGGGGTGATAACCCTTCCCTATGTTTTCCAAAAAGCTTAGAAAAGATTTTTTGGCTGGAGCTAAACACGTTAAAAATGTTCAAAATTACAAACAGATTCTACTTAACAACAAACCTACAGTCCCTGTCTTGTTTGCACCGCCTGTATACTGCTGTTCAGAGTATATAGGGACCTTTCCTTATTTTAATTTGGGTGCGGGGTTCCCCTTAATATCCATACAAGACCCAAAGGGCCTGGTAATGGACTGGGGGGTACCCATGCCGTTTGTCTCACTGATTTTCATCCATATTGGCAGGACCCGACATGACATTAAACCCGCAAGCAGTTTTAAATGAGATTTTTTTCCTTTAAAAATGACATTTGGTGCAGGGACTGTTCTAAACATGGGAAACACGCGTCACTTTACAGGCATACTATAGACACCCCCCAGGTACGATATTTAAAGGAATATTTCACTTTTTTTTTTTTACTTTAAGCATCATTAAAATCACTGCTCCCGAAAAAACGGCCGTTTTTAAAAGTTTTTTTTGCATTGATACATGTCCCCTGGGGTAGGACCCGGGTCCCCACACCCTTTTTAGGACAATACCATGCAAATTAGCCTTTAAAATGAGCACTTTTGATTTCGAACGTTCGAGTCCCATAGACGTCAATGGGGTTCTAACGTTCGTGCGAACTTGCGGTCCGTTCGCGGGTTCTGGTGCGAACCGAACCGGGGGGTGTTCGGCTCATCCCTAGTGGTGATAGTATGTTTTTAAATGTCTTGAAATATTTGGTGGAGAAACTACCCGGCCCTGATGATTTACCGTTTGGTAGTGTGTCTATAACTAGTTCTATTTCTTGTGTTGTGAACAGGGCATTTCATTCTTCAAGTTGATGTTCGGAGAGAGATGGAAGTTTTAGACCCTGTAGTAATTTTTGTATTTTCTCTGTGGTTGGTTGAGGTGTGGCGGCATGTTTGTGTAGGTTATATAGTGCGCCGTAATATTTGGCAAATTGATTTGCTATGTCTTGTGGGTTAGTGATTTTGTGGTGTAGGGTAGGGTGTTTTAGGTATTTTATTCTGGATTTCCTGCGTGCTGCCTTCAATCTATTTGCCAAGTATTTGTCTGCTCTATTAGCGTTTACATAGTGTTTGTCGTATTGTTGAGAGAGGTGTTCTCTCGGCTTTTCTCTGACTTTGGAGAGTGTGTTCGTTAATGTCACACTAGGCGATTTTTTGTTTTGGGTTTCCGTATTATGAGTTTCAGATAGCAAAGCATTAGGTTTTGACCCCTAACTTTTTTTTTTCTTTGGCCCCTAATTGAATGAATATGCCCCTCATAAAGGCATTATGGGCGTTCCATAGGATATATGGGTAATTTACCGACGCTAAGTTATCTAGGAAAAAGTCCTGGAGATGCTGAGAGATTTTTGTGTGGGTTTGGGATTCTTGTAGAAGTCTAAAATTACAGCGCCAGATGAGGGATAACAGACATAGATATTGAAGCACGGTCTGACCACGTAATGTCATGTATTTGAGTTGTTTCTACTTGTTGTAAGAGCCACTTATCCATCAGGAACATGTCGATACGTGAATTTGAGCAATGTCTATGTGAGAAAAAGGTGTAGTCTTTCTCATTAGCATGAAGGCATCTCCATACATCGAACAGTTCCTCAGTGTGGAGTAACACCTGAAGGGATGCCGTGCCATTGGGTTTACTTGTGGTGGTGTCCAATTATGGATCTGAAGTCAAGTTAAAGTCTCCACATACCAAGAGGTTTCCATATTTCAAAGTGTTGGCTTTTTTGAGCACTTTCCTTATAAATTGAAGTTGGTGGGAGTTCAGGGCGTATAGTATAACTAGCGTGTATGGTTTGGAGTTGATGTCCCCAGTTACGATTATGTATCTGCCCCCTTCATCCAGGAATGTCTCTTTAGGTTGGAAAGAGAGGGAAATTTTTATGGCTATTAGTAATCCTCCTTATATGTGGTTGGGTGTACTAGCCAGAAGTACTGTATATGTGGGTAGTCCTTATGTGAACAATTCGGAATTTTGTTTAGTTGGAAGTGAGTTTCCTGCACACAGAGGATGTCCGCCTTCTTCTTGCAGGTTTCTTTCCACAGTGAGAATCTTTTTGCACAATGGTTTAGACCCCAGGCATTAATTGAAAGGCATGTAATAGTCATTGTAGGTGTGATGCATTCTGCTGTATGATTGTGTGGTGTAGGTGCTCCCTGAGTCCGCAGGGTTTGCTCTGGAATAGTTCAGTGCGATGTGGAGAGGATATCTGAGGCCTGTTTTCTACAGTGGATGAGTATAATTTGTTTCAGATATGGCTGTGTATATCAAATAAACAAAAAAAGAAGTAGAGAACATAAGAAATGGATCTTGTAATGGATCCATGTGTAGATGTAGCTGCTATTGGTAATTAGAGGGGAAGAGGAGAAAATAAACTGTTATCTCCTATGACCGGAAAAATTTGTGGTTATTTGTGTGGTTCCTTTAAGAGCTTCCACCAGTGTTTTTCTTGTTGGAGCGCTTATGTGATACTACTTGCCACTCATTTTGTATTGGTTGTGGTCCTGATAGAGGTGAGTGAAGTGAGGCCTGGTCATGTAGTATGTCCCACTTCCATAGGGCTGTGATCCCATCCTCCAGTGTTGAGACTGATGTCATGACCCCATTGTGAGTGATAGAAAGCGTCGCTGGGTATTTCCACTTTTGGGGTATTCTATTGTTTTTAGGGCCTTAGTAATTGTGGCGTTGTTCCATTGTGTGCCTGGAGAGGTCATGGAGTAGCCGTATATTGGTATATTGTGGTGGGATGTTATTCGGTTTAAGTGACACTTGCAGTATTTGTTCCTTTACGTGATAGTAGTGAACCCTAACTAGTACATCCCTTGGGGTTTTTTCAGGGAGGAAAAAGGGTTTGGGGACCCCATGGATCCTATCCACTATAAGGTCTTATGCTGTCAGCATTGGCACCAGTGTAGAGAACAGGGTGTGGGCATATTGTAGGAGTTGGTTAGGTGAAACAGACTCCGGGATGCCCCGCAGTTTGAGGTTGTTCCTTCTGGATCTGTTCTCAAGGTCTGCAATTTTGTCTTTCATCCATGTTATGTCTTCTCCCTGTGCTGTGTGGGCCTCTACCATCATGAGGATGTATATTCTTCCATCTTGCTTTCAACATGATCTACCCTGTGTCTAATGGCTTGGACTTCACTGTGGAACTTATTGATCCCTCTGATCATGTCAATTTGTAATGAGGACTGCAAAGACTGATGGCAGAGTGTAGGGCTGTGGATGGTGCCGGTGGGCTCGGATGGCGGTGGATGATATCTGGTGGATGAGCAGAGCTCCTGTATCAGCGGGCCACGCACCCCCATTAGTCCCTTTTTGCGGGCATGTCACTTTTACAGTAGGTAGAGTTCTATTTCTACCTCCTATACTACGTGCATTTGTAAATCCAAGTATGGTATATCATTTTTTATTCATGTCGGTCTTGGGACTTTGCTGTATCTGGTCTTCTATCTGTACTTTAATTTCGGTGGTATTTTTGTCTTGTTAGCTATGCTGAAGGACAAAACTAAGCTTATAAAAAAACTCCCCACTACATTCTCCCCTCCAACCCCTAAACATTTACCTCACTCCTCTCACTGATAAACACTGTCCCAGCTGTAGCACCGCTCCAGCTATTCCCAGTTTCATGGGAGACTCTGAGAGTAGTGGAAACCACAGGCAGGACCCTTTTACTCATTTACCAAAAATTAAAATGTATATAAAAACACAACAGAGTTTTTGACAAGTCCTTTATTAAAAAAAAAGTCCCCTGATGTATGTTCATCGTTAAGCACATCATCCAACAATGTAAGTCCACATGAATCATAATGAATGATGGCCGCCAACTCACAGGAAAAAAACCTTTCCTCCTCCTGACACCCAAACACTACTGCCACCAAATGACAGTTCTGCTTCCCCTTGCCTAAATAAACAAAAGCAAGGTCATTAACATTACAAGGGGCAAGACCACCTGTCCATTGTTCATGCTTTCTTGTGACATCATTGGTCCCATCCCCTTTGTTTTTGCCCCTTATTGTTGGTAAAAATGCATCAGCTGATGGAAATGGGTGGAATGTATTCCTTGATCCATAATACTAAAAGCACTGCAGGAGAGCAGTGGTGTTCTTCCTCTTTCTTAATCATCATGGTTTGGCAAGTGCATTGGTAACTTTATTGTAAACTGTTTGCCACTTGCTTGTTTAATATTTTCTTGTCAAGCATTTAGAAGCCAATTTTAAAAATTTGAGCAAAAAAATATATAAACAACAAAGCAAGTGCCTATAATATCACTTTACACTGGAGAAATAAGGCAAGTAATCCAATTGCTTTGGTGTTTACTCCTATATTCTTCTTGTTGTCTAATCATTCTGGTTTAATGGGCCCTTTGGAGCTGCACCCCTCATCATGTGCGGAATCTCCGGATTGAAAGAATTGGAGCTTTGCATGGCAAACCTATATTTGTATTGCTTTCAAAGCAATCAAATTGGTTGTTATGGGCAATCGTTCCTCTTTCTTTGTCTTTGTCTGTTTTCACCAGCCCCTCGGATAACTGATATTACATGGGTGAAATAGTGAGAATAGGAATGTGAGTGATGGTTCACAATGGAACGTACACATTCCTGTGAATTATGTTTTTAAAAAGCTCAATCATTTCAATGGGCTGGGAAAGACATGGGAACATGCAAAAAATGTGGTGGGTCCGACTTTTAAAAAGCGCTATGTCAGTGGTTCTCAGCTCCAGTCCTCGGGACCCACCAACAGGCCAGATTTTAAGTAATACCATGGGGAGTTGCAGACTAGAATACTGCAATCACTGAGCAGCAAATGATATCACCTGTGATATATTTCAGCTATCTTGCAAACCTGGCCTGTTGGTGGGTCCTGAGGACTGGAGTTGAGAACCACTGCGCTATGTTGTGGAGCACAATAAACCTGTCAGATATAAATAATATACATAAGCCCAGAAGGTGGCAGGCACCTCCTTTGACTTAATTCAAAGTGCCTTCACTTTTTTTACAAAGTGGCTGAGTTCCCTATTTATTAATCATAATAATGTAAAGATTTGGCAAACAATTTCAGAATTTACAGATATTGCTAAGTGTATTTAGTAATGTTGAAAACTGAGGGAATTGTTTTGAAATCATATATACACAAATATGGGGTTGTAGGTAGTAATGCATTTACATGGTAAGAAGTACATGGTAAAAGTAACTTTTTCTGTTTCCCTATAGTCAATTCTAATTAGGTAAATATTAAGGTGGAACAAAACTCTCTCAAGCAACATTAACTATTTTAGTCAAATAGTTTTATTTGGTTTTAAGCATATAAAAATATAAAAAAAAGAGAAACATGTATACATTATATATTATCATTGAGTAGCAGTGTAATAAAAATAATTAATTATGCGGCGCTTACTCAAAAATGAAAACTATAATAATACAAAAATATATTAAAAATATGTAAAGAGACTAAATCTATTGGAGATTCAAATAAGAAGATCCATCGAAAGATGCATCCTAAATCATTCTTCCATCAAATTGTGTTACCAGAGATTATGGAAACCAATGTTACATCAATAAATGAATCCAGGAAACCCCACTCAAGAACTAATTAATAATAGAGCCCCTGAAGAGAGGGTGAATAATGCCTGCAAGATGAATAAATCCTTAAACCTGATATGTATAAAAATTGATTCAAAGATCTTCCTATTAATAAATAAAAATCAAATACGCACTAAGGCGCAAATATCACTAATAAAGTGCATAATGTATGTGCATAATTAAATAAGTGCAAAATCACGATGACAAAAACATATGTAAAACACATGTAAATCGCACTAAAAATGCAAATCACAATAATATGAATGCATAATGAAGTGCAAATATGCAATCTGTGCAAATGAAAATAAAAAGTTTACAAGATAAATAATAAAAAATGTGTAATAGAACATGCAATTATTAACAAAGGTGCAGATTACAAAATTGCAAAAATAAATGAATAATAATGTGGTCCACTACAATCTGGGACAAAGTGCTTAATACAAAAGTGGAAAGAAAATCCCAAGTAAATAAATATATATAAAAAAAGTCCCATACACAGTGCAATCAGATTGTGACAATCTCAATTCAAAGTGTAATAAAAAGTTCATCAGAGGTTTTCATGTGCCACCATTCAGCCAATCTCCAATGTGTGGAAAGAAGTGGTCCCCCCAGACTCACACCTCAGGGCAGAATGAAATAAGCCCTGCTGACAGGTGAAATCAATCCAATCCGCTGCCCCCTCAGTGGCACCTCCTATATGGATCTCCTGACTTTCCACCAGATCCGCTATCAGGGCTCACCAGATTCTCAGCCAAATAATAATAGATCATAAAGAGAAGGGGAGGAAGAACTCCATAATGCAGTATTTGGAAATAATAATAGGTTTAATAAAGTATTGCACTTACAATTACATCATAAAAAAACAAGCATAGCACTGCTTGTGCCTCCCGATCCCGGCCGTGATCGGAAAGCCGAACGTCACCCGCCTCTCTTCCCTGACGCGTTGCATCCCTGACCATGTGACTTTCTCAAAGGGTATAGAAAGTCACATGGTCAGTGACACAACGCGTCAAGAAAGAGAGGCGGGTGACGTTCGGCTTTCCGATCACGGCCAGGATCGGGAAGCACCAGCAGTGCTATGCTTGTTTTTTATGATCGACTTGTATGTGCAATACTTTATTAAAACTATTGTTATTTTAAAATACTGCACTATGGAGTTCTTCCTCCCCTTCTCTTTATGATCCATTATTATTTGGCTGAGAATCTGGTGCGCCCTGATAGCGGATTTAGTGGAAAGTCAGGAGATCCATATGAGAGGTGCCACTGAGGGGGCTGCGGAGCGGATTGGATTAATTTCACCTGTCAGCAGGGCTTACTTCATTCTTCCATGAGGTGAGAGGCTGGGGGGACCACTTCTTTCCACACATTGGAGATTGGCTTAATGGTGGCACGTGAAAACCTCTGATGAACTGTTTATTACACTTTGAATTGAGATTGTCACAATCTGATTCCACCGTGTATGGGACTTTTTTACATATATTTATTTATTTGGGATTTTCTTTCCACTTTTGTATTAAGCACTTTGTCCCGGATTGTAGTGGACCACATTATTATTCATTTATTTTTGCAATTTAGTAATCTGCACCTTTGTTATTAATTGCATGTTCTAATATACATTTTTTATTATTTATCTTGTAAACTTTTTATTTTCATTTGCACAGATTGCATATTTGCACTTCATTATGCATTCATATTATTGTGATTTGCGTTTTTAGTGCGATTTACATTGTTTTTGTCATCATAATTTTGCACTTATTTAATTATGCACATACATTATGCACTTTATCAGTGATATTTGTGCCTTAGTGCGATTTTTATTTTTATTTATTAATAGGAAGATTTTTGAATCAGCTTTTATACATATCAGGTTTAAGGATTTATTCATCTTGCAGGCATTATTCACCCTCTCTTCAGGAGCTGTATTATTAATTAGTTCTTGAGTGGGGTTTCCTGGATTCATTTATTGATGTAACAATGGTTTCCATAATCTCTGGTTACACAATTTGATGGAAGACTAATTTAGGATGCATCTTTCGCTTGGATTTTCTTATTTGAATCTCCAATAGATTTTGTCTCTTTACATTTTTTTCATATATTTTTTTATTATTATAGTTTTCATTTTTAAGTAAGCGCCGCATAATTTATTATTTATTTCATGTTCCTCTATTGGTGTATGAACACCCTTATATTGGCAGCTACAGTGTGAAGTCCTTGATTTATTTTTCGTTTCTCCTTTTGTGGTTTGCGCATTAGTTTCCTCTGTTTTTTGGTTATTGAGTAGCAGTGTTTTTTTTTTTTTAATGTAGATAACACAGCAAAATAATTATTAATCACTATTATAAGTGTATATTCAGATAAAAGATAATATCTTATACAGTACAGAACAGTAAACAAAACAAGACAACCAGTACAAATGTTCAAGTTTTCCATAGAGACCAATTAAGCTCATATTTAGCTATATTCCCATCTTTATATGTTAGTATTTTTTCGTATTGAGCTATTGCATTAACCTGTCTAATAATTTCCCTGATATTAGGTGTTTAATTCGACTTCCATTTAGACATGACTTCTGAACGAGCGGCTATAAGTATCTGCATAGCTAGCGACCTCACTGAGGTATGGAATAGTGGCATGTTAATGCCTAGGATGGCTTGTTCAATATTTGGATTAAAAAACAGTAACTTTGGAAATTAGTTTGAAGATTTCTGTCCAAAAGCTGCAGAGATGCATGCCACACCATATGGGTTAAAGTACCCACTTGCCCACAGCCTCTCCAACAGAGATTTGAGTTAGTGTCTGAAATTTTTGCTACAATATATGGGCTATAATGTCATCTTAAAAGGAATTTTTGTGCCAGTTCCCAATAGTTAGAGCAACGAGAGTATTGGTAGTTGCATGTGATTGTTCCAAGCCAATTTTTTTCTGGTACTAAGCAGACTACGCCTTTAAGGGTGTGTCATAGTGAAGATATTTGCATATAGGAAAAGAGTTCCGTTTAGGTATCGAAAACTTATGGGATAAATCTGAAAATGGCATTAATTCGCCATTCGAGAATAAGTCTTGCAATTTATGAATACCTCCACTATACTAAGACACAAAGGAGATGCCTGGTGTAATCCATTTAATAGATTCTTAAGGAATAGGGATTTCTGACCAAGTTAAATTGGTCTCACCCGTTTTCTGAAGGTATAGCCAGGCCTGTAAAGTGGCTTGAATAGTGGGATGGTCGATGGTTTTCCTTTGGGATTGGAGGGTATTAGTTGTGAGTAGGGACAAGGGAGATTTATTGACCATTCAAGCCAATTCCGAATGACACCTAGGTTTTAGTGGTGGGCCACATAGCCAATATTTAAGCTGGGATAATATTGATGCCATGTAGTAGTCTATTGGGACAGGAATACCCATTCCTCCCATCAATCTATGTTTTTGTTGGAGCATCTCGTTTTGCTACCTGCCCAAGTAAATTGTGACAGTTGTTTTTGTATGATCGTGAAGAACGAGATAGGTATTGGCAGAGTCCTAAAGAAATATAATATTTTTGGAAGTAGTAGCATTTTGTATGCAGCTAGGCATCCTGACCATGATAGAAAGTATTTTTTGAGTTTAGATATCTCTGGTTGAATATTTGAGATAAGTGGGATGTCATTTACTTTCTATAATTCTGTAGAGGGAAAAGTTAATTGAATCCCCAAATATTGCAATGGTTTATCAGACCATGAGTATGGTACTGTCTTTTGTAAGGACAATTTAAGGGTGTTGTCAATAGCTATACTTAGGATATTAGATTTTGATGTATTTACTTTATAGTAAGCTACTTTACTGAAAAGTTGTAGTACATTGTGTATTGTTGGGAGGGAGCGAGCTGGGTCAGTCAGTGTCAGTATCACATCATCTGCATGAGATAACATGTTGACAATTTTGTGAGGGAATACCTCGTGTATAGGGATTAGTTCTAATTTTTTCTGCTAAGGGTGTACTGGTCTATTGTCCTTATCTCCATTATTAGGGCAAAAATTAATGGAGATAAAGGACAACCTTGTCATGTTCCATTAGAGAATTTAAAATTATTGGAGAATATACCTTCTGTGAACTCATAAGCCAAGGGCAAAGAGTATAGATCTGAGATAGCTGACTGTATTGGTCCCCTTAAACCAATTTTTTCCAAAACTCTATGTACATAACTCCAATGTACTCTGTCAAAGGCCTTCTCTGCATCCAGCGCAAGGAGCAGTTAAGAATCTTTTATACCTTTCCATTATGTGCAAAAGATTAACCATCCTCCCAGTTGCATCTGGAGTTTGGCGACCAGATACATATCCCACCTGATCCTGATTGATCAGGTTTGGTAGAATTACAGTCGATCTATTAACTATCATTTTGGCGTAGATCTTCACGTCTACGTTTAGCAAAGAGAATGGTCTAAAATTCTGTGGCATGTTTGGCTCTTTACCTGGCTTAGGAAGAGTGATTATAGTCGCTGTTAACATTTCAGGAGGAAATTTGGCATTAGATATAGCGGTATAAAAGACCGGCAGCATGTGCAGAGTTAGTATGGAACTAAATAGTTGTAACTTGGTAACATTCTAAAGAGTAACCATCAGGTCCTGGAGATTTTTTTTGAGTAGTCCCTTGATCAATTTCTCTATTTATGGCGCCGCAAATGGTTGATTTAGATGGGATAAGTTTGAGGAAGCATTGGTAAAGATATCGACTCTAAAAACTCAGAAATAAGCTTGGGTTGGGGGGGTATCAGTATCTATTTTCAAATTGTAAAGTGATTCATAGTAGTCACTGAATGCATCTGCTATCTCTTTTGGGTTAAATACATTGTTGCCTGTTTTGGGATTATGAATAGAGGTTATTTTTTGTTATTTTTTTCTTTAAACTGGGTGGCCAATAATTTTCCTGCTCTATATTAGGGATGAGCCGAACACCCCCCTGTTCGGTTCGCACCAGAACTTGCGAACAGGCGAAAAATTTGTTCGAACACCTTTAAAGTCTATGGGACACGAACATGAATAATCAAAAGTGCTAATTTTAAAGGCTTATATGCAAGTTATTATCATAAAAAAGTGTTTGGGGACCCGGGTCCTGCCCCAGGGGGCATGGATCAATGCAAAAAAAAGTTTTAAAAACGGCCGTTTTTACGGGAGCAGTGATTTTAATAATGCTTAAAGTGAAACAATAAAAGTGTAATATTCCTTTAAATTTCGTACCTGGGGGTTGTCTATAGTATGGCTGTAAAGGGGCACATGTTTCCCGTATTTAGAACAGTCTGACAGCAAAATGACATTTCAAAGGAAAAAAAGGCATTTAAAACTACTCGCGGCGGGCGCATGCGCAGACTGCTCCAAGATGGCTGCTTAAGTCCGGAGCTACGCACTGCCTTAATCACCCAGCGCACATAACGGGGGATCCGGGACCCCGGGAGCCACGAGACCCATATCATCTGCTGGCGGAATAGCTGGGGCACAAGCCCATGTCTGCAGGATCGTCCAGGAGAGACCTAGAGCCGCTATTCAGAGCTTCGGCGGAGAAGGCCGAATCCAAGATGGCGGGCGCCATGCTGCCTAGCATACAGAACAAGCTGTCTTACGCTGCAGTGACCCTCTCTCACCCTCCTGAGACCCCAGTGAGTAACCTTAAGCCTATGGCACACTCTTCAGCATTCACAGAAACACTTATTGAACAGTCAATGGAGGAGCTCCAGCACTCTTCCATGAGGCCTACCTCTCCTCACAATGCTACAGGGCCTGTGCTGACAGACATCCCTTCCCACACACTGCTCTCAGCTCCTGACCTCTTCTCCCAATTGTCAGCCCTATTAGACAGAGGCTTGGCTCAAACTGCAGCCATAATTACAGGAGATATCAGGGAAGACTTCCAAGTACTGGGCTCAAGGATGGAAGCTATTGAAGATAAACTTGACCATACCATTTCTAAAACCAGACAGAACTCTGCCCACATCCAGGTGTTACAAGATCAACTGGACATTGCAATTTCTCGTATCGATGATCTTGAAAATACATCTAGAAGGGAGAACTTTAGAATTAGGGGGCTCCCAGAATCGATCACGGACACCACATCGGTAGTTCAGGACTTTCTCAAGCAGATTATCCCTGACATTCCATCACATAAGTTGGAGATAGACCGAGCTCACAGAACATTGGGACCCCCGAGGAAAGATGGCCTGCCTAGGGATATAGTGGTTAAACCCCACTACTTCTCAGTAAAGGAAGAGGTGATGAAAAAGTGTAGATATCAACACCCTATCACGTGCAGAGGTCATGCCATACAAGTATTCGCGGACATATCACCGACCACAATACAAAAAAGGAGGTCGCTGAAACCCTTACTTACTATTTTGTCTCAACGTGAAATTAAGTAAAAATGGGCCTTCCCCTTTGCACTTAAGTTTGACTACAGGGGTAAGACGCATTCCTTATGCAGTCTACAAGAAGGTGAACGGATCCTTCTAGATCTTCGCCTCATCTCACAAGAGTCAGCGATGGACCTTACCAAATCCTCAGCGGGTTCTACCAAACGCCCTTCTCCAGCGAGCCCTCTACAGCCTGTTTGGGACAAACCTAAATACAAACACACCAAAGAAGCCAGACCTCCATGACACCACGAGTCAAGGGTTTTCTCCCGTTGTTAACTTTCTAACTGGACTCTCTCCTCAGTATCCAATCTGAGCTCCGAGAGACTCTGGGGTAGACAAACCCCTGTCATTTCTTTTTCCCCCTTTTTTTTTTGACAACTGTTCCCTTTGCGGCCTATATAGGCCCCTCTACTAGGAGCTAATAACATGTTTATAAGGTTAATGTAGGTTTTCATGGACTTTGGTCAGGGTTCACTGTTAATCCTTCGTTTGGCACTTGCCTTCTTATTGGTTCTAGGTATAAGTTTACAGATGCTATTTTCCGTAGTCTTCTATTTTCTAGCATTATCTGTTGAAGTGCTTTATATGTGGGACCGGTCCTGTTCCCCCGCGGCTGGTACCTGAGGAGTCCGTTCCCCCCTCCCGTCTTTTTTCATAGGCCGGGGGGAGGGGACTGCGGGGGGTGGGCTTCCGGGGCCCCCTGATCCCTCAAATCAGAATGATTCTGTTTTCTAGTTATGTCGTTTATTTAAAGGTGCGCCAAGGTTGGGGCAGTTATGCCACGCATCCCCCTACCCCACAGATTAGGTAATTCCTCCTCCCTGGGTTAGGAGTCCACCCTGTACACAGGGATTGGACGTGTCTTCTTTTTCGATGAGTGGTGTGCTTCGAAGCCTTCACTGCTCACTCACTTTGGGGGCTTGAACTACCCTTTCTTCCTCTCCCTCCCTTCTCCTCTACTTTTCTCCTCTTTAACATTTCATCTTTTTGCAGTTGGCCGTCTGCTAGTCGATGACCCTTTTCCACGCAAGAAGCGACAGATTTCCACCCCTGCACTGACTTCAGATCTCCACAGCTACGCAGATCAGGTAAGCGATAGTGGATTGGTGGTACACCCACCCCCTCTACTCCATGGCTATCACTGAACCTCACGCCAAAATAAAAATGGCGTGGGGTCCCCCCAAAAATCCATACCAGACCCTTATCCAAGCGCGCAACCTGGCAGGCCGCAGAAAAAGAGGGGGGGGATGAGAGAGCACCCCCCCTCCTGAACCGTACCAGGCCACATGCCCTCAACATTGGGAGGGTGCTTTGGGGTAGCCCCCCAAAACACCTTGTCCCCATGTTGATGAGAACACCGGAGGAAGAACCAGAAGAACCAGAAGAAGAAGAAGATGGAGGAAGAAACCGAAGGAAGATAGAAGATAGAAGAAAGAAGAAGCATTTAAATAAAGGAATTGTCAAAAACTGTCTCTTGTCATTTTTAACATTTTTGACAGTTTTTTTGTGAAATGGTAGGGGTACCCCCTTACCATTTCACACAGGGGTAGGGCCGGGATCTGGGGGTCCCCTTGTTAAAGGGGGCTTCCAGATTCCAATAAGCCCCCCGCCCGCAGACCCCCACAACCACCGGGCAAGGCATGTGGGGATGAGGCCCTTGTCCCCATCAACATGGGGACAAGGTGTTTTGGGGGGCTACCCCAAAGCACCTTCCCAATGTTGAGGGCATGTGGCCTGGTACGGTTCAGGAGGGGGGGCACTCTCTCGTCCCCCCTCTTTTCCTGCGGCCTGCCAGGTTGCGTGCTCGGATAAGGGTCTGGTATGGATTTTTGGGGGGACCCCACGCCATTTTTTAAAAAAATTTGGCGCGGGGTTCCCCTTAAAATCCATACCAGACCTGAAGGGTCTGGTATAGATTTTGAGGGGGACCCCACGCCATTTTTTTTAAAGTTTTGGCCGGAGTTCCCCTTAATATCTATACCAGACCTGAAGGGCTGGGTATGGAATTTAGGGGGACCCCCCACGTCATTTTTTTTAAATTTTGGTTCGGAGTTCCCTTGTGGGGAATTCCCATGCCGTTTTTATCAATGAACTTTTATGTGTATTGTCGGACCGGCAATTCATTAATAGCCGCAAATAGTTTTAAATGACTTTTATCCTTTGAAATGTCATTTTGCTGTCAGACTATTCTAAACACGGGAAACATGCGCCCCTTTACAGGCATACTATAGACACCCCCCAGGTACGAAATTTAAAGGAATATTACACTTTTATTGTTTCACTTTAAGCATTATTAAAATCACTGCTCCCGAAAAACGGCCGTTTTTAAAACTTTTTTTGCATTGATCCTTGTCCCCTGGGGCAGGACCCAGGTCCCCAAACACCTTTTATGACAATACCATGCATATAAGCCTTTAAAATTAGCACTTTTGATTTCTCCCATAGACTTTTAAAGGGTGTTCCTCGGCTTTCGAATTTGCCGCGAACACCCCAAATTGTTCGCTGTTCGGCGAACTGGCGAACAGCCGATGTTCGAGTCGAACATGAGTTCGACTCAAACTCGAAGCTCATCCCTACTCTATATCCATACCTATAGTATTGAGCTTTTAAAGCTCACATAGACTTATGTTGAGACAGTAAAAGGAACCGTAGGTCCTTTCTGGCCTGAAATAGTTCATCACGTGTAGCTTGTGACATAGGCTTTTTATTGACATCTTTCAAATCATTTATGATAGATAGCAGGTCTTTAAGCTGCTTTGTTGTTGCTGTTTAATGTTAGCAGTTAGTTGTATAAGTAGACCTCTAATATACACCTTATGTGAACACCATAACATGAAGGGATCTTTGACTGATATGGCATTAATTTCAAACAATTATTTTAGTGCTTTCAAAATTTGTTTCATGTTTTCTGGTTGGGACAATGTATAAATATCATTGTGCATACATTTTCCCCTTGTTTCGGTGCGAATCTGGAAACTGGAATGTGGTCCGACCACGTAATATAGTGTAACCTTTTATGGTTCAATAAGTTTTTATTGTTTGTTTTGAACAAATATTTAAACAGAAAAGAAAAAGTATAGACAATGCCAGTTGCCTGACATCAGGTCTCTTGGTGTACAAATATGATTTATACAAATAATCAAATAGTGCAATCGAGTACATGTACAAAAGTCACTTTAAATAAAGCTTTACGTTGAACTCGTGAACGTGTGTCTGTTTGACATGTAAGAATTATTTTCCATAGTCCCTGGTCCTGGGTGCCCCATTGGGAACCTGCTGCACCCAGAGGCTCAGGGAGTCTGGACAACAAAACTAGAACAAAAATTGTCAGAAATATTTTTAGTGACAAGATTCCCGATCTCCCAAAAAGTAGAGAGTGGAGAAATACATATTGAGGGAAGGGAAATCTTATGAGTTGCATTGCATCTAAGGTAGATCATAGGAGACAAAGAAGAAGTTAGAATAACAGAATAGCAGAGAGGAGAATGAGTGTAGGAAAGGTTGTAGAGGAATAGGCGGGGGGGGGGGGGTGGAGAGACAGCGAACCTCCGTCTATAGATATGACCATAGACCCAGTGTATGGTCTTTCGAGTAGGACATTTTCAGCTCTTAGGTGGATTACTTCCCCAAGAGTCTCTGTTTGAGTTTATCTGAAGTAGAGTAATTCCTCCAGATACTCCAGACAAAAGAAAACTTAGCTTGTTTGTCCAAGGCTTTGGCCTGCATTTCTTCCATGAGCATAATATTATTTAACTCGCTTACCCATTCTATTAGAGAGGGGGGCGTAGTGGTTTTCCAGTGCCTGGGTATTAGTTGCCTTCCTGCACTGATAAAAAATTTCAGTAGATTATTTTTTTGTGACTTGATAGCCCCGGGTAATATGGAGAGGAGGGCAATGGAGGGTGATGGCGCTAGTGGGTTGTCGTAAATTTCTGTGTAGATCTGAAAGATTTGTGTCCAAAATGGGAGAAGCACGTCACATTCCCACCAGATATGGATGTATGTACCTTTCATTGAGTTGCATCTCCAGCACGTGTCTGAGTTAGATGGGAACATGACCCTGAGGGTTGTTGGAACCCGATACCATCTTGATAAGAGTTTATAGTTTTTTTCTTGCGTATAGCTCAAAATGGATATCTTATGCGTGAAAAGGAAAGCTTTACTCCACTCTGCCTCAGTTATCTCTTTCCCGATCTCCACTGACCATTTTGTAGCATAGTTAGGTAGGGCTCTGTGTGTGTGGTCTAGGATTAGTTTGTATATCAATGATAAGGTGTGCCGTGGAATGTCAGAGAGTACGCATAGTTGTTCGAACCCGGTCAGGGGCCTGTGAATCTGTTTAGAGTCATGGAGTTTCTTGCAATAAGAATTCAAGTGTCCACGAGTGAGCCAAGTCACCTTGGAAGTTACGTCTGTTAGGGTAGATATGAATGTGCCTAGGGTGTTGTCGACAAATTGTCGTGCCGTGGGCCAGAAGTCTCTGTTATAGTTGTCTATAGATTGGGTTGAGTTGCCTTCCAGAAAATTTGGATTATCAAACAGAGGGGTAAGGGGGCTTGGTTCAGATGATAATGAGTAGGTATCTCTCCTACGAGATGGATACTGTTAGGCTCTGAAGAAGAAGGTGCTACCTTCGAAACGTGTCAGCCAGCAGCGGTCTGCACGTCTTGTCCATAGGTCTGGAGACTGCTACCATCATTTGACTATTATGCGTGATTTTTATCTACCCTTGTGAGTAGTACTTTTACGTTTTCTGTTTTAATAAACCTTTTTAAAGATAATGCACAAGGCCGGTGCGCCCTCTCTTTTCTGTTTTTTATCTCTCCTATGGTACCAGATTGCCAGGGCGTCCCTAGTAAGGGGGGACAATGTTGAAAGTGATTTGTAAGACTGACCGTAGCCCCAAAGAAGGGCTCGCAGATCATATGCAGATAGGTCTTGTTCCACGAACGTGGCGGCTTTGGTCATAGGGCGAGGAAACCACTCGAGGATACAGGAGATAACTGCCGAAGTGTGATATAGCTCAAAATCAGGTAGGCCTAGCCCGCCTTTTGTAATAGGAGAGCATAAGAGTTTATGTTTCAGCCTCGGGTGGCTACCCCTCCACACAAATCGGATAGCCATAGATCGAAGGGTGTGGAAAAATGCAGAAGGAAGGGCGATAGGTAGGGGCTGAAATAAGTATAGTAGCTTGGGGAGTATGTCCATTTTAAATGTGTTAATACGTCCTACCCAGGACAATGGCAAGTCCATCCGTTCCTCCGTGAGGTGTCTGAGTTTTTGGAGTAGGGGGCTAAAATTCAGGGGATATATGTCTGAGGTTTGTTTTGGTATGGACGTGCCTAGATAAGAGATAGAGTTCGGTCGCCATTGAAATTAAAAGTTGGATTGGAGGGGGGAGAGTGTAGCATGTGATAGAGAAAGGTTTAGGGCCTCCGTTTTAGAGATGTTTAATTTGTAATTACTAAAACAACCAAATCTGTCTATCTCTGCCAGTATAGAGGGTATGCTAATGTGAGGTTGGGTTACGTAAAGGAGTAGATCGTCTGCGTATAAAGAGAGTTTACATTGGGATGAGGGGGTCTGAATGCCCTGTATGTTAGGGTTTGATCTGATGGCTTGGGCCAGGTGTTCAATTACCAGGGCGAACAGGAGAGGGGAGAGAGGACAACCCTGTCTGGTGCCATTAGTAATCGTAAATTTTTCAGATTGAGTGCCGTTTACCATAACCGTGGCAGAGGGCGTGGAGTAGAGAGACATAATGCATGTCAGCATTCTCGGGCCTAGACCTAATTGGGAAAGACTGGCCTGGAGAAAAGACCAGCTGACCCTATCGAAGGCTTTCTCTGCATCACAGGAGAGAAGGCAGGCAGGTAAATGATGGCGTTGAGCATATGTGATTAGATGTATGGTCTTGGTGGTGTTGTCCCTGGCCTCACGACCAGGAACAAAGCCCACCTGGTCTTTATGTATTGTTTTTGGTAGCAAAGGGGAGAGACGGTTCGCGAGGATCTTAGCGTACAGTTTTAAGGCCAATATTTGGAAGGGATATCGGTATATAGTTGGGGCAGATGGAGGGGTCTTTACCAGATTTTGGGATGACAACTATTTGGGCTTAATGTATAGAAGAAGAAAGGGCAATGTTCTCATCAATAGCATTAAAAGCCCTTGCTAGCAATGGTGAAAGTTGTGGTGCAAACAGTTTGTAAAAGTGGGAAGAAAACCCGTCTGGGCCAGGGCTCTTGCCATTTTTGAGATTTTTTATGACGGTTAGGAATTCCGTTTCAGACAGGGAGGCTTCCAGATCCTCTGCATCTGATAACGGAAAAGGTGGAAGTGCCGTCTCCTGGATATATGAGGGTAGATCTTGCGAGGCAGGTATAGGTGACGGGGTCTGGGGGTTGAGGTTGTATAGGGTAGAATAATACTGGCGGAATTCTTCGGCTATCACCGAGTTCTTCATAATTTTACCTTTAATGGGGGAGTTTATAAACAGGATGGGCCATCTGGTTTGTCGGGGTTGAAGTGTGTTTGCAAGGTGCCTGCCACATTTGTTGGCTTGTGAGTAGTGATTAAATCGTCCTTTGTCACGGGCTATTAGAGACCGCTCAGCAAAGATGAGCAAGAGGTCTCTTCTCGCATTGGTGAGTTCCAGAAGAACCAAGTTATCAGGGTTTTTTTTATGTGACTCTTCCAGGTTGGCTATGGTGGAGAGGAGACGTGTCGTATCCGCGATTCGGGCACGCTTCAATCGGGTTCAATGTTGAATAAGTTTGCCCCTATGTACACATTTGAGTGCTTCCCATTTCGTAAGCGGGTTAGTGGTATCTTGGGCATGGTCCAAAACAAAGTGTTTAATGGTCTGTATAATGTCCTGTGAGCATACTGAGTTGGATAATAGATTATCGTTTAGCCTCCAAGAAGAGTTCCGTTTGTGTGTAGGAATACGCCCTAAGCTCATGTGTATGGGGGCATGGTCTGACCAAAGAGTGAGACCAATAGAGGCGGAAGGTGAATAGTCTAATAGGGATTGGGAAATGAGGAGATAGTCCAGTCTACTGTAGGAGGTATGTGCGGGGGAATAAAAAGTGTAGTCTTTAGTACTAGGATGTAGCATCCTCCATACATCCACAAGGGATAAATCGGATAGGAGTGTTCTCATTTTGGTCAGGGAGATCAGGGAGATTGAGGACTTACCGGTTGAAGAGTCAAGACGAGGTTTCAAGGTGGCATTAAAGTCCCCTCCCAGGATCATGTTAGTTGTGCAGAATCTTTTCAGACGGGAAATCACAGAGGAGAGGAATTGCTGTTGGTTCTGATAAGGAGAGTATATGTTAGTAACAGTATAAATTACATTCAGGTAAGACAGTTTAATAAAAATATACCTGCCTAATGGATCAATATATGTATCGAGGACATCTGGAGTAAATGATGCATGGAATGCTATAGACACCCCTTTGGATTTTGCTGAGGGGTTGGTACTATGAAACCAAACAGGCAGGGCTTTTTTTCTCAAACAATAGGTGCTGGAACTTAACCACGGCCCCACAAAACCCCACCTCTACACACACCCTGCAAATCACATCAGATAGTGGGTGTGTTCATTCAAATTTCACGAAAACAGTAGGAGGGTCTTAAAGGGGCATTAAAGCGGGATTCCGTCCTAAAAAAAATTTTTTAAGTCAGCAGCTACTAACAATGTAGCTGCTGACTTTAAATAAGTACTTACCTGTCCTGGGTGCCCGCGATGTCGGCCGCCCGAGGCCGACCCGTCCCTCGGCTCTCGGGTCCCGGCACCGCCATCCTAGGAAAGGGAAACAGGCAGTGGAGCCTTGCGGCTTCACTGCCAGTTTCCTACTGCGCATGCGCGAGTGGCGCTCCGTTCTGTGAATGGCCCCGTGGTGTTCTGGGAACACACACAGTTCCCAGAAGACAACGGGGCTGCTCACCGAGGAGAAGAACATGCCGCAGAATAGGAAGAGGCAGATTAGGAAGACTGCCTAGCAACAAGGGTTTAGGTAAGTTTAATTTTTTTTTTTTCAATTTTTTATTTATTTTTTTTTGGGGATTTTTGGTGATTTTTTTTTTTCAGGGTGGCCCTCCACTTTAAATACCAGGATTTCATTACATACAGAGTGCAGAGCTGTCACTTGTAAACACAGAAACCAGACTTCTGTGTTTACAGGTGATTGTGGTGAGCAGGCAACAAAGGGTCTGAGCCAGAGGTGGTGGAACTGAGTTCCACCAAGTTCCCCCTGAAAAAAAGCCCTGCAAACGGGGTATTGTTTATGAAGAAATTGTGGAAGTTTGTCTGTTCTAAAGTGAGTTTCCTACAAAAGAAGGATTTGGGTCCGCAATTTGTGAAAGTGATATAATATTTGCCGTCTCTTCTCTGGAATGTTAAGACCCCTACAGTTTAATGAGGAGACTTTTAAGGCGGTTTGTACTGCCATATGAAAACAGATTTATTTGGCATATGAAAATAGATACAAGGGAGGTTTGCTGTCTCAGAGGAATGGGTGGAGGGAGAGTAGGAAGGAGAGGAGGGACATCTAGTGGTGAAATGAGAAAGTGAAAGTATGTGAAAGTATGTGAAGTAATGAGAAAAGAAAAACAGAAGTAGAAAAAGGCAATCAAGGTCGGAACAGCCTCACTACTAGCGTTGTGAACAACATTTCAGCTAAGACAGCTATGGGCACTGAAGACCCTAAGTGGGGGGACTGCGGTCAATGCACAGAGGAGCCCGCACATGCCGGGCGACAACTAATGAAAAAACAACATTTTGAAAACTATGAACATAACAGCTCAGGGCTCTGCATTGCTGTGTGTGTGATGGACAGCTACACATATTACCCTGAGAGGGTGTGTCTCAAAAAGATACCCTAAAGTTTGAACAGCATGCAGAGCTTTTTACCCAGCAACAAGTCATCAACATGTTTGATAAAAAATAAAATGAAGGGGAGGAGGGGGAGGGGGGGGAAGGGATGGGATGCGATAAGGTTAGGGAACAATGAGCAACAAGATGGGTGTTACCTGTATTACAGGCAGTCATACATCTAAAGGATATGTGTGAAGATATAAAACGATAACATAAAACCTGCATTAAAGAAGTAAGAAAATGGGTTAGTAGTATAGTGTCCCAACAAAACTGTAGTCAGGGACGTCTCCACCGGTCAGTGGCCTGTGAAGAAAATATTGGTCAAATGTCAAAAGTGGGGGTTCAGCCTTCTGTCGCAGTGGAGAAGTCCGACTTGGACTGTTTGTTCGTCTTTGTTCGCTTCTGCCATCCTGTTGCAGCTTTGAAACCAGGAGTGGCTGCATGAAGTGGCCAGTCTGGGATGGAGATGGCAGTTCAAAAGTCCCAAGGAACCTGGGGAGATCACCCAGTGTGCAATACGTCACCGACTTCCCTTCATGAAATGTGAACAAGTTAAAGGGAAAACCCCAGTGGTACTTGATCTGTTTTACTTGGAGGGCTCCAGTAAGGGGTTTTAGAGCACGCCGCATGTCCAGAGTCATTTTAGAGATGTCAGGAAGCAGAGACACAGGGGTGCCATTGAAGTATATGGCATTTCAAGAGCGTGCAGCTTGCATGATGGTGTCTTTAATCGCATAGAAGTGCACCCTGAAGATCACATTTCTGGGGCGTTCTAAGTTCGGACTCTTAGGGCCAAGAGCTCTATGGATTCAATCAAGTTCCAGAGGGGTATCTTTGTCTTTCTGGAGCAATTCGTTGAACATAGCAATGACTGCAGGGGCTAGGTCTTTGGTTTCAACAGATTCAGGAAGGCCGCGTATGCGTATATTGTTATGTCTGGCCCTGTTTTCCTGGTCGTCTTGATGGTACATCAATTGCTGGATCTGGAGGGTGTGCTCGTGCAAAATAGTGTCATGCGTTTGCAGGGTGGACGCAGTCTCCTCCATATTATGTTCCACATCTTCAATTCTATTAGTGACATCCCTGCGCAGTTCAGTTATCTCTTGCTTGTATGAACTCTCTAATTGTTGCACACAGGCCTCAAAATCATGCCTGGTGGGGAGTGCTTTAATGTATGCCTCCATGTCCCATCCGCCATAGGATCTGTGAGAGTCAGGGGAATGGCATGCAGAGCGGACCGATCCGGTCTCTGAGTTAGGGGGGGACCGAGGACATTGTCTGGTCTTCATGTGAGGTCTGAGAACCAGCTCCTTGTGAGGCCACGTGTGTGGCTGGGGTACGAGCCGGCGCCATCTTGGACGGTGGGAACGATTTTGCCCCAAATGGGTAAAAAAACGGTCTATATCCCCTTCAGGGTGTGGATCGGGGGGTCTGGTGTCTGTCTCCCCCACCTCTCCTCCCCATAACAGACCTTAATTCTGGTGCTGGGAAGCGCTGAGAGCTTCAGTAAGTCCGGCGTGTGCGGGAGCTCCAGGAGAGAGCGTCTTACTTCCTCATGTGCTAGGCCACGCCCCCTAGTGTAAACTTTTATAGTAAAAATTTGTCCACTAGGAATAAGTCGATCTGGGAATACGTGTGGTGAGCATTGGAGAAAAAGGTAAAATCTCGTTTGCATGAATGTTGACATCTCCAGATAGATCAGATGAAGAAATAAAGTGAGCTAGCGTTGCTCTACGTTTTCCATGATGCGTGTCACTAGAAAGGTCCAGATCAATGTTTGGGATTAAAGTCTCTGCATAATACTAGATGACCTTTATGATGTAAAGAGACTTTTTTCCAGATTTTGTTTAGAAAGGACATTTTTTTGGTATTAGGAAAGTATAGGTAAACTATTGTATATGTAACCTTGTTTATTTCACAAACTAGGATTATAAATCTGCCAGAAATATCTGTGTGAATCTCCAATTTAGTAAATTGGGCAGTAGCTTTAACGGCTATTGCTACACCTCATTTTTTTAGGGTCCATTCGCTAAAAACACTTGAGGAAATTGGCGATGCCAAAAAATCGGTGGTTTATGAGAGTCATAATGTGTCTCCTGATAAAATACTATGTCACATTTGAGATTGCAAGCTTTTTTTCAAGCCATTTGTCTCTTGTGCGGGCTATTTAAGCTTTTTCACATTGTGTAAGGCAATTTTAAAAGCCATGGTTGTATGGCTATTGGTTGTAGAGCAGGCTATGGTGTAGGATTAGATGTGAAGATGTAAAGGTACAGCAAAAAGAGTTACCTGCTGGATGAAGACTTCAGGTAGTTGATGACCGAACTTCTGTGGTTGATTAGCAGGTTGTCAGAATAGATGTTAAATGCGGTCAGCTGTGCTTCTGAATGGTAAAGGTCTATAAATGGAAAACTGTACCGGGAATGACTTCAATAAAAGAACAAAAGGAAACAAAGGTAAAAACATACGATTCAAAACTTGAATCTGTGCGGAAATAAACCTGCTCAATTAGTGGGGTTAAAGAGAACTAAACAGTGTAGCATTCTCCTGGGCTGCCGGAGAGTTAGTGATTCATAATATAGTAAATGAGAGCACAGGGATCAGTCTGTCTCAGCGTCAGACTCACCATGGGTAGGTGAAGGAGAATGAGAGGGACCTTCATTGGTTGTTTTTTTGGGACCCAGGATGTCCCATGCTTGCAATAGGTCCCTCTTTTACAGTGGTGACTACATGGGTATCATTATGTTCCGTTATGAGCAGTTTGGCTGGATATAGCCAGTGGTAGGGGATACAATGGTTATGAAGAGGTTTTGTAATGATTGCAAGTTGCCTGTGTTGCTGTAGGGGGAAATCGAATTGGCAGAGAATGATAGATCCTATAGACTCTGTGGTAGGTTATCACGGTTTCTTGCTGCTCTCATCAGCCGTTCTTTTGAATGGTAGAAGTGGATTCTTACATCTTCTCGGAAGGTGAGAGGGGATGTGTTTAGGTCTGGGTAGCCTGTGTATCCGATCTATGTGTGCCTGTGTATCCGATCTATGATTAGGTCTTCCAATGGTGCCTCTAGGAGTACATCTTTTAATATATTTGTGAAGAATTTGTGCAGATCTGAAGGTTTAACTGACTCTGGGATCCCCCAGATCGTGACGTTATTACATCGCAATCTATCTTCCAGGTCTGCGATTTTCATTTTCATCCACCAGATCTCATCATCTCTATCATTATCGGCATCCTCTAGATCATTAAATGTGGATGCAAACTCTCCCATTTTTGACTCAATATGGGTTATTCTGTTATTGACTTCTGAGACTTCAGACTTAAATTGGAGAGTTAGTCCTAAAATGTCTGCATGTAGCGTGGATCACAGAGACACTAGCATGCCCTTTAGTGTAGAGTCAAGGACTGGCATGCCTGCTGTGGGGAATTCTGAAATGAGTCCTTTAACTCCCTGGTGTCTTCTAGAGAGGAGTTAAAACTGCTTACCTCCAAATAGTAGCTGGTGTATCACCCATTTTTTGCTTGCTTTTCACTGGGCTGGAAGATGAAGAGGGAGGGTGAGAGAAATTCCCCCTCCTATGCCCTGATTAGGGATGAGCCGAACACCCCCCTGTTCGGTTCGCACCAGAACATGCGAACAGGAAAAAAGTTCGCTCGAACACGCGAACACCGTTAAAGTCTATGGGACACGAACATGAATAATCAAAAGTGCTAATTTTAAAGGCTTATATGCAAGTTATTGTCATAAAAAGTGTTTGGGGATCCGGGTCCTGCCCCAGGGGACATGGATCAATGCAAAAAAAAGTTTTAAAAACGGCCGTTTTTTCAGGAGCAGTGATTTTAATAATGCTTAAAGTCAAACAATAAAAGTGTAATATCCCTTTAAATTTCGTACCTGGGGGGTGTCTATAGTATGCCTGTAAAGGGGCGCATGTTTCCCGTGTTTAGAACAGCCTGACAGCAAAATGACATTTGGAAGGAAAAAACTCATTTAAAACTACCCGCGGCTATTGCATTGCCGTCAATACACATAGAAGTTCATTGATAAAAACGGCATGGGAATTCCCCACAGGGAAACCCCGAACCAAAATTAAAAAAAAAAAAAATGAAGTGGGAGTCCCCCTAAATTCCATACCAGGCCCTTCAGGTCTAGTATGGATATTAAGGGGAACCCCGGCCAAAATTGAAAAAAAAAAATGACGTGGGGTTCCCCCTAAATTCCATACCAGACCCTTTAGGTCTGGTATGGATTTTAAGGGGAACCCCGCGCCAAAAAAAAAAAAAAAAACGGCGTGGGGTTCCCCCAAAAATCCATACCAGACCCTTATCCGAGCACACAACCTGGCAGGCCGCAGGAAAAGAGGGGGGGACGAGAGTGCGGCCCCCCCCCTCCTGAACCGTACCAGGCCACATGCCCTCAACATTGGGAGGGTGCTTTGGGGTAGCCCCCCAAAACACCTTGTCCCCATGTTGATGAGGACAAGGGCCTCCCTGTGGCATTCCCCGTGACATCACAGGGAAGTCCCGTCAAGTCACCGTGCGTCAGAGGGGGGCGGGGTCACCGGGTGGCCCCGCCCCCCGTTATTTAAGAACCGTCAGATGAGGAGATGCCGTCACACAGCGGGAGCCTCCCTCCATGCATGGATGTGGAGCGGCCCGGAGAAGAAAATTAAGAAGATAAACAGAGAAGAAGAGAAGAAGGAAGAAGAGAAGAGGATGAAGAAGAAGATGAAGAGAAGAGCGGGAGCCTCCCCCCCCAATGCCATGGGTGCGGAGCGGCCCGAGGAGAAGAAGATAGAAGACGCCGCGGAGGAGATGCTGGACCAGAACGCCAGAGGAAGAACCAGAAGAGCCAGAAGAACCAGAAGAAGAAGAAGATGAAGGAAGAAAGAAGAAGCATTTAAATAAAGGAATTGTCAAAAACTGTCTCTTGTCATTTTTAACTATTTTGACACTTTTTTAGTGAAATGGTAGGGGTAAGTACCCCCTTACCATTTCACACAGGGGGGGGGCCGGGATCTGGGGGTCCCCTTGTTAAAGGGGGCTTCCAGATTCCGATAAGCCCCCCGCCCGCAGACCCCCACAACCACCGGCCACGGTTGTGGGGATGAGGCCCTTGTCCTCATCAACATGGGGACAAGGTGTTTTGGGGGCTACCCCAAAGCACTCTCCCAATGTTGAGGGCATGTGGCCTGGTACGGTTCAGGGGGGGGGGCGCACTCTCGTCCCCCCCTCTTTTCCTGCGGCCTGCCAGGTTGCATGCTCGGATAAGGGTCTGGTATGGATTTTTGGGGGAACCCCACGCCGTTTTTTTTTTTTTTTTTTTGGCACGGGGTTCCCCTTAAAATCCATACCAGACCTGAAGGGTCTGGTATGGAATTTAGGGGGAACCCCACGTCATTTTTTTTTTAAATTTTGGCCGGGGTTCCCCTTAATATCTATACCAGACCTGAAGGGCCTGGTATGGAATTTAGGGGGACTCCCACTTCATTTTTTTTTTTTTTAATTTTGGTTCGGGGTTTCCCTGTGGGGAATTCCCATGCCGTTTTTATCAATGAACTTCTATGTGTATTGACGGCAATGCAATAGCCGCGGGTAGTTTTAAATGAGTTTTTTCCTTCCAAATGTCATTTTGCTGTCAGGCTGTTCTAAACACGGGAAACATGCGCCCCTTTACAGGCATACTATAGACACCCCCCAGGTACGAAATTTAAAGGGATATTACACTTTTATTGTTTGATTTTAAGCATTATTAAAATCACTGCTCCTGAAAAAACGGCCGTTTTTAAAACTTTTTTTTGCATTGATCCATGTCCCCTGGGGCAGGACCCAGGTCCCCAAACACTTTTTATGACAATAACTTGCATATTAGCCTTTAAAATTAGCACTTTTGATTTCTCCCATAGACTTTTAAAGGGTGTTCCGCGGCATTCGAATTTGCCGCGAACACCCCAAATTGTTCGGTGTTCGGCGAACTTGCGAACAGCCAATGTTCGAGTCGAACATGAGTTCGACTCGAACTCGAAGCTCATCCCTAGCCCTGATCTATTGCTGTGGGCTACATGCTGCTGAGTGCTGTTGCTGTGTCCCTGAGGAGGCCCTCGTGGTGTGCTTGCAGAGCCACCAGCATCATCTTGGTTTGTATAGCTGCATTCTTCTGGGTTTAGACATTGTGTGATGTGCCTGCAGCTCCGGGCCACAGCGGCGGCACGATCCAAGGCTTCTGGTTGCTGTATTCGTCTTCAGCAGCCCACTGAGGAGAGGAGCTGGATCAGTGTGCTCACATGTGCTCCACTGGCTAGCCACGCCCCAACATTAACTATTTTTTTTTTTTTTCCACAAAGAGTTTTTATTTTAAAAGGGTAAGACAAGATATTACAGAACAAGAGCATTGTCACAGAACATCATTTAACAGAATCATATGAAGAGTAGCTATGTCACGATACAACATAAAGATCCTAACTGAGAATAAGTGAACATTACTGAGACATAAAATTGTAATTAAGCGTATGTGGGCGGAGGATCTTAATTTCTTTTTTTCAAATAACAGTTTATTGTTATATTTGTATTACAAGATTACATAGTGTATACCATCGTTCAAAACCGTACAAGTCATTAAAACATTCAGTACAAAAAGAAAGAAAGAGGGGGGAGTAGGGAAGAAGGGTAAGGAAGGGGAGGGGGGGAGGTGGTTATTACATTGATTTGTTTACTTGTTCAAGGCGGGTCCTCCCGACGGTGCCACAGCTCCCATACTTTGTTATGTGCTTCCAGCCTGTCCTGTATTCTGGCCGTCATCTTTTCCATCAACTCCACATCTTTAATCCTGGCGTATAAGGCCTCAGGAGTGGGGGGGGAGGTTTTTTTCCAATTTAGGGCGATAAGGCAGCGCGCCGCTGTGAGAATATGACGCATTAGTTTTTTGTATGTCTTAGGGATTTTTAGTTGTAGGACTCCTAGAAGAAAGAACTTGGGAGTCATGGGAACCTGAACCTCCAAAAGACCGGTCAGCAATTGGTGGACCTCAGTCCAATAGGGGGTAATCAATGGACAGCTCCAGTATATGTGAAGGAGTGTTCCCCTTTCTTTCTGACATCGCCAGCAGCGGTCGGAGCTGGAGGGGTATATGGCGTGGAGGGTGTCTGGGGTCATATACCAGTATAGGAGGATTTTATAGGCATTCTCCTTGTATAGGGTACAGAGGGAACTTTTTGCCGCCTGGGTCCATATCGTCTGCCACTGCTCCATGGGAAGTTCCTCCTCGAGGGCCTTCTCCCACTTGATCATGTAAGCATGCTTACCTTTAGTTTCTAATGGGTAGGCATTTATTATTTTGTAAATATCAGAGATTAGGCCCTTCTGGGCTGTGCCTCCCATGATTAGGTTTTCGAAAGGCGTTGGAGGGGAGAACTGTAGGTCAGACGCTATGGACAAGGCGTAATGGCGTATTTGCAGGTAGCTGTAGAAGGCCTGACGTGGAAGGTCATATTTGGTTTGGAGATCAGAGTAGGGCAATAGTCTGCGGGTTCTAGGGTCTACTATGTGTCTGTAGTGGAAAAGGTTCCGCGACGACCACGGGTGAGACATCTGGCGAGTAAGGCTGTCTGGAATTTTGGGGTTATAAATGAAGGATGTTAGGGCCGATTTTTCTGAGGACAATTCATGCACATTTGATAATTTGTACCACAGTCGGCGAAGATGGGACACGGCTCCCAGTAAGCGCTCGGGGGGGACCTCCGCCCTCGCGTTCCATAGCAGGTTATTAGGGTGGGTCGGGGCTAACCATATTTTTTCAATCTCTGTCCACCTATTATAGGACCGTTGAGTAAACCAGGAGGCTATAGCTCGTAGTTGGGTGGCTTGATAGTATTTAATGAGGTTGGGGAACGCGAGACCTCCATCTGAGCGTGCCGCCATCATTACCGACCGGGGCACCCTATGTCTTTTGTAGTTCCAGGTAAATTTAAAAAGGTCAGATTGTAGTTTACTCAGGTGGCTTTGGGGGACAGGGATGGGTAGAGTTTGGAAAAGGTAGAGCAGTTTCGGGAGGATTGTCATTTTAATCGACGCGATCCGACCTAGTAGGGAGATGTGATGTTTTTTCCATGATGCTAACAGGGCTCTGATGGAGCGGTATATGGGGGGAAAGTTTTCCTGATATAGAGTGTTAAATTTTGTAGTGATGTGTACCCCTAGGTATTTCAAGGAAGTGGTTTTCCAGTGATATGTGAAGTTTGCTTTCAGGTGTGTTGTTTCCGTGTCCGAGATGTTGATTGGAAGGGCTTCTGATTTAGAGGTATTAATTTTATAGCCCGACAGGGCTCCATATTTGTCCAGTTCTGCGTGTAGATTTGGCAGGGAGACTCTGGGTTGGGTCAGGGTGAGGATCACATCGTCTGCAAACAACGAGATCTTGAACTCCCGCCCCCTAACAGAGACCCCCCGAATATCCTGATTGCCTCGGATAGAGGCCGCCAAGGGTTCGACACATAATGCAAATAACAGGGGTGATAGTGGGCATCCCTGTCGGGTGCCGTTTTTTATCGAAAAAGCTGGAGAGATGGCAAAGGGAGTTCTGACCTGTGAGGAGGGATTTGTATAGAGATGTTTAATGGCTCTCAGGAACGGTCCCCGAAATCCTACGTGTTGTAGTGTGGCGAACAGGAAGGGCCACCCAAGTCGGTCAAAGGCCTTTTCGGCATCTAGGCTGAGTAGCAGAGCTGCCGTTTTCTCCCTGTTCGCCACATCCACCAGATCAATCACCTTCCTGGTGTTGTCTCCTGCCTGCCTAAGGGGGAGCCCACTTGGTCCTTGTGAATTAGGGATGGGAGGATTGTGTTCAACCGAATTGATAGTAGTTTAGTGAAAATTTTCAGGTCTGAGTTCAGCAGGGCAATAGGTCTATAGTTGGCACATAGGGTAGGGTCTTTTTCTGGTTTAGGGATCAGAGTGATAAATGAGCGCTGCATGTCTGATGGGATGGGGGAGTCACGGTAGAAGGCATTAAAAAGTTTGCACATATGTGGTAATAGGATGGGGAGAACTGCTTTGTAGTATTCGTAAGGTAGTCCGTCTGGTCCGGGGGCCTTGCGTGACGGGAGAGTCTTTATGGTCTGTTCTATTTCCTCTTCAGTGATTGGCATGTTTAGGGTTGTCAGGTCAGAGTTTTGGAGCTGTGGAACTCCACTCTCCGCCAAATAGCGCTGCATTCGGTGGAGAAGGTCTGGAGGGGCGGGATTACTAGGGATGTTAGGATTATTGTAAAGGTCCTGATAGTAGTTCGCAAAGGTATCAGCGATGTCCTTAGGGTGAGATAGTAGGGAGCCTGATTTAGTCTTAATTTGGTGTGGTGTGGATATGTGAGAGTTATCGCGTAGTTTTTTCGCTAGTAAGGAGTGTGCTTTGTTGCCTTTATCATAGTACAACTGTCTTAGTCTGAGGATGGCTTTTTCTACCCGTCCCATTGCCAAATCGCTCAATGTTGTTCGCAGTTTTACGACTTTTTTAAGAAGGGTTAGGGTTGGTGACTGTTGTAATTGGTTTTCTAAGGCCCTAAGTTCTTTTTCGGTTTGAAGTTTTGTGGCCAGGGCATCCTTTTTCATAGCAGAGGACAGTGCCATGCATCTGCCTCGGATCACGGCCTTATGGGCTTCCCATAGTGTAGATGTAGATATGTCAGGGGTATTGTTCTCTGCAAAATAGTGGGTGAGAGTAGTTATTAATTCTGTTTTCGATGGGATATGCTGGAGGAGGAATGTATTTAATTTCCAATTGTATGGCCTATGGGCGGTGGTACCTAGTTCTAATTTAAGTGATATAGGTGCATGGTCAGACCATGAGATCGGCAGTATCTTTGCTTCTTTTGTGTGTCTAAGCGCAGTATTATTTAAGAAGAAGTAGTCGATGCGTGAGTGTATTTGGTGGGGGGCTGAGTAGAACGTGTACTGGCGGTCGCCAGGGTGGAGAGCCCTCCAGGCGTCGAAGAGAGCATAGCGTCTGGAGAGTCTGCGGAAGAGCTTTGAGTCCCGTAGGGCCCGAGCCGGTGTTGCCCTGGGGCCCACCACCTGACGATCCGCAGTTGTTGAGTGAGTTAGATTAAAATCGCCCCCCACTACTAGTATCTCGTGTTCAGATTTAAAGAGTCGGGTAAATACTTTAGTCAGGAAGTTATATTGTTTAATATTGGGGGTATAGAGGGTGCAGAGAGTAAGTGCCTGTTTTTGCCACTGTCCTTGAAGGATGACAAAGTGGCCGTGTGGATCGCTATATTGCGCCGTACATTTAAAGGGGGATCCATTTTTAATGAGGATGGCGACCCCTGCCCGTTTATGTGGGCCTGAAGAGTGGTATATTTGGGAGAAATGTTTAGAAGCGAATGAAAATGAGCCCCCTTTATCAAAGTGCGTTTCTTGGACAAAAACAATATCTGCTCCAGATTGTTTAAATTCCCTCATCGCCAGATGTCTCTTTTTATCAGAATTTAGGCCGTGAACATTTAAAGATAGGATCTTAGCCATAGTGTTAGTCTGGGGTGGGTGGTTGTCTTACCTGATGTGGAGAGGATGTTCAGAAGGCGGTGGGTTGGCTGTGCACATGCCCCGAGGGAGGAGCCAGGTGGATTCCACGGGTTTTCCGTTGAGTTACTCAATGGTGGAAGGGTGGGGGGGGACGGGTAGAGAGGGGGGGGGGAAGGGAGAGAGAAGAAGAAAGAAAAACATGTGATTAGTACAAATCATAAGGGTATAAATTCGGTCCAATATCAAACGACCTCGAAAGGCAGAAAGGCCTAGGTCAATACGGGATTCCAAGGATCCTCCCAGCTGCGGCCCAGAAGGACCCGTCGGGTGGATGCAAGGAAGCCCTAATTTGGTCATAGAAAACACGAACTGTGAAATAACTACAACTGCTATCAGCTAACCAAGGGGGGGTGGTCAAGAGTGATATCTCCTACTCTCTCGAATCTCCGCGGAGATGTGCCCGTAATGTAAACTAAAATATAAACTGAGGGCGCAGCAAGGGGGGGACTAAGTAAACTATAATGTCCAGGGCAAATTCACCAGTATTGTCTGGCGATCACCAAAGGCTATTGGAAGGCATCCTGAAGATGCTGTCGGTACATCTGAAGTCAGCCATTTCCGTGCTTGGT
Organism: Lithobates septentrionalis; assembly: GCA_037952835.1. Taxonomy (NCBI): domain Eukaryota; kingdom Metazoa; phylum Chordata; class Amphibia; order Anura; family Ranidae; genus Lithobates; species Lithobates septentrionalis. Next base: position 15,633,538 of record JBBDGP010000278.1, on the reverse strand, counting down.
ACTCGTGCGTGAGGCATATTTGTTTCGGGATCTGTTGGAAGAGGAAACTTTCTGCCATGTTGCGGGTGGTGCGGGTGGATTGGTGATCAGGTCCCAATCTGGGAGACGGGGGACGGATATTCCCACTGTATTGCAGAAGGCTTGTAGGTCTTCCGGGTAACGTAGAACCGCAGATTTGCCTTGGTTTTTGGCTGTAAGGCTGAAGGGGAAACCCCAGCGGTAGGGGATATTTTCTTCTTGTAAGATGCGTAGTAGTGGTTGAAGGAGTCTTCGTTTCTGTAATGTGATCCATGAGAGATCAGGGTATAGCTGCACCTGAGCATTTTTGTAAGTCACTCTGCGTGCTAGGCGAGCTTGTCGCATAATGTCCTCTTTCAGGGGGGTAGGAGTTAATCCTGCAGATAATGTCTCTTGGTTGCGTAGTGGTATTCTTGGGTCGCAAAGCTCGGTGGGCTCTGTCCATTTCTATGAGCTTGGTGACTGGCTCTCCCAAGAGATTGTTAAACACGTCTTGTAGAATATGTTGAATGTCCTCTGGGCCTTCAACTTCTGGAATTCCTCTCACCCGTATGTTGTTCCTGCGTCCTCTGTTGTCCAAGTCTTCCACATGACGCTGCATGTCTCTTAGCATGGTGTGATGGTCTGCTCCCTGGAGTTGGGTTCTGTGGACTGCAAGCTTGGTCTCTTGGATCTCTTCTTCAGCCATTTCAACTCTGTCGGCTAGGTGTTTGAGGCCTGACTGGAGCACTTGTATTTCCGAGCGACACGTGGACTTTACGTCCTCTATTAACTGTCGGAAATCCTCTTTAGTGGGGATTGCTTGCAAATAGGTTTGCCATTGTGGGGGTGCTGGTTGGTGGTGCTCTGATAATGCGGACCACTGCGCCGGGGGTGTGCGGGGTGGTAAAGGTGGGGGGCCTGATGCGGTGAGGTCTAAAGCCTGGTGTGCAGTTCCTGGTGGGGAGTCCCAGGGTTCACTCCAGGTTGGAGTCTGGGCAGATGGGTTGGTCCCTGTTGCTTCCGTTCTCTGGAAGCGGGGGCCGGGTAGACTCACTTTTTGGGCATAGGTGGCCTGTGGTATTGTCCAGTCTCTGGGCAAGTCAAGTGCCTGTGGGAGCGCCATTTTTGGGCCTGTGGTGGTGGTGAAGCAGGCTCTGTGTGGTTATGGGATGCTGTGCTCGCAGCGGGTTCCGGAATGATGCAGCTGGTTGGGTGCATGGGGGCCGGCAGGGCCGGAAAGTCCATAGAGAGGACTGAGGAGGTTGGGGAGTCCGGTTCAGTGCTGTGCAGACATGGGTCTGATGCTGTTCTCAGCAAGCGGGGGAACGCTTCCGAGCACTGAGTGTACTGCTGGGGGAGGGAGGGCGTCATGGTGTCCTGGGGGCCATGCTGCGTTGCCTCATGAGGCGGGGATCCGGATGGGGGACTCACCGCTCCCGGATTACGGGGTCCAGTTGTGCTGTCCAGTGGAGCAGATCCGGGGTCCATAGATGTCCGCTGCGGTAGATGAGGTGTTGGAGAGCTCCGGGCGGATCTCTGAAGGTAGGCCGCAGAGGGATCCGGCGCCATCTTGGCTGTTCCGGTCTGTGGCATGTCCGATGGCGGAAAGAAGGACCGGAGGTCTGAGGAGGGTCCCGGAGGGGGTAAGGATGATCCCCTGGCTGCCTCGGATCTGGTGGTCCTGGATTTGCCCATATGAGTGCTGTGTGGAGTCCCCTATGCGCCGTTTTTTCCCGGGCTGAGAGAGAGCAGAGGAATCAGGCTGCCATTCAGTGCGGCTTCCGGTCACGCCCCCCGGAATCTTAATTTCTATTGCCCCCCCCCAGGTTGGACTGAGGGAAGGACAGGGATCAGTCACTCGAGTATGTTCACCGTCTAGATTACAGTGTATCCTGACAGGATGAGGACTAAGAGTCCATCTGGGGGAAAAGAGAATAAAGAGAGAGAAGAAGGGAAAGAGAAAAAGAAAAGAGAAAGAGAAGAGAGAGAAGAAGAAGGACAAGACAAAAAAAAGGGGGGGGGAAGGGGGGGAAGGGGGAGGAAGGGGGGAAGGGGGGGAGAAGAGGGAATGAGCTCTAGGTGGGAAGTACGGAGGGGGGAAGTGAGAGGGGAAAAGTGAGTGGATCCGCACCTGCCCCCCCCCCGCCACCAAACGCCGATTAAGACGTTGTTACACTTTTCAGTTATCCCTACGATACGTACTGAAGGTATCATTCAGTGGTAACAAAATGAGACCAGCAGGCCCATGTGGTTGAAAATTTATGCATCCTGTCTTGCGAGGTGAAGATTAGTTCCTCCATTTCTTTTATGGAGGAAATCCGTGCAAACCATTCCCTGACTGTTGGAATGTTGGTGGAGCGCCAATGTCTGGGTATACAAAGTCTGGCGGCATTAACCATATGCATCGCCAATGATTTGTAGTAGTCTATTTTGGATAGCGATGTAAGGTGCAAGAGAAATTGGGACGGGGTGTAGTCCAAAGTGCAGGTAGTGATATGTGAGATGAGACCGTGAACCTCCCTCCAAAAGGGTTGAATGTTCACGCAATCCCACCACACATGAAGCATAGTTCCCACCCCTAACCCGCATCTCCAGCAAGTATCAGGGATATTAGGGGAGAATTTGTGGAGACGCGACGGAGTCCTATACCATTTTGTGATCACCTTGTAGCCATTTTCTTGGATGGCAACGTTCAAAGAGCCCTTATGTGCGTACTCATAGATAATGTTCCAGTCCTCCGTGGAAAGAGACTTTTGAAGATCTCTACTCCAGGAGACCTGTGAAGGGGCAGGGGTCTGCGTTGGGGCTTCTAAGAGAAGGGTATACAGGAGGGAGACTAAGTGTCTTTGCGGCTGTTTACGATGGCACAAGGATTCAAAGGGCGTGAGTTGTCGTGTCCAGTCCGACTGACTGGCATGGGTTGTGAGGAAGTGTCGGATTTGTCTGTAAGTCCAAAATGAAAGAGAGAACGTCTTGGTGTTAGACTTTAGGGTTTCAAAGGATAAAGGCTTCTCATTGGAATAGAATTGGAGAGCTAGGACGTCTTCAAATGGCCACTCTTGGCTTAAAAACTCTGCAGAGGTCCCCCATGGAAAATCAGGGTTCCCCCGTAAGGTAGTTAAGGGGCTTGGGAGAGGGGTGGATGAACCCCTTATCATGGTCTTTCTGAAAGTCAGGAGTGTAGAGTGGATAAGGGAGTGGGCTAAGAGGGTATGGGGCCAGTTCCGAGGGGGTAACCATGGGAGAAGGTGTAAGGGTCCTGACGAGAAGGACTTCTCTAGGAAGACCCATGCTTTTTTAAAGGCATGAATGTTCCAGTCAGCGATCCTTGTGAGGTGACAAGCGGCGTGATATTTTTGGAGGTCAGGTAGGCCTATTCCTCCTTTAGATTTAGCTAGTGTGAGTCTGGAGTATTTAATTTCAAATAAAGCTTTATTAAGTTAAATCCATACAGAAAAGTAGTACATAAAAGCAAGGTTTGAGATAAAATGATAACAGTGTTATACAGAGGGAACAGTCCAGAGTGTACAACGTTGTATTTTAACAAGCATTCAAATCTACAACTGTGGAGTTGTTGAAAAACACATTACATCTGGGGTGTGGATATATGGGATTACAGAGTAGTGTGGGCAGAAAATATAAAGAACATATAGTAAAGCAGGTAAAACATTTTTTAAACATGTTGATTTTTGAGGGCGAAAAAGATTAAAAAGGGAGAGAGGAGTAAAAACCGTATTATAATAGATTGCCTATGATAGCCTTATTATATGAGTCTGAGATTTTTGTTGGATTGTGTTTGGAATAATCGTTAATTACTATGTCTGTGTGAGAGTGTGAAATTGATCCTGGTGCATGGTGTCCAGAAGTCGGGTAATGTCTGTAGATAGAGATATAATCATAGCATACAACAATGGATACCTAACATAGCAAAGTTTCGATTAAATGGTGGTCAAAATATAGTGAGAAGTACAAAAGGAAGGTAGGGGAAAGTTATTTCCCGTCCCTGGCTCAGCCATGGGTCTAACGGGAAATATCTTTACAGAAGGACCAAGTCCCAGGAAGAAAAGCATAATAGAGCTTTTGAAGTGAATTCTGTATGCGTACTGATATATTTGCCTCCTGAATTTTGTTTCATGTACGGCTATAGGGAGGACTATAGACAGTTGGGATGTATGATGTGTCTTATGGTGTGCTGGAGGAGGATTCCTGACTGATTACTTGGGTATATTCAGATGTTGTGCGGAAACGTAGCCAACAGGCCCAAGTGTTCCTGTATTTAGTATAGGAATCCTGTGTTTGATGTACAAGTTCCTCCATTTCAGCTATTTTGTTAACTCTTTTGAACCAGTCTGCGATTGTGGGTGGGTTGGGGGATCTCCAGAGAACTGGGATACAGAGTTTGGCAGCATTGATTAGATGTAGTGCTAGGGATTTGTGATAAGATTTCATCGGTAGGGAGGAGTGGTGTAGGAGGGCTTGTGCTGGAGAGAAATCTAGCTGAAGTGTAGTGATTTGGGAGGAGAGGTGAAAAACTTTAGTCCAGAAGGCGGAAATCGCAGGGCAGTCCCACCATATGTGAAGGAGTGATCCGTTTTTGTCATTACATCTCCAACAATTAGATGGGATCTCTGGATTAATGGTGTGTAACTTGAGAGGCGTTTTGTACCATCTGGAGAAAAGCTTGTATCCGTTTTCTTGAGTTGTTACATTAATGGAGCCTTTGTGTATGTTAGAGTATATCTTTTCCCATTCCTTATCAGAGAGGTGGATGGAAAGATCTTTTTCCCACTTTGCACTAGCTATATTTGTTTTAGGAGTATGTTCGAGAAAGAGGTTCAAGTACATGGTGGATATCAGGTGTCTTTGTGGTTCAGTGGCAGAGCAAAGGGATTCAAAGTGTGATTGGTTTCTTGAGTAAGCAGCACTAGTTTGGGGATCAAGGAGAAAATGTCTGAGTTGCATATATGACCAGAAAGGGATCTGGTGATTTGTTTCTTGGGAGTTCAATGAGGAAAGCGGTTTAATATTCCCCTTAGCGAAGAATTCTCCCGCTGTCATCCTTGTCTGGGATCCTATTCCATGAAGGAAAGAATCATCCATGCCTGGTGGAAAGTCTGGGTTATGTTTGATTGGTGTGAGAGGGCCTGGAGAGGAGGAAATGTGCAAATGTTTACATGCCTTATTAAAGGAATTCAGTGTTGTACCGATAAGGGGATGTTGTTTGCAATGTGGAGAGATGTGACGAGGGTGAATCCAGGGTAGATTATGGAGCGGAATTTGTGAGAAGGCTTGTTCAATTGCGATCCACGCTTTAGTTTTAGGGTGAACATTCCAGTCCACTATTCGAGAAAGTTGACAGGCCCAATAGTATTTTCGAAGATCCGGCAGGCCTAACCCACCTTTCATTTTGGGTATGGTCATTCTGTTGAAACTCATTCTAGGTCGCTTACCGTTCCAGATGAATTTCATACAGGATTTGCGGTATGAATTGAAAAAAGTTTGTGGAAGTGACACTGGGATTGTTTGAAGCAAGTATAGAAATGTTGGCAGTATGGTCATTTTTATAATAGAAACTCTGCCAAACCATGAGAACATACCCGTTGACCAAGTGTTGAGGTCTTTTTGAATATTTTGAATAATGGGAGTATAGTTTTTGCTGTATAAGTCTGATAGCGAGGTTGGAATATAGATCCCAAGGTATTTAATGGCGCTTGGTTGTCATTTGAAGGGGAAATTATTTTGACATTGTATCACTATGTCTGGAGGCAGAGTGATATTTAAGGCCTCTGATTTAGCGAAGTTAATTTTAAGGTAGGTGAGATTTTCAAATAAAGTAAGATCTTTGAGGAGATTGGGCAGGGTAATGTGTGGCTCTTTTAGGAAAAGTAGGATGTCATCCACAAATGCCACTAGTTTATAGGTAGATTTTGCGATGGTTATTCCTTTAACGTCTGAGTTGTTTTTTAGATGCGTTAGACATGGTTCCAGTGCCAAGACAAAAATAAGCGGAGAGAGTGGGCATCCTTGTCTTGTACCGTTGGATATGGAGAAGGCATTCGACAGGTGTCCATTTATCCGGACTTTGGCTGTTGGGGTGGAGTATAGAGCAAGTATGAATTGAAGCATGCAATCTCGTATGCCAATGTGTGTTAGGACCTCTTTTAGGTAGTCCCAGGCTACCCTGTCGAATGCCTTCTCCGCATCAAGGGAAAGAAGGAATCCCGGTTGTTTCTTTGAAGTCAACCATTTGTGAATACTGATTGCCTTTAGGGTGTTGTCCCTTGCCTCTCTACCCGGGACAAAACCAACTTGGTCCAAGGAGATAAGGCCAGGGAGAAGGGGTAAAAGTCTATTAGCCAAAATTTTTGCATATATTTTCAGGTCGACATTTAGTAGAGATATTGGTCTGTAGTTGGGAATTAAATTTGGATCTTTATCAGGTTTTGGAATAACCACTATGTGGGCCGTGAGAAGATCTCTGGGAGGGGGGTTCTCGGATGAAAGGGAGTTGAAAGCATTTAAGAAGTGAGGATAAAGCGTAGCACTGAATTCCTTATAGTATCCTACTGTTAGGCCATCTGGACCTGGACTTTTGCCCGTTTTGAGTTGTTTGAGCACAATATCTAGTTCATCCTTAGAAATAGGATGTTCTAGATGCGATGCTTCTGCGTCAGAAATGGGTTTGGGACCATGTTGGGCTAGGAAATCTTTAATCAAGTGTGTTCTATGAACATTGTTTGTCATGGGTGTATGTGGATTGATACTATATAGCTGCGAAAAATAATTCACAAATTGGTCTGCTATCAGTGTATTAGACGTTACTTTAGAACCCGAAGGGTCATTAATGGAATGAAGTGTCGTAGATGATCTTTTTGCACGGAGGGCTCTGGCTAGGATTTTACCGGATTTGTTGCCATGTTCGTATAATATTTTTTGTGATAATATGTAATTGCGTTTTATTTGTTTGTGTAACACTTCTTTCAACTCTGTCCTCACCTGAGTAAGTTCCTCAAGTGTGGAGATGGCTCTAGTTTTCTTATGTATTTTTTCTAAATCCTGTATGCGTTTGGAAAGGGTAGAAATATGTGCTTGTCTTTCTCGTCTTCTCTTAGAAGCGATTGCTATTAGTTTACCCCGTATGGTGCATTTGTGGGCTTCCCATTTTATCATTGGGGATATTTCTGAGGAATCGTTATCCTGGAAATAAAGTTTTAGATTGTCCTGTATAGTAGACGTTATAGAAATGTCTGTAAGCAGTGAGGGATCAAGGCGCCATATTTGTGAACGGGTGTGTTTGGATGGAAATTCCAAGGACATGGTTATCGGGTGGTGATCTGATATGTACATTGGTTCGATGGAGGTGTTCTTGAGCATGGTGAGATCTCTTTGTGAAATATAGAAATAGTCAAGTCTGGAGTAACGCCCGTGCGGGTTGGAGAAAAAAGTGTAATCTTTAGTTGAGGGATTTAAGGTACACCATGCGTCATGTAATGTCAATTCTTGAAAACATTTTTTAATTGCTCGTAACGCAGAGAAGGGTCATTTGGAGGAACCTGAAGATGTATCTTGTATTGGGTTTAAGGGAACATTAAAATCTCCTCCAGTTAGTAGAATTCCCTCTTGAAACGATGCGAGCAACTGCAGTGTGTGTCGGAAAAATGGGACTTGTTTAATGTTGGGGGCGTATATGTTTGCTAAGGTTAAAGGTTTACCGAAGAGTGAACCTTTGACAAATATAAATCTTCCATCTTCATCTGCTAGAGTGTCTTTGATTATGAGTGGACACTGTTTTGAGATAAGGATAGAGACTCCTTTTGTTTTTGATTGTTTGTTGGTAGCGTGAAAAGCTGTTGGATAGTGTAAGTTGGAGAATTTGGGGATAGAGTCCGTTTTGAAATGCGTTTCTTGGATGTATATAATGTCTGCCCTGAGTTTATGCATAGAAAGGAGGACTTGTGTGCGTTTCTCAGGGACATTAAGTCCCCTAGCGTTGAGCAAGACTAATTTAATAGTGGCGTTGTGGTGAGAAATCGATGTAGAATTGTGGGAGACCGGTGTCATTCTGTAAGTTGGGAGGTGTTGTGTGGTATACTGGAGTGGTGTTTACTGAATATAGTCCGCGTTGCAGGTGTATGTGTGGCAGCAAAAGCACAGTAGTGGGGTTTGCGCCTTATGCTATTGCGTGTGGAAGGTGCACTCTAGGAGAGTGATGAAATTCTATGCAGGATGAGCTTAGTTTGTTCAGGAGTAGGGAGTGATGTGAGGGGGACCGGGACTGCGGGAGTGAGGAAACTGTGAAGACCACTGTGTAGTGTTGTTAGGGGTTATAGGTAATGGAAAGTAATCCGGGGACTAGCGATGCCTGCTCGCTAGGCTATGTACGAGTACACACTCGAGAAATAAGGTACTGGAGTGGGTCAGTGGTGGTTTAAAGGAGGGTTGAGTGAAGAAATCAGGTAATCAATTGAAACCACTGTTTGGGAAGGTGACCAAACGGTAACGTAGAGAAAAGTAAAACCTGTCAGTAAGGGACCAGATCCGCTGACATGTGGGATAGATGTGAGAAGAAGGCATGGACTGAAGATGGTCCATGTGTGAAATGGGTGCATTTAGAGTGCTGTGAATGCCGACTATTAACTTTCTCAGTGGATTTGGAGAAACAGCATAGGTCAGATTTGCGTAAAGCAGATAGTAAAAAAAAATGAGGTGTATGGTCAGATGAAACATTAAGTTAATGACATATTTTGTGAGATCGTTCCCCTGGTGATCTGTAAGTGAGAGGAAAGAAGGAAAAAACATAAAAATAAAAAAGTAAAAAACCTCATGAGTAGCACATAAAATAAACATCTGGTGTGGAGCATATTCACAGATCGCAAAAGTCTATGTAATAATTCAGAGAAACATTCAGCAAGAAAACTTGAACAGTTTGCAGGGCAGAGTTTTCAACATAGGTAGAAAGCATTATCTCTTAAGATAGATAAACCGTGCCTGAAACAATTAATAATTAACTACCCCTTAAGGCTATGAAGAAGCTTGTCAAAATAATTAATAAAACGAAGTATCTATGTAGATTGTTAGGCTATTTAGGAGGGATAGGAGGGGATGATTATATGAGAAAAATCAGTGTCTGTGGAATTCCCTTAGAGTGCCTTTGTCTGAGAAGCCTGTCAGTTCCGTTTTGGCATGTAGACAGCTTCCTAGTCAGAGAAAGGCAATTGTAAGGATAAGGTCTATATAATCATACAGGATAGTGAGTGCCCTAATCTTTGCATAGTTCCTGATAGATAAGGTGATGTTAGGACGACTAAGGAGATGGATCATGTGTCACAACTATCTCGGGCTGGGATGACACTGGCATCCTCCTATGGGTGGTGCGTGTGTGGAGGCAGGGGAGAAAGGGCTGCAGTGTGTCACCACGGTAACAAGTCAGGTCTCTAACCTTGTGAGAACCAATGAGCGACTGCATGAGTCATGTTGAGGGAGAACTTGTTACCTCAGACCTTGGCTCCCCTCATGATTTCGCGCCGAAAGAAAGCAGCCAATAGAGAAACGGACAGCTGGTTGTCATGGCATTAAGATTGTGTGGTAGTTCGAGTAATTACCTAATAATGTAGTTGCTATCTAAGAGAGACAGAGAGTTAATACAGGATCAAAGTAGGGATGTCATTGAATATTACTAGCAGCCTGTTGTATGTAAGGAAAGGGCACATTTGCAGTTAGAATTATCAATCCGTGTACTAGGAGCGGGATGTAACCCTGTCACACTGACAGAGTACCGATCAGCTAGAGGAGGGAGAGATAAAGTAGATTAGAGATCTCTGATGGCCCTATACCTCATTAGATAATAAAATACAGTCACATAAGAATTTAACCACAATAGAGCTCCAATGAAGAGTGGTACTGCTAGTGTAGGGCTGTATTGGAGAGTAAGGTGTGACAGAACAAACCATGAAGGCAACGCGCTGCTTTGGTAGACAGCGTTAAGGGGAATAGGGATATGCCTGTGTGTAAGAACTATGATCTACATAAACTAAACTTTACAGAATGAAAGACTTTAGGAACATATTACCAGCTGGGGTATGAACTTTCAAAACTCCAAAAACGGCACATGAACAGTCAGAGGAAATCTTTCAGCCTATGTTGCAGATGCCATCTGTATTTACCGATCTCTTCTAGCTCTTCTGGAGCGTGGAGGTTTCGTCGGGCTGTAGATGGAAGGAGACTGCGGGTCGGGTTGCAGAATTCTCGGTTCCGATGGCGAACGGTGTCTTCTGTAGCTTGTGTGTTGGGTCTCCATTGCTTCACTCCTGGAAGGTGCTTTAGATGCTGTAGGGGTACGAAATCCCGCGTACCAATCTGGGACTTCCATGAGAGGGATTCCGAGAGTGTCACAGAAGGAGTGTAAATCCTCAGGGACTCTGAGGAGAGCTGAGCGTCCTTGTACTGTTGCCACCAAACCAAAAGGGAACTTCCAGCGGTAAATTATACCCTTGGCCCGGAGTACTGTCAGAAGGGGCTGTAATTCCCTTCTGCGTTGCAAGGTTATATTTGATAAATCCTGGAATAGACGAAGTTCTGTGCCATTATGTAGTAAAGGGGTCAGGGTACGTGCGCTCCTCAGGATGTCTTCCTTCAAACGGTAGTCAATAATACAGCATACCACATCCCTAGGCGGGTCAGAGTCCTTTCCCTTCGGTCTCAGAGCACGGTGGATTCTTTCCATCGCAATAGGAACATCTCTGGGTCTGCCGAGTATATTATTAAATATATGAACAACTTCACTTTGAAGGTGATCCGCATCCACGGTTTCAGGCAGACCTCTCAGCCTGAGGTTATGGCGTCTGCCGCGATTGTCTAAATCTTCCAAGTGGCGATTGACATCCCTTAATTGCCTTGTATGTGTGTCAATCGCCAGATGCTGGTGGCGGATCTTGGATGAATGGAGGGCAGTCGTTTGTTCCACCGCCTGAACTCTGCCTGTAATAGCTTGGATTTTGATTTTTAAATCTGAGATTGCTGCTGTCAGGGTGTCCTTAATGTCCTCAGCCACGGATCTGAGATCGCTCAGGCTTGGATGCTGATGAGGAGTGAGGAGAATTCCCCCGTCAGTGTGTCCAGCGTGAGATGGAGAGGCAGCAGCATTAGTGTTAGGAGGATGCTGATGCTGGCTCCGTGAGGTGGGAGCCGGCGCCAAAGTTCCCATCTGTGCCCGGAACATCTCCGGGATGTTCTGACTGGATCTTGCCGGTATTTCACGGGGAGAACGGGACCGGGAGGTCGACGAAGTTCTGGAGGATGTACCCATCGCTTTTCGGGTGTTTGGGAGGCCGTTGACTGTCTGTGGAGTTCAGATTTCTATCCCTGTCAGCGGAGCTCTGAAATTAAGCGGCCATTCTCTACGAGGTCAAGCCACGCCCCCCGAGTCTGGAGTATTTAATGCGAGGTGAAGAATCCTTCCACAGAAAAGCAGAGCATGCTTTCCGATAGGATTTAAAAAAGCTTGCTGGTAAGGAGATAGGGATCGATTGCATAAGATAAAGTAAGCGAGGCAAAATTATAATTTTAATTAAGGCAGAGCGTCCGAACCAGGAGACATTTAGGCCCATCCATTCTTTAAGGTGTTTTTGTGTCTGAAGGAGGAGCGGGTGAAAGTTTTTTGAGTATAGATCTGACAGATGGGTGGGGATTCGAATGCCTACGTATGTGAGTGTATCATGTTCCCATCGAAACGGGAATGATTCTTGGCAATGTGTCACTGTCTGATTAGGAAGGGAGACGTTTAGGGCCTGTGATTTGGTATAATTAATTTTGAGGTTTGATAAGGTACCAAAGTATTCAATATCTTTGAGGAGATTGGGCAAGGAGATACGGGGCGATTGCAAGGAGAGCAGAATGTCGCCAGCGAATGCAGCGACCTTAAATTCTCTATTTTTCACAGTGATCCCCTGGATATTTGGGTTGCTTCTCAGCCTATTGAGGAAGGGTTCCAGGGTTAAGACGTATATCAGTGGTGAAAGTGGGCATCCCTGGCGTGTGCCGTTGCTAATGGGAAAGGCGTCCGACAGGTGGCCATTGACTTTTACAGAGGGGCCCTTGTAGAGGGCCATAATAAATGACAACATGCGGGTCCCCAGACCTATGGCCACGAGCACCTCCTGCATGTAGTCCCAGGCCACTCTGTCGAACGCCTTTTCAGCGTCAAGTGAGAGAAAGAATCCTTGTGTATTGGAAGTCGTGAGCCAGTGATGTAGATTCAGTGTGCGGATGACTTTGTCCCTAGCCTCCCGCCCAGGGACAAAGCCGACTTGATCTAAAGATATAAGGTCGGCACCAGTGGAAGTAGTCTGTTTGCTAAGATTTTCGCGTAGATTTTAATATCCACGTTTAATAGGGATATCGGTCGGTAATTCGTGACTAAGGAAGCGTCTTTGCCCTCTTTGGGAATTACCGCAATGTGCGCACCTAGCATTCTGTCAGGTTTAGTCTGGGGGTCTGAAAGGGCGTTGAACATGTTCAGAAGTTTAGGAGCTAATGAGGCAGTGAAGGCTTTGTAATATTGGAGGGAAAAGCCGTCCGGGCCCGGGGCTTTGCCCGTTTTCATTTGCTTCATAGCTATATCTAGTTCCAACGCTGATATAGGACCTTCCAGGTCCCGGGACTGTTGGGTAGATATTGGTTTAGGACTGTAACTGGAGAGGAATTCTTTGAGAAGTGCAGTGCGGGAGTCAGTATTGTTCCGTGGGGCACTGGTGGGTTGTAAATTATATAGTTTAAGATAGAACCTTTCAAATTCTTTGGCAATGTCCGCATTCTTGGCCAGAAGACCCCCCCCAGGGTCACGTAAATGATGGATTGTAGAGGACAATTTTGAATTTTGGACTGTGCGCGCCAATAGACGGCCACACTTGTTGCCCCGTTCATAGAAAATCCTCTGGCCAAGGATGTAACGCCTCCTAGAGCGCTTGCCCAGCTCCTCTAAGCGCAAGGCTTGGGTGTGTGTTAATTCCTGTAGGGTGGCTTGCGCGTGGGTCAATTTGTGGGAGGTTTTGAGGGAACCAATCGTCCTGATGAGAGAGTTTATGTATTCTTGGCGCTGTTTCTTAGCTTTTGTAGCCAGGGCAATTAGTTCACCTCGAATCACACATTTATGCGCTTCCCAAAGGGAGATTGGGGAGATCTCCGGATTCAAGTTTCCGTAAAATATTGCTGAATTCTCGTGCGGACACGATCCATCACCAAGGGGTCTTTGAGAAGGGAGGGGTTCAGATGCCAGGTCTTCGTTTTAAAATTGGGTTCGGGGAAAGATAAGGTCACCGTGATTGGGTGGTGGTCAGACAAAAACATTGGTTCTATAGTGGACTGTTGGAGTAAGGGAAGGTCAGTCTGGGAGAGAAAAAAAATAGTCGATCCTAGAGTATTTTTGATGTGGGGCTGAAAAAAAGGTGTAATCCTTATCAGAGGGAAATAAAGTGCGCCATGTGTCATGTAAGGTCAATGATTGCAGCTGTAGATTGATCTGACGTAACGCTTTATAAGTTAAAGTAGATGTTCCTGTGGAAGAATCCAGTAAGGTGTTTAGGGGCACGTTAAAATCCCCTCCCAGGAGTACTATTGCCGATTGAAAAGAGGTCAGAAGGTCACATGTTTTCCCAAAGAAGGCGACTTGGTGGTCATTTGGGCAGTAAATATTAGCTAATGTGATTGGTGTTGAAGCATAAGAACCTTTAAGGAAAACATACCTGCCTTCAGGGTCAACAAGGGAATCAGATACTTGGAAGTTAGCATTTTTTGAAACGAGAATAGAGATGCCTTTAGTCTTAGAATCCGGATTGGTGGAGTGGAACGCAGTCCGGTAAATGTGGTTAGACAGTTTAGGGATGGCGTCCGAGCGGAAGTGGGTCTCCTGCAGAAATATGAAGTGGGCCCTGTGTTTGGTGAGAGAAGACAAGACTTGTGACCTTTTCTCTGGTAAGTTCAGGCCCTTCACGTTTAGAGATAGGCATTTCAACGTCAGGGAAGACATGGCTTGGGTCCAGCAATATTGGGTAGATAAGGGAGCGGTAAGGGGGTAGCCCTAGGAGAGGCAGGGGCGGATCCAGTCAAGGAAAGAGAGAGAGAGAGAAAAAAAAGGGGGGGAAGGGGGGGGAAGGGGGGAGGAAGAAGCCGAGGAAGGAAATAGAGGAGCGTTCAGAAAAAAGTAGGATGCGAGAAAGAAAAAGTGAAGAGAGTAGAAAAGGAACAGAGAAAAGTTCAACCAGAGGTGGAATTAGGTTAGTTAAGCTACCTTAGAAGAGGGAAAGTCTGGAGGGTCAGCAAAGAATCCCAATAGGACCGCTGTGTGGGGACGTGAGAAGGGACGACAACCTCAGAGAGGTTGCAATCCAGGGAATGAGTAGACATCTTTGTTTAGAATAGGGTGAGTATAGTGGGGAACCTACCACTAGTGCCAGAACAATAACTCAATAACCAAAATGCAATCTAGAGCCAGATTATTATGAACTCCTTATACATCAACTGAGGTAAGTGAAACATTTCAAACAAATGTGCCCAGTGCCGCCGCTGATTACCTTTACTTTTCTACAGTAAGAAGCTGTAATCAGGAGGGGCGAAAGAAATCAGCCGGTTTGTGTGACTGTTTGAGAGCCTGAAATGTCAAGTGAGACTTTTTGTGGACCATTCAAGGAGAGTGGTCCTCACCTGAGGAGATAGGGGGATTGTGGAAGAGGACAACCCCGGCAGTCTCACTGTGATTTGGGAGACATTCTCCTGCGACATTAGAATGGCCCAGAGTGACGTCTCAGGCTGGCAAAGAGAGGCATGTTTCTTACATAGTGGCTAAAACAAAAGCTACATTAGCTTAACTAAACTATGTCAGAGATTCTGGCAGTAACATGCGTATACCTCTATGCGTGAAGACAGAGGGATAGAAGAGAACGCCCTCACAGTTATTATACATGTAAAAAAATAAAATATAAATAATTTAAAAAAAGGGGGGGGAGGAGGGGAGGGGAAAAAAGGAGGGGAGGGGAAAAAAGGAGGGGAGGGAAAAAAAAAAAGAAAGGCACATCAGTTCCTTGTGTGGAGAGGCTGCTGACTTTGCTAAGAGCCTGAAGATTGCCTAGGTGCAAGTAAAAAGCCCACAGAGTTACCTCCCAGAGATGGGAACGACTGCACAGAGGCGTATGCAGCATTAAGCTGACATTGTCATCAAAGGCAATGCGGAAGATGGTGTGGATGTCGAGGAAGGATGAGTAGTAAAGCTTCAGCACTGTTGAACTTACATGGTGTTCATCCGGTTGGTGGATCAAGGCATCCATAGAGTAGTGTTGACAGGCAGTTTCACGCAAAATTAAAGGCTCATGCGGGGTCCAGTGGAAGCAAGGATCAGGCAGCGGCACTTGGCGAACCGGAGACAAGGTGAATTAAGCATCCATACGATCCCTCCTCCTGGAGGGTGTTGATGGGGAGCCCGGGCTGCGTTGGTGTTGATCGCGGCGTGATGTATGATTTGCCAGGGTAGATTTGTCAGCTCTGTATCTGCGGGGTCTGTGACGTTGGGCCTTTGGTGATAGGTGGAGAGAAACCGGGAGCCAGGGTTCAGAGGGAAAAAAGGCAGCGTACCACTCTGGAAGTTCAATGTGCGGAAGATCGAGTTGTTCGCAGAAACCCAGCAAGTCTTCGGGTGTGCGGAGGAGCGCAGAGCGACCTCTGACGGATGCTGACAGCCTGAAGGGGAATTTCCAGCGGTATTGTATATTTTTGGCTCGTAGGACGTCCAGTAGTGGGCGCAGGGCTCGCCTATGCTGGAGTGTTATCTGGGATAGATCCTGAAATAGCTTAATTTCTACGCCATTATGGAGGATGCGGCCTCTTTCCCTGGCTTTGCGGAGGATTTCCTCTTTGAGTAGGAAGTTAACCACGCAACATATTATATCCCTTGGTGGTTCATTTTCACGGGGTACAGGGCGCAGAGCCTGGTGGGCTCTTTCCATTTCTATGGGAGAGTCTGCTGGGCGGTCAATCAGTTCATTAAAGATTGTGCAGATGGTTTGTTGCAGTGACCCCGGTTCAATGGCCTCAGGGACCCCCCTCACTCTAATATTATGCTTCCTCCCGTGATTGTCGAGATCTTCGACATGTCTGTGGATGTCCAGGAGTTGGGAGAGCTGGGAGTCAAAGGCGATTTGTACTTGTCGAATGGCGGCTGCATGTGTCTGAGAGGTTTGTTCCACCTCATCAATCCTATGTACCACCGCATGGATTTCAGTTTTAAGGTCTGCGATCGCCGCTGTAACAGTATTTTTGATATCTGCAGCAACTGTCTCCAAATCAAACAGGCTAGGGGGGTGAGTCCGTCCCGCAGTTGCGGCGGATGCCCCGGCCAGTGGTGTGTCAGGTTCCATGTTAGGCGAGGTCAGGGTTGGGGCCTGTAAGGCCTCGTGTGCAGCCAAGCGCTGGGTCCGAAATATCTCTGGTATGTTCCTACTCAGCTGCGTACCTGAGTCAATGGTTGCTCGAGATGTAGAGGAGCTCCGGGTGGATCTGTTCATGGTGTTAGCAAGGTGTAGGTTCCCCTAAAGGCTAGATTCAATCCCCGGATCGCAGGAGCTCTTGGTTTATGCTGCCATCTTAGTCTCCGTCCAGGCCACGCCCCCAACATTAACTATTTTTAATCCTTATGCTGCTAGCATTAGTAAATAGATATGAAGGTATAATATATTTTCTTGGTTTAACTTTTTTTTTTTTTTACATTTCTGCAGTTGCTTCCTGGTTTCTGGCCTAGACCAAAATGATGTTCTACATCCCATGAGTCTTCATCTGAATTTCTTTTTATTTTACCTGGAGGAGGGAAAGATAATCTTTTCTCAGCTAAGCACAATATCCAGTCTTCATGCCTGAGCTAAGGGCCTATGGATTCAAGGAAGTAAATGTTACATGAATAATTTGCCCTTACTCAAGATATCCCCAACCACAAATGCTAGGGGGTGTTTTCCAAAATGATTTCTCAACATAATAAAGCATGGAGAGTCAGGTTTGCTTTTAATATTAATAATGATTTAATAGGATCAATATGTATCAAATATATTAAAACAGTTTCAATACACTTTAACTAGAGAATTACCAAAATCTGTGTTGAGTTTTGGTAAGCCCAGTATGTGTTCCAAAGGTCGTAACAGATTCATTCTGAAATAAATGTGTATTTGTAAACTATAATATTACAGAATTTATTAAACAAAGATATAAAAACATGTGTTAACCTTTAAAATCCCAGCAGGTATTTGTTGAAATTATGATGATATTGTTATTATGATGACTAGTCAGTCCACCATTTCAGGGCACATGACACAGGAAAATATTAATTGGAATTGAGGGAAATTGGTTTTAAGTTCCTCAAAATTGCCCGGCTGTTAATGATAGCAAGTATTAAATATAAGACACTGTCAACAGAAATGAAAAAAGAAAAATACATGCATTATTATTGTTATCCTAGATTGGTGTTATGATAATACCAATTATGTAAATCTAAGGCATGGAAATTTGATAATTAGAATTTTGCCAAAGGGAAAAATAAATGTATGAAGAACGAAAATCAAAGCGTTTCATATCAAATGAAATAATGTTATTAGAGTTCTATTGTCAGCTTTTCTGACAGCATAGATTAACAGAAGCAATGAGTGGTAAGAAAAAAAAAATACACATTTCTTGTCTTTAAAAGCATCTAACTTTGAAACATATCTACAATATCTAAGATGGCATCTTTTTATAATTTATCTTTCCATTTTTCACTAAACATATTATGTGGAGCATAAGAATTAAGCTACTGACAGCTCATTCTTTATACAAAAAAAAAGTTAAAAAAAATGCACGTCTTATCTGCTTATTGGTTCTGTCGCCATGTCTCCTATCTCTTGATTTTGATAATAGGCAGGCAGAAATCTGCTTAGTGCTTTCAAGTTGAGAAGAGAGAAAGATTATACGGAACATCGCTCATCTAATATATATATAAAAATATGACGTAATTCTAGAAAACATGATAACACTTAAAAACAATGATTTAACTTTATTTAATAAATTGTGATATGTAGCTTTTGTTTAACTTGAGTTTAGATGAACCAAAAAACTGAAAACTGAGTAAAGAAATAAAGATAAAAACACACAGCTTAACCACTTGCCTACTGGGCACTTTCACCCCCTTCCTGCACAGGCCAATTTTCAGCTTTCACACTTTGAATGACAATTTTGCAGTCATGCTACATTGTACCCATATGAAATTTTTTGTCTTATTTTTTTTTTTTTACGCAAATAGAGCTTTCTTTTGGTGGTATTTAATCACCACTGGGTTTTTATTTTTTGCTAAATAAAATATACCAAACATTTTGAAAAAAAAGTTCTTCATGGTTTGTGATATAATATTTTGCAAACAGGTAATTTTTCTCCTTCACTGATGTACACTGATGAGGCTGTACTGATGGGCACTGATGAGGCAGCACTGGTGGGCACTAATGAGGAGGCACTGATGAAGCTGCATTGATAGGTGCTCTGAAGGGCACTGAATGGCACTGATAGGCTGCACTGATAGGAGGCATTAATGAGCAATGATAGGCACTGGTAAGCAACACTGATGCGCACTATTGGGGGTGAATTGATAATCAGAACACTCATCAGTGTATATGTCCCCTTCACACTCCTTATGCTGTCAGAAAGGAATGCCGATAAACAGCTTGTGTTTACATCATGCTCAGCTGTGATTGGACACAGCTGATCACATGGTAAAAGGCCGCTGTGATTGACCCTTTACCCCAATCTGTGATCAGGTCTGTCCTAAGGACAATGTTCATAGAGCTTGCCGCCCTGAGTGTTATCATGGGAGGACATCATATGATGCCCTCCCAGAACTGGACGACCATGCTGTAGCCATAATTCGGCTATAGCATAGTCAGGAAGTGGTTAAAGATCATACTGTATTTATCCATTCAAGAATGAGCAAGGATAAAATAAAGGATACAATAGCATATGTTTGTACAAACTTAAATGGCATACACACAAATGGCAGAAGTCTGCTTAATAAGATGTATGAACTAGATATTCTGATATGTAAGGAAGACTTAGGTTTTGAGGGAATATCAGAAACCTGGTTTGACAGCTCACATGACTGACTAGCAACTTTCCATGGTCTAGGGTGGGCCTTTCTGGCTAGAGATTCAAAGCAATGAAACAAGTGGTGAATTAATTGTAGGTGTATGTTCTAGGCCCCCTAACCTTAAGGAGGAGGAGGAGACTCCTCTGCTTTCACAGTTGGAAATGATAGAGAGGCAGGGCAATGTTATAATTATGGGAGGCTTCAACTATCCTAATATTGATTTTGCAGGATGAATTGAAGCATAATGCAGAACAAATTTATGTGTCAAATGGTGGAATACCCAACTAGAGATAATTCCCTGCTGGACCTACTAAGTTCAAATGACCCAAAGCTGATTACACATGTTAAAGTAAGGGATAATTTATGTAACAGCAGGGATAACAGAATAATTACATTTGCCGTAAATTATAGAAAAAGGAGGAAGGATAAGAACACTAAATATCAAAAGAGATCATTTTAAAAAGTTGCACTCAATACTACATGATACTAAATGGAATCAATAGCAAGAAAAAACACTTATGAAAAGTGGGAGTGCTTGGGGGGGGGGGGGGGTTAAATGGTCGCATAGAGGAGAGCTCAGGCTAACAGTGGCTCCACTGTGACTACAAGGCAAAATCCACATTACCACAGAGACTGCACCGAACCCTGGACCAGACCATACTATGTCTCAGCACCAGAAGACTTCCAAACAGCCACAGAGGCACAGATTTCTTCTCAGCAGAGGGACCCAACAGCAGCCAAGATAGCACAGACTGCAAGAGGAACGGACATAATATTGAACTTAAAAAATTCCAACTTATCAACTTCCAACACCTTTTGGGCTCTAATTTTTGGTCTGTTTTTTTTATAAAATTCAGGTGTATCCCTAAATCAGTGATTCAAGGAGACCTTATTCTGTTCATCCAACAGCTTATAAGAGCCTTACTACCTTCCATCAGTGACCTGGAATTGGCTACCGACAGATGCCCATAGGATACCTAAGCCACAGTTCCTGCCTGCCTCAACACCCTGAGATGTCCTGGCACGCATACACTGTTTTCATGTGAAGCCAAAATTTATGACAGCTGCCAAAAATATTTCTACGTTGCTTGACAACTTCACGGGTATTACGCTGTACGCTGATCTTTCTCAGCTGACAATACTCAACAGAGAAAAGCTAGCAGCAATTACTAAAGCTCTTTAGAACCATAAGATCCCATATAATTAGGGGTTCCCAACAAAATGTATGATTTCCCGTCCCAGAAACTCTGTTTCCATCCTGAGCCTATATTTAGGTGTTCATCCACTAAAAGAATGAAACATCATATCTAGCAATGTGCGGAAGCCCACAACCTCCTCACATCAATGCATGGATCCTGATCAATCATAACACCACTGCCGATCTCACATGATCTCTGTTTCTGAGCCAACCTTTCTGGGAGATCCCAGCCCCACCTGATCTTGTCTTTGTTGCTGGCTTTTCTATTACCTCTGTTCTTCTCAGTGCTCCCTCAAGAACATGCTTTTCCCACATCTTTTGCAGCAGAATTATCTGCCCATTGTTCCTGTATTTATTACAGGAGGTTCTTAACAGTTTTTTGCTATGTCCTTGATGCAAGTCTTTCATTTTGCCTTCTGGCTTTTTTTTTTTTTTAAATGGTTTTTATTGTAAATTTGTATCATTACAAAGATGGACCAACAATAATTTCCAGAGTACATTTGTAGACAGCAAACAACAATTAACAGTAGGTAACCTTTACCACCCAAACCCCATCCAGGATCAAGCTGTGCAGGAGGTAGCCAGGTCTGGCAATCCAGGGAATATATAAAAAAAAATACTGTGTTTAAATAACAATAGTAGAGCTATGGTCAGTAGTTTAGGCACTTGTAATACAGAGATCTGGGCTAGCTATGTTACCATTTAACTGAGAAACTAAATAGCAATCTCAGGTGGGATTGGAAAAATGATCCCATCCTGAATCAAGTGGTCCTTTTTTGGGATGTAAAAAAATGAGAATAGAAATGACCCCTTCTGAGAAATAACTAATTAAGTGCCTGTGGGGGTTTTGTGCTTGCACCTGGTGCCAGTGAAGGTTGGCATTGAGAGATAAAAAATGAGAGAAGAGAGAGAAAGAGGAGAGCAGAGGGGGAAAGTACTAAGAGGGGGACAGGGGGTTGGAGATGAGGAGGTGCACGGAAAGCTATTGGTAGAGGGTGCTTGAATTTTATCTTGGGGAGGAAAGTGACCTGTGGCTCACAATCCGGGTTCACAGGGAGACCCCTATGTGAGTAGCCCAGGGTTCCCAGATTAGTCTGAATTTATCACCTGTGTCGAGGATGGTATTGGAGATCTTTTCCTGTGACATTATCCATTAAATTTTTTGTTTAGTTAAATGAATGGAAATTGTCGGAGATTTCCAGGCTCTGGCAATAGTCATTTTGGTGCCTAGGAGGATTAAAACGAATTAGAGTCTGAGAAGGTTTAGGGGTTTAGGGTTTAGACAGTTGAGCAAAGCAATAGTCGGATCCTGCTTAATCATAATTCCAGTGGTTTTGCGAATAAGGGTAAAAATCTTGTTCTAATAAACTCTGAGTCTAGGGCACTCCCGCAGAATATGTAGGAGAGTGCCCATGTAGCCCCATCCTCTAAAGCAGGGGTCTCAAACTGGCGGCCCTCCAGCTGTTGCCAAACTACAAGTCCCATGAGGCATTGCAAGGCTTACAGTTACAAACTTGCATTCCACAGGCAGAAGCATGATGGGACTTGTAGTTTTGCAACAGCTGGAGGGCCGTCAGTTTGAGACCCCTGCTCTAAAGCATAGTGGAGAAGCTTGAGGGTAGTATTTGGCAAGACAGGTAGGTTCCAAATACCAGCGGGATACAATCTTGAGGCTAGCCTCAATCAGGGAAGTATTTAGCATACTCGGGCGAAATTACAATGCCAAAAGTCTAGATCCCAGTTAAGTTCCAGGTCACGCTCCCAGCTCAACATGTAGGTCACTTTCTCCAGGGGCTCAGCTAGTGCAGAGTAGATTAGGGAGATGCCCCCTCTTGTGTCCATGGCTGAGGAGCACCAATGCTCATAGGGAGTTACCGAAAGTGGGTTTTCGCTGCTCCTCCAAATCTGGTTAAGGAAATGTGACAATTGGTAGAACCTAAATTTTTCGGAGGGGGGCATTTCAAGTTTTGAAGTACAGTAGGTTAATGTGAGGGGTCCGTTTGAGTTGAAGAAGTGTCCAATTCTGTATAGGCCTTTGTCTAACCACCATTTGTATGCCTTGATATATAGTCCTGGGGGTAACCGGGGGTTGTGGAAGATGTGGGCAAGAGGTTACCATGTAGAGGTTAGGGGTTTCAATTTGTGTAGGGAATCGCATAGTGCCATCAAGTGGGATAATGTAGGAGCTAATATAGGGGGGCAGCTTTTGGGTGGGCTCCAGAGCAAAAAGTCCAAAGTGAAGCTAGGGACTGCTTCTCATTCCAGAGAGAACTGGCTAAGCTGGGCTGCTTGGTAGTACCACCATAGGTTGGGTAGGCCTAGGCCTTCTTTTGTTCTGGGTCTAAAAATGACATTCTTAGAAAGTCTGTGCCCTTTTTTGTCCCATATAAAGCGGATGATTGCAGATTGTAAGTTTTTGATGTGTAGATTGGTGACTGGAATAGGGAGGGAGTGGAAAAGGTATAGTATTCTGGGCAAGAGAGTCATTAATTCTGCCTAACCAGGACATTTTGTATAGGGACCATTGGATAAGGTCTTCTGTCAGTTTTTTGAACATGGGGGGTAGTTATATTTGTATAGTTGGTCAATTCTAGACGTAAGATTAAGGCCTATATAGGGAATGGAGGTAGGGTTCCAGGAAAATGGGAAGTGGTTTTTCAGTCCGTCTACCAGATCTTGGGGAGTTGATATGTTAAGGGCAACCGATTTAGTCATGTTTACTTTTAGGCCCGAAGCGCACCCAAAATCATGGAGAAGTCGGATTATGTTGGGGGTTGAGATATGGGGGGACGTAATAAAGAGGAGGACGTCGTCAGTGAACAATGTGCATTTGTGCGTTGATTTGCCACAGCGAACTCCGAGGATATCCGGGTGCAGTCTTATCGCGATAGCCAAGGTTTCTATGGCCATTGTGAAAAGAAGAGGGAGAGGGGGCATCCCTGTCTCGTGCCTTTCTTAATGGGGAACTGTTCTGAGAGGTGTCCTTGTAGTCTGACCTGTGCTTTGGGTTGGTAATAGAGGGCTTCTAGTATTTTAATGAAGTCAGGGCCAAAGCCCCATTTCTGAAGCATTGTAAATAGGTAGGGCCAGGCGATTGTATCAAAAGCTTTTTGGAGATCTATGGAAAGGAGGTAGTGAAGGGAGATTGTGTTCACTGCTCTCCGAATCTGGTCCGGACCCTG
The DNA here is from genome assembly GCA_037952835.1 of Lithobates septentrionalis. Classification (NCBI taxonomy): domain Eukaryota; kingdom Metazoa; phylum Chordata; class Amphibia; order Anura; family Ranidae; genus Lithobates; species Lithobates septentrionalis. Next base: position 15,610,017 of record JBBDGP010000278.1, on the reverse strand, counting down.
CCTCCCTGGGATAAATCCCACCTGATCCTTGTGAATATATGAACCGATAAACGGTGCAAGTCTGTTCGATAGAATCTTCATCATTATTTTTAAATCATTGTTGATTAACGAGATTGGCCTATAGTTACTCACTTTGCTAGGGTCTTTGCCTGGTTTGGGAATGACCGATATGTAAGCTAGGTTGGCTGCAGGATTGAGGGGGAGGCTTTGCTTAAACTCCCTGGTGGTATTTCCCAACGTGACTCGGGGTTGATTTTCTCTGCCAGGAGCATTAACACCGAGTCATGCTAGGGGTAACTTTGCAGAGCTGTCAGCGGAGTCCCCTTACCTTCTCCTGGCGATTCAGCGATGTCCTCCGCTGTGATTGCCGGCGAGATCGCCGGCGAGTTCACCGGCAAGAGCGCCAACCGGCATCTGACTTCCTGCTTCCGTTCCCTGCGAGCAGCAGCGGTGCATGGGAGCGGAACTGGGCGGGTAATTCAAAAGTGACACACACATAAAAGAGGTGATACATTGTAATATGAGAGGATTACACTGTATCATCTCAGATCTGACACTTGATCACTGTACAGTGCCCCTTGCCTGCCATTTTACTGTCATTTGTGGCCATAAAATATTTATAATATGGCATCAAAAAAGCTCCACTTTACTACAAAAGCGCTTTTGGACCAGTTGAGTGACAGTGACATGGAGTTGCTCGCAGAACTGAGCGATAGTGAGTCGTGGGGAGATTTGTCGTCTGACACTGACACTGATCTGGCAAGTGACAACGGTGATGATCCTGCACCTGACCTCAGCGATGTGCGCACTTGGTGCCCTATTGACTGCGATACGGACCAGGTAGCGCCCCCAAGATTCCCCTTCACTGGATCACCTGGGATGAAGGTAGATGTTGAGCGTGACAAACCTCTGGCATACCTGCAATTATTCCTCACTGAGGAGGTAATTGAAAGAATTGTCACAGAGACAAATCGCTACCAAGAGCAGCAATCCGCTACGCTGCATGCCATGTTTTCCAGAAGCAGAAAGTGGGAACCGGTGACCAAAGAGGACATCTGGCAGTTTCTGGGACTCATCATTCTTCAGGGGGTGGTGGGGAAACTGCTCCAGAAATGGTACTGGACCACCAATAAGTTACTGGTATTTCTACTTCACGAACAATGAAGAATTTGATGAGGCCTGCGCTCAAACTAAAAAAAATCTGGGAGGTATGCCAAATTATTGTGACCAATTTCCAGCAGACCTACGTGCCAGAAAGGGACGTGAGCGTGGATGAAAGTTTGATGGCCTACAAGGGACGCCTAAGCTGGATACAGTTTATTGCATCCAAAAGAGCGCGGTTTGGCATCAAATCCTACATGCTCTGCGAGTCATCCACTGGGTACATCTGGAATTTGGTCATTTACACAGGTAAAGGCACGAAGTTCACCCCCAGGTACAGCGGCTATGGGATGGCCACATCATCTGTCCTTACACTGCTGGAGCCATTGCTGAACCAGGGATATTGTGTGACCATGGACAATTTCTACACGTCTCCGGAACTGTATGAGGTTTTGCTACAAAACAAGACTGATGTATATGGTACCGTTAGGCCTAACTGACGTGACATGCCATCTTTGTTTGCCAAGAAAAAACTAAAAACCAGAGAAATGGTTGCCTGGCAGAATGGTAAGATGATGGCAATGCGATGGCGAGACAAGAAGGACGTGTGTCTCATGAGTACTGTGCACAATACCTCCACTGCCATGGTCCACACAAAAGGTGGGAAAGATGTGCTGAAGCTACAAGTCGTGATAGACTATAATAACACCATGGGAGGTGTTGACAGAGCCGATCAGGCAATGACATTTTATCTGGCTATGCGCAAACAGCAAAAAAAATATTATAAGAAGATTTTCAGGCATCTTCTGGAACAATGCCTTTGGAATGCATATATCCTGTACAGAGCAAAGAGTGACAAGCCTCTTGTTCATTCTGATTTTATCTGGAAGATGGCTGAGCAGATTTTTGTCAACCACCAGATGCCTTCAGTAGCTGTGAACAGACCTGGACGACGTGCTGCTGACGTTGCGATCCCAGAACGCCTGACTGGTCGTCACTTTATGGACTACATACCGCCAACCGCAAAAAAGGAGCACCTACCAGGATGTGCGTGGTTTGCTGTTCAAAGAGAGATGGCAATGGAAAGAAAGTCCGAAAAGAAAGCAGGTTCCATTGTCCTGATTGTGACGTCAAACTTTGTGCTGTACCTTGTTTCAAAATTTATCACACACAGATCGTTTATTGAATTTTCTTTATTTGACAAATTTCATTATTTTGTATTACATTATTGAATAAAATTATATTATTTATTAGATTATAATTCATAATTTTGTGTCTCAAACTTTATCACATCTGGGATGTCTACTATAGTCTTGTTTGGTCAGGTTTAAGTAATTAATTACTAAGAATTGCAGGCCTACAATACATAACACCAAATTTCCATGCATAAAATTGTACCGCTTTTGGTACAAAATTCCTGACACAATCATACCGCCAGGGAGGTTAATGAATTGAAAAAACGGGCCAGATAGGGAGAGAGTACATCTGTAAAGGTTTTGTAATAGTGGGTTGAAAAACCATCAGGGCCTGGGGCAGAGTCTTTTTTGAGATCTTTATTAAATGCTCGGATCTCATATTCCTGAAACAGTGGGAGTCTGAGAGTTTCGGGAGGGGGATATTCTCCAGGAAGGAGTCTAGGCTATTGTGGATGCTAAGGTTGTCGTCGGAGCATAGGTTGGAATAAAAGGACTGAAAGGCGTCAAGGAACCAGTCAGGGATTTGATTTTGGGGAGGGCAAATATCCAGCTTAGCCGCTGTCTGCCACTGATCCATTGAAGATGTTTTTCTGCGCTGGATGTGAGGGCCAAGTTGAGAGCTAACCTGGTGGATTCTAGCTTGGTGAGGGTATTGGGGGTGGGATTCTGTTTGTGAAAATATTCAAAAGGAGCCTTCTCTCGAGAACTTTAAGGGAGGGTTCAACAAGTGTTTTGTGAGAAAAATGTCCTGCTCCAGTGAGTGGAGCGAAGGCATCGGTAGGTGTAGTTCAGGCCACTACACAGTCTGGGAAGAATACCCTAGGAGAGAGATCAAAATCCTTGGAGGATAGGTGGTGTGAGGAGTCATCTCGGTGGGTGAGAGTCACGATGTCTCTTTGCTGCTTGTTCCACAGTGGAGTGATAGGGCTTCCTGGTGGGGGCCTCTTGGAGGAGCTTGGTCGGTGGGCAGACTCCTTGGGGGATAATTCTTGAGAGATGAAACCTAGTCGCAGGAGTAAGTTTTCACCTTTTTGGAAGTTAGAGAAACCATAAGACTTGTCCTTGTGTTGAAACTGAAGGTGGAAAGGGAAGGACCATCGGTACTTTATAGATTTCTGCTTTAAGATTTCTAGGAGAGGCTTTAGGGTCCTCCGCTTTTGAATTGTGGTCGGGGAAATGTCTGCAAAAATTTGTACTTTGTTTCCCTATTTGGAGAGGTTGTCAAGATTACGGAACCTTCTCATGATTTCCTCTTTGATTCCATAATAGTGGGGTTTAACTACATCTCTCGGGAGCCCACCTTGGCGGGGGGGTTGAAGAGCTCTGTGGGCCCTGTCTAGCTCAAGTTTGTAGCTCGGGATATCAGGGAAGACTTCTTTTATGAAGAGTTTTACAGTGTACGGGATATTGGTGACTGATTCAGGGATACCTCTGATGCAGATGTTGTATCTCCTGCTTTTGTTCTCTAAATCATCATGGTCTTGGACCTTCTGGCTTCGAGGTATGATGACATCTGTCGCTGCTGTCCATACTGGTACCAAGGCGATTACTACTATCAACTTTTTTTTCCCACCTGTTCTGATTCATTAGGCCCCTCCAAATCTTTATGAAGTACTCACCCACATACTCTCCCTTACCCCCGAAGGCATAGCCAGTGCTATGCCCACTCACACTATTCATTGCCTAAGTCCTTTAAAATCCTTTCCATCAATGCCAGAGGCCTCAATAACCCCTATATTAGATCAGCTTTGCAAAGAGAGGCTCTAACCCTACATGGTGACGTTCTCCTTGTCCAAAAAACTCACTTTGTTGCATCCAAGGTCCCTTGCATCAAATTAAAAAATTTCTTTCAAATCTTCCTGGTGTTTATGACAAAGAAGAAAAAATGTCATTCTAATAGCAATCAGAGACTCCCCCTTAAATTCAAACTCCAACAAAAAATGTTGGATCCTCAAGACCGATTTCTTACTTTGCTCTGTGAAATTAAGAACATCAAATACACTCTTGTCAACATTTATGTGCCCAATTCTAAACAGCTTTGTTCCTCAAAACCCTGCTAAAATGGATTTCTACCCTTAGAGGAAGTCGCCTGATTATTGACAGGGAATTTAACACAGTGGGAGTGGGAACTCATCTTCAGGCAAGTATCCTCTTTACCACTTGATTAACCAGTTCCTTCATAGAAATCATCTCTATGATATTTGGCATTGCCAACACGGCTCTGACACTGTACCTATTTCTCTCCCTCTCACACCTCCTTTTCAAGAATTGGCTTCTTCATTAATTGGCTTCTTCATTACAGACAAGTGATCCCTTCAGAATGTCTCCTCCTTTGGTATAAGAAACTAGACCTGTGCAATTTGTTTCAGTCCAAATATAAATTTGTACAAATGTTTGGTTATTTCAAGATTTGGATGGACTTATATCTCCGAATCAAATAATAACAAACTTCGTTAAAATTAATTTAATTACATTTTGTATATTTGTTTTCTAACTAATTCCAAACTTTTGAAATGATTCGAATTTGGGTCGGCCAAAAAATGATTGATTCATTTGAATTCTGTGTGAAGAATAACTGTTGTTAAGGAGCAGGCCACCGTGTCCTTAACAACTGATGACTTATCAGCTGTCAGCAGGCTTCCCCACAAAAGACATGGGGTCCCCACCAAAATCCATACCAGACCCTTATCTGAGCATGCAGCCTGGCAGGCCAGGAAAGGGGGAAGTGAGCGAGTGCCCCCCTCCTGAATCATACCACTCTGCCCCCCCACCCCAAAGCAAGGGACAAGGGCCCCTTCCCCACAACCCTGGGTGGTGGTTGTGGGGGTCTGCAGGCAGGGGGCTTCTGAGAATCTGGAAGTATTGTCTTTAACAAGGGGGTCCCCAGATCCCGCTCCCCCATGGGAATGAGTATGGGGTACAAGAAAAGACACAACACAAGTATTTAGCAAGTCCTTTATTAAAAAATAAAAAAATGTCAACCTGTGTAGATCTATTGTCAATTACGACGCCCGCCGCACAGCTGGACCCAAAAACAAAAAACCTCCGGTCTCGTCGAAGGGTTCTGTCATCTGCCTGCTCCACTAGCTGACATTTCTTAAATAGCTAAAGGGCGGGCCACCCGGCAAGGTCACTGAGTGGCTATGCCAATGGTGCCACAAGGGGGCAGGGTCACCTGGTGATGTCATCAGCCAACTCCGTCCCTTAGTTATTTATAAAATGTCAGGTGGGGGAGCAGGCAGATGGCAGGAGCTTTTTGACAAGATTGGAGGTCTTTTTTTTCTTTTTCATGTCCGGCCGTTGCAATGGGTGTCGTGATTGATGATGGATCCACACTAAGGAACATTATTTTTTCTATAAAAGACTTTCAGCCCCTCTGCCCCAAAGCATCCTGCCATGTTGAAGGCATGTGGCCTGGTATGGTTCAGGAGGGGGGGCACTCACTCCTCCTTTTGTGGCCTGCTGGGCTGCATGCTCAGATAAGGGTCTGATATGGATTTTGGGGAGTCATCGATTGTTAACCTGTTGCCGCCTGCCCACCGTCTTATGACATGATGGACTTTGAGCGAGGATATCTGAATGATGCCTGTAGCTACAGACATCATTCAGATATTTCCGTTTTCCCTACACCATAAGAATGATCATAGAGGCTGTTCCACCGCTTGATCGTTCTTATGGGAGGCGAGAGGGGAGGTACCCCCCTCCCACCACCCTCCGGTGCTTCTACCAACTCACTGCTACGATCGGTGAGTCGGAGACAGGATCCGCCCGCCCCGGATGTTGATCATAGAGATTTCTGGCGGACCAGATGGTCTCTATGATATTGTGACGTCACGCCCGGCCTCTGCATTAAAAAAAAACGGCGCCGCCTCGGCTGGGAAGCCGTGATCGGTTTCTTTTTTTTATTTCAGGCTTCCCAGCCTAGTGGTGAGATGTGGGGTCTTGTTGACCCCATATCTCACTGTAAAGAGGACCTGTCATGTCATATTCCTATTACAAGGGATGTTTACATTCCTTGTAATAGGAATAAAAGTGATCAAATTTTTTTTCTTTTCAAAAAATTTGCAAACTAAAAAAAGAAAGTAAAATTAACAATAAATAAATAAAAAAAAAAAAATTAAAGCGCCCCTGTCCCCGTGTGCTTCGAATCTTTCCAAAAATGTGGAATTTGTTAGAAAATTTATAAACAATATTTAACTAAACTAAACTAATTCTGAAACAAAATGAGTAAAACAACAAATCTATACAAAACAAAACAAATGTTTCCATTCTGCACATGTTTATAGGAGACGTTACCTTATGCTCCTGTTACAATTGGCATTAAACTACATCACAGCTAGAATGCTCCTCACCTGTGAAGGCTTAACTCCTGATTGTTAAGAAACCCCCATATCTGCCAATGGATTGCCGAAGCACACCAGTAACTCTTTGAATTTAACAACACTACTACACACCTACCGATCGCTGTCTCTTGTGGTCTACATATAAGGCATATATGCGTGGTATTCTTATAAAAATAGGTTTCAATGTAAAGAGCCAGAGGACTCTGCAGATTGACAGGGTGATTACAGCAATTAGATTGAAGGAAGAGTGAAATAAAACAAACCCTCTGTCCTTTCAGTCCTCAGCCTTACTTGAAACACACAACATTATGGGTTAGACAACAAAGCAGGGGCCATGTTGGCCAGACAGGTTAAAGTGAGGTAGAGCAAAATCAAAATTTCCTCTATCCACCACCCATTAAAAAAAGCAATCCCCAAGATATTGTAAATGCATGCAGCGACCAGACTGTGATGGTTTACCAATGAATACTACCAACAATTTAGCTATTTAGTTTCCCCTCACTTGGCACCTGTTTTTAATCTGGCCTCATCTTCTGTCTCTCTTCCTATGGATATTCTTCAGTCATTACTACAATATCCAAACCTAGTAATTATCGTCCTAGTAATTAAGATTAAGATTTTTGCAGACTTTTTCCAGTTCTTCCATCCCTGATCCACCTGGTTCAGGTAGCTTTCATGCCAGGGAGACAAGCCCCAGATGCCACAACATGCACTGGGGCTTCCTGCTTTACTCAGCCCCTTCAGCTAGAGTGCTCACTAGAGGTATTCAGCATCCACAATGTAACCTGACAGGGCTGCCCTCTCTCATCCATCATATGTGCCCTCATAATGGAACCCTTATGCCGCGTACACACGGTCGGACTTTTCGTCTACAAAAGCTAACTAAAGCTGGCTGACAATCCGATCGAGTGTGGGCTTCCCCGGACTTTCAGCGGACTTTCAGCGGACTTTTTCAGCCGCAAATCTGACGGACTTTAGATTTGAAACATGCTTCAAATCTTTACGTCGTAACTACGCCGGACCCAGAAATCCGCTCGTCTGTGTGCTAGTCCGACGGGCAAAAACCCACGCTAGGGCAGCTATTGGCTACTGGCTATCAACTTCCTTATTTTAGTCCGGTGTACGTAATCACGTACGAATCCGTCGGACTTTTGTGTGATCGTATGTAGGCAAGTCCATTCGTAAGAAAGTCTGCCACAAGTCCACCAAACGTCCGCAAAAAGTCCGCCAAAAGTCCGACAAAAGTCTGTCGAAAGTCTGTCGGACAGGCTGACGGACTTTTGTAGCCGAAAAGTCAGACCGTGTGTATGCGGCATTAGCCTCTAAAATATGTTCTGACCAGGGGTGGATGCAGGGGGGGCAACAGGGCAATTGCCCCTCCTGAGAATTCGGGTGAGTGAGTGGGCGGGCAGCTCCGTGGGTGAGAGAGCGGGAGGCTCAGGGGGCAGGTGAGAGTGCGGGCGAGCAGCTGGGCAGCTCGATGGGTGAACAGACAGCTGGCCAATCAGGGAGATGAGAGATGACAATATCTCCCACTGCCCAGTGCCCATCCTGCATCCCTGCAGTGCAGTTCCGCCCTCACTGTGCAGGCAGCCGCAGGAAGCATAGAGATGACATCATCTCTCTGCTGCCTGACTGGTAATCTGCTGCCTGACTCTGGGACACAGCAAGAGACCACCTTAGCAGGAAAGTGACACAGCAAGAGACAATCCACAACGTGTGGCAGGTGACGTGGCAAGTGACAATCCACAACGTGTGGCAGGTGACGTGGCAAGTGACAATCTGCAACGTGTGGCAGGTGACGTGGTAAGTGACAATCTGCATTTGGTGACAGGCGACATGGCAAGTGACAATCCGCATCTGGTGACAGGCGATTTGGCAATTGACAATCCGCAACGTGTGGCAGGTGACGTGGCAAGTGACAATCCGCAACGTGTGGCAGGTGATGTGGCAAGTGACAATCCGCATCTGGTGATAGGCAGTGTGGCAAGTGTCAATCTGCATTTGGTGACAGGCGACGTGGCAAATGACAATCCGCAACGTGTGGCAGGTGACGTAGCAAGTGACAATCCGCATCTGGTGACAGGAGATGTAGCAAGTGACAATCCGCATCTGGTGACAGGCGACGTGGCAAGTGACAAGCTGCATCTGGTGGCAGGTGACGGTGGCAAGTGACGCACTCAGGGCTCCCACTGATTCAGCATTATGGTGAGTTGAACTATTTAATTTTATATAACAATGTAATAATAGAAATAATGAGCTTCAATCATCCTGACACCATATCACCCATGGTGCCGTGATGATTAAAGCGCCAACACCAGCCATTTCCCCGATAAATTGCCCCCAAAAAAACATATTTTCTGGCAGTGCCCCTCCCAAGACTAGACTTTGGATCCAATCCTGGTTCTGACCCCTCTATTTCAGGAATTGGCTTTCACAGACATGAATGCAAAATAAGCTTAGTTTCTAATGACATAATAGCCTCTTTAAGTTTAGCAAGGTCTCCTACTAAAAACTCAACAAAACCAAATCCCTGATTTTAAATCTCCATGTCACCTCCTTGCTACAAACCCACTTTCACAAAATCCATTTTCCCTTCCGTACGTCAGCATCCTACTTTCAGCTTTGACCTCTCAACTGTTTGAACTGAACTATAGAAAATTCCTCCGTGCCCTTCCCCAGGAATTTAAAGAGTAACTCCACTTTTGTTGAGATAAAAATATTTCCCTGTGGGTGCTTAATGTACATTGCAAGGATTTCAGCAAACTTTGTTGCAGATTCTTATCTTTTTGTTATTCTGAAGAAATCACTGTGTGTTTGTCTGTGCTGATGTTCTGAGTGAGTCTAATGGGAGTGGTTTCATAATCATCAACCAGCTGCTGCACATGCAAAGCTCTAATGAGGAAAATTGCAGGGTCTACATCCCTTTAGACGTGATTTCCTATTGGGAGTATCTCACCAAAAATAAAATGTGTTGCAGGGGATGCATGAAATCTGACTTGTATCTTAGTGCAGACTTCTGGGAAAATCAGTAAGCCAATCACACAAGCAGGAAATGGCATGTCTGGGGAGAGCTCTTTAAACATTCTGTGTACAGAACACCTCCAGGTAGCCATGTTGCAAATCACATTACAGAAAATTACAGAGCTGCAGATTGAAAAGGAAAGGTAATTTTTAAGAACATTCAATGACAATATGACTTGTGTTGCAATTGTATATGCTATATTATTCTTTTTTATTTACTATTTTTTTCCCACAAAAGTGGAGTTACCATTTAAGATCTTGGACTCTTACGGCCACTTGAAACGAAGCAGAATAGCCACTCTAAGAATGTTAGTTCTCCTCAAGCTACTTTATCTGTTCCACACAATGGTGGTTCCTATCCCCCATAGTTATTTTCTCTCTGTGCAATGCCAATTTTCTCAGAATGTATGAGACATCACCCATCCTTGATGTGCACACCTCATTATAACCAATTGCAGGCACTCTCATTCCATACATTCTATCATATTATAAAGCCTCCCTCTTAGACCAGCTCTAAAACTGGTGGAACTCCACAGGTGAAAAAATCAGAACCCTAATGAAATCTACTCTTCTCCGCACTCTTGGCCATAGCATCTGGGCTACCTCCACCCAAATCGAAATTCCCCTCCCTTAAAGCCCCCTTTTAAAGTCTGGTCAGAAATCTCTCCGCCCGACTACACACTTCGCCTCTCACATACCTCCCAACAGTCCCGGATTGGGCGGGACTTTCCCGCATCTTCACCTTTGTCCCGCTGTACAGGAGGTTTGTCCCGCATAGTTGTTTTTCAGCCTGGGTTAGCCCTGTGCTCACAGCTCAGCACTTTTACTTTAAACCACAGAAGCCCGCCTTTTGTATTTGAAAGTGAATGTAACAGCACTCCCGCAGCTCTTACAGCAGCCTCACTGCTCTTCACTCAGGACAAGTGCTGGTCTGGCAGAGTGTAGCATGTTCAAGCACAGAAGGGGGAAGGTATGTTCTTGGTGAGCTGCAGCGTGATCACCATTCTCCTACCTGGTCAGGAAAATCCTGGAGTCAAAAATGAGTGTGGAGTGTGAAAAAGAAGATTTTGCTGCAGTGGACAGAAAAGCCAGAAAGGTAACCATGGGAAGATGATGAAGCTTTGGAGAGGGTGGGGTGGCCAAAGATGAAGGCAGATGAGAGGAGTTGTGTTTGGGGGGTTGCTGAGGAGGGATGTAGCAATGAGATGTGGATGGCTGGACTCTGTCCCTACCTGCATTACGTACTCCATAACCTTGCACTCTGTGCGTAACGCACTCCAGAACCCTGTACTTTGTGCCTAGCACTCCCCTGCACTTTGCACTCTGTGCGTAATGCACTCCTGAACTGTGCACCCTGTGCATAATGCTCTTCAGATCCCTGCATTCTGCATGTTGTGCATCCCAGAACCCTGCACTCTGTATGCAGCACACCCCAGAATCCTGTACTCTGTACATAGCACACCTTTAGAACTCTGCACTTTGTACGTGGCACACACCAGAACCCTGCACTCTGTACGTAGCACACCCCAGAACCTTGCACTCTGTGCACAAAGCACTCCAGAACCCTGCAGTCTGTGCATAGCACATCCAAGAACCCTGCACTCTGTATGTAGTGCATCCCAGAACCTTGCACTCTGTATGTAGAGCACCCCAGAAACCTGCACTCTGTACAAAGTGCTCTCCTAAACCCTGCACTCTGTGCGTAACGCACTACAGAACTCTGCACCCTGTGCATAACACACTCCAGAACCCTGAACCCTGTGCATAACACACTTCAGAACACTGCACTCTGTACCTAGTGCTTTCCTGAATCTAACAATCTGTATGAAACCCACTCCAGAACCTTGCACCCTGTGCATAATGCATTCCAGAACCCTGCACTCTATACATAATGCACACCAAAACCCTGCACCCTGTCCATAAGGCATTCCAGAACCCTACGCTCTGTAACTAGCACTCTTCTGAACCCTGCACTCTGTACCCAGTGCTCTTCAAAACCCTGTACTCTTTGCAAAACTCACTCCAAAAACCTACACCCTGTCCATAACGCACTCCAGAACTCTGAACTGTACCTAGCACTCTCCTGAACCCTACAGTCTGTACGTAACACACTACAGAACCTTGAACCCTATGCATAATGCATTCTAGAACCTTGCACTCTGTGCGTAATGCACTCCAAAAGCCAGCACCCTTTTATTCTTTTTTTTTCAAATGATTGTGCTGGGGTTTATATGTATCCATGAGACTCTTGCTTGTGGCTCAATAATCAAAGCATATTTTATAGGTACAAAGAAGCACAAGTTTTGTTTAACAACACCCCTTAAGCTCTTCCCACTATGCGCCCCGCAGGTTACATCCTTCCTCATGTGTCAACATTAGGAATGAGCCGAACATCCCCCTGTTCGGTTCGCACCAGAACAAGCGAACAGGAAAAAAGTTAGTTTGAACACGCAAACACCGTTAAAGTCTATGGGACACGAACATGAATAATCAAAAGTGCTAATTTTAAAGGCTTATATGCAAGTTATTGTCATAAAAAGTGTTTGGGGACCTGGTTCCTGCCCCAGGGGACATGGATCAATGCAAAAAAAAGTTTTAAAAATGGCCGTTTTTTCAGGAGCAGTGATTTTAATAATGCTTAAAGTCAAACAATAAAAGTGTATTATCCCTTTAAATTTCGTAGCTGGGGGGTGTCTATAGTATGCCTGATTTAATAAAATAAGTGTATTGTACTTGCAAGATGAAAGCAGAATATAGGCATCAAAGGCAGCATGTCTTGTAGTAAGAACTGAAACATCTCCACAGGCTTCGCTTCACTTCCTCGTTTGCTTGTCTCTCAACCTCCTGAGAAAAGGCGTGATGACATCACAGTCATATGCCCCACCCTACACGTTTCATCACTAAGGGACAGGGATTGGCCAGGTGATTGTGTCAACACGCATATTGTTTATTTAATCCCGCGGTGCCATCTTGACTACTGGCCATGGGATTTATATAGCATTAAATGTAAGGCCGCAGCGCCATTTTAACTGTTGACCACCCATTCAAACAATAAGAGAATAAGGAAGTAAAAAAAACAGAACCCCACCATTTAGTGGCAGAAATATAAAATGACCAAATAGAAAAATAATCTAACAGTTAGCACACTTAGTAAAGAAGCCAGAAACTGTATAGACGCCGCATTTATACAAGTAAATTAGATCATGATAAAATTCACATAAAGCAATAATCTTAATAATGATCTTAGTCATTATACCGTCGGGTGCCCGATGGTCATCATGAATACATACAAAACAGCGCTTGCAAATAATTTATTTTTATTTTTTTTAAACTCTAACTAACCTGTTGCAGCTGCTAGATAAAAAGTGCTGACACTTTGGTAATAAATAGACGAAGAATCTGCGCTAGCAACTCATTAACTAGAAAAGGTACAATTTCTGGGGAAATTGTGAAAAGTGTTCTTGCCTCTACATCTGGAGTGAGCGGAGTAACTGGGGGGAGTGCCTGGAGTAACTGTTGTGTGGTTGGAGTAACTGTGGAAAGGTTGAACTGGGCAGATGGGCAGAGTAACTGTGTGGAGTGTTTGTAGTGAGTAAAGATAGTAAACATTACACTAACCAATTGATTGATCAAATTTAAAAAGTGCACAAGTGCTAATGATGTAAAAGGTAGAAATATCGGTAAATGACTTTGTCGGACACAGACTTAAGGGTTACCAGGATTTATTCCGCCCCAGCCAAAGCATAGCACCTGACGGACTCGCGTCCCAAAATCAAGTGTGTCAAAAACAGTTTACACAGTGTACATATAATTTCAATATATTGCATCACAAGCGAACTGGCGGTATATTTCCGTTATACATTAACATTAACATTTTGAACAGTCAACTTTTGAACTTTTTGGATACAAGGCAATTCATTAAAGCATATACTTTAAACCCTTACAAATTTTCAGTTTCTCTGCAGTTTTGCTCCTTGCTGTTTCTTTGTCTTACTAATCAGCAAGCAGGCTATAGCACAGGAAGGAGAGGGTGAGTGTGATGAGGACAGTGTGATAGGGCGAGCTGACGTGCTGCATCTACCATCTGTAGGACGGGTGATCGTTTTAGCCAGCCGGCTTCTTATGCTTATTTGAATCTGCTACACTGTAAGTGTTATTTTAATTCTTTTAATAAACCTCAAAACCAGGATTACGCTATGTTGTTTCCCTCTCTTTTCCCGGGGTACCCCTAAATGAGAACAACCCCCCAGCTAGGAGTCTTTTATTAATCTCCATGATAAGAGTGATTTCCTGTGACTTGGTGGACTAGTGGTATCATCACCCTTTGGCTGTATGAAGTGGCATGTCGTTTCCTAGAAGCCCATCCAATGAAAGGCCCTGACCGGGTTAAGGTCGCAAGCCCCCTTGTGCTTGCCGTTTGGTAAGCGCGCATTTTATTTTCAGCTACCACCGTGGTGCGGTGGAGGAATTTTTTCTATTTTACATTTCCTGCTTTAAAAAAATGGGGTCTGAGCCTATGTATTTTCACAACATTTATTTGGACTTTATTCACTGTGTTAGGACTGTCCAGTGAACACTTATTGATTTAGGTTTCAAGAACTGTGTTAGTTATTTAATTTGGGTTCTAACCAATTAGTCCTATTCAACACTGGTACTAGTATTTACTCCTATTTACAGCGCTGCTATATTTGTTATATTGTTGTATTAGTGTGTGTATCTCACATAGAGTGGCTGCTTTTGTTATTATGTAGTTTTTTTTAATTTTTTTTCACTAAGTTATTTTCATCACTATTTTGGTTATCCCCTATTTGGTCATTCACAATATTTCACGAACAGGTACCCTTTTTGGGTGCACTACAGCGCGGTATTCCTCTTACTATATGATGAGGACAGATGTCTGTGATGGATGGGGGGGAGTAAGTGAGTTCAGTGTCTAACAAGTACACCGAACATGAAATATAGAGAATGATGTTTAGCTAATTGTAAATGGTCCCACATAACTATGGCCACGTAAACTGACCCTCATTGCCACTTTATCTGTTTGATGACCACTGTCTCACAACCACTGTTTCCTGGCAACACTCATGCCCTGTTTATGCAGGCTCTAAGCGTGTTCACAACCACTGCTCAAAACACAATACACAGGATAATGGTAGCTGTAATAACTGTGCAGTACTCCTGACTGGAGACACTGCTGCACCCTGGAGATGTAAATGTGATCCAACAGTGTGTTTTTTTCTGTGGTGGCTGCCCAGACCAGTTGAGTATATCCTCTTGAGTGAAGAAGGTCAGATATTGGCTTCTTTTCTCTGCACAGAAAATCTTCATTGAAATCTCCACAGAGTATTATAGGTTGGCAATCCATTATTTCCAAAGATTCCAAGAGGCCCAGCAGGTTAGTAAGGAATTGGCCAATACTGTAATCCGGTGGCCTGTAAATGACAGCGATCAAAGCTTGTACAGGGGACTCCAGTTTGACAACCAAGAACTCCAAGTCAGTCACATTGTGATGATACTGCTTTTCATAGGCCTTGAAATGGTTTCTGACATACAAGGCGACACCTCCGCCACTTTTACTTGCAATGTCAGGAAGGTTTGTGTACGAGAGGTGTCTGTTGCGTTTGAACAGGTTGTAGCCCTCCAGCTGGAGACTTTCAGCAACAGAAGAGCCTGAGAGATGAGTTTCAGTGAAACATAAAACATCTCCAAGTGTCAACTCATGGTGAGATTTGATATCTTCAATGTGAGCTGGTAATCCTTCCGTGTTGTGATGGATAATTGTTAATGTTTGCTGTTTGTCTGTTGTCTGTAGAAACTTTAAGAGGGGCATACCACTTTCCAGTGATGCTTTCTTCATTGAATCCAGGGAAGCTGTGATTTCAGGATCAGCAAAGATCTTCTTCTCATCAAAGTCGGTTATGTACAGTCCTTGTAGTGTAGTCGTTCTACTCAGAGAAACATAGGCCATTCCCGGTTGGAAAACCCGTTTCAATGAGACCACTGCGACTGTATCGACATCCCCTGACACTTATGAATCGTACATCCAAAAGCCAACTTCAGGGGGAACTGCCTGCGAACAACTCCTTTCTGTCTCAGGTTTTCCTCTACCCTTTCTATGTACACCAAGTTGTCAGCATCACAAGACGACTTGTTACGGTATCTCTGTCCTGCATTTGGATTGTCCAGCACAAGCCCAAGCTTGTTTACCGTAGTAGCACCATTCTCAGTCTGGATGATTATTCTTGCAATCTTGCCAAATGTCCTGTTAACAAGCCCGTCTTCTACATCAGTGTTTCTTGTGATCATGATACGGGCACCTTCAGCTGCTTGCAGTGTGTCAATCAGATTGTCTTTGTGTCCTTTGAAAGGTTGGTGTTGCCTCAGCATCACTCCTGTCTTAGGGTCTTTTCTGTAATCGTCGGCATCTATGTTGGTGATGTTTGAATGGAGAACAGACACAGTTGCAGCATTATGTTTGTGAACCTCTTTGTTGGTGGCAAATATGTGTAGCACGTCATTAGGGCAGTGGGTGGGATCTGTAAAAGCCTGAGCAAGCAGAGCTTTGTCATCATTGCTTAAGGTGACAGTCTTCTGCTTGACTCTGATTCTATTCAAAAGCTCAGCAAATGAAATGTCATCCTTCTGTCACATGATCTCTGTCAGCGTGATCATCTGAAAGTTGTCTTTCCAGACGTCATTGGTATTTTCCTCAAACACGCAGAGTGGCTTACTTTTTCCCAGCGGGGGGACCTGGTAAAAGTCTCCTACTGCTAGTACTGACATACCACCAAAAGGTTTCTTACTGCCTTTGATTTGCTGTAATCTCCAGTTGATGTAGGCAAACAGAGGCTTTGAAATCATTGACACCTCGTCAATAACAATGATCTCCGCATTTGACAGCTGTGCCCTCACTTCATCTATTAGATTTCCAAGTCCTTGGTAGGGTGGCTTCAAGCTTCTTGGCAACTTCAGCAGAGAATGCAAAGTGTTGCCTGAAATGTTGAAAGCTGCTGTTCCTGTAAATGCAGTTAGTAAAACGCTGGGCATGGATATGTCTGCTTCCTCACGTAGTCTGGTAAGTTTACAGAGTATCTTTGTCGCCTCAGCATAGATGCACTTTATCAGGTGTGATTTGCCTGTCCCTGCACCACCAGTGACAAAGTAATAGAATGGGTCAGGATTTAGGCCACGCACACGGTTAGTGCACCAGTCACAAACTGAGTAGAATGTCTGAGCTTGTGTCCGGTTAAGGTTTCTGTACATTTTCCGAAGGAAATCAGGGCACATTTGTGGGGCCTTCACAGTAAGCGCAATTCCACCTGTTTGTTTGTGACGTGTATACTCCGGAACATCATCTTGTTCATTCTCATGAAGTGGCTCCCCTTCTTTGCGTTTCTCTATACATTCCAACCTATCCAACTCAGCTTCTGGGGCAAAGGTGTTCCAAGCATCTTCAACAGGGCCGTTTTTTACAAAGTCATCCAAGACTTGTTCCACAATTTTGTTGTGTTGTTCGAACTTCTTTTGGTTGCTGGTAACAATTGCAGACACTGCTCGGATTGCTTCTTCTCCTGGTAAGCTCACACAGGCGCCTTTGTAAAAATCCTGGTGTGTTGGGAACCTTACAGTTTTCAGTGATGACTCTGAACGGTGGGGGAGGTAGAGTTTAAGCAGTCTGCCGTAGTAGTTCTCAGGGTCCTTCTTCTCTGAGAAGCGTGCGTACCTGATGATTGCAGGCTTCCCTCTCGTGCGTTTTTGAATCATTCCCATTTCATTCAATAGGCTGACACGCTTGCTGTCTTCCTTTTGCTTGCCATCTTCCTTCTGCTTGCCATAGACAACCCTGTAATGGGATGCAAAGTCTGCCAGACACATGGACTCAAACTCTGGTGTTTCGGGTCTGGCTCTGTATTTGTCGACAAAACTCGTCATCCACACATTAAGAGAATCGGCTGGTTTGTTCTGCAATGCACTGAGCGGGAGACTCATTTTCAGTGCGTTGTCCCCAGTTGGCAGAAAAACAACCTCACGTGAGCAAGACTTCATTTTCAAGCT
Organism: Lithobates septentrionalis; assembly: GCA_037952835.1. Lineage (NCBI taxonomy): Eukaryota > Metazoa > Chordata > Amphibia > Anura > Ranidae > Lithobates > Lithobates septentrionalis. The sequence goes on along the minus strand of JBBDGP010000278.1, from coordinate 15,592,298 downwards.
GCACGTACGGGCCACAGACTCCTGGGCGCTGACCTCTCTGTGTTTTGAATAAGCCTGAAGAACCTCTTTCATTTCTTCTCATTCTGTCGCTGTTTCTGGGCTCATTTCTTTGACTATTGTTTTGAGATAGTCACTCAGCTCCCGTTCTGGCTTGGATATGTAGGACAACATGTACATGATGCAACCATACTCATCAAGAATGTACTGGATGTCCATGTTGGCGTTCCAGGCCGTCAGTAAATGTGGATTGTAGTTGTTCACCCAGCAGTCCTTGACATCACGCTTCATTAGAATCACGCTTGAGGAGGTCAATGCCTGAATGTACGAGTTGTACTGATTCAAAGTCATATCACACTGTGCCAGTAGCTGTGACATGTCTTCAAGCTGCACTTTTGGGTTATTAAGCAAATCCCAGACTGGTTTCAGTTTGTTTTTGGCTGCTTGTGGTTTCATTGCACAATCTCCTTGTTCTTCTGGCATCGGGTAAGTTATCCTCGTTTTTCTAATAGGTGGCTTTGGAAATCCAAATCTGCATACTCTGTTACCTTTCTTGCATGACTTTGAATGAGATCTGCTGTGCATTTGAAGTTCTGTTACAAATCTGTGAAGTAAGGCCTGTTTGGCTTCATCAGGCAGCTGGCATGAGATGTTATGATCTATAAAGGCACACACCTTGTCATCACTGTCTTGTCCAAATATAGGAGCTCCTGCTACCCAACAGAGACAATGTATATGAGGGCTCCCTCTCGCCTGAAATTCAACTCGGTAAAAGTAATCGATAACTTCACCAATTGGCTGTGCAGGATCCAACAGCAGCTCTCGCATCAGAGCATCAACCCGTTTGTCAAACATGCGCATGGTGGTCACTGGGTTGCCTCGAAGAATGTCACACTTTTCAGCCCAGTCTAGCCCCGCAAAATCCACCTTTTGACCTTGTTGTGCCTTTATTGCCATTATTACCTCTGGCCATCTGAATTCTGCAGCAGAGAAGGTAAGAAAAAATGTTGGCTTACCCAATTGTCTGACCATGGCTAGCAAATTCTTCAGATTTTTATCCCAGTAAGCTGGACTCCCTCTCAGTGGTTGCATGAACCTTGTGGCATCTCGGTTTCGCACCAACCTCTCAACCTCACACTTGTCCTGTAGCAGCTTGTTGGATATTTTCCGTCCATCCCTGGTATTGGGTTTTCCTTTCCTTAACTGGATGGACATGCTGCTTTTGGCCATGTGTGTTTCTGTGACAAACTGCGCAAAGAAGAGGTAGCTTGTGTCTCTTGCAAAACGAGTATCAACACAAAAAAGCCTTGCATTGAAATACATGCTCGGGGACAGTTTGACTTGTCTTGCCTGGTCCAATGTATTCTGTCCAGTAGGGAACTGAACAGGGAAAGCCATTGCCTCAAGCCTAGGAACTTTAAAGAAGCTGATAGGTGTGTTTCCTTGTGCAGGTGCAATGCTGAATATTCCATCACCGTGTGTCAGTGCTTCCTCTCCAAGGTCAGATGGCTGCAAACAACTGTCTAGGCCAATTCCAGGTCTTAGTGTATCCTTCTCATCCTCTGCATTGGGAGGTTGTTGGTCATGGCCTTCCTGTTGCTCAGAAGCAGCCGGTAAACATGCAGACTGTACCTCTGATGGATCACAATTTTCGATGCGTTCAAGTATCTCCATCATTTCAGTTTCGTCACAACTGTCGAGTTCCATCCCATCATCATTATCATCATCATCAGCGATTGTCTCATCCACTCTAATTGAAATGTCACTGTAGTCGGGGTGTGTGTCAATGAGTTTTGACAGACCTGCTACTACATTTCCCATGTTGACATAATGAAACAGCTGGTGGCCTTTGTAAGTCAGACGTCTTTTCAGCTTCACTCTGTGTAACTGGGATTTGCTGTGCGATCTTGGTAGAGTATTGACCGTGGTTTCCACCTCGGATGGCACACACACTACAGCGCCATGTATAGCTGCCTGTCGACCTTTGGGAAGTGTGATGATCTTGGCAAATGGCAGTATTTTGGCCAAAAGTTGTCTTTCCAGCACATTCAAATCGCAGAGCTCTGGGGGAATGGGCGCCAGCTCCATGTTGTTAGCTACAGCGATGGATGATTTGTGTCCTGCTTTTAAATGTAAATCACAGTTGTGACAAATCCATTCTTTGGTCCTTTCATCTGGTACGGTGCATTGTTCAGGTCCTTGACAGTGATTGTTGCACACATGGACATATTTCCCTGTCAAACAGGCAGCAACAATGTGTAGATTCTTCTTGTAATTGCTGTGAATGCAATGTTTCACTTGGTTAGGGAAAAGGGTGCGATGACACATCGTGCACACAAATGTTGGCCCAGCTTTAATGCATTCATGGAAAGTGGATATAGCTGTCTGCATTAGGCTGTTGTCCACTGGTTGACTGCATTCCCGCATGACACGAGTCCATCGTCTGTATTTCATTCTTATTTTGAAGGCACATTGCATCTTATGGGTTATGCGAAAATCTGCTTGAGTTTGACGCTTCATTTTCATGTAACTCATGCAATGTTGCAAGTGACGTTTTCTGAAAGCAGGATCATTATGATATTTTCTGGTGATGTATTGCTTCTGCTTCAACTTGAAATCGACATTTGTGGCATATTTTCTGGTGATGTATTGCTTCTTCTTCAAGTTGTAATCTGCATTTGTCGCATATTTTCTGGTGGTGTACTGCTTCTGTTTCAAGTTGAAATCTGCATTTGTCGCATATTTTCTGGTGATGTATTGCTTCTGCTTCAAGTTGAAATTGGCATCTGTTGCATATTTGCGAATGATATATTGCTTCTGCTTCAACTTAAAATCAGCATCTGCTCTGTATCGGCTGGTGATGTATGTCCTTTTCTTATTGGTGACAGACATCTTTGTAGCCTTGAAATCACGCCTTCTTTCATTTCTGTGTCTTGTCTTCAGTTTTTGTCGTCTCTGTGCATTTAATTTGGACAATGCCTTACTGTTCTTCCATATGCCCTGTGAGGATTTCGCATCAACTGACCGTGGAGAATGCTTGCTGGCTGGGAATCCAGTGTGTGTTACATCTTTGGTCATCTGTGTCACTTTGTTCTCCACATGCTTTGCATTATGTGGTTTGTCAGATTGCACCAGTGGGGACAGCAAACCATCTGACAGACGTCTTGCACGATGAAATGAGACTGGCATGAAGTCATACTGCAGTCCATCAATAGGGCCTCTGGTGTCTGTAAGGAGCAATTCATACAACTTATAAATCCTTGCCCCCATATCACTCAAATGTGTAAAAGTGATCATAACAGCTTTTCCTTTTCCAGTGGCAGGAAGTCCATCCTTATTTCGACTATGAGAATCAAACAGTCCATATCTCCCAGACTTGTCTCTGAACAATGCAATGCAATATGGCACTACTATAAAAAGTGCATGTGTAACATCTGCATTGAGGCACTGAAGTCTTGTGGAGAGGTCAACAAACCAACCTTGGTTGTCACCGTCTACCGTGTCTCTCATACATCCCGATAACACTGGAGATTTAACAACATTATACTCATATTTGTCAGTGTTGACTCTGAGGGGCACTTCTTCCATTGTCAAGTTTTGATGCTGATAGACATTTCTTTGTTTTAGCTGTTTTATTGTTGAGCCATACAAGCTGTTGCCCTTCTTCAGTATTTGATCAAGATCACCCTTTCTCACATCATCAAGCTCACTGTGGTATGCCAAAAATGTCAGAGCCATGCATGTACACTGTTTGTTCCTTAACCTTCCATAGCCGTGATGACCCTGATGAAATGATGCCTGCACAGAAATCTCACTTGGTACACATGGTTCTTGCATGCCATGGTTTTCAGAAGTGCCCATCACACTGTCACTGTGCTCTTGAACTTGACACTGAGTTGAACATGAAAATGACACCACAGGTTCACTATGTACCTCCTGGGCACATTCACTGTCACAAACCTCCATATCCACTATGCTGCTGTGGGGCTCCGGATCCAGTTTAGTCCAGCGTATCTTTGCAGCTTTAGATCTCTTTCCTTTAGATGGCATGATGATATTTGTGGAAGGAGCTATAATTCTCCTCAGAGCTTTGTTCGAAGAGCTATAATTCCCCTCAGAGTTGTGTTGGAGGAGGAGCTATAATTCGCCTCAGAGCTGTGTGGGAGGAGCTATAACTCCCCTCTTAGCTGTGTGGGAGGAGCAATAATGCTATAATTCCCCTCAGAGCTGTGTGGGAGGAGATACAATTCCCCTTAGTGTTGTGTGGGAGGAGCTATAATTCCCCTTAGAGCTGTGTGGGAGAAGCTATATTTCCCCTCAGAGCTGTGTGGGAGAAGCTACATTTCCCATCAGAGTTGTGTGGGAGAAGCTATAATTCCCCTCAGAGCTGTTTAAAAGGAGCTATAATTCCCCTCACAGCGGTGTGGAAGAAACTATAATTCCTCTCAGAGTTGTGTGGGAGGAGCTCTAATTCTCCTCAGCTGTGTGGGAGGAGCTATAATGCTAAGCTGTAATTCCCCTCAGAGCTGTGTAGGAGGAGCTATAATTCCCCTCACAGCGGTGTGGGAGAAACTATAATTCCCCTCAGAGTTGTGTGGGAGGAGCTATAATGCTAAGCTATAATGCTATAATTCCCCTTTGAGCTGTGTGGGAGGAGCTATAATTCCCCTCAAAGCTGTATTGGAGGAGCTATAACTTCCCTCCAAGCTGTGTGGGAGGAGCTATAATGCTATAATTGTCCTTAGAGCTGTGTGAGAGGAGCTATAATTCCCCTCAGAGCTTTGTGATTTTTTTTTTTTCAAAAATGATTTTGTTTTTTTGTTTTTTCAAAAATGATTTTGTTTTTTTGTTTTTTCAAAAATGATTTTTTTAAATGATTTTTTTTTTCAAAAATGAAATTTTTTTTTTCAAAAATGAAATTTTTTTTTTCAAAAATGAATTTTGTTTTTTTCAAAAATGATTTTTTTTTTAATTTTTTTTTTTTCAAAAGTAATTTTTTTTCAAAAATATATTTTTTTTCAAAAATATTTTTTTTTTTCAAAAATATATTTTTTTTTCAAAAATATTTTTTTTTTTCAAAAATTAATTTTTATTTTTTTCAAAAATATTTTTTTTTTTACATGGGGGGGTCATAATGTTTTGGCTGATCATGGGGTGGTCATAATGTTTTGGCTGATCATGGGGTTGTCAGCTTTTGTCACCTCCCACTCTAGTTTTGAACATTTCGCCATTCATTCCTATCGGACCAATTTTGCCGCAAAAACGACGATATTTCGTGGACCATTCGGCGAAACGTTCCACAAAGTAATAGCACACCAATCGGGAAAAATCCGCACGTTTCGGTATATTACTTGTCTCTGTAGTGTAAAAACTGTGGGAGGAGTCTACAAGCATTATCAAGTCTAGCAGATGAAGTCACATGCATTTGGGGTGTCTCAGCATCTTGTGTTTACAACCACTGTTTCCTAGCAACGCTCATGCCCTGTTTATGCTTCCCAAATACTACTTCATCAAAACTGCCCCATCAGAATTACCCCATCAAAACTGCCCCATCATATTCCTCTATTATAAATCAGTACATGGTGTGTCTGTCCCCTTCCCCGGGCTCTGTAATCAGCTGAGATGCTCCAGCCACCTTCCCCCCCTGTGTATAACAGAAGCTTTGGTAACCATGGCAACAAAACAAACACTAACAGTACACTCTGATTAATGGCTAAAATTTCCTGAAATGACCTCTAAACAAATGGCCTTATTTTAAAAACTATACATCCTACAGAGAAGATCTTTATATTGTGAGAATCACAAGACCCAGACCTAGATTTTGATGTATAGTATGTCTGTGAAATATTAAAAATGAAGGCACAGTCGCAGTTTAGAAATTGCCCTTCAAATTTGGAGGGGGCTAGAGTGTAGTTTCAATGAATGTCAATGGACGGCGTGAGTTACAAACAAATGGTCATATTGTGAAAACTATCAGGACTATGGCTTAGCCGTGGACATGTTTAGTGGCAGCAGGGATAGCTGAACGTTTTGATATAAGATTTGTGTAGGTGGGCTTGAAAATGAGGGAGTGGCGGCAGTTTAGAAATCATGTTCTGATTTTTCAGCTTTTGTCATCTCCCACTCTAGTTTCCCCATTCATTCCTATGGGACCAATTTCGCCGCAAAAATGACGATATTTTGTGAACCATTCGGCGAAACGTTCCACAAAGTAATAGCACACCATTCTGGAACAATCCGCACGTTTCGGTATATTACTTGTCTATGTAGTGTAAAAACTGTGGGAGGAGTTAGGGTGGTAAATTTGGCTATAATAATAAGAATAATATATATGTGAGATAACAGTAAGTGGTCTTGCTATGCAAGAACACTTAATAAAATACAGCAAAGTCAAATAGTTACATAGTTACATAGTTAATAAGGTTGAATAAAGACACCAGTCCATCCAGTTCAACCTGAGTGAGTGTGTGCCTACAACCCTGACCCTTGTCCCTAACCCTGTACATCGCACACTCACATCAGTCCCTACCCTCAATCCAAGATCCCCATTCATATACTAGGGCCAATTTTGGACAGAAGCCAATTAACCTACCAGCATGTCTTTGGAGTGTGGGAGGAAACTGGAGCACCCGGAGGAAACCCACGCAGGCACAAGGAGAACATGCAAACTCCAGGCAGGTAGTGTCGTTGTTGGGATACGAACCAGTGACCCTTTTTACTGCTAGGCGAGAGTGCTAACCACCACACCACTGTGCCGCCCAAATAATAAAATAAACTATACAAATAATTGTGGATATGAAAAGAGTATATAAATAAAATATGTAAAATTAAAATATAGACCTTGCACAATTGCTATGTGCTGAGTGAGACCGTGCACAAATACACTGACAACTGGGTGCCCACAAATAAAGAACAAATCAAAAAATATATATATATGTGCATACAAGTGGTGCGGTTCGGATGGGTAATCCTGAAAAAACACACCCAAACACTATGCGACTATGAGGCGATAAGGTATCGCTATACTAATACAAAAATATCCATAATATATATGTGCTCACATGTATGAATATAAAGTGAACCTTTATGAGGAATAAACAACCAATAATATGTGAAAAAAGAGAGTCAATTAAATCAAAATTAGCAATTTGCAAATGACAGAGTATCTGTTAGATCAGAAAAGGTTTGCTTCCCAACAGGACAAACAGCAGACTTCAAACTTTTTCATCCGTATGACAAATCAGGGCAAGAAGGTATGCTGGTGTTTGGTGATAATTGGAAGGAAACTCTTGGGACCACAAAACTCGCGTTCTACCAAAGGAAAAAGAAAAACATATAGTATAAAACCTTATGATACCGTGGGGTCACCTGCGCATATGTGCGCTACTCACGGGACCGACGTGCAGAGCAGGCATTCAGATACTTGGTCGGTGTTCGCTGCTGAATGGCGTGCGTTCCACCAACTCCAGGAAGTGATGTCACGGGTTACAAGGCGTAGGCAGGATGTTGCGTTGACGCGTTTCACCCCTCCCCCAGGGCGTTATCAAAGACTTAACATCCTGCTCACGTAAGAGGTATTTATACTGCGCTCGGTGAGTGACAGCCATTCACGGCCAATGGGTGAAATATCACCCATTCCTTCCTATATCATCATATCCTGTTGCAATTGGAAAACTTTAATCAGTGACTGGAGACACAACATCTCCAATAAGCAGATACATAAGCTTGTGACACTTATACAAAATAAACAGGTTTGACGCTAGCCGTCTTATACAGAACTTAATTACAACAGGATATCTGTACAAATACAAATTATTTATAGTATATGCTGAATGTCTTACAAAATCCATATCTTTAATATAATACGCAATAAGAAATGTATTAGAAATACATATAAAAATATGAAAAAATAAAAATATATATATAAATAAAAATATATAAGTGTTTCACCAGACCTGCAGAAACACTACTCAGCGCCAGGTCACTATACCGATTCAAAATGTAGATGTATATAAATATTTAAAAATATTACTGAACATTCAAAAGTGCATAAATGTAGATAAACATCAATATGCGACTATAAAATCATTCATAAACAAATAGATGAGATTAGACTCCATTTTGCCTGTTAAGCAGAGAGAAGATCTGAAAAAAGCAGCTGTCTCAAACCAAATACGTCAATGTAAAAACTGTGTTATAAAATAATCCAATTAGACTAAATAATCGCACTAGACTGCGCTAGTGTTGAGCAATTGAAACATGTGGCCAACAACACATACAAAGGAAAATCCTATAACAGAAAAGTCCCTTAGGAGAAAGTCCCTTATATAGGGTAGTGATGTAAAGTTCAGGGTGTAGTTCAAATAATTATCAGGTGATCATGAAAACAGTCCTCCGCATGCACCTTCCACCGATCACTACGAAATCCACCCGGTGAAAAAACACTCTCCCCCTAGGGGGTTAAACTCACCAGAAATGGGGAGCAATAAAGCATTCAGAATCAACACTCTTTGTCAGCAGTTTGTTGTCAACATCACTTCATGCAGGGTCACAGATTTTCAGGGCTCATATTAAATCAAAAAACGGAGAGAAAAGTGCACATAGCGTAATCCCGTTTATTGACTGAAATCCCTTCCACATAAACAGACAGCAACCCCCCTTCAATAAAATACGTACATCAAATAAGCATAAAAGAAAGCAATCAATCGAACAGGCAGGTAGTGTAAGTGTGTAAACTTCACCAAGAGATGTCAGCGCCGCTACACAGGAGATGATGGATACTTCCTGGTTGTGCAGTTGACTCAGGTGGAGCGCACACGTCACTTCCTACGTCGCGTAAGCCACGCCCTGACGCGTTTCGTCATATCCTGACTTCAACAGAGGGCGTCATATATAAAAATAAATTAAAAATAATCGGTATTGATTACTCAAAATTATTTGGATAAAAAACACAATACCTTACTGGCTGTTGAATCTTACACCAAGAAAAAGTATGGCTAATATATTATATATTTTGGTGGATATGGTATAGAGATATCTCAACAAATATTGAAGAAGAAAGATTTTTATATAAAAAATGAAGAAGAAAAAATATATAAATAAAAATAAGATGAAATACAAATACAAATAAAAATAAAAATAAAAATAAAAATAAAATAAAATAAATTAAAACTACCAGTTAGATAAAAAACAGTTCAGATCCAGCTCAATATTCAGGCCAAAGGGGTTCAATGTGCGTAATCTATGTATCCACTGGGTTTCATTTTGAGAAATATTTTGCCTAAGATTGGAACCTCGCCAGTGTTCCTCAACTCTGTCAATCCCACAGAAGGTGAGTAAACTCGGGTCTTTATTGTGAAATACCCTGAAATGGTTGGAAAGGCCATGAAACTTATACCCCTTTTTGATCCTATTTACATGTTCTTTGAGTCTTATACCCAATTGCCTGGTAGTTCTTCCTACGTACTGGAGATTACAGGGACAAGACAAGAGGTAAGTAACATGTGTGGTACTACAGGTTATGAATTTTTTAATTTCATAAGATCTGCCATCTACCAAAGAACTGAAATGGGTGGTTTTCCGTTTCCGGAATTTGGATGTTTTACACATTACACACCTGCCACATCTGTAAAACCCAACACTATCTAGAAAAGTGTACACCTTTCTGGGAGGGTCTATAACGTTGTGTGCCAGCTGAAGCTTTAATGTGGGTGGTTTAGTGTAGATGAATCTGGGCTGTTTTGGCAACACCTTCTTTAGGTCATTGTCCAGAAGAAGGAGGGGCCAATGTCTCTTGACAATTTTCTCTAGATCCCGATATTGTCTGTTAAATCCAGTAAAAAAGGACAAATTGAAATTTTGTTCCCCTTTCTCTCTTGATTTGAACAGATCATTCCTATCCATTTCCCCAACCGTTTGTTTTAACCTTTCTAGATTTTCCGGACTATAACCTTTTTCTTGGAATCTTTTCAGAATAATGTTGGCTTGTAGATTGTAATCACTTAAGTGGCTGCAGTTCCTTCTAATCCTGAGTAGCTGGCTTTTTGGGATGCCCCCTAGCCATCTCGGATGATGGCAGCTTGTCAGGGGGATATAGCCTTTTCTGTCGACATCTTTAAAGAAGGTACGAGTGAGTAATTTGTTCCCCTCTTTAAATAGTGTCAGATCTAGAAAATTAATTTGATGGTAACTGAAACATTCGGAGAAAGAGATACCAAACCGATTGGTCCCTATTCTGGCCAAAAATTCCAAAAAGGAGTCGGGTGATCCTGCCCAGATGATTAGAATATCATCTATGTACCTTTTGTATAACCTGAGCTCTGGGATATTGGATCGGTAGATAGCTTCATCCTCCCAAAAGCTCATGAACAGGTTAGCCACTGAAGGTGCATACTTAGCACCCATTGCGACTCCCTTCTTTTGTCTATAGTACTCTTTTTGGTGCCAAAAGTAGTTATGGCTCATTGCTAGGTCAAGAGCTTTTATGATGGTCATCATGCCCACCGGGCACGCGTATCGGCATCCGGGGACACCCGGAGGGGCGCACCTGCTGTGACGCCTTAAAGGAGAGACGTACAGCTATGGCAATTTGCGCAGCCGTGCCAACCTGCCACAGTATAACTGGTCGGCTAGTGGTTAATGTCCCAATTAACATTCAAGCCAAAAGACAGATAGAAATGGCCAGGTTGGGGCAAGATAAGAATGAGATTTTGGCTTAGAGACAATCTGTAGCAAACAAAAGAAGAGAAGGGTTAAGATGGTGAAGGTTTCTACAGGTAATTGGAAGGCAAGGAGGAGGAAGATAAGGGGAGAGTGAAACTAAAAAGGTGGTGATCAGAGAGAGTAAAAGGAATGTTGGAAAGGTTGCACGGAGTGCATAGGTAGGAGAATATGAGGTCAAGGCAGTTGTCAACAGAGTGAGTAGAATTCTTGTCCATTGTATTAGATCAAAAAAGGAGGTAGGGGCTCTGAAATTTAGAAGTAGCTGGAGTGTTAAGATTAACAGGGATGTTGAAGTCACCAAGAATAACAATCCCCATAATGATGATCAGGGTGGGTTGTGCACGGGTGAGGGGAGAAGGCATCTATTTTGAATACATTTGTCTCTTCAATTTGTACTAATGAAAAGGAGGGTAATAAGAAACAGGACAGTAATGTTAATACAATTATATTAAAGGTACCCTTGTGGCTGACAGAAGTCAATAGTTAAAAAAGACTAGAAAAATGTTCTGTCAATAAATCACCAGGACCACATAACACCATTGCTTACACGTAAGAGAACTTAGCTATGTTATATCTAGACCATTGTTGCTAATTTTTTAAGGACAGCTTAAAGCTTAAAGACTGGAATTGACATATTGGCGAAAAGCAAAGATGGTACCAATTTTTAAACGGGCCAAGATGTATACCCGGAGAGACTACTGACCAGTCAGCCTGACATCAATAGTATGTAAGCTATTGGAAGGAATGATAAAGGACCATACCAAAATATGTGGCAATTAAAATTGTATCTTTAGGAGTAACCAACATGGATTTTTAAAAGTCCATTCTTGCCATACCAACCTTTTATATTCTATGAGAAGATAAGCTAGAACTTGCATAGAGAAAGGCCTGGGGAAATAATATATTTCGATTTTGGTAAGGCATTTGATACAGTATCCCACTAATGCTTAAAATGGTTGTAAACCCTTACATACTGTATACCCAGTGCAATGACTAGCCTTAGGTAATACACAGCGATGAAACAAATCACCTATGTACGTTTTGCCTGCTTATCTGCAATCTTCTCTTCTCTACATCAAATTTCAGAATTTACAAAGTTTGTTTGAGCTGTCACAAAAAATGGGGTGGAGTGCTGAGGAGGTCTCAGAGCTGACTGGAGGGAAGGGACACACCTTCTTCACACAGCACACAGGAACAAAGCTGAGGCAATCAATCTGCTGATGCTCCCTTCCCTATCTGTTATGTCTCCAGGAGACCTTTCTCTCTCTCGAGGATCAGAAAAGAGAATTCACCTTGTCATTTAATTTGTGTATCGTGTTGCTGCATTATTAAGCTATAAATTATGTTTGTTCCAGGTTAGCTGTTACGCTTGCGCCACCTACTGGTTAAACATTAATATCGTTTGTGATTAACCTGTTTAGCCATTTAAAGGATGTGACATAAAAATCATCACATCCTCTTTAGTCAGGAGGTGAAAACCCCTTAGGGATCAGCATTTTTTGCCAGCTGCCTAGATGTTATCTCTCCCTATCCATGGCATCGGAGGTAAACCTTCCTCCTCCACAGGCTATTAGGGAAAGGAGTTAGTTATTATATGATGTTTTCTATTGTATGGTAATGTTATATTATTCTTGTTGTTTTCAGTTTTACCGCATATCACGTGTGTCATTCACACTTATATTAAAATCTGCAACGTGCCAAAAAAGACACAGACAAGAAACAGCAGTCTCTTATTGTGTACGCAGAAAAAGATTATCTGCCTGGATAGCTACCCATAGACTCCGGGAGTACGGGGGGCGAGGCCAGGACAGTAAAACTCTGCCAAGAACACTACGGATAGTGCAGTAGGGGAAGAGGTTTGGCCACGCGGAAGAGCTACAGTCTGCAATCGACGATACAGCCAAGCAGCATACAGAGACTGCAACCCTATACGCTTACTGCTCCCACAGGCTGCTACTTAGTCAAGCAGCCATGTCACGCAGTAGCACATCCTCACTCAAAACCAGATCACGAGTTTACGGTTCCAGCAAGTCGGTGACAGCCAGTGTTGCAGCCACCATCGCCCGTGGGAAAGCTGAAGCGGCAAAAACGCGAGCTACCTTTGCTAGACAAGAAATGCAGTTGAAGTTAGAAAAGGCCTCGCTAGAAGCCAAGCAAGCGCAAGAGAGGGCCTCACTAGAAGCCTCTATGAAGCTTGTACAAACACGTCTAGATGTCGCATTAGAGAAGCTCACTACAGAAAGGGAATCTGCAACTGCCATAGCTGAAGTAGAAGCCCTGGAAGCAGCCATGAGCCTCAGTGGTGAACGCAGCATGTGCTTGGCTCCGAACAAGGAGAGCCAAATCCCTCGCAACGAACTTCAGAGTACTTGCACCAACACTTAAAATCAACCTACGATACCTCTTCTCTACAGGGAATAGACGGTGTCCTGGGAGAAACAGATCAAACACTGCAGGTAACAGAGCATAAGAGCAACCAAACTCCTCAGAGCTGCAAGCAGCAGAACTCTCGCCAGCACGTTACAGATCAAGCCTACATCTCTGCACGCCACGACCCTCAACCTCCAAACCAGCATCAGAATAACCCTTCTAATACACAATGATACGAGACAAGAGAGCCTACAGCCGAAACTTCTGACAGGTAGGGATGAGCTTCGAGTTCGAGTCGAACATTGGCTGTTCGCAAGTTCGCCGAACAGCGAACAATTTGGGGTGTTCGCTGCAAATTCGAATGCCGCAGAACACCCTTTAAAAGTCTATAGGAGAAATCAAAAGTGCTAATTTTAAAGGCTTATATGCAAGTTATTGTCATAAAAAGTGTTTGGGGACCCGGGTCCTGCCCCAGGGGACATGGATCAATGCAAAAAAAAGTTTTAAAAACGGCCGTTTTTTCAGGAGCAGTGATTTTAATAATGCTTAAAGTCAAACAATAAAAGTGTAATATCCCTTTAAATTTCGTAGCTGGGGGGTGTCTATAGTATGCCTGTAAAGGGGCGCATGTTTCCCGTGTTTAGAACAGTCTGACAGCAAAATGACATTTGGAAGGAAAAAACACATTTAAAACTACCCACGGCTATTGCATTGCCGACAATACACATAGAAGTTCATTGATAAAAACGGCATGGGAATTCCCCACAGGGAAACCCCGAACCAAAATTATAAAAAAAAATGAAGTGGGAATCCCCCTAAATTCCATACCAGGCCCTTCAGGACTGGTATGGATATTAAGGGGAGCCCCGGCCAAAATTTAAAAAAAAAACTGACGTGGGGTTCCCCCTAAATTCCATACCAGACCCTTCAGGTCTGGTATGGATTTTAAGGGGAACCCCGCGCCAAAAAACATAAAAAATGGCGTGGGGTCCCCCCAAAAATCCATACCAGACCCTTATCCGAGCACGCAACCTGGCAGGCTGCAGGAAAAGAGGGGGGGACGAGAGTGCGCCCCCCCCCTCCTGAACCGTACCAGGCCACATGCCCTCAACATTGGGAGGGTGCTTTGGGGTAGCCCCCCAAAACACCTTGTCCCTATGTTGATGAGGACAAGGGCCTCATCCCCACAACCCTGGCCGGTGGTTGTGGGGGTCTGCGGGCAGGGGGCTTATCGGAATGTGGAAGCCCCCTTTAACAAGGGGACCCCCAGATCCAGGCCCCCCCCTGTGTGAAATGGTAAGGGGGTACTTACCCCTACCATTTCACTAAAAAACTGTCAAAAATGTTAAAAATGACAAGAGACAGTTTTTGACAATTCCTTTATTTAAATGCTTCTTCTTTCTTCTATCTTCCTTCATCTACTTCTGGTTCTTCTGGTTCTTCTGGCTCTTCTGGTTCTTCCTCCGGCGTTCTCATCCAGCATCTCCTCTGCGGCGTCTTCTATCTTCTTATCCTCGGGCCGCTCCGCACCCATGGCATGGGGGGGAGGCTCCCGCTCTTCTCTTCATCTTCTTCTTCATCCTCTTCTCTTCTTCCTTCTTCTCTTCTTCTCTTCTTCATTTTCTTCTCCGGGCCGCTCCGCACCCATGCTGGCATAGAGGGAGGCTCCCGCTGTGTGACAGCGTCTCCTCTTCTGACGGTTCTTAAATAACGGGGGGCGGGGCCACCTGGTGACCCCGCCCCCTCTGATGCACGGGACATGACGGGACTTCCCTGTGGCATTCCCCGCGACGTCACAGGGAAGTTCCGTCAAGTCACCGTGTGCCAGAGGGGGGCGGGGTCACCGGGTGGCCCCGCCCCCCGTTATTTAAGAACCGTCCGACGAGGAGACTCCGTCACACAGCGGGAGCCTCCCTCCATGCCAGCATGGGTGCGGAGCGGCCCGGAGAAGAAAATGAAGAAGAGAAGAAGAGAAGAAGGAAGAAGAGAAGAGGATGAAGAAGAAGATGAAGAGAAGAGCGGGAGCCTCCCCCCCATGCCATGGGTGCGGAGCGGCCCGAGGATAAGAAGATAGAAGACGCCGCGGAGGAGATGCTGGATGAGAACGCCGGAGGAAGAACCAGAAGAGCCAGAAGAACCAGAAGAAGAAGAAGATGAAGGAAGATAGAAGAAAGAAGAAGCATTTAAATAAAGGAATTGTCAAAAACTGTCTCTTGTCATTTTTAACATTTTTGACATTTTTTTAGTGAAATGGTAGGGGTAAGTACCCCCTTACCATTTCACACAGGGGGGGGCGGGATCTGGGGGTCCCCTTGTTAAAGGGGGCTTCCAGATTCCGATAAGCCCCCCGCCCGCAGACCCCCACAACCACCGGCCAGGGTTGTGGGGATGAGGCCCTTGTCCTCATCAACATGGGGACAAGGTGTTTTGGGGGGCTACCCCAAAGCACCCTCCCAATGTTGAGGGCATGTGGCCTGGTACGGTTCAGGAGGGGGGCGCTCTCTCTTCCCCCCCTCTTTTCCTGCGGCCTGCCAGGTTGCGTGCTCGGATAAGGGTCTGGTATGGATTTTTGGGGGGGGACCCCACGGCGTTTTTTTTTTTTGGCGCGGGGTTCCCCTTAAAATCCATACCAGACCTGAAGGGTCTGGTATGGAATTTAGGGGGAAACCCCCGTCATTTTTTTTTTACATTTTGGCCGGGGTTCTGCTTAATATCCATACCAGACCTGAAGGTCCTGGTATGGAATTTAGGGGGACTACCACGTCATTTTTTTTTTAAAATTTTGGTTCGGGAATGGGGTGGGGAATTCCCATGCCGTTTTTATCAATGAACTTCTATGTGTATTGTCGGCAATGCAATAGCCGCGGGTAGTTTTAAATGTGTTTTTTCCTTCCAAATGTCATTTTGCTGTCAGACTGTTCTAAACACGGGAAACATGCGCCCCTTTACAGGCACACTATAGACACCCCCCAGGTATGAAATTTAAAGGGATATTACACTTTTATTGTTTGACTTTAAGCATTATTAAAATCACTGCTCCTGAAAAAACGGCCGTTTTTAAAACTTTCTTTTGCATTGATCCATGTCCCCTGGGGCAGGACCCGGGTCCCCAAACACTTTTTATGACAATAACTTGCATATAAGCCTTTAAAATTAGCACTTTTGATTATTCATGTTCGTGTCCCATAGACTTTAACGGTGTTCGCGTGTTTGAGCGAACTTTTTTCCTGTTCGCATGTTTTGGTGCGAACCGAACAGGGGGGTGTTCGGCTCATCCCTACTGACAGGTATGGTCGCACACCACACTCCCACTACAGTAGTGAATCGCCAACATGCTCTAACACCAACCAAGTTATAACAGACTTTGCCAAGTTCTTCGCCAGATGCCATTTGATCACAAAAGGACTCGTAAAGTTTAATGATTGGCCAGAAAATTACAAAGCCTGGTGGTCGTCCTTTCAAAATACCATAAAAGGTCTAGACCTGTCTCGCACCGATGAAATAGACTTCCTAGTCCAATGGCTTTGGAAAGACTCTGCCGAACATGCCAATAGAATCAGGAACATTAACATAAAACAACCAGAGACTGGTCTTAAAAAGATTTGGAGCAGATTAGAAGAGTGCTATGGCTCGACAGAGACTATAGAGCATGCACTTTTTAAAAGGATTGAGGACTTTCCCAGAATACCTAGCAAGGGTTATCACAAACTACGAGAATTAGCTGACTTGCTAGGAACTACTTCTTGCTAAAGAGGAGGGAGACCTGCCAGGTCTCACCTCCCTGGATGCGGCCAGAGGGATTAAACCTTTAATTCTGAAGCTTCCTTGCGACCTACAACAAAGATGGGTCACATATGGTTCTAAACATAAGAAAAGGTTCCAGGTACCATTTCCACAATTCAACATTTTCGTAGACTTTGTTTCAGAGCAAGCTAAGTTCTTGAATGATTGCAGCTTTGACTTTATACTGCCATCAGCCACGTCCCTAGCTTCATACAGCACAGGATGCCAGTGACAGTGAACAAGTCTCATGTTTCTCCTACAGATTTTTCCTATAGGTCTTCCAACAGCGTTCACCCGGAGGACAAAGTCGGAGACCCTAGCAAGCAGTGCCCTCTACACAGGAAGCCGCCCCCTCTACCAAAATGTAGGACCTTCAGGGAAAAGTCTCTAGAAGATCGAAAAGCCTTCCTAAGAGAGAACCGCATATGCTTCAGGTGCTGTTCATCCACATCACACTTTGCCAAGGACTGCAAGGTTAGTGTATCATGCACAGAGTGTGACAACACAGACCACAACTCAGCACTACATCCAGGCCCTGCTCCTTGGACCGTCCAGCGAGGTAGCGATACCAGTGAGCATGGCGAGAAGCAAGAGAACACTAGTTCAAACATCTCAGTTGTTACCTCACAGTGTACTGAGGTATGCAAAGATCCTGCAGGTGGTAGGTCTTGTTCAAAGATCTGTCTTATTAGAGCTTATCCAATGGGTCACAGAAACAAAGCTGTCAAGATGTATGCGCTCTTAGATGACCAAAGCAACCACTCTATGGCTAAATCCACATTCTTCGACACCTTCGGTGTTAGGGGTCCAAGCTTCCCTTACTCTCTAAAGACTTGTGTGGGTACTGTTGAGATGGGAGAAGAGCCACCACCTTCTGCGTAGAGTCCATAGACGGTCGGACTCGCCTACCTTTACCCACCATACTGAAGTGCAACTAGATTCCAGACAACCGGTCAGAAATCCCTACACCAGATGCAGCAATTCACCAGCCTCATCTAAAACACATGGCCCATCTCCTACCAGAGTATGACGAGCAGGCTCAGTTAATGCTGCTCCTGGGAAGAGACATTTTGCAGGTTCATAAAGTAAGGGAACAGATTAATGGTCCTCGCAATGCTCCCTTTGCCCAAAGACTTGACCTGGGGTGGGTCATCATAGGGGACGTCTGCCTAAAGACTGTGCACAGACCTACCACAGTCAGTAGCATGTTCACTAACGTACTTGAAAAGGACGCCCTTCCTCCTTGCAACCATATCACAACAGCTTCATCACAAAAGAGCTTCCAGGTAGTACTCACATACCTTGTTCCTCTGAAGACCCAGACACCGATGACCACGCTTTTGACAGTGACCCAAACCACCTAGGGTGTACAGTCTTTCATAGAACAAAGGATAACCAGCAGGTAGCAATGTCCTTTGAGGATAGACTTTTCTTGCAAATAATGGAAAAGGAGACAGCCATGGAAGAGTCAAACAATTGGGTCGCACCTCTCCCATTTAGACCCCATAGACAGCATCTACCTAACAACAAGGAACAAGTCCTTAAAAGCTTTGCCTCCCCTAAACATAATCCCGCAGACCTAGTGACTAGAGCTGTCCCAGCCAACTGTCTTTGGGACACAACATGGTTTACAGGCCCTGCATTCCTGTACAATTCAGAACACAACACTTCTGAATCAGAGACCTTTAACTTGATAGATGCAGTCAAGGATGCAGAAGTTCGTCCACAAGTGTCTGCATTAGTCATGGTGGCTTCATAAAACCGACTCAAATCTCATCGGTTCTCCAGGTTTTCCACATGGAAATCACTCATTAGAGCGATTACTTCCTTATGCCACATAGCGCTTTCCTTTGGAAAAAGGACTAACTGCAAAGGCTGGCACCGCTGTAAAAATACCTACTCAGTGCCTGACCTAGAGCAATCAAAACATCTGATCATTTACATTGTGCAACAAGAGA
The DNA here is from genome assembly GCA_037952835.1 of Lithobates septentrionalis. Taxonomy (NCBI): domain Eukaryota; kingdom Metazoa; phylum Chordata; class Amphibia; order Anura; family Ranidae; genus Lithobates; species Lithobates septentrionalis. Next base: position 15,573,468 of record JBBDGP010000278.1, on the reverse strand, counting down.
CCTTTGCTAGAGAGATTGACTGTATTAACAACAAAAGGCCAATCCCTAAAGACAGCGTCCTAAGGAAACTCGATCCATTCCTCGACAGCAGTAACCTGTTGAGAATAGGAGGTCGCCTTAAAGAAGCTACCTTGGAGTACGACCAGAAGTATCATCTCATTCTCCCAGCTCAGCACCATGTCACTGCCCTGCTTGTACAGCACTATCACAGTCAAGTTAAACACCAAGGCCGGCTATTCACTGAAGGAGCTTTGAGGGTTGCTGGACTGTGGATAATAGGAGCAAAAAGATGTGTGAGCAAGTGTATCTTTAATTGTGTTACCTGCCACAAACTCTGTGGACTCTTACAAACCCAAAAGATGGCTGACCTTCCACCTGACAGACTTAACTCAGATCCTCCCTTTACAAGTGTGGGCCTTTACGTATTCGGTCCTTGGTCCGTTACCACTCGCCAAACCAGGGGAGGCCACGGCAGAAGCAAACGCTGGACAGTTATTTTTACTTGTATAACTGTTCGAGCTGTTCACATAGAGTTGATTGAATCAATAGACACTTCCAGCTTTATCAATTCTCTCAGGTGCTTGCCATTAGAGGTCCCGTTAAGTACATCCACTCTGATAGGGGCACCAACTTTGTTGGAGCAGCCAAGGAACTTCAGATCCTTTCCAATGTAGACAATAACAGCATGGAAAGGTATCTCAACCAACAGGGATCTACCTGGACATTTAACCATCCTCATTCTTCTCATATGGGTGGTGTGTGGGAAAGAATGATAGGCGTAGCCCGCAAGATCTTGGATTCTATTTTCCTTCAAATGGGGAATGCCAGACTCACGCATGAATGTCTGTCCACCTTCATGGCCGAGGTCTCAGCCATCATAAATGCTAGACCTCTGATCGCAGTTACTAATGATCCAGAGGACCCCATGTTGCTGACACCTGCAACTCTACTCACTCAAAAAAAAAACATGGTCAGTGCTCCAAATGGAGAGTTTACTGATAAAGACCTTTTCAGACGTCAATGCAGACAGGTGCAATGCCTAGCCAACACTTTCTGGGACAGATGGAGGAGATATTACATCCAAACCCTACAACTCAGAAATAAGTGGCAAGTTAACAAACCAGACCTGAAGTCAGGAGATGTGGTGCTCGTTAAAAACTGCCAAGCACACAGGAATGACTGGCCTTTGGGACTTATCACACAGACAGTTCCAAGCAAAGATGTCAGGAAGGTCAAAGTTAAGATTTCCAAACAGGGTGAAGTAAAGTAATTTCTCAGACCTATATCGGACTTTATTTTACTTCAATGACGCTGTTAGTGGCATTGGTTAACGCCAGATGGGGAGTGTTATGTCTCCAGGAGACCTCTCTCTCTCTCTCTCAAGGTTCAGAAAAGAGAATTTACCTTGTCATTTAATTTGTATATCGTGTTGCTGCATTATTAAGCTATAAATTATGTTTGTTCCAGGTTAGCTTTTACGCTTGCGCTACCTACTGGTCAAACATTAATATCGTTTGTGATTAACCTGTTTAGCCATTTAAAGGATGTGACACAAAAATCATCACAAGTGAAAACCCCTTAGGGATCAGCATTTTCAAGATTATGCCAGCTACCTAGATGGTATCTCTCCCCATCCATGGCATCGGAGGTAAGCAATCTTCCCCTTCCTCCTACACAGTCTATTAGGGAAAGGAGTTAGTCATTATTTTATATGTATATGATGTTTACTATTGTATGGTAATGTTATATTATTCTTGTTGTTTTCAGTTTTACCGCATATCACGTGTGTCATTCACACTTACATTAAAATCTGCAGCATGCCAATAAAGACACAGACAAGAAACATCAGTCTATTATTGTGTACGCAGAAAAAGGTTATCTGCCTGGACATTTTGGAATAACTAAAACCACTGATTTGGTACAACGTACCTTCTGGTGGCCTCAGGTAGGCAGAGACTGCAAGAAGTTTGTGGAATCCTGTGTCACTTGCATTAGGAACAAGAGCAGTAGAGCCAAGGCCTGGGGATTATTGAGACCACTGCCTGTTCCAGATAGACCCTGGAAGATGTTATCCATAGACTTCATTATAGAGTTACCACCAGCAGAGGACCATACCACCGTCTTTGTGGTGGTAGACCGGTTGTCAAAAATGGCACACTTTATCCTTATGAAAGCACTCCCTCTGCTTCTGAGACTGCACAGGTATTCATCAGAGAAATCAGACTCCATGGAGTACCGGCCAACATTGTCTCAGATCGGGGGGTACAATTTACTTCCTGATTCTGGAGGTCCTTATGCAAAGCTTTGAAGTTCGAGCTATCTTTCTCTTCCGCTTATCACCCCCAGACAAATGGGCAAACAGAGAGGACCAACCAAACCCTCGAACAATACCTCCGCTGCTTTTCTTTATTTACTCAAGATGACTGAATCTCTTTGCTTCCGCTGGCTGAATTCGCCTACAACAATTCTACACACTCTGCTACAAAACAAACCCCATTTTTTGCCAATTATGGCTTCCATCCATCATTTCTGCCCAGCTCCATCCCAGAATGTCCTGTACCAGCAGTTCATGAAACAATTATTTTTTTTTCTCTCAACAATCAGCTCTTGCAAGAAACTATGGCCAGGACACAGGAACACAATAAAGAAGTTTTTGATAAAAAGAAACGTGGAGAACTGTTACTGGCACCCGGTAATCTAGTTTGGTTGTCTAGACTGAACCTGAAGATGGCATGTCCTTCGAAAAAGCTGGGTCCTAAATTCATAGGCCCATTTCCTGTGAAGAGGAAAATCAATGAAGTGGCTTATGAGTTGGAACTTCTTGAGTCACTTAAAATTCATCCTGTTTTCCATGTAACACTATTAAAACCCTCTGTTGCTAATCCCTTTCCTGGCCGAAGCTCTGACCCTCCTGATCCTGTATTAGTAGATGGGGAAGAGGAGTTTGAGGTAGAAGCAATAGTGGATTGCAGGAGGAGAAACAATCAAACTCAATTCTTGATCAAATGGAAGGGCTATGGGCCCGAGGAGAATTCATGGGAACCTGAAGAAAACATCCACGCTGAGAGTCTGGTCCAATCCTTCAAAAGGTCCCATCCTGAAAAATTGGCTCTGGTGGGCATCCGGAGGCTGCCCCTGGGGGGGGGCAATGTCATGAAGATCCTGCCAGTAACAGGCTGATTAGACCCATCGGTGCACGATTGCGGGCGTCTATGCGCACGCGCACATACACTCGTTAGTGTCTAGCGGGTTATTTAAACCTGTCTGGCACTTGCATCATTGCTGTTTGCTCTGCAGCTCTGTGTATGTGTTCCCTGAAAATCTGATATCTGCTCCTGTTGTGACCCGGCTTGCTTTGAGACTATTCCTGTTATCTGCCTGTACCTGATCCTTGGCTTGTTTGACGATCCCTCTGCCTGCTCCTTTTTGTACCTCTGCTGCCAGCCTGCTTACCGACCCGGCCTGTCTGACGATCCTGGACTCCCATCCAGTCTGCTGAGCCATCCAGGCTGTTCACCTGTCTGCTGATCCATCCAGTCTGCTGGGCCTGTCTGCTGAGCCATCCTGGCTGCTCACCTGTTTGCTGATTCATCCAGTCTGCTGGGCCTGTCTGCTGAGCCATCCAGGCTGTTCACCTGTCTGCTGATCATCCAGTCTGCTGGGCCTGTCTGCTGAGCCATCCAGGCTGCTCACCTGTCTGCCTGATCCATCCAGTCTGCTGTCCTGTCTGCTAAGTTGTCCAGTCTGCAGTTCCTGTTTACTGATCCATCCGTCAGCTGTGTCGGCCATCTGATCTTTCTGCTGTTGATCCTGCCAGGCACTCATACCACTCCGCACTCCTGCACCCCTGTCACCACTACCAGGGGCCTCGGAGGCGTAGGAGAGGCCATCCTCGGCAATTCGGGCTCACCCTTTAGGTACGTAACAGCATGTATGAGCATGGATGGGCATATGAGGCACGGATGAGACATGAATGGGCACAGATCAGCACTGTGGGCACTTAAGATCCAGCCCACAGTGCTGCTGCACTGGCTCCCTGATCGATACAGTGTGTGAGGAGAGAGCTCAACCGGACATACGCCGGTTTGTTGACAAGTGATCTCTCCATCAGCGGTCATGTGGTAAATGGCCACTTTTATCGGCCTTTACCTCAATCCATGATGCGCCGGGTCTCCAGACGCTTCTAGGTGCGCACCCAAGGGGCCAAGTTCAGCCCTGGATGCCCTCCCAGAACTAGCCGACCGTGTTGTAGCCGTCATTCGGCTATGGCCCGGTCAGCAAGTGGTTAAGGAAGGGGAGTTGGGAGGTGTTGGGGGCATAGTATGTTACAATGGTCACTTCCTTATCATGTAAATGTGCCATGAAGAGAAGGTGGTGTCCAGCTAGGTCTTTAATTTCTTTAGTGCATGTGAAGTGCATCAACCTGTGAAAAGCTATGAAAACGACTCTCTGTTTAGTCTGAGTGTTGGCTTGATAAACAAAAAGGGAAAGTGGTATTAAAAACTTAGGGGCTGAGTGCTGGGAAAAAAAGATTCTTCTGGACTATGGATGTTTTCAATGATCAAAAATGGCAAAACGCCATGGTGCGTTATTAGGGAAATTCATATGTTGTCCTATTGCCCTTTGGTCAACACTGTAGCTGCACAGAGTATGATCAGAATAAGACTTTCTTGTTTTAGGTGGTTAGGTGGTGCAATCTTGCAGACTTTCAGTGACTGATTCCTCTATTTATTCTGCTGCTGTTTTCCTCCCACACAGCTCTAGTGTTGTTTCAATACCAGGATTCATGCCCGCGTCATTCCCGGGTCCATAGATTTACGTGTCGTCGCATCTATATAGACCCTATTGTATACTTGAGATGATTTTCGGAACATTCAGTATATTTTCCTCTGAATAAATTTCTACCCCTGCCATCTTCCATTTTCAGTAAGGCCTTTCTGGTGTTACATCTGACCACTCCATTACCTCTAACATCTATTGTAGGCCTAGATGGTAAGACGTCTTACCTTATTATAAATGATTGTATGATTTAAACACCTCTCCTTTATTTGGTTTATCCAGTAGTAGGTCACTCCCATGGGCCAGTAGGCGCACATCCACATCTGGAGCTTAATATGTTACATAGATCCTCTACATCAGTCCTTGTTTTTGTTTGAATGATGCTGACACAAGCCACACACACTTTTTGAAGGTATAATATATATGGTCTATTCATAGATGGCTGTATAGACAGTTTTTGCACCATGAGATTATACTTCTTTCCTTCTACCTCCATGTTCCCCCTCCCTTCTCTCCTTTACCCCTTCCCCTCTCTCTCCCCTTCCCCCTCTCCCCCCTTTCCTCTTTCCTTCTCCCCTCCCCCTCCCTTCTCCCCCTCTCTCTTTCTCCCCCTTCTGTTGAACCTTAGCATATTGCAGCATATAGTAGCATATACCAATCATCTCTTTTTGTCCAAATAAGTATGCATATCTCTATATACTGTAGATAGTTGGTATATTTCTGGACATATTTGTTCATAAATGTTAATAACGATTTTACTCACATCTAGTAACACATTGTACATGCTTGTATGATCCTGAAGAAACGGAAGTCCTGCAAAACGCATCAACCAGATCAAGCCTACCTAGAATATACATACCTATGTGACCTTATAGTTTGTTATTTATATTGTTATATTGCAAATTGTGTGTTGTCATGCCGGTAGGCATCTTTTTATCATTATATAAAATCAAATAAATTCTCTTTTATCCATATTCCTGGTGTAATATGTTCTCAGATGCATATAAAGTCCTGTCTTGTATATTTGTATTGTCTCTTCAAATTTAAATTTTTGGATGATGCCAATGAGAACAAAATTTGTTACAATGGTTTCATTCTTAGCCCACACTTTTCACTTATCTCAACTGTACTTATAGAGTCCTATGCCTAAACCTGCCCCAAAGAAATACCTAGAAAGGTAAGAATTTTTTTTTTTATTATTCATTTTATTATTTTTTAGATATGCAGTTTCAATGGAAAGGCATAATAAACATATAGAAGGGAATTAATTAAATGTGACTGCAAAAGGGGAATTACAATTTTTTTATGAATACTAAAATTTAAGTTTTAAATATTGTATTGTTTTTTATATTTTAAAATATATACTATATATAGTATATATGTATACAGTGTATATGTATTTTTGTATTTTATTGCTATCTAATGACCAGAGTTTTTAAAGCTTAAATACACAAACTGAGCTTAGGAGGGTCAATATGCATTAGTTAACAATACAATACCTCTGACTAATTTTTCAATTTGACATTGAGCCTGAGAACCAGGAAAACACATAGTTGCACATTAGTAGTTCTCTGCTGCAAGGTTAATTACTATTCTTACAGTAATAAGCATTTTTTATTACTTAAAAAGGCGTATTGCAGTTATGAAAGGGTTACTTTATATTGCATATATATTCCAACTGTTCACCTGCAGATTTCCGCTCAGGCAGTTTGGGTTTCTTTATCCATGCCTTTCATATGTCAGTGATTTTGAAACAGCACCTTTCAGATGTAAACAGTTATAAAAAAATTTGATATTGTGAATGACTGAAATACACATGAAACATGTATAGTATAAACAAAAGTTTAAAGGTTTGTAATATCAACATTATTTCATAAAATGAACATAGATTTATTCTTTCACACAAACATGTTTATAGTAACTCATAAACTGCTTGCAGACAGAGTAATGTTTTAAAATGCCAAGGATAACAAAGTATACAGAGCACAAACAGCTGTATGAAGTAACACATTAAGAAGATTATAGGGTTTAGAAGCTCTGTGGGTAGCAAAATATTGCGATTCTATCTTGATTTCCTTGTCAGAAGTAATTAGAGGAATATATGAATGGGTTAGCATTCACATTTTGATGTAAATCTTTACCAAGCTGTGAACAGCCTAAAGATTTCAAGGATCACTTACTCTACAGCTCATTGAGAAAGGGCCCCAGGCAAATTGAGTGCAGTTGTTTCCTTAAAAGTATAATATGTCATGTTATCAATTTTATATTCAACTTATTTAAATTGTTTGAATACCTTTCCTAGTACTAGGCAAAGAAATAGGTTGCAATAGCTGCACAGTGGTGTTGATTTACTAAAGCTGGAGAGTGCAAAATCTGGTGCAGCTGTGCATGGTAGCAAAACAGCTTCTAACTTCACCTTGCTCAATTAAGCTTTGACAAAAAGAACTGAAAACTGATTGGTTTCTATGCAGAGCTGCACCAGATTTTGCACTCTCCAGTTTTAGTAAATCAACCCCTGTGTTCCTAAAAGGGTACTGCATGTCTGAAAAACAAAAATATGTCTTATTATTAGTTTTTTCTGTGTATTCTAAAAAAAATGACAGTACACAGCTCCTACTTGTCTAGAAACAGTTATGCCGCGTACACACGGTCGTACTTTTCGTCTACAAAAGTCGGACAGCCTTTCCGACAGACTTCCGGCAGACTTTCGGTGGACTTGCGGCGGACTTGCGGCCTACTTTCTAACGAACGGACTTGCCTACACACGACCACACAAAAGTCGGTCGGATTCGTACGTGATGACGTACACCGGACTAAAATAAGGAAGTTCATAGCCAGTAGCCAATAGGTGCCCTAGCGTGGCTTTTTGTCCGTCGGACTAGCACACAGACGAGCGGATTTCGGGGTCCGTCGTAGTTACGAAGTAAAGTTTTGAAGCATGTTTCAAATCTAAAGTACGTCGGATTTGAGGCTAAAAAAGTCAGTTGAAAGTCCGGAGAAGCCCACACACGATCGGATTACCAGCCAGCTTTAGTCCATCAGCGTCTGTTGGACTTTTGTAGACGAAAAGTACGACCGTGTGTACGCGGCATTAGTGTTGAATATAAGACATTGGGGTTGATTTGTTAAAGGCAAATAGACTGAAATAGAAAAAATACCCCCACACACAAGGAAAAAAAACAGCATTGATGCTTGCACATGATTGGGTGATGGAAGTCAGCAGAGCTTCTCCTCATTTACTATGCTCATGAGTAGGGATGAGCTTCGCGTTCGAGTCAAACCCATGTTCGACTCGAACATCGGCTGTTCGATCGTTCGCCGAATTGCGAACGTTATGGGCCGTTCGCGCCAAGTTCGTGTGGCGCATCACGGCCCATAATTCACTGCGGCATCACAGTGCATTGATGGCTGATGATTGGCCAAGCATGCACTATGACCCGCATGCTTGGCCAATCACAGCGCCGTCGGTAGAGAGAGCTGTAATTGGCCAAAGCCAGGGTGGCTTTGGCCAATTATGGCTCAGGGGGTTTAGAACACGCCCCACACTATATAAGGCCGCCTGCACGGCGGCCCTGTGTAGTGTGTTCTGGCATGCTGAGAGATAGAGAGAGAGACAGTGTCATTTCATTTGAGTTTGCTAGATTAGGAAGGACAGTCAGTGAGTTAGCTGCACTTACAGTGTATTGTGTATATATATGCATCCCAGGTGTTGCATATGTATATATATACACTGTATTCAGTTTAGCTAGATCCATTCCTGTTATCTTCCTACTGACAGGCAGGCTTGTCTTGTTACAGTATTTACAGCTACCTGAAGAAAATTGCTGGTGTTCTTTTGATCCTATTAGTACCACAGTCAGGCAGCTAGACTATTCACAGTTAGTGTAGTGCGTCCTCCTCACAGTGTTCAGTTAAAGCTACAAGATAGTTTAGTGTGACCTCTGCACAGTGTTCGGTTAAAGCTACAAGTTAGGGTAGTGCGTCCTCCTCACAGTGTTCAGCTAAAGCTACAAGTTAGTTTAGTGTGACCTCTGCACAGTGTTCAGCTAAGGCTACAAGTTAGGGTAGTGCGTCCTCCTCACAGTGTTCAGCTAAAACTACCAGTTAGTGTAGTGCGACCTCTGCACAGTGTTCAGCTAAAGCTATAAGTTAGTATAGTGCGTCCTCCTCACAGTGTTCAGCGAAAACTACAAGTTAGTGTAGTGAGACCTCTGCACAGTGTTCAGCTAAAGCTACAAGTTAGTGTAGTGCGTCCTGCTCACAGTGTTCAGCTAAAACTACAAGTTAGTGTAGTGCGACCTCTGCACAGTGTTCAGCTAAAGCTACAAGTTAGTGTAGTAAAACCTCTGCACAGTGTTCAACTAAAGCTACAAGTTAGTGTAGTGCATCCTGCTCACAGTGTTCAGCTAAAACTACAAGTTAGTGTAGTGCGACCTCTGCACAGTGTTCAGCTAAAGCTACAAGTTAGTGTAGTGCGTCCTCCTCACAGTGTTCATCTAAAGCTACAAGTTAGTTTAGTGTGACCTCTGCACAGTGTTCAGCTAAAGCTACAAGTTAGGGTAGTGCATCCTCCTCACAGTGTTCAGCTAAAACTACAAGTTAGTGTAGTGCGACCTCTGCACAGTGTTCAGCTAAAGCTACAAGTTAGTGTAGTGCGTCCTGCTCACAGTGTTCAGCTAAAACTACAAGTTAGTGTAGTGCGACCTCTGCACAGTGTTCAGCTAAAGCTACAAGTTAGTGTAGTGAGACCTCTGCACAGTGTTCAGCTAAAGCTACAAGTTAGTGTAGTGCATCCTGCTCACAGTGTTCAGCTAAAGCTACAAGTTAGTGTAGTGTGTCCTCCTCACAGTGTTCAGCTAAAACTACAAGTTAGTGTAGTGCGACCTCTGCACAGTGTTCAGCTAAAGCTACAAGTTAGTGTAGTGCGTCCTCCTCACAGTGTTCAGCTAAAACTACAAGTTAGTGTATTGAGACCTCTGCACAGTGTTCAGCTAAAGCTACAAGTTAGTGTATTGCGTCCTCCTCACAGTGTTCAGCTAAAGCTACAAGTTAGTTTAGTGTGACCTCTGCACAGTGTTCAGCTAAAGCTACAAGTTAGGGTAGTGCGTCCTCCTCACAGTGTTCAGCTAAAACTACAATTTAGTGTAGTGCAACCTCTGCACAGTGTTCAGCTAAAGCTACAAGTTAGTGTAGTGCGTCCTCCTCACAGTGTTCAGCTAAAGCTACAAGTTAGTTTAGTGTGACCTCTGCACAGTGTTCAGCTAAAGCTACAAGTTAGGGTAGTGCATCCTCCTCACAGTGTTCAGCTAAAACTACAAGTTAGTGTAGTGCGACCTCTGCACAGTGTTCAGCTAAAGCTACAAGTTAGTGTAGTGCGTCCTGCTCACAGTGTTCAGCTAAAACTACAAGTTAGTGTAGTGCGACCTCTGCACAGTGTTCAGGTAAAGCTACAAGTTAGTGTAGTGAGACCTCTGCACAGTGTTCAGCTAAAGCTACAAGTTAGTGTAGTGCATCCTGCTCACAGTGTTCAGCTAAAACTACAAGTTAGTGTAGTGCGACCTCTGCACAGTGTTCAGCTAAAGCGACCCCACAAAATCCTTAGAGGAACTCATGGCACTTGTATCTGCATTTGGACAGTTTTCTGGGTTTCACATCAACTGGGAGAAGTCGGTATTGATGCCACTACATAAAGCCAAAATTTCATTACCAGACTGTGCAAAACAAATTCAAATAAAACATAAAATTAAGTATTTAGGGATCCAGGTAACTCGAAAAGCGGGGGACTATGTGGACCTTAACCTTAGACCACTATTGACTAGGCTTAAAGATAAATGGCGGACCTGGTGCAAACTCCCACTAACTGTGATTGGCAGAGCCAATCTTATAAAGATGATCTGGGCCCCACAATTATTGTACATTTTTCATAATTGCCCGATGTGGATAGCCGCATTTTGGTTTAAAAGGATAGAATCGCTCTTTCGCGAACTCATTTGGAAGAAAAAATATGCACGTATTAAATTAACAACCTTAATGCTGGCTAAAGATGAGGGGGGGACTCTCTATCCCACATCCAAAAAATTATTTTTTGGCTTCACAAACCCAGCAATTTTTTGGCTGGACAGAGGTAGATGAGAATGATCCCATACAGGGGTTATTACTTCCACTGGGTAAGGGATATTCAATGATGTCCCTACTAGAGACAAAAACCTTTCAAAAAGATAAGAAATTCATGACAGGTGAGCTATTCAGTAAGGTATGGCTAGCAATAAAAAAGATTACTAACATTACAGGTTACACTGCCTATACACCAATATGGAATAACGCAAATTATGAGGAAGTGCAGAGATTGGAGGGATTTGGGCTTTGGCAAACTCAGGGGCTGAGATATGTGGAACAACTGTTTTGGAACGATAAGATAAAATCATTTGCGCAAATATCTGAGGAATTCGGGATTCCAAGACAGAGGTTCTTTCAGTATCTCCAGCTTAGACATGCTTTTCATGTCCAGGCCCGTACATCTGTATTTAAGCTTAATGTCTCTAAAATAACAATATTGTTGAAGAAAAGGGATCAAAAGAAGGGACTTATCTCTGAAATATATGAGATATTGCAGTGTAAATTTAAGGAAACGATAGTGGTACCGGCCAGGTCGCAGTGGGAACGAGACCTGGGAGCACTGACTGACGCTCAGTGGTCGGAGGTCTTGTCTGCGATCCCAAAGGTATCTCTGTCAGCTACTCAAAAATTAACACAACTTTTTATTACACATAGATCATACTATACCCCCGAAAAACTATTTAAATGGAAACGCAGGGAATCCCCCTTATGCCCCCGATGCAGTGGTGCACCGGCTAATCTAATACACATGTTGTGGAAATGCCCCAAACTCCATCGTTACTGGCAGAATATAATTAAAAACATAAATAGCGCATTGGGTATAGAAATCTCACTAGATCCAAATTTATGTTTATTAAATATAGTGGAGGAACCAAATATTTCAAAACATACCCATACCGCAATGACAAGAGGCTTGGTTCAGGCACGAAAGCTAATTGCTCAGAAGTGGATATCTATATACCCCCCAACGGTCGAAGAATGGAGAACACAAATAAAAGAAGCCATAATAAAGGAGGAATTTATTTATACACATAGAGGGAGCCTAGATAAATTTGACGCCATCTGGAAAAGCTGGGTAGAGGCCTGGGACAATGAAAATAAAAGATGAATCAATATGGGAGAGGGACAATGTTGGGTCTGGGTAGAGGATGGGAGGATGGGGGGGGGCTTTTGGGGTCGCGGGGGGGGGGAGAGATACAGCAGGGGGAGGAAATCTATTTTTGTTGTCGTTGGGTTTTGCCCCCTTCTTTTTTAATTTTTTATTTTTTTATTTACTTATTTATTTTTTTTGGGGCGGGTGAATGTTAGAAGCAAGATTATGTATCTGGAATAAAATGTATGGAGAAATGTATAACTTGTACTGCTATGAAAAGAATAAAAAAAGTACTGAATTAAAAAAAAAAGCTACAAGTTAGTGTAGTGCATCCTCCTCACAGTGTTCAGCTAAAGCTACAAGTTGGTGTAGTGTGTCCTCCTCACAGTGTTCAGCGAAAACTACAAGTTAGTGTAGTGCGACCTCTGCACAGTGTTCAGCTAAAGCTACAAGTTAGTGTAGTGCGTCCTCCTCACAGTGTTCAGCTAAAACTACAAGTTAGTGTAGTGAGACCTCTGCACAGTGTTCAGCTAAAGCTACAAGTTAGTGTATTGCGTCCTCCTCACAGTGTTCAGCTAAAGCTACAAGTTAGTTTAGTGTGACCTCTGCACAGTGTTCAGCTAAAGCTACAAGTTAGGGTAGTGCGTCCTCCTCACAGTGTTCAGCTAAAACTACAATTTAGTGTAGTGCAACCTCTGCACAGTGTTCAGCTAAAGCTACAAGTTAGTGTAGTGCGTCCTCCTCACAGTGTTCAGCTAAAGCTACAAGTTAGTTTAGTGTGACCTCTGCACAGTGTTCAGCTAAAGCTACAAGTTAGGGTAGTGCATCCTCCTCACAGTGTTCAGCTAAAACTACAAGTTAGTGTAGTGCGTCCTCTGAACAATCTTCATCTAAAGCTACAAGTTAGTGTAGTGCACAGTGTTCAGCTAAAGCTACAAGTTAGTGTAGTGCGTCCTCATCACAGTGTTCAGCTAAAGATACAAGTTAGTGTAGTACGACCTCTGCACAGTGTTCAGCTAAAGCTACAAGTTAGTGTAGTGCGTCCTGCTCACAGTGTTCAGCTAAAACTACAAGTTAGTGTAGTGCGACCTCTGCACAGTGTTCAGCTAAAGATACAAGTTAGTGTAGTGCGTCCTCCTCACAGTGTTCAGCTAAAACTACAAGTTAGTGTAGTGAGACCTCTGCACAGTGTTCAGCTAAAGCTACAAGTTAGTGTAGTGCGTCCTCCTCACAGTGTTCAGCTAAAGCTACAAGTTAGTTTAGTGTGACCTCTGCACAGTGTTCAGCTAAAGCTACAAGTTAGGGTAGTGCGTCCTCCTCACAGTGTTCAGCTAAAACTACTAGTTAGTGTAGTGCGACCTCTGCACAGTGTTCAGCTAAAGCTACAAGTTAGTGTAGTGCGTCCTCCTCACAGTGTTCAGCTAAAACTACAAGTTTGTATAGTGAGACCTCTGCACAGTGTTCAGCTAAAGCTACAAGTTAGTGTAGTGCGTCCTCCTCACAGTGTTCAGCTAAAGCTACAAGTTGGTGTAGTGTGTCCTCCTCACAGTTTTCAGTGAAAACTACAAGTTAGTGTAGTGCGACCTCTGCACAGTGTTCAGCTAAAGCTACAAGTTAGTGTAGTGCGTCCTCCTCACAGTGTTCAGCTAAAACTACAAGTTAGTGTAGTGCGACCTCTGCACATTGTTCAGCTAAAGCTACAAGTTAGTGTAGTGAGACCTCTGCACAGTGTTCAGCTAAAGCTACAAGTTAGTGTAGTGCGTCCTGCTCACAGTCTTCAGCTAAAACTACAAGTTAGTGTAGTGCGACCTCTGCACAGTGTTCAGCTAAAGCTAAAAGTTAGTGTAGTGAGACCTCTGCACAGTGTTCAGCTAAAGCTACAAGTTAGTGTAGTGCATCCTCCTCACAGTGTTCAGCTAAAACTACAAGTTAGTGTAGTGCGACCTCAGCACAGTGTTCAGCTAAAGCTACAAGTTAGTGTAGTGCGTCCTCATCACAGTGTTCAGCGAAACCTACAAGTTATTTTTTTGCGAGCTCTGCACAGTGTTCAGCTAAAGCTACCTGTAGAAGGTTGGTGGTGTTTTCCTGATCCTATCACTACCGCAGGCAGCTAAATAAGATACAAGTTATTTTTTAGCGAGCTCTGTACAGTGTTCAGCTAAAGCTACCTGTCAAAGGTTGGTGGTGTTTTCCTGATCCTATCACTACCGCAGGCAGCTAAATAAGCTACAAGTTAGTGTAGTGCGAGCTCTGCACAGTGTTCACCTAAAGCTACCTGTAGAAGGTTGGTGGTGTTTTCCTGATCCTATCACTACCACAGGCAGCTAAATAAGCTACAAGTTATTTTTTGGTGAGCTCTGTACAGTGTTCACCTAAAGCTACCTGTAGAAGGTTGGTGGTGTTCTCATACTACAGGCAGGCAGTTGATTTTGCCAGCTGCAGTATCACTTTATATATATATATATATATATATATATATATATATATATATATATATATATATATATATATATATATATATATATCCCAGCTTAGTGCAGCTACAGGCCATTAGTATGTCTGGAAGGCCAAGAAGGAGAGGCAGACAGTCACAAGCCAATAAGAGAGGGCAAGCAGGCTCTGTGTCTAGTGCTGGTCGTGGAGGCGGTGCATCTTCATCAGCACGTGGCCATGGGACACGCTTGGCCTTTTTTTTGGCAGCTGGCCGTGTTGAGCCGCAACATGCGGAAGACTTGGTCGAGTGGATGACCAAGCCGTCCTCATCCTCCTCATCCTCTCTCACCCATGCCCAGGGTACTTTGTCTGGCAAAGCAGCGGCCTCTTCCCTCGGCTCAATGTCATCAGTGACTCCTTCCCTAGCCCCACCATGTCCTCCTAAAGAGTCCCTCGAACTGTCCACAGTATTGGGTACATGCTCCAGGAGGATGCCCAGCGTTTGGAAGGCTCTGATGATGATACTGAGCTCGATGAAGGCAGTAACATGAGCACGGATAGAGGGGGTGCCCAAGAAGGACAGCAATCTGGCAGTCATGCTCCCCCTGCTGCAGCATACTGCCAGGTTTGCTCCAGTGATGAGGAGGGAGGGGATGATGAGGTCACTGACTCAACGTGGGCGCATGATAGGAGAGAGGAGGAGGAGGAGGAGGAGGCGGCACATCACCAACGAGGCAGGATGCCCTCCAGGGGCCAGCCTAAGGGCAGCACATTGACTGCATCACACCCCAAAGCTCCACATGTGCAGAGCTCTACAGTCTCTGCGCGTTATTCATAAAGTTCTTTGGTGTGGGCCTTTTTTGAGACGAGTGCATCAGATCGCACCGCTGCTATTTGCAACATATGTCTCAAGCGTATCTCACGTGGCCAAAACATCTCCCGCTTGGGTACCACATGGTTGACCAGACATATGTTGACCTGCCATGCAGTTCGTTGGCAAGCGTATCCAAAAGACCCACACCAAAGAACAAAGAGGACCTCTCCTTGCTCCTCATCAGCTGAGATTTCCAACCCCACTAGACCTTCAGTCCTCTCTGAGACCTGCACTGAGAGGAATGAAGATGTAGAATTAGGTGTGTCACAGCCAAGTACTTGTGGGCAATCTGCTTTTGGTACACCGACGTCAGATTGTACCAGGCAAATTTCCCTGCCCCAGCTGCTGCACCGCCGAAAGAAGTTTGCTCCCAGCCATCCACATGCCCAGCGGTTGAATGCTAGCTTGGCAAAATTGCTAGCACTTCAACTGCTGCCTTTTCAGTTGGTAGACTCTGCCCCCTTCCGTGAGTTTGTGGAATGTGCGGTTCCTCAGTGGCAGGTACCCAAACGCCACTTTTTCTCACGGAAGGCGATTCCGGCTCTCTACCGGCATGTGGAAGGCAATGTCCATGCCTCGCTGGACAGGGCGGTCAGCGGTAAGGTGCATATTACCGCTGACTCATGGTCCAGCAGGCATGGACAGGGACGTTACCTAACTTTCACGGCGCATTGGGTGACTCTGCTGGCAGCTGGGAAGGATGCAGCACAAGGTGCAGTAGTGTTGGAGGTTGTTCCGCCACCACGCCTCCAAAATGCTAATGATTGTGACACACCTCTCTCCTCCACCCCCTCCTCTTCTTCTTCCTCCATGGCCTCTTCCTCGGAACCAGCGGTGCTCTGTAGTCGTTCAAGGGGCTACGCAAGTATGCAGGCCAAAAGATGCCATGCGGTGCTTGAGCTGGTGTGCTTGGGGGACAGGAGCCACACTGGGGCAGAGGTTCTGTCAGCTCTGCAGGGGCAGGTTCAGAGGTGGTTGACGCCACGCCAACTTAAGGCAGGAATGGTGGTTTGCGACAATGGCACCAACCTCCTCTCTGCCCTCCGACAGGGACAAATGACCCATGTGCCCTTTTTGGCTCACGTCCTTAACTTGGTGGTGCAGCGGTTCTTGGGCAGGTACCCGGGCTTACAGGATGTCCTGAGGCAGGCCAGGAAAGTCTGTGTGCATTTCCGCCGGTCATATAATGCCAGTGCTTGGCTGACGGACCTCCAAAAGGAGTTTAACCTGCCCAAGAACCGCCTAATCTGTGAAATGCCTACCAGGTGGAACTCAACGTTGGCCATGCTGCAGCGGCTGCACACGCAGCAGAGGGCCATCAATGAGTACCTGTGCGACCATGGCACCAGGACAGGGTCAGGGGAGCTTCTTTTTTTTTCCCCACGCCAGTGGGCCATGATCAGGGATGCATGCACTGTCCTGTCACCATTTGAGGAGGCCACGAGGATGGTGAGCAGTGACAGTGCATGCATCAGTGACACTGTCCCCCTTGTCCACCTGTTGGAGCACACGCTGCGTGGAATAATGGACAGGACACTTGAGGCAGAACAGAGGCAGGAAGAGGAGGACTTCCTTAGCTCTCAAGGCCCCCTTTATCCAGACAGTGTTCCTGCGTGCCCGCCGATCACACAGGAAGAGGAGGAGGAGGAGGAAGATTGTGTCAGTATGGAGGTGGAGCCTGGCACTCAGCATCAGCAGCAGTCTTTAAGGGATCAGTCCCAAGAAACACATGGACATGTATGTGGCTGGGAGGAGGTGGCAGCGGACCATGTCATCCTTAGTGACCCAGAGGACTCCGGACCGAATGCCTCAACAAACCTATGCTTTATGGCCTCCCTGATCCTGCAAAGCTTGCGTAAGGATCCTCATATTCGTGGTATCAAGGAGAAGGACCAATACTGGCTGGCAACCCCCCATTGATCCACGTTACAAGGGTAAGGTTGCGGACCTTATCTTGCCATCGCAGAGGGAGCAGAGGATGAAACATCTTCGAGAGGCCTTGCAGAAAGGTCTGTGCAATGCGTTCCCAGAGACTGGGAGGTTACAAACTCCTGTTTCTGGACAACGTGTTGCTGAGGCTTCGGTCAGTCAAAGAAGGAGCGGTGGAGAAGGTGGCCGTCTGACCGATGCGTTCAGACAATTTTTTGGACCGCAGCCCCAAGGTATGATCGGTTCCAGCAACCATCGCCAGCGTCTGTTTTACATGGTGCAGGAATACCTAGGGGCAAGATCAGACTTGGACACCTTTCCCACCAAAAATCCTCTGGGTTACTGGGTCTTGAGGATGGATCACTGGCCAGAGCTTGCACAGTATGCAATTGAGCTACTGGCCTGTCCTGCATCCAGCGTTCTTTCGGAACGCACATTCAGTGCTGCTGGAGGCGTGGTAACCGATCACAGGGTGCGTCTGTCCACCGACTCGGTCGATCGACTGACCTTCATAAAAATGAATCAGTCTTGGATCACCACCAGCTACCAAGCACCTGATGCTGATGTAACCGAATAATTTTTTTTGAAATCTCAGATCTCTTCAAAGACTGCCTATGCTGATGCTGAGTGACTATCCCTGAGTAATTATCCTCTTCCTCCTCAATCATCACGCTGATAGCTTGTAAGAACATTTTGGGTTCTGGGAGCCACCACCAGTGCCTAAGGCACATTTTTTCAGCCCCTGTTTAACAGGGGCGTGTAATTACAATTTTTGATGCAACACTTTGCAGCAGGGCTCGTTCCTGCATTCCAACTAGAGTGTCTGTGAGGGGTTGCAGTGTTGTGGCACCAGCACCAGTGCCTAAGGCCCAATTTTTCAGCCCTTGTTTAACAGGGACGTGTAATTACAATTTTTGATGCAATACTTTGCAGCAGGGCTCGTTCCTGCGTTCCAACTAGAGAGTCTGTGAGGGGTTGCAGTGTTGTGGCACCAGCACCAGTGCCTAAGGCCTAATTTTTCAGCTCCTGTTCAACAGGGGCATGTAATTACAATTCTTGATCTAATATTTCACAGCAGGGCCCTGTGAGGGCTTACAGTGTTGTGGTCACAGCAACACCTAAGGCCCAAATTTCTGCTGAGTATATAGGGCAGGACCCTACTTTCAAACATCTAACTTACAAACGACTCCTACTTGCAAACGGAAGGAGACAACATGAAGTGAGATGAAATCTACCCCTAGGAAGGGAAATTCTCTTGTAAGAGTTAATATGGGAAAAACATTTCTCCTTTCCACTGATGCTTTCCAATCCTTGTTCCACAAAAAAACCCAAATTTTCAAAAAACATTTTTCATTGGGACAAAAAGTGAGGTGAAATCTTCTGAAGAGGAGGAAAGACAGCAAAACAAATTTCACAGGGGTGATAACCCTTCCCTATGTTTTCCAAAAAGCTTAAAAAAGATTTTTTGGCTGGAGCTAAACACATTAAAAATGTACCCGTTCAAAATTACAAAGAGATTCTACTTAACAACAAACCTACAGTCCCTGTCTTGTTTGCACCGCCTGTGTACTGCTGTTCAGAGTATATAGGGCCTGGTGGCCCCACACCTTTCCTTATTTTAATTAAGTTCCCCTTAATATCCATACAAGACCCAAAGGGCCTGGTAATGGACTGGGGGGTACCCATGCCGTTTGTCTCACTGATTTTCATCCATATTGCCAGGACCCGACATTACATTAAACCCGCAAGCAGTTTTAAATGAGATTTTTTCCTTTAAAAATGACATTTGGTGCAGGGACTGTTCTAAACACGGGAAACACGCGTCACTTTACAGGCATACTATAGACACCCCCCAGGTACGATATTTAAAGGAATATTTCACTTTTTTTTTACTTTAAGCATCATTAAAATCACTGCTCCCGAAAAAACGGCCGTTTTTAAACGTTTTTTTTGCATTGATACATGTCCCCTGGGGTAGGACCCGGGTCCCCAAACCCTTTTTAGGACAATACCATGCAAATTAGCCTTTAAAATTAGCACTTTTGATTTCGAACGTTCGAGTCCCATAGACATCAATGGGGTTCTAACGTTCGTGTGAACTTTCGGTCCGTTCGCAGGTTCTGCTGCGAACCGAACCGGGGGGTGTTCGGCTCATCCCTACTGGTGAGACATTCTCAGATGTTAATGTCACTGAATTTAATGCTCTTGTTAAAACTTTATCTGGTATGTTGCAAAAGCTTAAAGGGGCACACACAGTTGGTGCTTTTGCTGAGGAGGCTGAGGGTGCACAGTTTTCTGGTGCTTTGTATGATAATGATACTATTAATGATTTTAAAGGGGCACAGTTACATGGTGCTTTTTCACAGCAAGCTGAGAATCTTTTACAACAGCATGAGATTGATGACATAAGTACAATTTGGTATAATGTGATAGAGAACCCCCTGGGTGAGAATTTCAAACATAATACAGGTGGTATGGCCCGCAAGTGGGTTCAGGTTCGCAAAGCTGTTTTGCCTTCTGCACACTCTGCGCATTCCATGGTTGCAGAGTCCTCCTTTAAGGCTCCTTTGCCATGTGAAATATCACCGCTGGGCTTCCACTTATCCGCCTCTGTCAAAGAAAAAATTTTGGGGGGTGATTTTGTTGATCTGTTGTCATTATTGCCAGCTTCCAAGGATTTTCTAGTTAAATCTGACAAGAAATCAGATGAGCACACGGAAGAAGATAGGCGTAGGGCTGTACCTAAAACCTTTCAGAACTGGCTGCAGGCCTTTTGTATTTTTGCATCCTTGTTGGGAGAACAATTTCCTGAGAAATTCTCAGGCCTTTTTCAACACGTGGATATAGTTTCTGAAGCATTTCGTAATTTTGACGGTACAGCCTGGTTCACCTATGATGAGAATTTCAGGCAGAAATTAGCAGTTCACCCTTCCTTGCAATGGGGATGTAAGGATGTGGGTTTATGGTTGAATCTCATGCTTCCACAGAAACCACAGTTCACACCTAGAACAGTGCCTAGCCCACAGAATGTCTTTCGAAAGGGCTTCTGTTTTGCCTTTAATGAAGGACAGTGCAAATTCTTATCTAACTGTAGGTATAGGCATGAGTGCTCCTACTGCAATGGGAACCATTCTGCGAATAGATGTTTCAAAAAATCATCAGCAGCTTCTCTCCCATCCTTTCCACGCGATGCTGGTGGAAAAGGCCAGGACGCCAGTGAGCCTGCTAAGCATGCAACCGTGGCTAGATCTCTATCCAGACCGCACGATGGTTCGGCTGCTATCTGATGGTTTCAAGGTCGGTTTCTTGGTTCCCTCCTTTTCAGGGTCTGGATGCACTTTGGTTAACAATTTACGCTCTGCTAGGCGTCACCCTGAAATTGTACAAGAGAAAATTTTTAAGGAGGTGTCAGAAGGAAGAGTAACTGGCCCCCTTTCCTGCCCACCTTTTAAAAATTTCCGCATATCCCCATTGGGCATTGTTCCTAAAAGAGAACAGGGTAGTTTCAGGCTCATTCACCATTTATCATATTCTGTGGATGCTTCACTCAATGATGAGGTTGCAGAGGTTATAGCCCCTGTGTCATACTCTTCCTTTGATGAAGCACTAGGACTTTTAAGTCACTTTGGGCAAGGTGCACTGTTGGCAAAAGCGGACATCAAATCTGCCTTACGCCTGCTACCGGTGCATCCACAAGGATTCAATTCCCTGGGTTTCCATTTTCAGGATCAATTTTATTTTGATAAATGTATGCCCATGGGTTTCTCGTTATCATGCTTTTATTTTGAGTCCTTTTCAAAATTTTTGCATTGGGTTCTGTCTGAATGTTCCCCTGTTGGGGGTATTCTGCATTATTTAGACGATTTTTTATTTTTAGGTCCAGCAGACTCCCCCTTATGTTCGGTATTGCTGAAGAATTTTTTTTATATTTGTAACTCCTTTGGTATTCCCATTGCTCATGAGAAGACGGTACTTCCTACATCCTCTTTAGAATTTCTGGGCATCACTATTGACTCATCGTCAATGGAGTTCAGATTGCCCGGGGATAAATTACACCGTATGAGAATAATGATCTCCTTATTCTTGACAAAGCGCAAAGTTTTATTAAAAGAGGCCCAATCCCTTTTGGGTCTGTTTGCATTTGTGGCTAGGGTTATTCCCATAGCTAGAATTTTTTCCAGACGTTTTACTCTAGCTATTAGAGGTTTTAAGCACCCTGGTTCTCATGTCCGCATCTCTAATAGGGCGTACACACGGTCAGACTTTTCTCCGGACATTCCGACAACAAAATCCTAGGATTTTTTCCGACGGATGTTCGCTCAAACTTGTCTTGCATACACACGGTCACACAAAGTTGTCGGAAAATTTGATCATTCTGAACGCGGTGACGTAAAACACGTACGTCAGGACTATAAACGGGGCAGTAGCCAATAGCTTTCATCTCTTTATTTATTCTGAGCATGCGTGGCACTTTGTGCGTCGAATTTGTCTACACACTATCGGAAATTCTGACAACGGATTTTGTTGTCGGAAAATTTTATAGCCTGCTCTCAAACTTTGTGTGTCGGAAAATCCGATGGAAAATGTGTGATGGAGCCAACACACGGTCGGAATTTCCGACAACAAGGTCCTATCACACATTTCCCATCGGAAAATCCGACCGTGTGTACGGGGTATAAGAGTGTTAAGGAAGATTTAAAAATCTGGGATTCTTTTCTCTGCAACTTCAATGGGTCCACAGTATGGCAGCAATCCTTTACTAATGATTTTCAGTTAAACTTTTTTACAGACGCTGCCAGTTCATCTGGTTTTGGCGCTTTTCTAGATGGCCACTGGTGTGCCTCTAGGTGGCACTCCAGTTGGTTGCAACAAGACATTTTGCACAATATAGTCCTCGAGTTATTCCCAGTTGTAGTTTCAATTGTGATCTGGAAAGAACACTTTGTGAATCGTAGGATTATTGTTAATACAGATAATAAAGGTGTACTATTTGCTATCAATATGCTTCCTTCCATATCAGAGCTAGTTATCAAGCTTTTACGTTTTTTGGTGCTGCACTGCATGAGATTTAATATCTGGCTAAAAGCCAAGCATATTCCTGGGATTGATAATAACATAGCCGACGCCTTATCTCGTTTACAGTTGCGGAGATTCCGGGAGTTGGCCCCATCGCGGATCAGTGTGGAACCCCTTGCCCGGATTTCCTATGGGGCTTGATCTGGGACTGATCTCTGCGCATATTAGGAACTCGGTAGCAGGTAAGACATGGCTGGAATATAGTCTGGCCTGGTCCAAATGGTGTTCCTTTTGCTCTAGCAGGAGTATAGATGCATTGGAAGTGAACGCATATGTCTCTTTAGCTTTTGTGTCCTTTATGATTCAGTCTGGCCTTAGGCCTCCCTCCATTAGCAAGGTGTTGGCTGGTGTTTCCTTTTTTCTAAAATTTGCAGGCTTACCAGCCCTGTCTTCCTTTTTTCAGGTCAGTCAGGTCCTCAAAGGATTCAAGAATTCACACCCTACCCAGGATTCCAGACGTCCCATTTCAGTTAATCTATTAATCCAACTACTATCTACATTAGAAGAGATTTGTTTTGCCGAATTTGGAGAACTTACAGCGCAAAACAAGTCATCTTCATCTTTTCTGCTGTTTTCTCATGTGTTGTTGGAATCCGATTGCTTACGTTTGTTTATCTGCCAGTCCAAAACTTTTGGTTTGGGCAATGGTCAGTGGATATATCTAGGTAAATCCCCTAATAAGTCGATTTGCCCGGTGTCACATACGGCTAGTTACAGTGGCTTGTGAAAGTATTCCGCCCCCTTGAACTTTTCAACCTTTTGCCACATTTCAGGCTTCAAACATAAAGATATAAAATTTTTATTTTTTGTGAAGAATCACCAACAAGTGGGACACAATTGTGAAGTGGAACAAAATCTTTTGGATTTTTGAAACTTTTTTAACTATTAAAAAAAATGAGAAGTGGGGCGTGCAAAATTATTCGGCCCCCGTGCGTTAATACTTTGTAGAGCCACCTTTTGCTGCGATTACAGCTGCAAGTCGCTTGGGGTATGTCTTTATCAGTTTTGCACATCGAGAGACTGAAATTCTTGCCCATTCTTCCTTGCAAAACAGCTCGAGCTCAGTGAGGTTGGATGGAGAGCATTTGTGAACAGCAGTTTTCAGCTCTTTCCACAGATTCTCGATTGGATTCAGGTCTGGACTTTGACTTGGCCATTCTAACACCTGGATACGTTTATTTGTGAACCATTCCTTTGTAGATTTTGCTGTATGTTTGGGATCATTGTCTTGTTGGAAGATAAATCTCCGTCCCAGTTTCAGGTCTTTTGCAGACTCCAACAGGTTTTCATCCAGAATGGTCCTGTATTTGGCTGCATCCATTTTCCCCTCAATTTTAACCATCTTCCCTGTCCCTGCTGAAGAAAAGCAGGCCCAAACCATGATGCTGCCACCACCATGTTTGACAGTGGGGATGGTGTGTTGAGGGTGATGAGCTGTGTTGCTTTTACGCCAAACATATCGTTTTGCATTGTGGCCAAAAAGTTCGATTTTGGTTTCATCGGACCAGAGCACCTTCTTCCACATGTTTGGTGTGTCTCCCAGGTGGCTTGTGGCAAACTTTAGACAAGAATTTTTATGGATATCTTTGAGAAATGGCTTTATTCTTGCCACTCTTCCATAAAGGCCAGATTTGTGCAGTGTACGACTGATTGTTGTCCTATGGACAGACTCTCCCACCTCAGCTGTAGTTCTCTGCAGTTCATCCAGAGTGATCATGGGCCTCTTGGCTGCATCTCTGATCAGTCTTCTCCTTGTCTGAGCTGAAAGTTTAGAGGGACAGCCAGGTCTTGGTAGATTTGCAGTGGTCTGATACTCCTTCCATTTCAAAATGATCGCTTGCACAGTGCTCCTTGGGATGTTTAAAGCTTGGGAAATCTTTTTGTATACAAATCCGGCTTTAAACTTCTCCACAACAGTATTACGGACCTGCCTGGTGTGTTCCTTGGTCTTCATGATGCTCTCTGCGCTTTCAACAGAACCCTGAGACTATCACAGAGCAGGTGCATTTATACAGAGACTTGATTACACACAGGTGAATTCTATTTATCACCATCAGTCATTTAGGACAACATTGGATCATTCAGAGATCCTCGCTGAACTTCTGGAGTGAGTTTGCTGCACTGAAAGTAAAGGGGCCAAATAATTTTGCACGCACCACTTTTCAGTTTTTTAATTGCTAAAAAAGTTTAAAATATCCAATAGATTTCGTTCCACTTCACAATTGTGTCCCACTTGTTGGTGATACTTCACAAAAAATTAAAATTTGATATCTTTATGTTTGAAGCCTGAAATGTGGCAAAAGTTTGAAAAGTTCAAGGGGGCCGAATACTTTCGCAAGCCACTGTATATGTCAGTGAGGCCTTTCTCTGACAGTTCATTTTTTATCCACCAGGATTTGTCCCCTTTGACCCGTTACCAATTCTCAGTGGTACTATCCTCATGTCTCAAGCGCCTCAACCTTCTAGGTCTTGGATTCTCATCGCATTCATTTAGAATAGGGGACGCCACCACAGCCAATTTGTTGGGTTTCTCTCCTGAAGGTCAAAAACGGGTTGGTAGGTGGGTTAGTAGTAGATATAAAATTTATGTTCGCCCTGAACTATTAATTGTTTGATTTTCTATTTTCAGATTCTTCTATATGCACAATCTGGATAGTAGGCCACTCCTACATTTTCTGGGCTGAAAATCAGGCTGCATCCAGGATCTATACGAACAATTTAGGTTTGGATAGTAATGTCTTTAAGGTGTTATGGTCTGGAGTTAGGGGCCTCAGATGGCGTAATCTTAAAGACCACTTAATTCAATTATCCACAATTTGGCCTTCTCCCCAAGTTCTAGTGCTTCACGTTGGAGCAAACGATGTTGGTAAAGTTAAAACATGGGAGCTCCTTTGTGAAATGAAGAGGGATATTTATTCCATTAAACTTTTGTTTCCAAATACCAATTTAGCCTTCTCCGAAATGGTTCCTAGACTCCTTTGGTCCCCTTCTGGGAATTTATTTTATGTGGATAAGATTCGGAGACGGTTAAATAGGATCATACATAATTTCTTAGTGTCCTCGGGAGGTGTGTCCTTCCGCCACTTGGAGCTGAAAGGTTTCGTTCCTGGGTTATTTAGGAAGGATTTAGTTCACCTGTCAGACATAGGTCTGGACATTTTCAACATGGGCCTGCAAAGTTTAATTGAAAGGGCCGCGATGTTGGGGGGACCTCAGCCAAAGGTTTCTCTATTGGCCTCCGTCGGTGGGGAATAGTCGTCCAGCATTGTCTGGATGGACACAGTGTAAATTTGAGTCATGTATTATAGCCAAGATGGCTTTATAATTATTTGAAGTTTATTGCATTATAAGGTTACCCCTTGAACAACATTGTGGCCAAAATTTAATTTCCAAAATAAATAAGTTGTTATAAAGAATTATACTGTGTGTTGTTTTTTTATTGTAGCATTGTCTCCTTTGTGCTAGCCCATGACAGGTCCATGCAATATGCAGGACCAACATGGGAGAGCTCAAAGGGGATGCAGATTTCCTTATGTTTTCTTGTAGGTTTGCTATTGGTTACAGCAGCAGCATCTGCTGCACAGCAACAAGCAGCTGATTGGAGGAAATTGGCGGTTTGCATAGCCCGCGTTTCTGAAGGAGATAAAAGGGGCAGTCTGGCTGTTTAACAAGCAGACCCTGTGGAACTGGACCGGGACTCCTACCCGCCCTCCCCAAGTTTCTTATCAGTCATGGTGTTGTCTAGTGTAAAGTTGAACCTTGAAATTAAGGACATCAACGCCAGCTGCATGTCTCATGTATGTTTACTTCAAAATGGATCGCACATCTTTGTGACAAATGCGATGATGTTTACAAGGCAGTAGGGGTTTTATAGAGAATGGTTATACAGTAATCTTATGGCGGGCACAAGCCCAAAGTTACACATCACGAGTACGCATTTCATTAAGTATTTCAACACAGGTTTGGCCAGAAAAGACTAACTTTTAGGGGTCATCATAACCCAAAATATTTCAAACTGACAAGTTGTTTTGACAGAAAGGGAGAAATAATTGTAAGAATAATTACTTGGAAAAGAAGTTAAGTTGACATTTGGACAGGGACTTTTTATGTCAACATCTTTCCCTATCTCATATTCCGAGAATCATTGGCAGAACATTTAGATGTCAACTTGGTCAACCCAGCCACATGTGTTGCAATACCGAGAGAATTCAGAAACAGAAGAGAAAAACAAGTTGAATGCAAAAATACAATTTCATATTGAAGAGTAGGGATGAGTCGAACACCCCCCTGTTCGGTTCGCACCAGAACATGCGAACAGGAAAAAAATTCGTTCGAACACGCGAACACCGTTAAAGTCTATGGGACACGAACATGAATAATCAAAAGTGCTAATTTTAAAGGCTAATATGCAAGTTATTGTCAATAAAAGTGTTTGGGGACCTGGGTCCTGCCCCAGGGGACATGAATCAATGCAAAAAAAAGTTTTAAAAACGGCCGTTTTTTCAGGAGCAGTGATTTTATTAATGCTTAAAGTCAAACAATAAAAGTGTAATATCCCTTTAAATTTCATACCTGGGGGGTGTCTATAGTATGCCTGTAAAGGGGCGCATGTTTCCCGTGTTTAGAACAGTCTGACAGCAAAATGACATTTTGAAGGAAAAAACACATTTAAAACTACCGCGGCTATTGCATTGCCGACAATACACATAGAAGTTCATTGATAAAAACGGCATGGGAATTCCCCACAGGGCAACCCCGAACCAAAATTAAAAAAAAAAAATGATTTGGGAGTCCCCCTAAATTCCATACAAGGCCCTTCAGGTCTGGTATGGATATTAAGGGGAACCCCAGCCAAATTTTTTAAAAAAAATTGACGTGGGGTTCCCCCTAAATTCCATACCAGACCCTTCAGGCCACACCACGCCACGCCGTACCAGGCCACATGCCCTCAACATTGGGAGGGTGCTTTGGGGTAGCCCCCCAAAACACCTTGTCCCCATGTTGATGAAGACAAGGGCCTCATCCCCACAACCCTGGCCGGTGGTTGTGGGGGTCTGCGGGCGGGGGGCTTATCGGAATGTGGAAGCCCCCTTTAACAAGGGGACCCCCAGATCCCGGCCCCCCCCCTGTGTGAAATGGTAAGGGGGTACTTACCCCTACCATTTCACAAAAAAACTGTCAAAAATGTTAAAAATGACAAGAGACAGTTTTTGACAATTCCTTTATTTAAATGCTTCTTCTTTCTTCCTTCATCTTCTTCTTCTTCTGGTTCTTCTGGCTCTTCTGGTTCTTCCTCCGGCGTTCTCGTCCAGCATCTCCTCCGCGGCGTCTTCTATCTTCTTCTCCTCGGGCCGCTCCGCACCCATGGCATGGGGGGAGGCTCCCACTCTTCTCTTCATCTTCTTCTCTTCTTCATCTTCTTCTTCATCTTCTTCTTCTTCTTCTCTTCTTCCTTCTTCTCTTCTTCATTTCTTCTCCGGGCCGCTCCGCAGCCATGCTGGCATGGTGGGAGGCTCCCGCTGTGTGACGGCGTCTCTTCGTCTGACGGTTCTTAAATAACGGGGGGCGGGGCCACCCGGTGACCCCGCCCCCCTCTGACGCACGGTGACTTGACGGGACTTCCCTGTGACGTCACGGGGAATGCCACAGGGAAGTCCCGTCATGTCCCGTGCGTCAGAGGGGGGGCGGGGTCACCGGGTGGCCCCGCCCCCCGTTATTTAAGAACCGTCAGACGAAGAGACGCCGTCACACAGCGGGAGCCTCCCACCATGCCAGCATGGCTGCGGAGCGGCCCGGAGAAGAAATGAAGAAGAGAAGAAGGAAGAAGAGAAGAAGAAGAAGAAGATGAAGAAGAAGATGAAGAAGAGAAGAAGATGAAGAGAAGAGCGGGAGCCTCCCCCCATGCCATGGGTGCGGAGCGGCCCGAGGAGAAGAAGATAGAAGACGCCGCGGAGGAGATGCTGGACGAGAACGCCGGAGGAAGAACCAGAAGAGCCAGAAGAACCAGAAGAAGAAGAAGATGAAGGAAGAAAGAAGAAGCATTTAAATAAAGGAATTGTCAAAAACTGTCTCTTGTCATTTTTAACATTTTTGACAGTTTTTTTGTGAAATGGTAGGGGTAAGTACCCCCTTACCATTTCACACAGGGGGGGGGCCGGGATCTGGGGGTCCCCTTGTTAAAGGGGGCTTCCAGATTCCGATAAGCCCCCCGCCCACAGACCCCCACAACCACCGGCCAGGGTTGTGGGGATGAGGCCCTTGTCTTCATCAACATGGGGACAAGGTGTTTTGGGGGGCTACCCCAAAGCACCCTCCCAATGTTGAGGGCATGTGGCCTGGTATGGTTCAGGAGGGGGGGGGCCGCACTCTCGTCCCCCCCTCTTTTCCTGCGGCCTGCCAGGTTGCGTGCTCGGATAAGGGTCTGGTATGGATTTTTAGGGGGACCCCACGCCGTTTTTTTTTTTTTTTGGCGCGGGGTTCCCCTTAAAATCCATACCAGACCTGAAGGGTCTGGTATGGAATTTAGGGGGAACCCCACGTCAATTTTTTTTTAAATTTTGGCTGGGGTTCCCCTTAATATCCATACCAGACCTGAAGGGCCTTGTATGGAATTTAGGGGGACCCCCACATCATTTTTTTTTTTTTATTTTGGTTCGGGGTTTCCCTGTGGGGAATTCCCATGCCGTTTTTATCAATGAACTTCTATGTGTATTGTCGGCAATGCAATAGCCGCGGGTAGTTTTAAATGAGTTTTTTCCTTCCAAATGTCATTTTGCTGTCAGACTGTTCTAAACACAGGAAACATGCGCCCCTTTACAGGCATACTATAGACACCCCCCAGGTACGAAATTTAAAGGGATATTACACTTTTATTGTTTGACTTTAAGCATTAATAAAATCACTGTTCCTGAAAAAACGTCAGTTTTTAAAACTTTTTTTTGCATTGATCCATGTCCCCTGGGGCAGGACCCGGGTCCCCAAACACTTTTTATGACAATAACTTGCATATAAGCCTTTAAAATTAGCACTTTTGATTTCTCCCATAGACTTTTAAAGGGTGTTCCGCGGCATTCGAATTTGCCGCGAACACTCCAAATTGTTCGCTGTTCGGCGAACTTGCGAACAGCCAATGTTCGAGTAGAACATGAGTTCGACTTGAACTCGAAGCTCATCCCTATTGAAGAGGAACTCTGAATAAGTAAAAGATATGGTTCCTATATTTCCTATATCTTCACAGCCCCTCCTGTGTTTAGAATTCTTTCGGTATCCCTTTTAAGCTTCTTCTGTGTCTTTAAGTTGATCTCCAGGTATACGGATCACCATCTCATGAGCAGTTCTGACTCGAGACCTTAAGGGCTCAGAAGAACCAATATTAGTACCAGCACGTGTGATTATTTTCAAACAACATTTGTATAACATGTACACCTAATTCCTACAATGTATAAAATACCATGTAAAATTCCAGAAAACCATCCTGCAATACCAGAAAACCAGTTGAGAGGATTGAGCCAGGAAAGCCAGCTTTCCCAGTTACCTTCAACCCAAGTAGTTTCGGTATATTCTTTGTGAAATTTAACCTTCATTTGTTGTACCTTTTCTACATGCGAAATGATGGCATCTTCAGTCTTCGTATCATTTCCGATGTAGTTACAACAAGTAGTTCCCACTATTGCGCATATTCCTCCTTGACTGGCCGTGAGATAATCCAGCACCAGCCGGTGCTGCAAAACCTCCTTTTTGATCATTTTCAATTCTATAGCAAGGGGTATAAAGTTTCTATCATACAAGGCAGTAATGTTATCCATCAGGTCTGCCCAAATCAATGATGAAACTGAAAGCCTTTTTAATGCAACATCTATTTACCCAAGGAATTGAAAACAATGATTTAATCTCTCTGTCATGTGATTCAATACTTGTGAAATTATCATCTGACTTAAGATAAAATGTAGGCCTATCAGGAGAATCATCATTTTTCACATTAATCTCGGAGTCTTCTTCTTCCTCTTGTCCTCCTGGGATTTCATCTTCTCCTGGAGCTGATTAGTCAGTGAGATTCCTTTTAACAAGGTGCACAAAGTCTTTTTTAAGAAAGTGTATAGGTATTTTGTGGAGTTGTGTTTCTTGAAAGTCATTATCCTCCATATACCAAGTAGCAGGTATGACTCTACCAAAGTAAAAGTTAATGCAGACAGCTGGTTTTCTAAATGGAGCATTTGTGAATTGTAGAAGTGAAATAACTCTGTCAATTATTGTTCTACTGACTTCACCAAAGTGTACACTGTCCTCCATTTTAGCTAAAGTGCTAGGTATTCCTAACAAAGAGGAGAAAGTCTTATGAGAAATAGGTGCATGTGTGCATATCCAGCAATTAGTGATATTCAGCTTCTTGGCAGCTTGCATCTGAAACCAGTTCAAGTTGTGACATTTCTTCCATTATAGTAGCATTAAAAAGAAAAGTATCTTGCATCTTACCCTTTTCTTTCTTGTATGTCCACTCATATGCCACGACTGTAATCCATACAACCACACCACCGCAGAGGATAACACTCCAGAGCTTCACATTCATCTTAGGCCCTAGGAGATTCATTCTGCAGTCTTCTTGCTCATGCACGAGTCAGTGGAGGAGACCTGGAAGGTAAAGGTACAGAACAATTCTTGCCAGCGGCAGACCGGCTTATATTCTCTTTTGGAACCACAGACTTCTTACAGTGTGAACCATGCACCCAATACTTATAGTCTTTCAGCTTCACTGCAGTAGGAGACACAAGAATGACCCGAAATGGTCCTTTCCACTTAGGGGACAAAGTAGTCCGGGGGGGGGGAGATTCTTGATATACACCCAATCTCCTGCCTTTAGTCCATGAGTTCCTTCACTTGTGTCCACAGGTTGTCCTGCTTTCGCTCTGGAAAAAGTATCAGAAAACACATTTGCCAATTTGCAATGTCCATTCATTAAAGTCACTGTCTCTGGCTGCACAAGAGATGAATGTAGTCTCCTGGGCGGTCGCCCAAACAATATGTCAAAAGGTGACAGTCCATGCTTCTCTTTAGGGGTAGTCCTAATGGTTGCCAAGGCTATAGGTAATGCTTCTACCCATGTGCTTTGTCCATTAGCAGTTATTTTGGCCAAATACCTCTTCAGGGCTTGATTGCTGCGTTCCACCATGCCACTAGCTTGAGGTCTGCAAGGAGTATGCAATTGCTGTTTCATACTCAAAATATTCACTACTTCTGCCATAAGTTTGTTATCAAAATGTGTACCTCTATCTGAGGAAATTATTGACCCTATACCAAACCTTAGGATCAATTCCCTCGACATTTTACCACAGTTCTGGCATCATTTTTGGACGTGGGCCAAGCCTCTTGGCCAGTTCAAAAATTGATCAATACAAAAATACTTAAATTGACCATAAGGGGGCATATCCGAGAAGTCAATTTGCACAATTTGAAATGGCTCCTCAGTATGTGGAATATACTTCATGGGAGTGGGCACTGACTTTCCTATGTTATGCATTTGACATATAGAACATTCAGCAACTTTTTTAGCAGCATATGCAGAAAAACCTGGAGCCCACCAATCTCTGGCTACCACCCGACACATCCCTCCTGTTGAGACATGGCAAGGCCCATGGCTCAAAGTAAACAAAGAAGGAAATAATGTCGGAGGAGCAACCAGTCTGTTTTTTAGTTTCCATATACCATCTGCTCCACAAACAGCTCCTTTTGTGGTCCAAAAGGATGTATGAGGCGAACTTGCCTGTAGAGCTGATACAATATCCAGATCCACTTGAAGATCTGTGAGCAGGAATGTTGGAAGTGCTGTAGTTGGCTCATAAGAATGTACAGCATCTTTAGCATACCTATCAGCCAAAGCATTTCCAAGTGATATGCTATCATCTGCTCTAGTATGTGGTTTACATTTAATTACTGCAACTTTAAGAAGCAGCTGAACCGCTGCCAATAATCTAACAATTAACTCTTTATGTTGTATAGGGGTTCCTGCTGCTGTCAGATAACCCCTCTCTTGCCAGATTTGTGCTAAACTATGCACTATGCCTATAGCATAAGCTGAGTCCCTATAAATATTTACAATAGCCCCTTTTGCTTGGGGTTAATAAATTGCTGGCATAAGGAGCAGATCTAAAGTCTCCCTTTACTTCAAGTATGTTTTACTCCCATTCCTTCAGTAGTTAAAACTATAGTTACTCCTATATTTATTACTATACCTCTGTCTAGTAGACTGTCAGGGGAGTATGGCGATAAAATAAAAGAACATTTATGACACTGACCTCTCATTCTTACTTATAGAGGTTCAGTAACTTTGACAATAACTACATCATTACTTACCCCGACCAAAATTACCTGCTGATTCGAAGTGGAAAAATTGGCATCACATATATTTAACAAACTCTTTGAATCGCCTTTATCTATTAAACACAGAATAGACAAACCATTAACTGACACATCAATCATTGGTTCTGTATTTTGTCCCAAATTCAAGACAGCAAGTTCAGGGAAGTAATGAAATTTTCATTAATCAAATCACCATACTCCACTATCTGTTGAACTTGAGTCCCCACTCTTGGGGCATTTGTAACATACATCTTCGTTCTACTAGACTAGCATCTTTCCCTTCTACTTTGAACAGCTAAGACCTATAATTGTAGAATATTAAGGTAAAAACTGTCTACAATATCCCACTAATGCAAGGAATGCTCTCAACTAGAGCTGTGGGCATTCGTTGCTTTGCAATTACCTTTTTCCTTTTTGGCTGTCAAATGTTTGATACCTTGGGAGACACAGTGGCCCAGGTATTGTACTTTTAATTTAACCCATTGTACTTTTGCAGCATCTACTCTTTGTCCTATACTGGCTAAAAAATTCATTAAAGAAATAGAATCCTCAGTACATGCCTGTTCATCAGAGGATGCTAGCAAAAGATCATCCACATATTGCACTAATACTGATCTCATGGGTGGCTGCCACTCATCTAATTTATCCTTGAGCGCCTGTGAAAAGCAACTGGGGGAATCATGATATCCCATTGGCAATCTAGTCCAGGTAAGTTGCTTTTTCTCAAAGGTGAAAGCTAGCAATCATTGATCATCCGGATGAACAGGAACAC
Organism: Lithobates septentrionalis; assembly: GCA_037952835.1. Classification (NCBI taxonomy): domain Eukaryota; kingdom Metazoa; phylum Chordata; class Amphibia; order Anura; family Ranidae; genus Lithobates; species Lithobates septentrionalis. The sequence continues at coordinate 15,540,042 of JBBDGP010000278.1, read as the reverse complement.
TAAAGAAGGCTGAGGCAAGGTTAATTACAGTAAAGTGAGTTGCTGAAGGAGGTATTGTTGCCAGTATAGTAGAGGGGTTGGGTACCACAGGTACTGATGGTATAATTACCTTGTTGACTGCACGCAAATCATGCACCAATCTCCATCGACGGCTATCCTCTCCTGTTTTTATAGGTTTGGGAACTGGATAAATAGGAGTATTAGCTGAACTCCTACAAGGAGTAAGAACACCCTCCTGTAGTAACTTCCCTATTACTGGCTTAATACCTTCAACTGATTCAGGAAATAAGGGGTATTGAGGTAGTCTAGGTACTGGCAATGTAGGGTCTCTATTTAAGGGTACAGGAACAACTTTTATAAGACCAGGAGTGTTTGCTCCTGTTACCCAAATGGAAGGGTTAATTTTTTATTTGGCCTCTTCTGGAATTCCTCCCTCCATATCAGCTACTAATAAAGGCATGAACAACAGATCAGTTGCTTCTTCTTTTAACCTATGCGGTATGTCAATAACAGTTTTATCCGGAGATAATGCAATTGTTACCCCCATTTTAGAAAGTAGATCTCTTACTAATAAATTACAGGGGGAATGTGGAGACAATACAATCGAGTTTTCTGTTGAATGCTCTCCCAATGTCACCGGTATAGGTTGTGTAACCCTTGCTGAGATTATATTATTACTTACTCCAACCAAAGAAACTCTTTCATTGGAAAGTGGTAAGTTAGGATCAAAGACATTTAAAAGAGACCGTGAAGCCCCTGTGTCTATGAGTCCACACAAATCAATACCGTTTACATTTATTACAACTATTGGCTCATCAACAGAAACAACTTCAATTACAGCTAAAGCTTGATAAAATGTGTCATCTATATTGTCACCACATCCCAGCTTATCCTAGCGCTCCCTTCAGTCCTTGGCTATATGCCCACTCAATCCACACTTGTAGCAAGTGGGGGAGGGCACGAGGCTGCTGGGTCAGGAGCCCTACTCTATTTGGGATGATTTGTTGATATCGGGACTGAATTCTAGGGTTAATTTGTTGTCCCTCCTTTTGCCTCCAATTGCCACGCTTTTGCCGTGGCGCCCCATAATTAGAGATATATATCACTTCCGAAGGTGGGTAAGGGGGGGGGCGCTACTGGTACACCCTGAGGTGCTACCTGCACTGTAGATATTGGTACCCCCTTGGGCTCTGGGACTTTTTCCTTAACCTCTGGTAGTTGTATATTCATCATTTTTGTTTTCTCTTTTTTGTAACACTTCGTAAGCTATTTCAACTAATTCAGGGGCAGATTTCTTTCTCCATCCCATTGTACGAAGCTCTATTTCTTCCCTACTTTCAGACAACAGTTCATCCATCAATACATTCACCAACTCTGCTCGCTTCATATCACTCTCATCATCTGGAATCCAATCACTATGCTTCTGAATAGCATCTTTGAATCTGAATCTATTCCAGTAATCTAACACATCCTCACCTTTCTTTTGTACAACATCCATCAATGCTCGCATATCTTGCAAATACATTCCATACATACACATACTTTTCTGACACTGCACAATCAATCAAGATCCACATATCATATATGTAGCTTGTTGCGTTTTCTCTATCCACATCAACTTTTTATACCATTTCTTTGGACATTTCTCAAAGTTGGGTAGATCAGCAGCAATTGCCCTAATTTCATTAGGTTTCCAGGGGACATAAACTTTTCCTAGTCTTGCGGTGTAATTACCCTGGTCATCTTCCTCCCCTGGCAAAACTACCTCTCTCAAGGGGATTTGTCCAAATGGTTCTAATTTGGATTTAAAATACTCTTTTGTCCTTAGTCTATCTTCTGGGGTACGCTGGGGTCATAATCCCATCCGTTTTACCTGTTGCCTAGTTAACACAGGTGAGGCATGATCTCTAAAACTCCCTACTGGCGGAGTATTAGTATCCAATTTACTTAATTTATTAAATCTTGCTAAGGCATCTAATCTTGCTGGAGTATACTGTCACAGTTCCCCATCTTTTTCAAATGTCATTGTACCATCTACATCATAGAATGGTTCCTCTCTACGGTGATGTGGGGAATACTGTTTATTAACAATTTTACCTATGAGTCTACACTGTGGAGTTTCTATCATAATACTTGGAGTGGTCTGCTGATAACCAGACGCCTCTCCTATATCCCCATTAGCTGACTCCCCTTCTGCAGTTTCCACTTGCTATACCATAGGTGCAGATGCTCCTAATAATTCCCTTCTTATTGAGTCATAAGGGGAAACCCAAGCATTGGGTATTTTATCCTTATTTTCTACATGTAAAGCAGCTTTCTTTGAGCACATTTCATAGGGGGGGTGGTTTATATCTTTACTGGATAATTCTTCCCAGGCTTCTAAACATTCAATCCCCCCCACAATCAGACCTTTTAAAAAGCAGTTTAAACAATACATCAATTGTAGGTGTATTAGGGGACCCCTCTGGCGGCCATTTAGATGGGTCCTCTTCATACTCCTTTCTTGTTAGTTTACACCATTTTACCATTTTACATAATGTTTCAGGGCATCTGGGTCTCCACTCACCATCATTTTGAAGATAGGAGCACTTGGTTGCAATTTAACAATACTTAGCCCTGTTGCTTTTGCTATTTTCAATAACTTTTTTTCCTTTTTTGTTAACCCAAATGTATTCATGACCGGCAAAACATTTTCTTTTTCCATATTTATCACAATTTCTCATTAATCTCTTCAGAAATGACAATAATTTGGAACTCCGGGATCGAGAGCTCCACCGTTTAACATTATGGCTGTGTACCAGCAGCCCAGTACATAAGTTGAGATATCTCGCTCGTTCTACTCTCAGAAGGACGTCTCCTTTCTGAGTGGCAATAGGCTAGTCCCTATCTAGACTCCCTATCCCAGAGAACACACAGCAGGTCATTCACCTCACTTGTGGCTATCCGCTGAAGGCAATATCTATCCGCCTTAGGACCACAAATGCGCAAAAAAACATACAAAAAAAAACATACACAAAGAAAAACAACACCACCACCAACTTCTATTCACTCTCTAGAAATTGTGGTACCTGCACTTTTACATCCCTTCATAAAATATATATATATATTGTCATTTCTGGAGACAAGGAGAAAAAGGCAAGCGCTTAAAATGATTATTCCTTAGCATGCTTTAAATTATAATAGGTACCTTTAACATTCTTTAGCAACCATACAGAGACAAGTATGCAGGCAAAATCAAAATAGGAAACGTGTTACCTTCTGTGGCTGCACTCCCCCAACCGGTCCCTCAACACCGCACAGAAAAGACAGTATTTATCATGAGAAAATAAAAGTTTTCCCACCTGAGGCCTCATTGCTGCTGTCTGTCCTGGAGAGGGTGGAGAGCCGGTGGTGGAGATGCAAACAAGAAGAAACGTCAGGGGTCACCAAATGTAAAGTTGAACCTTGAAATAAAGGACATCAACGCCAGCTGCATGTCTCATGTATGTTTACTTCAAAATGGATCGCACATCTTTGTGACAAATGCGATGATGTTTACAAGGCAGTAGGGGTTTTATAGAGAAGGGTTATACAGTAATCTTATGGCAGGCACAAGCCCAAAGTTACACATCACAAGTACGCATTTCATTAAGTATTTCAACACAGGTTTGGCCAGAAAAGACTAACTTTTAGGGGTCATCATAACCCAAAATATTTCAAACTGACAAGTTGTTTTGACAGAAAGGGAGAAATAATTGTAAGAATAATTACTTGGAAAAGAAGTTAAGTTGACATTTGGACAGGGACTTTTTATGTCAACATCTTTCCCTATCTCATATTCCGAGAATCATTGGCAGAACATTTAGATGTCAACTTGGTCAACCCAGCCACATGTGTTGCAATACCGAGAGAATTCAGAAACAGAAGAGAAAAACAAGTTGAATGCAAAAATACAATTTCATATTGAAGAGGAACTCTGGATAAGTAAAAGATATGGTTCCTATATTTCCTATATCTTCACAGGGAATAGTCGTCCAGCATTGTCTGGATGGACACAGTGTAAATTTGAGTGGCTATAAGTATAGCCAAGATGGCTTTATAATTATTTGAAGTTTATTGCATTATAAGGTTACCCCTTGAACAACATCGTGGCCAAAATTTAATTTCCAAAATAAATAAGTTGTTTTAAAGAATTATACTGTGTGTTGGTTTTTTATTGTAGCATTGTCTCCTTTGTGCTAGCCCATGTTTGGAAGCGGAGGCTGGCATCTTATTGAATAGTGTCCTGTCTAATCAAAGCTACAACTTTGCTTAATGTGTATCGGTTAGATAGTGAGAACAGCAAAGTCCTGCTGTGTACAGAGATATTGCATTAGCCTCATGATCTTCACCAGTGGCTATGCGTCCATAAGGGCACACGGGCGCCACCCCCTCTCTCCTGCCACCCCCTCTAGTGCCAATAGATAGATTCATGCATTGAATGAATCTATCTATGGCCACCGCTGCAACCCCCTATTCAGGCACCCAGCCCCTTTTCTGGTGCCTGAATTACAGCGGCGGCGGGTGTTTCTGAAGCACCTGATTAGAGCCATATGCTGGGTGCTCGCAGATCACTCAGCTGTGTTAGAAAAGTGAATGAATATTGGCTTTGCTAACACTAAGCCACCTCTCCTCCAATCAGGTGCTCGGATCTGTTACCCGTCACCAGATTGGCTGAAACGACAGGAGCTGTGATTGTGACACCTATCAGGCATCCAATCCTAGTAAAGGATGGGAAGAGAGGATGGGAGAAGACATTGAGGAGTATCGAGGAGCTGTTCCATCGAGACAGGGTAAGTGCAGATGGCGGGCAGGGGGCTCACTGGCAGCATTTGATACGGCACACTGGCAGCATTTGATGGCACAGTGGGAGCATTTGATTTGGCACAGTGGGAGCATTTGATGGGGCACAGTGGGAGCAATTGATGGCACAGTGGGAGCATTTGATATGGCACAGTGGCTGCATTTGATGGGCACAGTGGTTGCGTTTATTGTCATAGTGGCTGCATTTGATGGCACAGTGGCAGCAATTGATGGGCACAGTGGCTGCATTTGATGGCACAATAGTGGCAATTGATGTGCACAGTGACTGCGTTTGATTGCACAGTGGCAGCAATTGATGGGCACAGTGGCTGCGTTTGATGGCACAGTGGCTGCATTTGATGGCACAGTGGCAGAAATTGATGGGCACAGTGGCTATGTTCGATGGCACAGTGGCTGCATTTGATGGCACAGTGGCTGCATTTGTTGGCAAAGTGGTGGCAATTGATGGGCACAGTGGCTGCGTTTAATGGCACAGTGGTAGCAATTGATTGGAACAGTGGCTGCATTTGATGGCATAGTGGCTGCATTTGATGGGCACAGTGACTGCGTTTTGATAGCACAGTGGCGGCAATTGATGGGCATAGTGGCTGCGATTGATAACACAGTGAGGTTTCAATTGATGGGGTTTTTTTCAGAATTTTTCAGTTTGTTTGCGCCCCCCCAAAAATTTTGAGCACCAGCCGCCACTGATCTTCACAGTTGTAGGGGTGTGTTCAGAGTCCACAACAATGAAATCTTCCCACTATATTGGGGAATTGCAGCAGTGGAGAGAATTAGAGCCCTCAAAACTAGGGCTAAATGATGGATATCCATGGTGCCAGATCGTGCAAGCTTAACACTGTCAGTGGGAGAGTTGCTATTGAGAAGCTAGTAGTTCAGCCCATCCACAGACAGGCAGTCTGTATTATTCTACTGTATGTAGTCTCCTGTGGTATTTAGAATCTATTGTGAGTCAAAGTACTGGTTGACTGCAGATCCCTGGTGTCCTTGGTTGGACTTACAGGGTCTTTGGAACTAGATTAGATCTGGGTATAGCAATTGAGTAGAACGGACCACGCATAGAAAAGTTTTTTGCACTGCCATAACCAGGTCATTACAATATCTATATAGTGCAGTGCTTTTCACTCTTAATATCCAATGTGCAGTATTTATCCACCATAAAATATCCACAGCTAAACAAGTAAAAAAAAAAATAACAAATTCATATAAATTAAAAAAAAAAGTCCTTGAACATTTCTGTGTCATATTTGTGATTCAGCCAACGTGCTTCAATAATACTAGTGACCACTACCAATTGTGCCCTCACCTACCTTACATTCTCTGTAGGGTTAAACGAGTCATTTGTCCCACATTGTGGACTTAAATGAAATCCATGGATCATGTGGTGTCTTTTTTAAGTATTTCCTTCACTTTATCAGTTGTATATAGTAATCACCTCCTTATTCAGACACTTTCCCTTTAAGAGCACTCTGCAGTCTTCTCCGACTACTAAGCAACACATATAATAACAGAAAAAAAATTTATATCGCACTTTATCCTTTATACAATTTATTCTCTTACTTCCCAGTGCAGATTGCACACTCACATTTATAAGGAGCTAAACCGCACCAAGCCACAACAAATATAGCACATAGGTTTCTCTTGTAAACACCAATCGTGGTTCTCTTATATTATGTTACCTCTGTTGTAGATTGTGAAGTCATTCAGCCCCGCCCCTGCATGTTTTATCACAGGGTCACGTGATTTCCTCAGAAGGATCTGATTGGATGACGTGCGGATCATACTTATATGCCATTTATCTGCCACCATGTTATTGAAGGCTCAGCGATTTTGTTGTAATCTCCTACTGTTTACTATTAGGGATGAGCCAAACACCCCCTGGTTCGGTTCGCAGCAGAACATGCGAACAGGCAAAACATTTGTGCGAACACCATTAAAGTCTATGGGACGCAAACATGAAAAATCAAAAGTGCTCATTTTAAAGGCTTTAAAGTGATTTTAATAATGCTTAAAGTGAAACAATAAAAATTAAATATTCCTTTATATATCATGCCTGGGGAGTGTCCTTAGTATACCTGTAAAGTAGCGCATTTTTTCCATGTTTATAACAGTACCTCAGCAAAATGACATTTCTAAAGGAAAAAAATTCATTCAGAACTGCTCGCGGCTGTAATTTATTGTCGGATCCCGGCAATATAGATAAAAATACCAAAAAAAAAAATGGCTTGGATGTCCCCCCCAAAATCCATACCAGGCCCTTCAGGTCTGGTATGGATATTAAGGGGAACCCGCACCAATTTAAAAAATGGCATGGGGGTCTCCCAGGCCCCCAGGCACTATATATTCTGAACAGCAGTATATATGCTATATGGAAAATGGGAAAGTGCAGCGCTAAAAAGTATATAGTGATTATCTGTTGTTCCTGATATACATAATAGCAGAAATTAGTTAGACATAATTAAGCATGTTCAAAATGTCACACTTGTTGAAAGTAAAGTCCAAAGAGCGTCCACTTGAATATATGTATATCATGTAGAAAATAATATAAAAAAAATAATATAAAAAGGTGAGTCTATAAAACATCCGTTGGGGTGTATATAAACACCAAATAAAGTGTAGGGAAATAGTAGTATAGTGTTGATAGCAGATCCACCACCATATGAAGAAGTGGGGGGCTTACCAAAACGATTGGACACAGACGGGTATACACCCGCTGTGCCAATTAGGCTTGTATAAATGAGGATCTCTGGAGATGTAGTGAGGATAACCAGGATATGAAGAGGTGTAGGGAAATAGTAATGTAGTGTTGATAGCAGATCCACCACCATATGAAGAAGTGGGGGGGCTTACCAGAACAATTGGACACAGACGGGTGTACACCCACTGTGCCAATTAGGCTTGTATAGATGAGGATCTCTGGAAATGTAGTAAGGATGACCGGGATACTTGTAGAAGTTGTATATGGCAGAGGTAAATTCCAATCAGATATCCACAGTATATATAAGAAAGATGTGAAAACACATAGCGTGATACTGTATAAAAAAATCTTTACAGCCCATTTATTAAAGGTAAAACACTCACATTTGTGAAGATAAAATACAGCGCTGAAAGTAGATAAAACCAGGCAGTGGGGGGGCGTGGCTTAGCGCGCGGCTCGGATGGAAGCACACTAGAAGAGCTCCGTAAGTCACAAAGCCTTACAGCCTGACACCCTGTCGCAGAGCCCTCAATGCCGGGCAGAAAGCTCTACACCCCCCCGCAGACACGATCTCGTCGTGGACAACAGCCATCCGCTGCCAGGAACATCGCTGATTTCTTGAGACAAAAACCGGCGGCGAGCAGCAGCACGGCCGGTCCCAAGATGGCGCCAACGCAGCAGGCCGAGCTCCACGAGGAGGATTTCAGTGGAGACTCAGAATCCATGGAGGACACAGGTAGGGGCAAATCTAGAGTGTATAAACCCCTGACCTATGCAGATATGTCTGGATTCACGGCAGACATCAAGTCCACGTTTTCAGCGGCAATCACAGACCTGAAAACAAACTTGGTAGTTCTCACTGAGAAACTGGCAGCCTCAGAGCACGCAGGGAGACAGAGAGACAAGGCCCTACATAGATTGGATCAGGTCACTGTCTCTCATTCACATCACCTCATTGACTTGAATAGACACGTGGAGGACCTTGATAACAGGGGCAGGAAGAACAATATCAGGGTGCGGGGGATCCCCGAATCAGTGGAGGTGGACCAGATAACTCCTGCCCTCCAGAGGGTCTTCAATAGCCTCCTTGACAGACAGGAAGAGACAGAAATAGAATTTGTCAGGGCTCACAGGGCCCTTCGGCCTAAAGGCCCTGATACGGCCCCGCCGCGTGACATCATATGCTGACTACAGAACTTTCAATTGAAGGAAGATATAATGCGCAGAGCCAGAAGAAATGACAGGATCATCTTTAATGGTGAAACCATAATGCTATTCCATGACTTATCACAAATTACTTTAAAAAATCGCAGAGCTCTACGACCGCTTTTGGATAAGCTTAGGGAGAGGGATCTCAGATACACCTGGCGCTTTTGTTTTGCGCTCATTGTGTCGGCGAATGGACACCAACATGTGCTCTGCACTCCAGCGGACCTTCCTGATTTCTGTGCGGGACTAGGCCTTGACCCAGTGGAACTTCCTGACTGGTACGCGGATTTTTCACTACCACCGCATGACAGTAGCCCGCCTCGGTCGCCATTTTCCACACCAGAAAAGAGATTCTATAAGAAGATGAAGCAGGGGAGATCTGGAGGTTCTAAACAGGGCACCCCGAATCCAAGATCAAGAGTGGACCGTGACCATGCAGAAGACTGAAGATCAGGCTGAGTCTCCTCTCATCGGCCATAATGACTCAGCACCACGCACTAGTTCACTGACAGTCACAACTTTTTTTTTTTTTGCATTTTTTCTGTGAGAAACCTCCATATTTCCCCCCCCTTGCCCCCCCCCCTTTTTCTTTTTTTTTCTCAGCCCGGGCTCGACTCCAAATTTAGCCTCTAACAAGTTATTGTAAGCACATGGAGTTCCAGAGCATAACGGAGGTTGTTGTTAAATGTCAAAGACAAAATGCAACCTAATATTGCATAGTAGTTTTGTTCAGTAGTCTAAAGTGCACGGGTGGAATAAAAGCCGCAGGTGGTCACGACACTTTGGAGGTGATGACCATGAGGGGAGATGAGATTGCATTATTGCAGTTATTGTTTGAGAATTCATAACAGTTTAGCTGTCCCGCACATTGGGGGAGCTAGGACCCTCTGTTAGTCAGGGTGAATTCATTACATTCTTTTTTTTATTATTGCAGTTTATATTTAAGGCTATGTGTTACATGGAGACACGGTTAGCCAGTTATACTTCCAGACTACACGCTGTTTTTCTGTGCATTGTTTCAGACACAGGATAATATTCTCATTTTTGTTATCATACCAGGCGGCCGCCTCCCTTTGCCCCACAAAGTGATCTGGTGCTATCAGTAGACCACCAGACACACTATTTCTCTAGATAGGGCCCTATCTAGAGGTTAACCTAATCTTGTTTGTTGTTCATTGTTTTTTCTCTGTTTTTTTTAATTTTATTTTTCTCTTGTAGACCTTGATCAATCGCGTTGCCCGCTTTACGAATACACTGATTGTGCGTAAGTGCATATTTCGGGAGTCCAGTTCACGACACCACCTCTGAGTCTGCATCATGGCCTACTCATTCCTGGGATGTAATCCTACTGTAATATCACATAACGTTCAAGGGTTGAACATACCCGAAAAACGTACCACATTGCTCAGAGAAATAAAAAAAGGTAAGCCACATTTTATACTGTTGCAGGAGACCCATTTTAAGACTGGGCATGTTCCCAGGCTCACCGACTCAACCTTTACTAGGGCATTTCATGCCACTAACGATCAGGCAAAAACGAAGGGGGTTACAATTCTAGTCAATAAGAATGCACCCTTTAATTTGACGGAACAATTGATAGACTCGGAGGGAAGGTACATTTTCCTGAAAGGGACATATGGCGACATACCCATTACCATAGCGAATGTCTATTTCCCAAATAAAGCCCATTTAACCTTTTGCACTCAAATGGTTCATAAATTACAGGAATTCACTTCTGGGTGTCTGATTCTGGGAGGGGATTTCAATATACCCTTGAATCCTTTGACAGACACCTCTAACAGGTCGACCAGTATCAGATACAGGATACTGAAAAGTATCAAAAACCTTCTCCACTCCCTCAAGTTGATAGATTCCTGGAGATTCCTAAACCCGACCGGTAGAGATTATACGTTTTATTCAACGCCCCATGAGAAATATGCACGGTTGGACTACCTTTTTATTTCACAAAATGACCTCCCCACTCTCACAGAGGCCTACATAGGCACACAATCCATATCTGACCACGCTCCTGTAGCTTTAACCTTAGACTTGACAAAACAGCCACAAAAAACCCAGATTTGGAGACTCAACTCCTCCATACTTTCAGACCCTACTTATGTACACGATCTGAAGGACTCCCTGAGAGACTTCTTTGATCGAAACAACACGCCTGGGATGGACCCGCTAACACTCTGGGAGGCCCACAAGTGTACAATGAGGGGGGAACTGATCTCGATAGGTTCAAAGCGGAAAAAACAAAGAGAAAAAGAGATTACACATTTGATAAACCGCATTCACTATCTAGAAACTTTGCACAAACAGTCCCTGTCGGTCACCACGACCTCGGAACTATTAGACACTAGGAAATCCCTGCAGAACCTCTTTGACACTAAGGCCAAACGCTTCTTGTTTTTCAAGAAGAAGATTTATTACGAGGGAGGTAATGAACCTGGGAAGACACTAGCTAGGGCTTTACGAACACACACCCATAACACCAACATCCCAGGTATCAAACGAGCAAACGGTTCTTTAGATGTCTCTACAGAGGATATTGCAAAACATTTTCATGACTACTACACAAATCTGTACAATTTACCGCAACAGCATAAACTGCCAGGAATGACAGGTGACAGATCCCAGATCATCAGAGAGTATCTAGAAAAAAGTGGGCTCCCGTCTTTGGAAGACGTAGAGGCCAATACATTGGAATGCCCAATAGACACAACTGAGATCAAACTTGCCATTAAAAATCTGAAACAAGGTAAAAGCCCGGGCCCGGACGGGTACACGGCAATTTACTATAAAACATTCACAGATCTTTTGACGGCTCCCTTAGCGGCGGCCTTGAACTCCATGTCTGACTCCAGGGAGATAACACCTGACTTACTCTCGGCATTTATTACGGTCATCCCAAAAGTGGGCAAGGACCCTCATGAATGTGCAAGCTACCGTCCCATATCTTTGTTGAATATAGACGTGAAAATTTTTTCAAAAATACTTGCCAACAGACTGAAATCCGTCCTTCATAAACGAATTGGTCCCGAGCAGGTAGGCTTTATGCCCGGTCGGGAGGCCAAGGATAACGTTATTAAATCTCTGTTGCTAATAAACAAGATTAGAACAGGCGACACAGAAGGCCTTCTCCTATCCACGGATGCGGAGAAGGCCTTCGATCGAGTGGCTTGGGACTACATGCTGGCCACTTGTAAACATGTGGGTCTGGGCGCGAAGATGTTGGCTTGGATTTCAGCACTTTATCAAAAGCCCACGGCCAGATTAAAAATTAATGGCACACTTTCCGAGAGAGTCCACATTGCCAACGGTACAAGACAGGGGTGTCCTTTATCCCCTCTCTTGTTCATACTGTCCTTGGAACCATTTATTAGACAAACCAATTTAAATCCCTCAGTAAAGGGCTGGCAGGTGGGGGACCGGGAGTTCAAGATCACCGCATATGCGGATGACCTGTTGTTCTTTATTTCTGGGCCTCATATCACTCTCCCCAACCTCATGAGGGAATTCGGACTTTATGGTTATGTTTCTAACTTAAAAATAAACTATTCTAAGTCAGAGGCCATGAACATTTCGCTTACCACCCACTCACTCTCCTCTGCGATGGCCAACTCTCCTTTCAAATGGGATCCTAAAAAACTGAAGTATTTAGGAATTAATTTGACTCCACAGATCTCGTCACTGTATGACCAAAACTTCCCTCCTCTATTGAAAAGTATTGACAGAGACCTACACAACTGGCACTCGGGAACCTTTTCGTGGTTTGGTAGAGCGGCCATCATCAAAATGACCATTCTACCCAAGCTCCTTTACATAATACGCACATTACCGATTAAGTTACCACCAAGCTTGTTTAGGACCTTAAGAACCCTGTTCTTGAGATTCATCTGGGCTCACAAAAAAACAAGAATCAAGTTCGAAACATTATTGAAAGTAAAAGAAATGGGGGGGCTCGGAATACCCAACTTGAGAGATTACTACCTAGCATCACACGCAGCGAGGATCATAGATTGGCATTGCCATCGAGACAGTAAAGATTGGGTGAAGTTAGAAATGGACCTCTCTCCCACTCCACTTTCTTTCGCCCCTTGGTTACAATGGTCCAATTACCCTGATGAACTAAAGCGCCACCCCATAACAGGAACCACCCTTAAACTGATGCATGATTTACCCAGAGGTAAAGTGATCACTTCTGCGTTAGGCCCATTAACACCGATGAAAGATAACCCAGGGTTTATTCCAGGGATTAATAACTCTCACCTTCAGTCACCTAACATTGACAGACCTCTACTGGCAGGTGAATGTTATCATTAGGGTAAAGTTAATGAGTATCAGGTCCTAAAGAGGGAGGATAATGTGACAGAGCTACCCTTTTGGGTTTACTTACAGGCTAGAAGTTATCTTAAGGATAACTACAAGGGGGGAGACTTCTCTAGATCCTTGACGGAGTTTGAGTCGGTGTGCCGTAAGGGGGAACCGGTCAGCAGAACAACTTCTTTTACGTATGCTTGGCTACAGGAAGCAAAGGGACCAGCAGATGACAGACTTAGGGGGGGTGGTCTGATGCTCTACAGATAAACATAACCTCTAAACAATGGAAAAAAGCATGTATTTTAGCACATAAGTGCTCCATCAGCACTAAGGCCCAAGAAACTTCGTATAAATTGATGACACGGTGGTATCTAACACCAATGAGACTAAACAAATGGTTCCCACAATCATCGGACCGTTGCTGGCGATGCATGAAAGATAGTGGATCTTTGCTGCATATTTGGTGGCAATGCCCATTAATCGCTAACTATTGGAATAAAGTCCTAGACCTAATTAAACTGATTACGGAGATGACTTTGCCTCTAGATGCAGCGTGCTGCCTAATTCACATCTCCAATTGGTCTCTAAAAAAATACAAGCGTTCTCTCACAAGGCACCTACTAAATGCTGCCAAATCACTCATTCCAATTCACTGGAAGTCTACACGAGTTCCAACAGCCACTGAATGGTTACACAGGGTTGCAGAATTCTATGAAATGGAGGATACTCTTGCCCAATCCAATGAACAGGTAGAAAGCTTTCTTGAGACCTGGCATCCCTGGATCGTTTTCAAATACTCCAAGGCTTTCAGTGATATTAACGATGCCCAGACATCTGGACCTGTATGAGACAGGATCGCATGTATTTACATCAACAGGTTCTTCTTGGATCTGGACAGCTGGGCAACGCGATTGATTGATCACCTGTTAGACATCTACTTGAGTATTTAATGGTCATAAAATTCTTTCTTTTTCTGTTTACCTTTTTTCCTTCTGTTTTTTTTTCCTTTTTTGTTCTTAATGTCCTTCTTAAATCTGACATACAAATCGGATGACTCTCTTCATCGCTTTATTATTGAGGATAACTGGTCATGACAATTTTAAGTGTGAGTGACAAGGGGGCTTTAACAATGTCATAGTATATATCAAAGATTGCACTTAACAAAACTGTTATCTATTTCATATTATAACATAAGTTGTTTCCTTTTGAAAGCATTGTAAACTAATGAGGACCAAACATTGCTTTGTGAGGATATCTGATGTGATTACAGTTAATTTGATTTGTACTGTCTTTCAACTTTTGAATAAACTTTTTTGATGAAAAAAAAAAAAAAAAAAACAGGCAGTGTAGGTGGTATCAGCAGACGGTTCCGACGCGTTTCGTCCTACTGGACATCATCTGGGGTGCTATACCACTTCACTCACTGCCCTTTATATGTAATAGGCAACGCACACGGCCGGCGCCATCTTTCTTCCACCCGGAAGTAACGTCTCATTCACACGAGTACCGATTGGAGCCCTAATTTCACAGGGGGGTCACTTATTACATATAAAGGGCAGTGAGTGAAGTGGTATGGCACCCCAGATGATGTCCAGTAGGACAAAACGTGTCGGCACCGTCTGCTGATACCACCTACACTGCCTGGTTTTATCTACTTTCAGCGCTGTATTTTATCTTCACAAATGTGAGTGTTTTACCTTTAATAAATGGGCTGTAAAGCTTTTTTTATACAGTATCACGCTGTGTTTTCACATCTTTCTTATATATGCTGTGGATATCTGATTGGATTTACCTCTGCCATATACAACTTCTACAAGTATCCTGGTTATCCTTACTACATTTCCAGAGATCCTCATCTATACAAGCCTAATTGGCACAGTGGGTGTCCAATTGTTCTGGTAAGCCCCCCCACTTCTTCATATGGTGGTGGATCTGCTATCAACACTACATTACTATTTCCCTACACCTCTTCATATCCTGGTTATCCTCACTACATCTCCAGAGATCCTCATTTATACAAGCCTAATTGGCACAGCGGGTGTATACCCGTCTGTGTCCAATCGTTTTGGTAAGCCCCCCACTTCTTCATATGGTGGTGGATCTGCTATCAACACTATACTACTATTTCCCTACACTTTATTTGGTGTTTATATACACCCCAACGGATGTTTTATAGACCTTTTTATATTATTTTTTTATATTATTTTCTACTGGATATACATATATTCAAGTGGACGCTCTTTGGACTTTACTTTCAACAAGTGTGCCATTTTGAACATTTGCTTAATTATGTCTAACTAATTTCTGCTATTATGTATATCAGGAACAACAGATAATCACTATATACTTTTTAGCGCTGCACTTTCCCATTTTCCACTTTATCTTGCACAGGTTTAGATCATTTGTTTGTGTCAGCTGCTTATGTTTTCTTTTGACAGCGCGGTATTCACACATATATTTAGTATATATGCTATATGGCCTGCCCTATATACTCTGCAGAAAAACTGGGCCTTATGTGTTGGTGGCGCCAGAACACTGTAACCCCTCACAGTTACTCTTCTTAGGCTCAGTAACGGGCCCTGCTTAACTATTATTTCAAAAACAGTAATTACATGCCCCTGTTAAACAGGGGCAGAAAAATTGGGCCTTTGGTTTTGGTGGAGCCAGAACACTTTAAGCCCTCACAGTTATGCCACGTACACACGATCGGACATTCCGACAGCAAAGTCCATGGATTTTTTCCAACGGATGTTGGCTCAAACTCGTCTTGCATACACACGGTCACACAAATCTTGTCGGAAATTCTGAACGTCAAGAATGTGGTGACACACAACACGTACAACGAAAAATTGTAATTACATGCCCCTGTTAAACAGGGGAAGAAAATTGGGCCTTTGGTTTTGGTTGCGCCAAAACACTGTAAGCCCTCACAGTTACTCTTGTTGGGTGCAGGAACGGGCCCTGCGTTGAAATATTATATCAAACATTTTAATTACATGCCCCTGTTAATCGGGGGCAGAAAAATTGGGCCTTGGGTGGTGGTGCCACAACACTGTAACCCCTTACAGATACTCTTGTTGGGTGCAGGAACGGGCCCTGCTGTGAAAAATTATATCAAAAATTGTAATCACATGCTCCTGTTAAACATGGGCAGAAAAATTGGGCCTTGGGTGGTGGTGGTGCCCTAAACTAAAAATATTGTTGGAAGCTAGAATCATCAAGATTGAGGAGGAATAGAATAGTCAGCATAGTCAGTCTTCAAGGGATCCCAGATCCATAGCAAATTCAATCAGGTACATCAGCAGCAGGTGCTTGATAGCTGCTGATCCAAGACTGAATCATTTTTATGAATGTGAGCCTATCAACGGAGTCTGTGGACAGGTGCGCTCTTTGATCCATTACAAAACCTCCAGCAGCACTGAATGTGCGTTCAGAAAACACGCTAGATGCAGGTTAGGCCAGTAGTGCATATTAAGCAAGTTCTGGCCAGTGGTCTAGCCTCAAGACCCAGTAACCCAGTGGATGCTCTGTTGGAAAAGTCTCCAAGTCTGCTCTTGCCCCTAGATATTCCTGCACCATATAATGCAGACACTGGTGCTGGTTGCTTGAACCGATCATACCTTGACTCTGAGGACTGAAAGACTGAAAGGCATCGGTCAGCCGGCCACCTTCTCCACCGCTCTTCCTCTGACTGAACAAAGCCTCAGCAACACATTGTTCAGCACCAGAAAATTGTAACCTCCCAGGGTCTGGAAATGCGTTATACCAAGCTTTCTTGAAGGCCTCCTGAAGATATTTCATCCTCTGCTCCCTCTGCGAAGGCAGGATGAGTTCTACAACTTTACTCTTGTAACGTGGATCAAGAATGGTTGCCAGCCAGTAATGATCCCTCTCCTTGATACCACAAATCTTTCGCAGGCTTTGCAGAATCAGGGAGGCCATACAGCATAAGTTTGCTGAGGCATTTGTTTCTGAGTCCTCTGGGTCACTAAGGATCACATTATTCATAACTACCTCCTTCCAGCCACGTACATCTCCATGGGTTTCTGGGGACTGAAAACCATCCCTTGAAGACTGCTGCTGAGTGCTATCCTCTACATCCATGCTGTCACAATCCTCCTCCTCTTCCTCCTGTGTGTTTGACGGACCCGCAGGAATTCTATCTTGATAAAGGGGGCCTTGAGAGGAAAGGAAGTCCTCCTTTTTCTCCCGCTGTTCTGCCTCAAGTGCCCTGTCCATAATTCATTAAATGTGTGCTCCCGCAGGAAGACTAGAGAGACAATGTAACAGATGCATGCATTGTTGCTGCTCACCATCATTGTGGCCTCCTCAAATGGTGACAGGACAATTCATGCATCCTTGATCAGTAGGCACTGGCGTAGCAAAAAGAAGCCAAGCTCCCCTGACCCTGTCTTGTTGCCATACGCGCACAGGTACTCATTGAGTATGTGGGTGGAAGTAGTAGTGGGATTTTTGTGTTGAGCCTCTAAAACCGCAATAGATTTATGGAGCTGCGATATGAGCTGTGTTGTTTTTTTTCCTTTATCTAGATGCAATTTGGATGAGGGTTACTCTAGCGAACACCTTATGTGCACACCATGTTGTCAAGGGAGAGCATTCTTCATTGTCATTGAATTGGAAGTATTCTTTGAGTTTCCCTTCTACCTCATTCCTGATCTTGGGGTGCGATAGGAGGAAAGTGTTGTTGCGCCACAGCGGTTTGTGAGATGTTTTGCTCTCATCCACAGCACTGAAAGTCACTGGCGTATGGTCTGACCATGTGATGTTGTGGATATCAGCATTTCAGACTTTCTGTAGAGTATACATGTCTGTAAGGAAGAAATCTATTCTGAAGTAGCTACTATGCACCATGGAGTAGTATGTGTAGTCCCTCTTGGTGGCTCCCAGGCATCGTCAAGGATCAAAGAGCCTTTCTTCATGGCACAGAGATCCTAAAGATGGCCTTCATCTGGGAGTCGCTGAGAAGGAGTCAAGCTCTCCATTCAGGATCATATTAAAATCCCCACACACAATTAGATTACCCTTTTGCATTGTTTTATCTAGCTTAAAGACTTTATGTATAAATTTCATTGTTTTTAAATTTGGTGCATATAAGTTCACCAGAGTGTAGATGACTTGGTCTATTTCTACGACCAGTATGATGAAACATCCTTGTGGGTCAACATGGTCCTGCAATAAAGAAAATGTTAGTGTCCCGTGTAACAATCAAAACCCAATTTTTTTGGAAGTATCGTTGGCTGTAAATAATTTTACGTGTGAGCATTTCGGGAGTTTGATTCTAGAAAAATGCGTCTCTTGCGCACATAGGATATCGCATTTTAAGTCCAGTGCCGTTTTCCACAATGCCCTTCTTTTGTATGGACTGTTTAGGCCTCTCACATTATATGACATTAGCTTAAGTTCCATTCAAATGGTAGTAAGTGCTTTGTCGCCATCTAGTGGCAAAAATTGGTATGAGAAGTTTTGGTAGTGATTTGAATGACATGTATGCCCAGAGAAAAGTCCTCCAATATAACCATCAAGAAAAATTAAGGAAACAAGAGAAAAATACCAACTTAAAACAGTTAAGCAGTGCTTGCTGAAAAAAAAGGTTACGGGAAACATCACATAAATGAGATTGGGGAAAAGAACAGTATACAAATCAGCCGAACAGCGGGTGATAGGTTTTCCAATACAGAAGCATATTATTGGACTAGAAGGCACGAGGGTTCAGTGGGTCTGAGTATTGTGATAGTCTTGTGGGTGATCCTACAGGACTGTAGTCATGGGTAGTTCATTTACCCCGCTGGTTTTGGCGATTGTTAGTGCATCTATCCTGGAGGAGCTCAGGGGATGCAGGGTCTCTGTTCTCAGGGAGGAGGTGCCATTTTCTGAGGAGTTCCATGCCTTTCTCCAGTGAATTGATCGAAAGAGATTCATTGTGCATGTCCACCAACAGTTTAGCAGGGAGCCCCACTTGTAGAGAATCTTGTGGTTACGCAAGATTTTGGTGATAATGACCTGATTGTGCCTCGCCGTCAGTGTAGCCTGAGACAAATCGGCATAGAGTGCAATTCCAGCAAAAAGGTCTGAGAGTGCAGGATGTTGTCTAGCGTATCACATCAATTGGTCTTTAACATGGTAAAAGTGGATCCTTGTGATTACGTCCCTGAGGACCTGGTCTGGCAGGAATGATGGTTTAAGCAGTCTGTGAGCACTGTCAATTATTATGTCAGCTGGTCCAAGGGATGGCAGGGTTGATGTCATAAGCTTTTCAAATACACAGATAGGTCAGCCAGTTTAATCGATTCAGGGATCCCTCTGAATTTAACGTTGTTCCTGCAGGACCTGTTTTCAATATCCGCCATTTTAAGACACATGGCTTTGAACTCATCTTCCACATCAAAGTGAGCATTTACCAGCTCATTATGTGCCAGAGTAAATTCCTCCATTTTCTGCTCCACATAGTATACCCTGTTGCTGACCACTTTCATTTCTCTTTGTGTGGATTGCATAAAGGCTGCCATGTCATGTTGGAGGGCCCCCTGCAATGTTTGCAGCATTTCCCTCACTGTTGTATCTATAATTGGCTGCCCTGTGGTTGGGAATGTATCAAGATGCTGATCATATGTGGAAGATTCCTCCATGTTTTCCCCTCCATTCCCTGCATCACCTTCCTCCCCAAGCCTCCTTTTCTTTTTGACTGGGCTGTTAAAGGGAGGGGATTTCTGTGGATGGTCTATAACATTGGAAAGATGGAGGCCAGTCAGGAAGGAGTGTAATACCATCTGGAAATCACTTTCAGGCTGGCCTCCATCAAAGTGGTGTTTAAGATACCCTGGAAGGATTTGAAACAGGCCCTCTGCCAGTTCTCCAGGTTCCATTTGAATTGGAGCTCGGACTCCCAGGCTTCCATGAAAGTCTTCTTCGAGCATGGAGAGGTAAGTGACGAGTAGATCACCGAGATCCCACCCTTCTGTTCTCTGGCTTGACTGCACCACATTTTATAGTCAGTAAATTTTGGGGGGAGGTCTTTGTCTTTACATAACGATTGTAAGAAATTAGATATTTGTCAGAACCTAAATCTTTCGGATAAGGGCAAATCAAGCGTTTTGGTGCAATGTTTTAGGGTGAAGGGGCCTGAGGCAGTGAAAAAGTGTCCAATCCTGCACAGTCTTTATCAACCCACCACTTAAAGGCCATGACATTTTTCCCCGGAGGGAAGTCTGGGTTATTATAAAGAGGGGTAAGGGGTTTATAGGCTGAAACAAAAGCATCTGAGGAGCGGAGGGATTCCCATAGAGCGAAAGAATGGGAGAGGGTAGGTGCAAGTATTGAGGGTATGTTTCTCGGGGGGCTCCAAAGGAGGAAGTCTAGCGTGAAGTTAGGCACTGCATGTTTTTCTATTGTGACCCAATCAGGTTTCTCAAGACTAAAATAGACTGTTGATAATTGGGATAATCTGGCAGCTTGATAGTATTTGTAGAGGTGGGATAATCCCAGTCATCCTTTTTTCCTATGTAGGTAAAGGGTTCTCTGGGGAATTATATATCCCGCCTTACCCCAGGTAAACTTTAGAAGTTTGCTTTGAAAAGCTCTAATATGGTCCCTCCAGATAGGGATGGGTAAGGCGCGGAACAGATATAGTAATCTGGGAAGTAGTGTAATTTTTATTGAATTTACCCTCCCCGGCCATGAAATGTTATTTTGGGAACAGGAGTTTAGGTCTGCTTCTAGCTTGCGGTATATGGGGGCATAGTTATGACCATATAGGGTTTCAGTTGTAGCTGTTAAGTTAATGCCTAAGTATCTGATGGAGGAATCACTCCATTTGAATTGGAAGTTCTGTCATAAGAGTTCTACAGTATCGGTTTGTAGGGAGATGTTTAGTGCTCGTGATTTTGAATAGTTAACTTGCAAACCAGATAATTTAGCAAAGGCATCTAAGGTTTGGCATAAGTTGGGGAGGGAGGTTATGGGAGAAGTAATAAAGAGCATGACGTCATCCGCATATAGGCCACATTTGTGAACTTGCGAGCTGCAAGACACTCCCTTGATGTTTGGGTTTTGGCGAATTGCAATGACCAGCGTCTCAATGGCCATAGCAAATATGAGTGGCAAAAGTGGGCATCCTTGTCTAGTCCCCTTTTTGATCGTGGTGGGTTTGGAATAATATACTTGTAGGCGTATACTGGCACTGGGGTTGGAGTATAGTGCCTGTATCAGACCCATAAATCGCTGGCCAAATCCCCAGCGCTCCAAAATGGCAAAAATATATGGCCATGAGACTGAGTCGAAGGCCTTTTGTAGGTCCAACGACAGAAGCATACCAGATTGTTTAGAACCCCCCTCTCACTTAGTTTGGAGAATGGAAACCAAATCTATGGCCCGCCTTATTTGATCTGGGCCTTGTCTGCCCGGGATGAAACCCACTTGATTCTTGCTGATATATAACTCGATGAAGGAAGCTAAGCGGTTAGCAAGAATCTTAGTCAGAATCTTGATATCACAGTTAATAAGCGATATAGGGCAATAGTTTCCTACATCTTCTGTATTCTTGTTCGGCTTAGGGATCACTGCTATGTATGTGGTGTTGAGTTGTGGATCAAGTGGTTCCCCCTTTGTTTTAGAATTAAAAAAGTTTGTGAGATGTGTGGCTAAGGTAGTGGAGAAGGCTTTGTAATAGGGGTTTGACAGGACGTCAGGGCCAGGGGCAGAGCCATTCCTCAGGGTTTTTATCACTCCAAGTACCTCCCCCTCCGTGAATGGGGCCTCTAGGCTATCTCTGTGCTCCGCTGAAAGCAATGGAAGTGAGAGATCGCCCAGAAACGTGTCCAGCGTAATATCAGTATGGGGAGTGCTCAGAGAATAAAGGGTATTGTAAAAAGCATGAAAAGCTACTAGGATTTTGGAGGTGTCAGCCGTGGTGCCTTGACCTGGGATCCTTATTTTTGGCATAATATTTTACTTAATTTGGGGCGTTATTTTGCGGCCAGCATGGAGCCCATCCTGTCCCCTTGGGTATAAAATTTGTGTTTGTTCCAGCGAAGTTGTTTTTCAGCCTTAGCTGTCAAGGCTAGGTTGAGCTCCAACCTGGCTTTGTCTAGCTGGGCTAACGAGGAATGGGAGGGGTTGGATTTGTGAAGAGCCTGGAGTTTGGAAAATTCATCCTCTAAGATTTTTATATCAGCCTCTCTTTCCCTCTTAAGCTGGGAAGCGAGTCTGATTATCTCCCCTCTAATAAAGGCCTTGTGGGCTGCCCACAGTGTTTCAGCCGAGAAGGCTGAAGGCTGTTAAGAAGGAAATATTCTTTTAATGATTTGTCTAGCAATGTGACGTGGATTGGATCTGAGAGAATGGATTCGTTGAGACTCCACTGACCCCTACCCGTTCTGTATTGATGGGCTTGGATTTCCATGACGACCATTGAATGGTCAGACAGGGCTGTATCTTTGATATGGGATTTTAAGATCAATGGGACAAATTGTGTTTTAACTAGAAGGTTATCAATCCTAGCGTAGGAATTGTGGGGGTGGGAAAAGTGGATGAAGTCCCTTTTGGTAGGATTCAATTCCCTCCAGACATCTGCCAACCCATGGGCATAAATGAGTCTGGCTATCTTAAGACTTTGTTTGGTTGGGCGAGTAAGTTGATCTGCGTGAGGCCTGGATTTGTCCAGCCCTTGATCAAAAGCGGTGTTGGAGTCTCCTCCAAAGATGACCGTGCCCTTTAGTGCCGGCGAAAGGGTATTTAGGAGGTTTTTGAAAAAAGACGCTTGGCCCTTATTAGGGGTGTAATAGGAGACTAAGGAGCAGATCTGCCCATCTTTTGTTCCCTTGACCAGAAGAAACCTTCCGTTTGGATCTTTGATGTCTGAGAGCCAACTAAAGTTGCATGATTTGGCAAACGCTATGGCCACCCCCCCTGGTCTTATTATCCACGCTAGCTAAATGAAAATTTGGGAAGTGGGAGTGAAGGAACTTGGGGCAGTACTTAGCTGGGAAATGAGTTTCCTGCATCATGATAATATCTAGTTTAGATGATTTATAGGAATTAAAGACCTTCCTTCTTTTTAGAGGGGAATTTAACCCCTGTACATTATGGGTGGCAACCTTTAAAGTATTGTTTGTTGCGGTCAGCCATGAGACCTGGGTGAGGGAATGCTATTTAATCTACCGCCACTTACCTCTGTAAGTGTCTTCCAATGCCAAGCTGGAAGGGGGTACAGTGCTCTGTCACCAATGGGAGTCTCAGTTTGTAGTGGTGCACCGCTTAACTTGTCTGAAATGGAAAAAATGAGTAAGTGGTGTTCCATGGGTGGGCAGGGGAAGAGGAGAGAGGAGAAAGAACAGAAAAGAAAGGAGAGAAGGAGGAAAGTAAGAGAGAGTCTTCACCTGCTGGGGCTACCTAGAGCCCAAGTAAGAAAGAAGACCCCCCGTGTCATCTCACTGTAACACGTGAGAAAATCTGTGGTCAAAATTCCAACGAGCGGTTGGACTTCCTTTCCCCCGGATACCCTCGGGCGTCTAAGGGATAGGAGGAGGCACATGAAATCCGCCCCAAATCAGGGTGCCCTTCAACCTGTGGTGATTGCTAGCCAACTGTCGCTGTAATCGTCAAGTTTACAACAGGTTGTAACAAGTGTAACAAATATAAAGCAAAGAGAGGAGCCCGAGCCCCGGGGTCCTATGCAAAAAAATAAGGAAAATCAAAATAGGAAAAAATAATCTAGTGGGGGGAGATTAGTGAACTGAACTACTCCCAAGGAGTGGGAGGGAGTCAATATCTTCGATTAGAAAGCCATTTAAAAGCGTAGGCTATCAACTACAGGAAACAAAAAGTCAGTAGGACCATGTGGTCATGGAGGACCATAGTGGGATGATCTTCTGGACTTGTTCTTGTTCCATAGCGGGTTCGGCAAACCGGCCAGAGGAGGGCGCTTGTTGGAACCAGTTGAGGGGGGGAGTGCTTCCATTTCCATCTCTTGCGAGATTATCTTCAGGTTAAATAGAAGCTTCTCTCCCATTGGAAAGCTGGAGAAAGAGTGGTTCTGCCCCCTGTGTGAGAATTTTACCACAAAAGGGAAGGCCCATCTGTACTTAATGTCCTTCTGGACCATAGCAGACAGGAGGGGTTTCAGGGTTCTTCTGTGATGTATGGTGGAGGGGGAGAGATCTGCATAGATTTGCACTGGGTGGCCTTGACAGGAGACTTGGGGAAGGACCCGGGCCTGTTTCATGACCGCTTCTTTGACGTCATAATAATGCGGTTTAGCAATAATGTCCCTGGGGGAACCGTCTTTCCTGGGGGTACCCAGGGCCCTATGTACCCTGTCCAGCTCCAACCCTGAATGTGGAACATTCGGGATCAGAGCCTTCATTAAGTCCTGCGTGGCTGCTGTGACATCTGTAATTGTTTCCGGCAGTCCTCTGATCCTAAAGTTAAGCCTCCTAGATCTGTTCTCCAAATCATCTATGTGGGAGAATGCTGTGTCCATTTGGTCTTGGAGGGATTGGATCAGGTCAGAGTTCTGGTGGGAGACTGCAGCAGTCTGGTCAAACTTGCCTTCAATGACGTCCATCCTGGAGCCTATATTCTGTATGTCCGCTTTAATTTCTAATGTAATTTTAGTTGCCGTGGCCTCTAGACCCCTTTCCAGGAGATTGGAGAATTTAGAGAAAAGTTCTTCCGCCAAAAGCTGGGTGTTTTGGGTCGACGGGCTGAGGGGGATAGGTGCAGAATAGATGGAAGCCATCAGGCCTGCCAGGGAGAAGGCCTTTTTTTCAAATGTGTGGCTGGGCAGGGACTCTGTGGAGGCTGGCGAGGGAGTCTGTGCCTGTATTCCTGTGTTATGGGACCCAGGGGTGATGTGCAGTAAGGCAGGGGTCAGCACTTGCCTGTGTTCTGGGGTTGCTTCTGTGAGAGAAGCGTGGAGCTGTGATGCAGCAGCGGCCGCGACGGCCATCTTGGTACACCCTGGGGGGGTAGAGGAGGTGAATTCGGGGATAAGGCTTCATCTGGCCCCGGTTCCGATCATATGGGGGTGATCTCCGGCTCTTGGGGGACCTGATGCCGTTTGAATGGCTTTCAAGTGGGGTCGGAGAGGCGTCGTGGGCACTCCTGAAATGGTGAGGTGCGGAGCTCCTGGCTCAGACGGCCATCTCGGAACTCTCGCGCATGCGCACTCATATAGGTTTTATTTTTGTCTGGTTTTTTTTGGGGGGGGGGGGGCGCAGTCAGGTTGGCTGTACAGGGCCCCATGATTTCTAGTTACAGATTACTGATTATGTGTTATATTTCATAAGAATTATGTTTTATTAATTATATAGTTTCATCCAATTTTTTATTTATAAAATGATGGTTCTTGTACGAGTAGTGCTAATTCTTGAACATACTGCTAGAGAGTTCTATTTCTTAATTATTTTATGTAGGTATGCTATCATGATGTCTTCAGTAAAGGTCAGTCCTAAACAGTTTGAATCAAACTCAGTAAGAACAGGACAAGATTCGAACCATTAGGTAGGCTGAATGCACTAAGCTGATCGATCAATCAACTTGGGTACAACCACCCTGCAGGATTCTCTTGCGATTATCTCTAGCGGTTGCTATAGCTGATGGCAATAATCACTGTCTTCTCCCAGCGGGAATCGCTTCCCTCACCCACTCCTAGCCCCCCACTGGGAGAAGACAGCTGTTGATTCCCCTGTCAATACTGTCTGTGTGTATGGCCTGTCTAAAGCCTCGTACATACTAGTAGTTTTTTCCTTCAACCCTGCTGGGCGGAATGAAAAAAAAACTGACAGCTTCGGAGGAGCCGCCGTACTAGATGGCACCCCCACCAGAACACTCCAGTCAGCCAATGGCTCAGAGCACCTTTTTCGGTCATGCCCCATCGACAGAAGCGAATGGCTGGCTCCTGTCCGACTGGCTGCAGTACACACAAATGTCAGCAGGTTTCTTTTGAACCATCCGATGCTGCCTGACGTTCGGTCTGTGTGTACTTGGCGTAAGCCAACAGGCTATAAATAATTTAGCACATGGGGCCACAATCAGGCTTAAGAAAAAGGCTGGAAATGAGTTGAATCACCCTTCCTGCTGTTTTACTACTTGTAGTGTGTGTTAGGATCTCCTGTGTCCAGCCTGCATGCTGTGTGGCTCTCCTTCTCTCTGTGATCTCTGACCATGCAGCATGCCGCACTTGTGACAGGATGTTCCTTGTTGCTGCATCTACATTAATATGTCGCTACTCTGTTTTAGTTTCATTAAAGTATCCTTTTTACTGATGCTTCTTCGTACTCTGCTCTTTTTATTTTCTTTTAAAATGCAAGGTATATTTAGTTCAGAATGCACATGCTTATCTATTTTTTCTGTACAGTTGTATTATTTTTTTCAGAACCTCTGTAATCAACACTTTTTCTTTGAAAGATTGGTAAAGGCACCTCTACTCTAAATGTATTTGTGAACACCTAATTATAGCTGAACTCTAGGTTTTTTTTGTAAACCACATTAATAAACAGGTATATGCTGAGAACTAATTCTTATGATATTACCTTTATTTCTTTTAGAGTTTTAGAGATGACTGTTACCACATACATGAAGAGGGATTAGACAGAATTAGTTTTAGGGGTCACAATGTTTGCAAAGGTGAGACAATGAAGTGACAATGGAAATTACTTTAATGTTCGGTAGAGCGATGCAGAGAGAGTTTATTGGGTTAAAAATCCAGCACACAGGATATCAACCGAAGATATTTTAAAAAGTTTTAAAACGTTGCTGACCTCATCACTCATTATTTCTTTATTGTACTGGCATTGGCAAACACTCACAGTACTGTATGTCATTTTTTTCATAACATTTTACAGTTATTACAGTAAAGAACCATTTTTCAGGTGGAAATGAAATGTAATTTCTTTTAACTTTAATGGCTAACCTAATGTTTCTTATGGTGATCCTAAAGTAAACAACCTATTCATTGTGTTGCTCTTGTATGTGCTTGTTCCAATTGGAAAGCATTTGCGAATTGGTGTTAAAAAGTGAACTACATATTTAAAAAGAAAATGTAGTATATTTTAGGAAGAATATACATTATTTAGAGTTACTATTGCAGTATTTGTTTTCACAATATAATATCCACAAAAAGTAAAAAAAAAACGAAAAAAAACAAAACTCACATATGTTAAAGCTCTTAAAACCTAAACATATACACACTTCTTTCATCAATGACTATCCATATTAGGGAAATATAAAAAAGTGGCTAGGCTGGACAGAAGGAAATAGGGGAAATACCTTGTACACAAACCATAAAAGAACAAGAGAGAATTTTATTAAAAATGAGATGCAACTTACCGTAGGACTGTATAAGTGTCAACAACCCCAAATGGTAAATCAAAAAGCATGACATATAATGGGTATCTGGGACTTTTTAGACACAAGTATCAACAAACAAGGACACACATATATAAAGATTCAGTATTTTATTGTTCCACAAAGAAAACCATGAATAAAATGATTGGCTAATCAGAACAACAATGACACTCACCTCTCATCAGCATGTCCACCTTATTGTACTGCACATAAGGAACATATATAATGATATTCATAGAACAGTTTCCAAGGTGAAAGCTCATCCCAATGTGTTTCAAACAGATCTTCATCAGGGAAAACAGAACATTCAAAATGTGCTTGTGTGAGTCGTATACTTATAAGTCAAATATGAATGAAAACATTCAATTGTGTGGACCTGGAGGATGCCTGGTAGGGTACTTAAGAGATAAAGCACATGAGGGGGCGTGGCTAGCCGGCGCGGTGTATGGACGCTCACTGAAAGAGCTCCTCTCTGCCAAGGGCCATCAGACACTTTTACAGCGACCTATAGCCTAAAAATTTACAGCCAACAGAGCGGTTCAGCTGGGGGAACATCAAGGATGACATCCAGGAAAAGAAAAGAGGATATTTATCCCAACAAACT
Source organism: Lithobates septentrionalis (assembly GCA_037952835.1). Lineage (NCBI taxonomy): Eukaryota > Metazoa > Chordata > Amphibia > Anura > Ranidae > Lithobates > Lithobates septentrionalis. The sequence continues at coordinate 15,512,002 of JBBDGP010000278.1, read as the reverse complement.
GCCAGATTACTTCATGTGGCAGCGGCGGTCTCCTGAGCAAGATGGCGGCGGCAAGCAGGGGAAAGGCACACGAGGCTCTCACACACAGAACGGCGCTGCACAGGGGAGAAGGTCAAGCAGACCTTACAGTTCACCCACCGCTGAGCAGTACTCCCTGCCTCCTTCAGCCTCATCCAGCCCAGCCAAAAGCAAACCAAAACTGGATCACACAGAGGAGGATGATGAGGAGGTAAGCTTGCACTCATCTCAGGATGACACCAGAGAACTGCAGGACTCCATAACTGACTTCCCCACCGCTAACACACCAATAATGGACACTACACTTAAAGATATGTTGATATCTCTCAGGTCCACATTGCATGCTGATATTCAATCACTGACTAGACAGTTCAAGTCTGAAATATCATCAGTGAACAAACGAATCTCACATGTTGAAACAAAGATGGGTGAATTTGCATGTACCTTCAATGACTTAGTTGATGCCCACAATGATAGAGATGACGACATGCTGCAAATGAAACTAAAGCTGGCAAATTTAGAAGACAGGTCCAGGAGGAACAACGTTAAAATACGTGGGATACCCGAATCAGTTAAAAATCCTGACCTGAAACCTCACTTTATACAAATGCTGAAATCTGCCCTTCCAGAAGTCCCCCAAGATGAACTAGTAGTGGATCGTATCCATAGACTGCCTAAACCTAAACACATAGCTGCTCACCTGCCCAGGGACACTATTGTCAGGATACATTTTTACCATGTCAAAGATCAGTTTATGGCAGCTACAAGAAACCGTGATTCCCTACCAGAGGAGTTCCAAGAACTATCCTTTTATGCTGATTTATCTGCTTTCACCATGCAACAGAGGCGTCAACTGGCTTCTATCACGAAGCCACTGAACAACCACCATATTACCTATCGGTGGATATACCCAGCAAAACTCATGATAATAAGAGAAGGAACCACACATGTGATCTCTAACATCAAAGATGGCCTCCGCCTCCTGCGAGATTGGCAAATCATCCTACCTGAAGCAGACGTCCAAGACAACCATGGCTAAAAAGAAAGAGATTCACAAACCAAACCTGCTTTGAGGCAATCTCTACTACTATTACATCCCTGATGGCCCCGGGGACTGCCACCTTTCGTTTACTTGTTAAACACCCCTCGATTGAGCGGTTATTCTTACCGCACAGATTCTTTTCAGAAACACAAGTTCTGTTTGTTGCTGTTAACTGTTTCCTTTCTTCTTCAAGAAGTTTCCAAGAATCGGATCCATCTCTGTGTACTCAAGGAACTATCAACTACACCACCTGAACAGAAACCCCACCTGCAGTATTTCAACACAGCTTATCTGCAGCAGCCACCACCTGTGAGTTCCCTCAACCACAAGTTCCACCTCAAGGACCACCACACTGCCAACGATTGAACATCACCTACCAGACTAGAATCGAGCCGTCCATCAACCTCAAGGTAATCGGCATATATATTATTGTCAAGGTTCATACCTAAACATAACCAGAATCCTCATCATGCCAATCAAAATTGTTTCCCTCAATGTAAAAGGCTTGAACAGCCCCTACAAACGGCAAATGGCCTGGAAAGAAGCCAAAAATCTTCACTGTGATGTGATATGCTTCCAGGAAACCCACTTTGCAGCAAATAATTCACCTAATTTTCAAAATCGCCAGTTCCCGCACATTTTTCAAGCAAACTACTCCTCAAAAAAAAGAGGTGTCGCCATAGCTATTAAAGACACTGTACAATTCCAAAGTCTAGATATCCATTTGGACAATTCGGGCAGATTCATTATCTTAGTATGTGAACTTAACGGCAAGAAATTCACCTTAGTGAACATTTAGCTTCCAAACTCTAAACAGCTATCATTTCTAAAAAAAGTATGGAAGAAAGTCTCATCGATGAAACAAGGTCATACCATCATGTGTGGAGATTTTAATGCTGTCCCTAATAGAGACCTAGATGTATCCAGCCAAACCAAACATTCGAAAAACAGACTGTCCCTGAACGATTTCATCTCATCTTCCGGTTTGTATGATGTGTGGAGGTGCCAACATTCCTCTGAAAAGGACTTTACTTTTTTTTCCAGCGTTCACCATACATATTCTAGAATAGATTTATTTTTAGTAGATAAATTTATCCTACAACAGATTACAAAATCTGAACTGCATTGCATTACTTGGTCGGACCATGCTCCGATATCTGTAGTCGTGGGGGATTGTTGCGCCGAGACCAGGGCTAACAGATGGCGCAATGACATTTTCACACTATCTCAACCACAAAATTTAACGAAAATCAAAAAAGCAATTACAGAATTTTTTGCCATCAACGCCCCCTCGGTGAGCGATCCCTTCACGCTATGGAACGCACATAAAGTTTACATACGAGGTTTACTCATACAGATGAGTGCTAGAGCAAAAAGGCAGAGACTGGAAAAGTGCAACACTATACTAGCTCAAATTCAACGGTTAGAAAAATCAAACAAACAACACACTACGCAAATTGTAAGAGAAGCACTGTTTAAGTCCAGGCAGGAACTGCTATCACTTCTAATATCAAACCATAACCACCAATTGAGATCACTTAAAGCACAGACGTATAGATACGGAAATAAGGCAGGGAAGTCACTAGCCACACAATTAAAAGAGAAAACCATTAAACAAAAAATATCCTACCTCCTTAACCCCAAATCTAACAAAAAAGTTAACAACCCACAAGAAATAGCCGATGCCTTTAGTGATTACTATGAGCAACTATATAACCTTAAAAAAGACCCAGATACTTTTCAACCCAATGATGATGTGATCTCAGCATTTCTGGAGTCAATACATCTCCCCAAAATCTCACAAGAAGATTTAATATACCTAAACCAACCATTTACACTACAAGAAATAAACGACGCTATCAAACGTCTCCCACGCAATAAGGCCCCAGGTCCAGATGGATACTCCTCAGAATATTATCAGTTATTCTTCTCCATCCTGACCCCTCACTTACTTCCTGTATTTGAAGCTGCGACAACTACAGCAAAATTCCCTTCAGAAATGCTGACAGCCACAATCATAACTCTACCCAAACCAGGCAAAGATCCCAATCTTCCACAAAACTTTCGGCCAATATCTTTATTGAATGTAGATGTTAAACTACATGCTAAACTGATAGCAAACAGATTATCCAATATTCTACCCAAACTAATAAACTATGATCAGGTGGGGTTTGTACTGGGTCGCCAGACCACGGACGCCACCAGAAGAATGTTAAATCTTCTTCATTTGGTGGAGGAAAACAAAGAGCCTTCTCTGCTTCTGGCCTTGGATGCAGAGAAGGCCTTTGATAGAGTGCATTGGGGGTACTTGTCCAAAGTTATGGATAAATTTGTTTTGTTTGGCCCATTGCAAAAAGCTATACTGGCGCTATACTCCTCACCCTCCGCATTTGTTTACACAGAAGGCATGTTCTCTAAGCCATTTATCATTACAAATGGAACAAGACAGGGATGCCCTCTGTCCCCCATAATTTTCACCATGCTTATGGAACCACTAGCTGAAAAAATAAGATCCCATCCCTCAATACATGGTATTACATCACAAGAACGCCACCACAAGATTTCATTGTTTGCAGACGATGTTATTCTATCCCTATCCAACCCAGACAAATCATTACCCACAGCACATGATGTCCTTGCACAATTCAGCAAAATATCTTACTATAAAGTCAACGCATCTAAATCCAGCATATTAGGAATGCATATACATAAAAAACTTGAAAACCACCTCAAACACTCCCTACCATACCCATGGACAAAGGAATCAATTAATTACTTAGGTATTAAACTCACTTACCCGGTTTCGAAAATATACAACATCAACTATACCCCACTCCTCTCCTCCTTTCAACCAGAACTATCTAGACTCGGGAAACACCACTTGACGTGGCTAGGCCGACTAGCAGCGTACAAAATGCTCATTCTGCCGAAACTAATATACATATTCAGAGTTCTACCAATACCAGCCCCAGCATCATTCTTTAGATTAATGCAAAAACAATTATCCAACTTTGTATGGGCAGGGAAAAGACCAAGGTGCTCCCCTGAAATACAAACCAAAAACAAAACGGTTGGAGGCATGGGCTTACCAATTTTGAAAGATTATCACACAGCAGCAGTTCTGGACCAACTTAAAAACTGGTTCTCTACCCCTATTGCCAAACCCTGGTGCCACTTGGAAATTGCACGATTAAACAAATTGTCACCATTATCATTTCTAATCGCTGCTAAAACACATAAACAGAGTAGAAGACCCCTCCCGCTAACAATACAAGCAGTACTACAATCTTGGGAAGAGATTTGTACTACAGGGAACGAATTTTACCCTTCGACAAGGATATCCATCCCCCTTGACACACTGCAATGGACAATTCCCAACATTAACCTTCACAACTGGTATAAAGCAAAAATACTAACTGTGGTGGATATCATGTGTGGCAACAAGCTGTTACCGTTTAGCTCAATACAACAGAAATTCAATCTCAATAATTCTGAATTTTTAACGTATACCCAGATTAACTCATACCTCCAAGCGGCTAAGGCCACACATGTATCCATAATAGAAAAACTATGGACCTTCCTCCAATCCAAAAACCCAAATATAAAAGGAATAAAAGTGATCTACAATTCTCTCCACTCTAAAGATGCTTTTACAAAAAATAATAAGATTATTAAATGGGAAAAGGAAATAGGCAAAGAGTTCACAGATTTACAATGGAAAAAGGCGATTGCTAATAATCGTAAATTCTCCAGATGTGCCAACTATGAGGAACTTACACAAAAACTAATGTTAAGATGGTACTACACACCATATATTACAGCAAAATTCTCCAGAGACAACTCAAACCTATGTTGGAGAGGGTGCGGACAGATAGGGACCCTAGCACATATGCTGTGGTCATGCTCAGGAGTCAAAAAATTCTGGTGGAAGGTCTATGACATGCTTTCTAAATTAACTGAGTGCACAGTGGTCCCAAAAATAGAACAAGCTGTTCTAGGTTTAAATTTGGACCAATATAAACCTGAACATAGATGCATAGTAACACAAGTCTTGCTGGCAGCAAGAATGGAACTGATATACAGGTGGAAATCTATTGATGTACCTACTACTAAGGACATAAAAATAAAAATAAACACCATAATAGAATATGAGAAAATTATGGCATACAGAGATGGAAACTTTTCAAAGTTTGAATATAACTGGTATCCATGGAAACTATTTCTTTCTTCCAATTATTTATTTTAATATTTTATTATTTCGTTTAGTCATTCGTTCTAGCTGTAGCTGGTAACATATGCAAATAATACATCTTCATATTCCCCGAGTCATCTTGATTTTTACTTGAATTGTTTAATGATTTTCCATCACACTACAGGGGGGGAGGGATCCTAAGTGAGCACAGTGTGTTCCCATTGGTGTGCCCTGGGATCTTCTCCCCCTTTATACAAGTCTTGTATTCCATATGATATGTCAATTGCCAGTCATGAGACTCACTTAATCACTCATACCTCACAGATTCTTTACAATAATAAAGTAACAATCATTATGACACTCAGAAGAATGCTACAGACATATTTAATGTTTAAAAATTACTGAATACTTTCAAATTTTTTTTCCTTTTTTCTGTACAGTTAGTACAGGATTGTTACTCAATCTTTTCCTGTATGACTGCATATATGTGTATTTGTATTAAAAAAAAATCTTTCAATAAAAATTATTTGAACAAAAAAAAAGAGATAAAGCACATGAAGGGACCCAGGAACACACACACATCACATATGATTGTGACAGTGCAATGCATTTTTTTTTTTCATTTTCGGGGCATAGGCGGATAAAGTCTGTTGCGCTGTACCTCAGGGGGTGTGGAGGCGGGATTGGGTGGGACCCAGTCAGAAATTCTGTACAGGGCCCTATGATTTCTAACAGCAGCCCTGTATAAGTGTTCTAACCAACTGCACCGGTAATATTAGTGCCTAAAAAGTCCCAGATACCTATTGTATGTCATGCTGAATGATATCAAAAATAAGGAGGCTACTTTCCAGTGACTTCCTGTTGACATGCATGTACTCTATTGATGACTACATGTTTTTTTCTTAGGGCGGGCTTTCTGATGGTGACAATGGCAGAATATACCAGCACAATGCATAAGGGTTTGGCCACCTATAGACTCCAATAGAAGAGCATGTAACATGGTGACAACTCAAGAAAGCAATTGTGGACAAGGGCAGAGTGTTGTCACTATATAAGAGGAATGTTCTTCACAGTAGGATTACCAGATATTAATTTAAATGTCTTCCACCCACCATCAGTATATTAAAGTACTTTCACCAAGTGTCGTGTGTTGAGAGAATGTTTATAAATGTTCAAGGTTTTTCAGCTGCGTCACCCCCTGGAGAATGAACAGACTGCAGTAAGGGGCCTGAAGGATTTGATTGGTAACTAATTTTTGCAATTACCAATCAAATCATTGACTTGATGAATCCTTAAACTTTTACCACTGTAGCTCTGTTATGGAGATGCAGTGTAACGCCACGTACACACGATCGGAAATTTGGCCAGCAAAAGACCGATGAGAGCTTTTCGTCGGAAAATGCGACCGTGAGTATGCTCCATCGGACTTTTACAGGCTGAATACCAGCCAGCAAAAGATTGAGAGAATGTTTTCAATTTTTGGGTTGTAAAAAGTTCCTATCCGAAAATGCGATCGTCTGTAGCAATTCCGACGTGTAAAATTCCTACACATGCTCGGAAACAATTTGACGCATTCTCAGAAGCATTGAACTTCATTTTCTCGGCTCATCGTAGTGTTGTACGTCACCGCGTTCTTGACGGTCGTAAGTTCAGCAAACTTTTGTGTGACCGTGTGTATGCAAGGCAAGCTTGAGCGGAATCCTGTCGGAAAAGACATCATATCTTTTTCCGACCAAAATCCTGATCATGTGTACGTGGCATAAGAATTAAAATTGTGCAAAAACATCCTTGGATTTGTTTTCAGCCACCCATGTCACTTCTGCATGTGAATGGGAGGCTACACAAGCTGGTAATTGGGATTCTGTTATCCCCATGACTCCTGGACCCTGGGCTTACCTTGCTACTCTGTGAGACTGGGACCAGTGTGAAAATCAAGATTTGGATGGTTGAGGGTTTGAGGAGAGTGTGAACCTTCCTGATCTCCTGTAGAGCAAGAACCTGGAAGTGCTCAACTCTGAGAACTTCTGGGTTCAGAGCTGTCAAAAGCTCTGCACAGATGCCTGGTGTAAAAGAGGCTCTCTGCCTTTGATCTGTTCTAGTGGCAGGAGAAGAAATTAGGGGACTGCCACTGTAGTCACATAGGGAACTTGTCAGCCCCTTGATAGTAGCAAATTAAAAAAATACATGTTAAAAAATGAAATAAAATGAAAACACCCCCCTACACATGTGCACACACAAACACACTGCTAGTTAGGTTAGGTAACTTTAGTTCCTATAGCTCTCCTGTAATCAGTTTAGCAGCTTGTGATTATTTTAGGTTGTTTTGTGTCTCACTGGTTGCAACTTTGACTGCTTTCCGTGCTTTCTGGAGGATTCTAGAATTTAGTGGGTTGGAAGAGTCAAATAGGCAGCCTGAATATTTATGTTGTCTCAGCCAAACTCCTGGGGAATGTGCCCAGTAGTTGCCTTGGGAGTTCATGAATAGTCTGAAGCTTGGAACAGCCAGGTTCTTTTTATCCAGGAAGAGACATTTCTAGCCTAAAGGGCTACTGTCCTTCTGAGCAGTCCAGCTGTGCTTCTACACTTGTTCATTGAGGTCCTAGCTGTGCTAGAGCTGGTGGGCCTATCCTTCTGAACTTTGCTGGAACTGACTGAGGGATTCTACTGAGGATCTGGTCTGGAGATTTCACCTTTAGAAATGTCTGGCTAATATTGGAAGGATGCATCCAGTGACATTTGTGAGCATAGGCCTGTGTGAGAAATCCTAGTGACTGTGTGATGTCAGAGGCGGCTCTCTAATTAGGCAAATAAGGGGGTCGCCTAAGGTCTCGCACTCATAGGGGCCCCGCGACCGCTTCATTGAAGAGCCGCCTCTGCTGACAACAATGCCACTGCAGGCGGCATTAAGCTCCGGCCAGCAGTGGTTTAACAGGCAGAGGAGAGAGAGGACGGAGTGTGGCTCTGTCTTGAGGAGGAGGCGGGGCCAGTGCTGTGTTGTACGCGGTAGGAGAGGGAGAGGAGAAGGGGAGGAGGTTCCAGCAGCCGGAGCAAAAAGTTTCCTGCTGCTCCAGAGACGCAGATCGCGCCACCCCCGGCCGTCACCCCCAACCACTGGAGTGCTCAGCGGAGCGGTCCCCGCACACCCGGGCTGGAGAAGGAATCTGGCATGCAGTGTGGAGGACAGGAAGAGGAAGGTCCCGCGGAGGAAGCCCCATGAGCGCTGTATGGAGCAGATGGAAAGGGAGGTAGGAAACAATAGGTGTCCGGACCGGGCCCCCTCTATCTCTCTGGGGCTGTCAATCAGTGCGGGGAGGGGGAACCGAGGCTCCAGCTGCAGGGAGAGGCACAGCTACCATGCCACAACCCCTTCTGCAGCCAGCAACCACCAACATGAGAGAGAGCCAGCCCCCCCCAGCATCCCTCAGCCACAGACTGGTCTTTATATTCACCCCCTGTCCTGTCCCATGCACTCCACTCCCTTCATCCTGATCATCAGTGTCACAAACAGTAAGGGCAGCTCAGTCCCACTGTGCCCACCTGTGATTGGCAGCCCCTGACCCTTCCCTCTGCCCTGCCCTTACCCCCACCTATGTGGGACCCCACTGCGGGGGGGGGGGTTGGGAGGTCCCAGTCCAGTGCTGATCCTCAGCCTTGGTGGGCCAGGTGCTCTGCATCCTGCGTTGGCACTGCCTGCTGATTGGCTTCTCCGCTGCTACCTCCTTCACTGACACCAGCACCGAGATAGAGAACACTGACACCAGCACCGAGATAGAGAACGCAGACACCAGCACCGAGATAGAGAACACTGACACCAGCACCGAGATAGAGAACACTGACACCAGCACCAGGATAGAGAGCACTGACACCAGCACCGAGATAGAGAACACTGACACCAGCACCGAGATAGAGACACTGACACCAGCACCGAGATAGAGAACACTGACACTAGCACCGAGATAGAGAACACTGACACCAGCACCGAGATAGAGACACCGACACCAGCACCGAGATAGAGAACACTGACACTAGCACCGAGATAGAGACACTGACACCAGCACCAGGATAGAGAGCACTGACACCAGCACCAAGATAGAGAACACTGATACCAGCACCGAGATAGAGACACTGACACCAGCACCAAGATAGAGACACTGACACCAGCACCAGGATAGAGAACACTGACACCAGCACCGAGATAGAGAACACTGACACCAGCACCAGGATAGAGAACACTGACACCAGCACCGAGATAGACACTGACACCAGCACCAGGATAGAGAACACTGACACCAGCACCGAGGTAGAGAACACTGACACCAGCACCGAGATAGAGAACACTGACACCAGCACCGAGATAGAGAACACTGACACCAGCACCGAGATAGAGAACACTGACACCAGCACCGAGATAGAGACACTGACACCAGGATAGAAAGCACTAACACCAGCACCAAGATAGAGAACACTGACACCAGCACCAGGATAGAGAACACTGACACCAGCAATGAGATAGAGAACACTGACACCAGCACCAGGATAGAGAACACTGACACCAGCACCGAGATAGAGACACTGACACCAGCACCAGGATAGAGAACACTGACACCAGCACCAAGATAGAGAGCGCTGACACCAGCACCAAGATAAGGACACTGACACCAGCACCGAGATAGAAAGCACTGACACCAGCACCGAGATAGAGAACACTGACACCAGCACCGAGATAGAGACACTGACACCAGCACCGAGATAGAGAACGCTGACACCAGCACCGAGATAGAGAATGCTGACACCAGCACCGAGATAGAGACACTGACACCAGCACCGAGATAGAGACACTGACACCAGCACCAGGATAGAGAACACTGACACCAGCACCAGGATAGAGAACACTGACACCAGCACCGATATAGAGAACACTGACACCAGCACTGAGATAGAGACACTGACACCAGCACCAGGATAGAGAACACTGACACCAGCACCGAGATAGAGAGCGCTGACACCAGCACCGAGATAGAGAACACTGACACCAGCACCGAGATAGAGAGCACTGACACCAGCACCGAGATAGAGAACACTGACACCAGCACCGAGATAGAGACACTGACACCAGCACCGAGATAGAGAACACTTGGAAGTAAAGTCACTGTAGATCCAAGAGGGATATGCAAGGAAAATAAAAAACAGCATTTTAGCTTGCACATGATTGGATGATAAAATCAGCAGAGCTTCCACTCATTTCAGATCTACCCCTTAGATTTAGAGCGACGGCAATTCCAAGTGCACTTTCGTAAATAACCCCCTGTGTGTTTGGCTGCTAAAACACTATGGGGGTTATTTACGAAAAGGCAAATCCACTTTTCACCAGAAGTGCAAACTACAAGTGCAAAGTTCACTTGAAATTGCACTGAAAGTGCACTTTGAAGTGCAGTCCCTGTAGATGCGAGGGGGACATGCAAGGAAAAAACTGCATTTTAGCTTGCACATGATTGGATGATAAAATCAGCAGAGCTTCTCCTCATTTCAGATCTACCCCTTTAGATTTACAGCGACTGCACTTCAAAGTGCACTTTCAGTGAAATTTCAAGTGCACTTTACACTTGTAGTTTGCACTTGTAGTGCAAAGTGGATTTGCCTTTCGTAAATAACCTCCTATGTTTTTAAAAGAACCTTAGGACTGTTCAATGTGCCTATTAAAACTTTATATCTTGTGAGGTGAACCAATGCATGCTAAGACAGCAAAATTTGATCCTGGGCATTCAAATTTTAATGACCCCCTGGTCACGAAACAATTAATGAAAGATGTAAATTTAAAAGATACCTGTATAAAATTATTTTTGAATTTACCGTGGTAAAGATTATGCCTATATTAGATTTTATTGATTGGATTTAGATTTACTATAATGAGTTTTTACAAATCGGAAGGAATAACTTCAAACTTAAAAAATAACTGAGCAAGGAACATTTGATCCCAAAGCTGTTGTTATTTTCTCTACTAGTACTACTTCAGATGTCTCTGACTCTGTAAATTAGGGAAAGATATAATTAATTATTTACATTATTTATTGGTTGCTGACCTATCATACAGTGATTTATAGAGTACACAAACACAAGGGACAGTTAGGAACACTGTAACAGAAGTTTTAGGGCATTTGAAACACAAGAATTTTGACAGAGGTAGAACTGGTGTTCTGGCAGTCATGGGTTTAGTCACTCAAACCCACTTAATATCAAACCGCATATTGTTTGTGAGAAGTTTGGTTTAGAAAAACTGCATTCAGCTTCACTGTGTATGATGTTACCAAATTGAAAACATTTCTTTATACAATGTTTTTGGCGCATCTATATTATTATAATTATTAGTATTATTTGTAGTAGTACAGTAGTAGTATTTATATTATTATTATTATTATTATTATTATTATTATTAATACTACTATTATATGCATATACTGTAGTGTTAACAAGTGTTTTGTTGTATTACAAACAATACATAAGTTCATAGTAATATGTTAAAAGTAGTGTTTAAGCTTACAGTGAGTTAAAGTGTTTAACAAAATAAAATAGCATTTGACTTTTTCCTTAATGGAGAAAAATATTTATCATGATAACAAGTTGTGTTCTCTATCATTAACACCACTTATCAGCTTAGATCACTGCCATTAATGCTTCATAATTATCTCCTGCTGTTATTAGTGTGTCTTAGCAGTCTTGTGCATTAGTAAATTATTAACAGGGGAGCCTTGTATTACTCTTCATGTTAAAACAGCATGTTTCATTCAGTTTTGTAAATTCTAAACATAGCAGATGCATGATATCAAACAACAGACTGTAGGAAATCAGTGCATTCAGTACAAATAAATAGGGTCTTTTTGCAATTTTTTAATACACTGTTATCAGAATAGAAGGCAAGCTCAATGGGGTTATTCTAAACCAGTCCAAGACATAGTAAAAATATACTTGTATACATCTTTGACTCTGCTCATTGATAATGCTTTTGAACTCTGATCCTCAATGTCCCACAGTAGATTTTTTTTTTTTTAATAAAGCTGATCGGCAGACAGATTCATAAACACCAATAGTAGCAGTTATTTATCTATTAAACAAATACTGAAATTTGTTTAAAATGCAACCAGGCCATATATGTGCATTTAACCTGACTTCCATGTTTTGTAATCTTATGTACAGCAGTGCTCAGACTGAGGGAGGAAGGGACAAAACTTGGGAGTGCTGCATTCACATGTGCGTTCACAAGGCGCAAGCTGACAGGTGTAGAAGAGAGAAGAAAGATGACCCTTTCAGTCTGTTTCTGCCCCTTTATTCTCCAGTCACAAGTTAGGGACAGGGTTTAGAAGATCAAAACAGTCAAAACTCCCAATGGGCATGCTGTTCTAGGTCAATAATCTTTTATTGAGGACATTTTTCAAATTGAACGAAGAGTACAAGAGGTAAATTATTTTTGTGTTCAGCTAGTGCTAGTGAGTGCTGCTGTCTGTGTGCATGTTACCTTTATTCAATTGAAAAGCTTCTTCAGCGCATGTAGAAGTTTCAAGCCCACTCTCACTATGGCATCAGCTTCAACAGTTCAAAATTAGTCCTGCACTGAAGATAAGGCTGCCCCACTGCTATCTTGTTATCCAATAGCAGTTGCTCATTACTAATAGCAGGGTTTCCTTGGATATAACTATGAGCTTAACTGAGGATTATTTAACAGCTTGCCGACCAGCTGCCACAGTTTTACTGCAGCAGAATGGCACAGCTGGGCGAAACAACGTTATGTTACGTCGCTTCGCCTTTTGGCACTAGCGCGCGCCCGCAGCATGTGCCTGACCCCGAAGCAAGTGCCCGGTGGGCACCATGACCGCGGGCACCCGCGATCGCTCGTGACAGAGAGAGAACCGAGATCTGTGTGTGTAAACACACAGATCCCGGTTCTTTCAGGGGAGAGGAGACAGATCGTGTGTTCATACTATGTATGAACACCGATCTCGCTCTGCTCCTAGACAGTCCCATCCCCCCACAGTTAGAAACACACATAGGGAACACACACAGTTAACCCCTTGATCTCCACCTAGTGTTAACCCTTTCCCTGCCAGTGACATTTATAAAGTAATCAGTGCATTTTATAGCACTGATAGCAATATAATTGTCAATGGTTTCAAAAATGTGTCAAAAGTGTCCGATGTGTCCTCTATAATATCGCAGTCCTGATAAAAATCGCAGATCGCCTCCATTACTAGTAAAAAAAATAATAATGAAAATGCCATAAATCTACCCCCTATTTTGTAAATGCTATAACTTTTGCGCAAGCCAATCAATATACGCTTATTGTGATTTTTTTTTACCAAAAATATGTAGAAGAATACATATCAGCCTAAACTGAGGAAAAAAACTTTTTTTGATAAAAAAATATGGGATATTTATTAGCAAAAAAGTAAAAGATATTGTGTTTTTTTTCAAAATTGTCGCTCTTCTTTTGTTTATAGCGCAAAAAATAAAAACCGCAGAGGTGATCAAATATCACCAAAAGAAAGTTCTATTTGTGGAAAAAAAGGACGTCAATTTTGTTTGGCTACAGCATCTCACGACCGCGCAATTGTCAGTTAAAGCAATGCAGTGCCAAATCGCAAAAAATGGCCTGGTCATTGAGCAGCCAAATCCAAGCCTCGGAGGGCGCATACGTGAGGGCTTCGTAATGGCCGCTTGTAAACAGAGCTCCGTGCTACACCAGACCAGCGGCGCCCGTAGCGCCTTATTTAGCCCACATCAAGCACCCCGATCGGGGCGATCGGACCCCCGCGCCTCCGGAGAACAACCCCGTATGTACAATCCGGCTCCCAGACGTAACCTGGAGCCGGCATTCACAGCATCCACCCGTCCTGGGTGTACCAAGATGGCCACTCAGCAGATGCAGCCACAAAGCCTTGTGTCCCCCTCACAGATGGCCCACAGGATTACAGGCAAGTGATCTCTCCGGCTCTCCTGCACTATCCACCAGGACCCCAGGGACAAGTTCAGCCAGAAATTATACCATCCCCTGCATCCACTGAATCCCTGCTCAGCCACTTCTTCATTGATCAGGCCTTCTCCACTGCAGGGCCTGCAATAGCAGCCTACACAGACTTCTCCCCCCATGAAGCCCCTGCCCGGGATCACCACTTCAATGTGGAAGATCTCTATCTCAAACTGTCATCACTCTGGGAGAAGGGTCAAGCCTCCACAGCTGCTAAAATCACTGGGGAAATTAAAGCAGATCTACAAAATATAGGATCCAGGATGGAGGCTATTGAAAGCAAGCTGGATCAGACTGCTGCAACATCCCATCAAAATTCCGATCTCATTCAAACTCTCCAAGATCAACTGGACACTGCTGTATCCCGCATTGACGATTTAGAGAACAGATCCAGGAGATACAATTTCAGGATCAGAGGCCTACCTGAGTCTATCCTAAATGTCACGGCGGAAACACAAGACCTCATGAAAGCGCTGATCCCTAACATTCCTGCCCACCGTCTGGAGATGGATAGAGCTCATAGATAGGGATGAGCTTCATATTCGAGTAAAACCCATGTTCGACTCGAACATTGTGTGTTCGGTCGTTTGCCAAATTACCAACGATATGGGCTGTTCGCGCCAAATTCGAGCGGCGTGTCACGGCCCATAATTCACTACGGCATCACAGTGCATTGCTGGCTGATGATTGGCCAAGCATGCACTATGACCCGCATGCTTGGCCAATCACAGTGCTGTCTGTACAGAGAGCCATAATTGGCCAAAGATAGGGTGGCTTTGGCCAATTATGGCTCAGGGGGTTTAGTACACACTATATAAGGCCGCCTGCACGGTGGCCCTGTGTAGTGTGTTCCAGCGTTGAGAGAGATATAGATAGACAGAGAGACAGTGTCATTTGATTTAAGTTAGATAGAGTAGGCAGGCGAGTCAGATAGCTGCACTTACAGTGTATTGTCTATATATATTTATATCCTAGGTGTTGTATATATATATATATATATATATATATATATATATATACTGTATTCGGTTTAGCTAGATCCGTTCCTGTTATTCTCTTCCTACTACTGACAGGCAGGCAGGCGTTTCTATAGTATTTACAGCTACCTGAAGAAAATTGCTGGTGTTCTTCTGATCCTATTAGTCCTATTAGCTACAGTATTTACAGCTAGTGTAGTGCGTCCTCTGCACAGTAAGCACCTAAAGCTACCTGAAGAAAACTAGTAGTGTTCTTCTGATCCTATTAGTACAGTACCGCAGGCAGCTGTAATATTTACAAGTTAGTGTAGTGCGTCCTCTGCACAGTGTGCACCTAAAGCTAACTGAAGAAAATTGATGGTGTTCTTCTGATCCTATATTAATACCACAGGCAGGCAGCTACAGTATTTACAGTTAGTGTACTGTGTCCTCTGCACAGTGTGCACTTAAAGCTACCTGAATAAAATTGGTGGTGTTCTTCTGATCCTATTAATACCACAGGCAGGCAGCTACAGTATTTACAGTTAGTGTACTGCGTCCTCTGCACAGTGTGCACCTAAAGCTACCTGAAGGCAATTGCTTTTGTTCTACTCTTATTAATACCACAGGCAGGCAGTTACAGTATTTACAGTTAGTGTACTGCGTCCTCTGCACAGTGTGCACCTAAAGCTACCTGAAGACAATTGCTGGTGTTCTCATACTAATAATACTACAGGCAAGCAGTTGATTCTGCTAGCTGTAGTATCAGTATATATATATATACATCCCAGCTTTGTGCAGCTACATCTCACTGCAGGCCATTAGAATGTCTGGAAGGCCAACAAGGAGAGGCAGACAGTCACAAGCCAATAAAAGAGGGCAAGCAGGCTCTGTGTCTAGAGGCAACAGTGCTGGCCATGGAGACGGTGCATCCTCATCAGCACGTGGCCATGGGACATGCTTTTCCTTTTTTTCGGCAGCTGGCCATGTTGAGCCACAACATGCATAAAACTTGGTAGAGTGGATGACCAAGCCATCCTCATCCTCCTCATCCTCTCTCACCCGTGCTCAGGGTACTTTGTCTGGCAAAGCAGCTGCCAACCCGGCCTCTTCCCTCGGCTCAATGGCATCAGTCACTTCGTCCCTAGCCCCACCATGTCCTCCTGAGGAGCAACCCGAACTGTTTGACCACAGTGTTGGGTACATGCTCCAGGAGGATGCCCAGCGTTTTGAAGGCTCCAATGATGGTACCCAGCTAGAGGAAGGCAGTAACGTGAGCCCAGAGAGAGGTAGTGCCCAAGAAGGACAGCAATCTGGCAGTCATATTCCCCCAGCTGCAGCATACTGCCAGCTTTGCTCCAGTGATGAGGAGGGAAGGGATGATGAGGTCACTGACTCCACGTGGGTGCCTGATAGGAGAGAGGAGGAGGAGGAGGAGGAGGAGGAAGAGGCACATCACCAATGAGGCAGAATGCCCTCCAGGGGCCAGCCTAAGGGCAGCACACCGACTGCATCACACCGCAGAGCTCCGCATGTGCAGGGCGCTGCTGTCTCTGCGCGTTATTCCAAAAGTTCTTTGGGGGACTTTTTTGAGACGAGTGCATCAGATCCCACCGCTGCTATTTGCAACATATGTCTCAAGCATATCTCGCGTGGCCAAAACATCTCCCGCTTGGGCACCACATGCTTGACGAGACATATGTTGACCTGCCATGCAGTTCGTTGGTAAGCATACCTAAAAGACCCACACCAAAGAACAAAGAGGACCTCTCCTTGCTCCTTATCAGCTGGGATCTCCAACCCCACTATATCTTCATTATTCTCTGAGACCTGCACTGAGAGGAATGAAGGTGTAGAATTAGGTGTGTCCCAGCCAAGTACTTGGGGGCAATCTGCTTTTGGTACACCGATGTCAGATTGTACCAGGCAAATTTCCCTGCCCCAGCTGCTGCACCGCCGAAAGAAGTTCGCTCCCAGCCATCCACATACCCAGCGGTTGAATGCTAGCTTGGCTAAATTGCTAGCACTTAAACTGCTGCCTTTTCATTTGGTAGACTCTGCCCCCTTCCATGAGTTTGTGGAATGTGCAGTTCCTCAGTGGCAGGTTCCCAAACGCCACTTATTCTCACAGAAGGCGATTCCAGCTCTCTACCGGCATATGGAAGGCAATGTCTTGGCCTCGCTGGTTAGGGCGGTCGGCGGTAAGGTGCATATTACCGCTGACTCATGGTCCAGCAGGCATGGACAGGGACGTTACCTATCTTTCACCGCGCACTGGGTGACTCTTCTGGCAGCTGGGAAGGATGCAGGACAGGGTGCAGTAGTGTTGGAGGTTGTTCCGCCACCACGCCTCCAAAATACTACTAGTGTGATTCTGCCACACCTCTCTCCTCCACCCCCTCCTCTTCTTCTTCCTCCATGGCCTCTGCTTGTGCTGATTTGTCTTCGGAACCAGCGGTGCTCCGTAGGTGTTCAATTGGCTACGCAAGTACGCAGGCAAAAAGATGCCATGCAGTGCTCGAGCTGGTGTGCTTGGGGGACAGGAGCCACCCTGGGGCAGAGATTCTGTCAGCTCTGCAGGGGCAGGTTCAGAGGTGGTTGACGCCACACCAGCTTAAGGCAGGTATGGTAGTTTGCGACAATGGCACCAATCTCCTCTCCGCCCTCCGACAGGGACAACTGACCCATGTGCCCTGTTTGGCTCACATCCTTAACTTGGTGGTGCAGTGGTTCTTGGGCAGGTACCCGGGCTTACAGGATGTCCTGAGGCAGGCCAGGAAAGTCTGTGTTCATTTCCACAGATCATATAATGCCAGTGCTCGGCTGGCTGACCTCCAAAAGGAATTTAACCTGCCCAAGAACCGCATAATCTGTGACATGCCCACCAGGTGGAACGCAACGTTGGCCATGCTGCAGCAGCTGCACACGCAGCAGAGGGCCATCAACGAGTACCTGTGCGACTATGGCACCAGGACAGGGTCAGAGGACCTTGTTTTTTTTCTCCACGCCAGTGACAGGACAGGGATGCATGCACTGTCCTGTCACTATTTGAGGAGGCCACAAGGATGGTGAGCAGTGACAGTGCATGCATCAGTGACACTGTCCCCTTGTCCAACTGTTGGAGAACATGCTGCGTGGAATAATGGACAGGGCACTTGAGGCAGAACAGAGGCAGGAAGAGGAGGATTTCCTTAGCTCTCAAGGCCCTCTTTATCCAGACAGTGATCGTGTGTGCCCGCAGATCACACAGGAAGAGGACAAGGAGGAGGAGGAGGAAGAAGAGGATTGTGTCAGCATGGAGGTGGAGCCTGGCACTCAGCATCAGCAGCAGTCTTTAAGGGATCGTTTACAGTCCCAAGAAACCCATGGACTTGTACGTGGCTGGGAGGAGGTGGCTGCGGATCATGTCATCCATAGTGACCCAGAGGACTCCACACCGAATGCCTCAGCAAACCTACGCTGCATGGCCTCCCTGATCCTGCAAAGCCTGCGGAAGGATCCTCGTATTCGTGGTATCAAGGAGAGGGATCAATACTGGCTGGCAACTCTCCTTGATCCATGTTACAAGGGTAAGGTTGTGGACCTTATCTTGCCATTGCAGAGGGAGCAGAGGATGAAACATCTTCGGGAGGCCTTGCAGAAAGGTCTGTGCAATGCGTTCCCAGAGACTGGGAGGTTACAAACTCCTGTTCCTGGACGTGTTGCTGAGGCTTCGGTCAGTCAAAGAAGGAGCGGTGGAGAAGGTGGCCTTCTGACCGATGCGTTCAGACAATTTTTTAGTCCGCAGCCCCAAGGTGTGATCGGTTCCAGCAACCATCGCCAGCGTCTGTTTTACATGGTGCAGGAATACCTAGGGGCAAGATCTGACTTGGACACCTTTCCCACCGAAAATCCTCTGGGATACTGGGTCTTGAAGATGGATCACTGGCAAGAGCTTGCACAGTATGCAATTGAGCTACTGGCCTGTCCTGCATCCAGCGTTCTTTTGGAATGCACATTCAGTGCTGCTGGAGGTTTTGTAACCAATCACAGGGTGTGCCTGTCCACCGACTCAGTCGATCGACTGACCTTCATAAAAATGAATCAATCTTGGATCATCACCAGCTACCAAGCACCTGATGCTGATGTAACAAATAATTTTTTTTTAAATGTCAGATCCCTTCAAGACTGCCTATGCTGATGCTGAGTGACTATCCTGTTATGCTGAGTGACTATCCTCTTCCTCCTCAATGATCATGCTGATAGCTTGTAAGAATATTTTTGTTTTTGGGCGCCGCCACCAGTGTCTAAGGCCCAATTTTTCAGCCCCTGTTTAACAGGGGCGTGTAATTACAATTTTTGATGCAATATTTTGCAAGGAGGGTTCGTTGCTGCACTCAACTAGAATATTTGTGAGGGGTTGCAGTGTTGTGGCACCAGCACCAGTGCCTAAGGCCCAATTATTTAGCCCCTGTTTAACAGGGGCGTGTAATTACAATTTTTGATGCAATATTTTGCAGGAGGGCTCATTCCTGCGCTCCAACTAGAGTATCTGTGAGGGGTTGCAGTGTTTTGGCACCGGTGCCTAAGGCCCAATTTTGCTGCCCCTGTTCAACAGGTGCATGTAATTACAATTCTTGATCTAATATTTCACAGCAGGGCCCGTTCCAGCTCCCACCAAGAGTAAATGTGAGGACTTACAGTGTTGTGGCAACACCACCACCACCACTAAAGGCCCATTTTTTCTGCCCCTGTTCAACAGATGCATGTAATTACAATTCTTGATCTAATATTTCACAGCAGAGCCTGTTTCTGCACCCACCAAGAGTAACTGTAAAGACTTACAGTGTTGTGGCACCTCCACCACCAAAGGCCCAATTTTTCTGACCCTGTTCAACGGGGGAATGTAATTACAATTCTTGATCTAATATTTTACAGCAGAGCCCGTTCCTGCGCCCACCAAGAGTAACTGTGAGGGCTTACAGTGTTGTGGCAACACCAACATCTAAGGCCCCAATTTCTGCAGAGTATATAGGGCAGGCCCCTACTTTCAAACATCCAACTTACAAATGACTCCTACTTGTAAACGGAAGGAGACAACAGGAAGTTAGATGAAATCTACCCCTAGGAAGGGGAATTCTCTCCTGTAAGAGTTAATATGGGAAAAACATGTCTCCTCTCCCCTGATGCTTTATCACCAATCCTTGTTTCACTAAAAAACCCAAATTGTCAAAAAACATTTGTCATTGTGACAGAAAGTGAGGTAAAATCTTCTGAAGAGGTGCACAGACAGCAAAAGAAATGTCACAGGGGTGATAACCCTTCCCTATGTTTTCCAAAAAGCTTAAAAATTGATTTTTTGACTTTAAAAATGTACCAGTTCAAAATTACAAACAGATTCTACTTAACAACAAATCTACAGTCCCTGTCTTGTTTGCACCGCCTGTATACTGCTGTTCAGTATACGCCTTTCCTTTTTTTAATTTGGGTGCGGGGTTCCCCTTAATATCCATACAAGACCCAAAGGGCCTGGTAATGGACTGGGGGGGTTACTCATGCCGTTTGTCTCACTGATTTTCATCCATATTACCAGGACCGGACATTACATTAAAGCCGTAAGCAGTTTTAAATGACTTTTATTACTTTAAAAATTTCATTTTGTGCAGGGACTGTTCTAAGCACGGGAAACACACGCCACTTTACAGGCATACTATAGACACCCCCCAGGTACGATATTTAAAGGGACATTTCACTTTTTTTTCACTGTAAGCATCATTAAAACCGCTGCTCCCGAAAAAAAGGCAGTTTTAAAACTTTTTTTGCATTGATACATGTCCCCTGGGGCAGGACCCGGGTCCCCAAAACCTTTTCAGGACAATACCAGGAAATTAGCCTTTAAAATTAGCACTTTTGATTTTGAACGTTCGAGTCCCATAGACTTCAATGGGGTTCCAACGTTCATGCAAATTTACCTACCACTCCACCACCCGAGACCAGGCCAAGGACATTGGAGACTAAACGAGTCCCTCCTCTCGGACCCGGTGAGAGTTACCATGTTGGACAACTCCCTGAAATTAAGTTTGAACTTAAAGAGGAGGGCCACTAAAAAAAAAAAAATTAAAAGTCAGCAGCTACAAATACTGCAGCTGCTGACTTTTAATTGGACACTTACCTGTCCCTGGGTCCAGCAATGCGGGGGATTGAAGCCCCGCTCGTCTCCTCCTCCATTCGGCGGTGCCGGCATTGCAACTGTGGGTGCGGGGCTGTGGCTTCACAGCCTGGCAACCACTGTGCATGCGCGAGCGGCGCCGAGCGCCGTGATTGGCCGCTCAGTCATCTGGGACCTGTAATGGGTCCCAGATGATTGACAGGAGGGAGGGAGCAGAGCTGAGCCCTTCATGTGCCGAGATGGAAGTGATGTCACCAGCCCAGGCACTGAAAGAGGCAGACTACGAGGGACCCCCTAGCAACAGGCATTTAGAGGTGAGTAAAAAAAAAAAATATCCAATTTTTTTTTGTATTTTTTTTTTTAGGATTTTTCATGTAGTTTTATTTTTTTGGGTGGAACACCACTTTAATAAGGCAGAGTGAACTTCCGCTGAAACCTTGTGGGCAGTTCACAAATCGTGCATCAGAGGGGAAATCATTAAGATGTCCACTCAAATAAAAAGAGAAAGGGCTGCCAACATAGAAAGATTAGAGGATGATTAGGGACTCCACCCCTCTCAAATTTTACTAGCCCAACTCGACAAGGCCAGGCTGGAGCTCAACCTGGCCCTCACGGTTAAAGCCGAAAAACAACTCCACTGGAGCAAAAATACATTTTATACCCAGGGGGACAGAATGGGCTCCATGGTGGCCTCAAAATTAACTCCCCAATTTCTGTCCTCCGTAATGCCAAAGATTAGAGTCCCAGGTCATGGCACAACAGCCAACCCCTCCAAAATCCTAGAAGTCTTCCATGACTTTTACTCCATCCTTTACGGTCCCCACAAAACTAAGGATGAAGCTTCCATCCACAAGTATCTAGACACCCTCCCCACCCCCACTCTCTCCGCAGAACATAGAGATATACTTGATGCTCCTTCTATGAAAGAGGGGTTCTAGAAGTAATCAAAGCCCTTAAAACAGGTTCAGCTCCTGGCCTGGATGGACTCTCTGTCCCCTATTTCCAACACACTAGTCCCCCACTTGACAAAATTTCTTAACGCAAAGACACAGGGAACCCCACTTGATCCACACCTTAATACTGCCTACATAGCAGTCATCCCTAAACCTGGACAAAAACCCAAAAGAGGTCAGCAACTACAGACCCATATCACTTATCAACAGTGACTTAAAAATTATACACTAAAATTCTGGCGACCCGTCTGGCTTCCTTCAACAACACATATATTCATAAGGATCAAGAGGGGTT
This sequence comes from Lithobates septentrionalis, assembly GCA_037952835.1. Lineage (NCBI taxonomy): Eukaryota > Metazoa > Chordata > Amphibia > Anura > Ranidae > Lithobates > Lithobates septentrionalis. Next base: position 15,489,382 of record JBBDGP010000278.1, on the reverse strand, counting down.
CATCCCGGGTAGGCAAGGCCCTGACCAGATTAGAAGGGCCATTCACCTAATTTCAATTCATCTTGCTCGACCTCCAAAAGGCCTTCGATTCGGTCTCTTGGCCATACATTTTTGCAATCCTTGAACTCTGGGGCTTTGGCGAAAGATTTATGGGCCTGATGCATGCTCTTTATTCCAATCCAAAAGCATACGTCAGGCTCCAAGGATATTACTCCAAGCCAATATCCATAGCTAAGGGTACTAGACAAGGATGTCCACTGTCCCTGCTTGTTTTTGCAATAGCCATTGAGACACTAGCCATTTCTATTTGCCTAAACCCTACTATCCAAGGAGTTTCCTGTGGTTCTCAGACCCATAAAGGGGAAATGTGTACACCCAGCTGGTGAGACACAGAGCTAGGACATGTCAGAATAAAGTGAGAATTGTGAGCAAATAGATAGGAATAGCAAATAAATAGAAGACACACAGCATACAGTTGAGAGAAAAAGGTTGCTTCAGTGTTGTGCTGTAGTTCTTGCATAGGGAAGCCTTTAATTTGGGCTTCAGCCTAAGGTGGAGGTACAACCCCATAAACAAAAGTAAAAACTGCATGGTGTAGAATGCTAGATGCATTTGGTCCTCTGAAGGATTCAAAATAATATTTAAGTTGTAGTGATACTTCTTTAAAGAAGTGTCTGTTACACAGATGAACCAGTTCAGAGAATGTTACGGACATAAATCACCATCTCAGACCGTCCTCGGGAATCAAGATAATATTTACTGCATATGCAAGAGAAATGAATTGCATTACATGTTCATGCAGTCATCGTCATTTCTGAGGAAAATACTGTGGTACATGTCTTTTTTATAAGCCCTGGACACCCCCCTTTCCTGTCCTAAAACATGCTCAGTCTCATGTATTTTCAACTTTATTCTGGACACAACAGGAAAGGTGGAAGTGTCTGTTACAGACTGTTATCTTCATTCACAATGGTTACAGGATACTGACTTGGAAAACTCCCCAAGCCAACACAAAAATACAGGATGTATTCAAAAAAACTGCAAGTCTAAGCATCTTATCACTAAGCTAAATAGTGCTGAGTCTAAATAGTGCTGACTCCATATAATCACCAGTCTATAGCTAAATCATAGATTATTTTTAGGCCATGATAAACAAAATGGTGTTTTTCATAACTGACATTTAAAGTATAATTTCTCTAACAGAGAAAGAACAGAAGAGTTCCAATTTCGTATGTATCATACAAAGTGATAGCATCTGCATATTCACTGTACTTTGAAGGAAGGATATGAGAACAACTGTAAGGGCTAGTTTACACTTGCTTCGAAACATGACTTTGGACGCGCTTTGTTATGGCCGGGACACACAGCAAGCCCGCACGGATCCACCTGTCCGTTTTTAAGGCGGATCCGAACAGGTCATTCATTGACTCCTATGGGGAGACTGATGTCAGCGGAGATGTGTCCGCTGACAGCTGTCTGCCATCCAATCCTCTAAAATCAGACGCATGGCGATACATTTGCCATCTGTCTTGGCGGATTGGATTGGCTGAGATCTGATGAAAATTGACATGCTGTCTGTTTTCATCTGATCTCTCCATAGGAATCAACGGTGCTCTGACAGGCACCTCCTCGCTCAGTGAGCAGAGAGGGACCTGTCATCCACCGGCTCAGTGGAGATCAACGGAGAGATCTCCTGCTGAGCTGGCGGACTCCGCTGAGCGGATCTGCCTTGTGGGAATGAGGCCTAAAGCTCTATGAACGCCAGTCAAAGCCCCTGTCACTAAAAAAAATGTGTGCAAATGGGAAAATTCGGACAGCCGCACTCCAGGAAATTATAATCCAAACTTCTTTATTTTAAAATCAGGAACATGTCATACAGTACATCAAAGGCAGAGTGTACAGACAGGCAGCTTACGCGTTTCGCACTATATCAAGTGCTTACTCATAGCTGGTTTTGATAAAAAGTGAGATTTCATATATACTATCCAATGTTCGTCATGTGACCAGGTAATCAATCCAAAATACATGGCAGCTGGGATTTAGTTGTGGAGTGTGTGAGTGTTGATCAGTGATTGTTGAATGCCATGATTTTAAAGGGTCATGGTGAACATGAAGTATATATGTATAAGCGACAGGGAAAAAATTGGAAAATTAAGAGGGTACTTAGTTGCATTCAATGTGAATTTGAAGTACGTGGAAATAAATGTATAAGGAAATATGTGTTTGTGATCGAAATGAAGTGAGTGAATAAAGGTGGGGTGAAAAATTAGGTTTAAATAATATACAAAGGGAGTAAATATCCCAATTTGTAGTGGGTACTACTATAAAAATGCATAATTGTATACTCCGGTGTCTGTGAAAATCAATATATGATTGATATTAGCAATCAACGTGATAAGGTGAAGTAAACAGAATATAGGAATAAATGTAAAGATAAAAATAAATGGTGATATATTACAGGTATCGAAAGATTGAAATCATATGTGTATTTCTATGCAGTGCAATGAAGGTTTTTTGTGACCAGAGCACATATAGATATATGTGAAACTGACATCTGTTTTATAATCTATAGAGAATACTCGGTCACATGACAGTGAAGAGAGGGGGGGAAATATAAAAAATACTTTCCTCCGCTACTCTCAGAAAAATAAATACATTTATATCACAGTTCAAATACATTCATAGTTCACATCCATATATGTATCATTGACAAGTGTACAATTTTGTTCAAATATTGATAAATTTCCTTGGCTTATGGGTACAAAATATTATCGTTAAACAACCCAAAACCAAGAGAAACAAAACTTGACAAAAAAGAAGAAAAAGCTGAAAGCCTTCATCAATTGATACTAGTGGATACATTTCTTGTGTTGTAGACAAAATCTTGAGTACTGTAGTAAAAAAAGAATTGTTTAATGAATATAAAACAGTGTTTATACCAAGACAGAGTCTTGTGTAAGTATGTGTGTACATAAAAACCTCATAAACAAAATATTTTCACGCACAAAACTAAGTGTGTGTGTGTATGTGTATATGTGTGTGCGTGGAGAGAGCCACACCCGCCAAAGCAACAGCATGTTCTCGTCAATAAAATCGCACACACACACACACATATCTGAAAACCGTACTTATAGGGACTATAATAATCCATAAAAAACGTTATTATATCAGCATATGTATATCGATTATGTGAAGGAATCATGGAAAATTATTTGATGGACCCAAATCTAAACCGACAGACAAAGGGAATGTTTACACAATGTATATGTGTTGATGAAGAACACATATAGAGGTCATATTTCAGGGTGAATAACCAGGGAAGAAAATAAAATAAAAATCAAGTATATTAACTAATTCCCAAAGTAAGAAGTAAAAGAGAAAGAGAACTCTCACAGGTTGACTAATGATATTGTATGGGGTAGAGTGTTCAATATATTCATGTCAAAAATTCCAACATCTATATGTGTTTAAAACTTTTGACTGTTACGTCAAGCTATAATAAACATTATATGAGCTGTGAAAATGTATTGAATCTGACATGAAGTGAATCACTCAAGCCAATAACTACAATGCAATCATATCTATATTGCTTAAAACAATGTAGACACTTCATTTTGTGGTGTGTCGCTTGTTGTGCATGCCGCTAGTGACTATCAGTATGTTAATGGCTTGATGGCGGTCTATGGGTTTGTTCAATTTTGTTTGATATTATTTAATTAATATTAATGTAGTTCATTGAACCTAAGATGCTGCAACCAAAAGCCGCTATGGGATTTAGGGATATTAAGAGCTCCCTATCATTATGCGGGATGATGAGCGACAAAAAGAAAAGGAGTGAAGTCTGATGGAAGAGCTGCCGCAAGGATAATTTAGTAAACATATGTATGTGACTGTAAGTGTTGTGGTTCGTAGTTGTTAAGCAGGATGGAAGTCTCCATAGAACTCAATAGGGGAGTGCAGCATGTGCATCTCAAACCCTATAAAGGGGACTGAGACTACGATATTGCCGTGTGTATGGGCGTTAGCACCGATGGATGTTGTAAAATTCTGAAGGGGGGAGACCAGAATTAAGATGTCTCGACGTGTGTGTAAAATTATCTATGGAGATGGTAGTAAAATAGACATAAGTCACAATAAGCTCATAAAAATGGAGTCAGACTGTAGGTATTAAAACTAGAGCATTGTGCCAGGCATCACAGTGTATGGATTGCTTTATTGGCTACATCGCTGAAGCTTCTAGTGAATACATTCTTTTATGGGCTATATCTCTGAACCTAGTAATCCATACCATATTATACTCCGTAAAAACAGATGTAAATAAATCAAAATAGTTATAATGGGGAGAACCTCTCCTGTAATCATATTTTTATAAGAAGAGACTTTAATAGGAATGAGTGGCTATCTATATCGGGATGCCTATTGGATATTATTTTAAGGGATAAATGGGACTAGGTGACAGTCTCTGAAGTTGAGTAGATACAGATTGGGATGAATGAGCTATATATTAATCATAAAAATAAGAAACATCCCATTCAAAGTTTAAGCCGAGGGGAATTCTCGTATTTAAAGAAAAAATCCAAAAAACCTCACGTTTACATAGGAGGTTGAATTTATCTCCCCCTCTGATGGGCATGGTTATTTTTTCCACTCCTTGAATGAACAAACTGGAAACATCTTTTTGGTGTGTGAAAATCCAGTGTTTGGCCACATTTGTCAATTTATCTTTTGTGATGTCATATAGGTGATCGTGTAATCGGTCTCTCAAGCGCCGTGTTGTGCGGCCAACATACTGGATATGGCATACGTCACAGGTAATGACATACACCAAAAATTGTGTGTTGCAGTTAATGAAGGAAGGGACTTTAAAGGTTCTGCCATTGGTACATGAATGTATGTTTTTATCCACTTTGATGTGACGACAATAATTGCAGCCTTGTTTACCACATTTATAATTCCCTGTTAAACTCAACCAGGTGGTTTTATTTTGTTTGTTGGGGAATAAACTAGGTGATAAAAAGTTTCCCAAAGTGGGTGCTCTACGTGAGACCACTTTTATGCCTTTGGAAAGAATGTTATTGTAAATTGGATCGTTAAACAGAATCGGAAGATACCTATTAATGATGTTTCTAATTTTATTAAATTCTGAGCTGAATGGTGTGGAAAAAACCGGTATACCTATTTGGGTGTTACCTGGAGGTCCCCTAGATGTCTTGTGATTTTTTCTCCATGTGTTTTCTTCTAAGAGGGCATGTCTGGGGATGTTGTTAACAGTTTTAAGAGATTTTGTTATTAGGGAGTCCACGATCTTTGAAACGTTGTGCCATCTCATGAGATTCTGCTTGAAAATATTCAGGTGTACTACATAAACATTTCAATCTCAAGAATTGGCCATATGGTACCCCCTGATGGTGTGTTTGGGGTGTGCAGAATCAGCTTTGAGGATGGTGTTACCTGCTGTTGGTTTTCTGAATAGTCTAGTGTGAATCATGTCCCCTGTTCCTATTAGACTTACATCAAGGAATACTATGTTATTTGTTTCCAGGTTACCTGTAAATCTTAGATTAAGATCATTATCATTGAAATAAGTAAGCCAGTTATTAATATCAGCATTGGTGTCAGATGTAATGAACAGGAGGTCATCAATAAAACGGCAGAAAAACACTGTATCACGTCGACGGGGACTATCGCATCCAAAGATGCGGGACCTCTCCCACCAACCCATGAAAAGGTTGGCTAGTGAGGGCAAAAATTTCGCTCCCATGGAGGCCCCACATCTCTGGAGGTAATAGTCCCCGTCAAACACTCCAAATAGATCACGGAGAAACCGAGGAAAGCAAGTTAGCTTCTCTGACCAGGAGAGCACATTTATGAATGATACCTCTGCCTACACCGCATCCGATTCCTCATTTGACCGCTCTGAAGAATCTGTTGAAACAACCAATGCAGGAACACAGAGACAAACTGGAAACCCTCACAGGTCTGGACATTCCAAGAAAAAGAAAACGTCCAACACAAGAAAACCAGGAGAGGTGGCAGGAAACATCAACACTCCAAACAACACTCAATACAGCCTGCGAGGCAGGACAAAGAAGTAATACACAGTGTTGTGAATATTTCCAAAAGACCACTCAAGGAAAATGAAATCAAACTACTAGCAAGAGGTTTAAACTTCTGCCCTAACCAACATTTTGATTTGTTTAAAACTATTTTAGATGTCAATAAGTTTTCCCGGAATCTTACTCTCAGGAAACATTATTTTTCATCTACAGCAGAAGCAGTTGTTTCTCCTACTACTTATGAGACAGGTGAGTCACCCCCTTCACCTTCAATGTTTATGGATGTTTGTGCTCTAAATGATTTGACTGACCTGGCTATTGAATTGGATCTGCTTCCCATAGATCCCCCAGATACAAGCAATAGAAATTTACCTAAATCTAAATCAGATTTTTACCCAGTGGCATCTAGGGGAAAGCATCTAGATTTGTTCCAAAAAATGGTGGAGGGTGAACTGACTAGCTTGGCTCGCAACTGCCACAAAACATCAATGCAGGATAATTTAACTTTAGATGAACGGGCAGCACTTAAAGCATTAACAACAGATGATAGCATTGTTATTAATGCCGCGTACACACGGTCGGACTTTTCGTCTACAAAAGTCCAACAGACGCTGACGGACTAAAGCTGGCTGGTAATCCGATCGTGTGTGGGCTTCTCCGGACTTTCAACTGACTTTTTTAGCCTCAAATCCGACGTACTTTAGATTTGAAACATGCTTCAAATCTTTCCGACGGACTCGAGTCCGGTCGAAAAATCCGCTCGTCTGTATGCTAGTCCGACGGACAAAAACCCACACTAGGGCAGCTATTGGCTACTGGCTATGAACTTCCTTATTTTAGTCCGGTGTACGTCATCACGTAAGAATTCGACGGACTTTTGTGTGATCGTGTGTAGGCAAGTCTGTTCGTTAGAAAGTCCGCCGCAAGTCCGTCGAAAGTCCGCCAAAAGTCCGTCGAAAGTCTGTCGGACAGGCTGTCGGACTTTTGTAGCTGAAAAGTCAGACCGTGTGTACGCCCCATAAGAATGCAGATAAAGGTGGTACTGTAGTAGTACTAGATGCAGTGACATACAGATAGGAAGCTTTACGTCAACTGTCAGACACACACACATGCCAAAAACTCTCATGCAATCCCACCTCTAATTTTAAAACAAAGCTGTCTGCCCTTCTTGATAGAGCAATACAGGTTGGCCTATTCTCCTCTAAAGATATAGAATCATTTATCCCGGAACACCCCATTATGCCTATATTCCATCATTTACCCAAAGTTCATAAAGGTTTTAACCCCTTAACAGGTCGACCTATTGTCGCAGGCATAGGTTCCCTGAATGAAAAGCTAGGAGAGTGGGTAGACTCTCAGTTACAGCCTTTAACCATGGAGTTGCCGGGCTATTTGAGAGACACCAAGCATCTTTTGAGTAAGCTCCAAAACTTTAAATGGAAAGAAAATTATAAATGGATTACCTGCGATGTCATCAGCTTGTACTCCAGTATACCTCACCACTTGGGTTTGCAAGCAGTTGCTTGGTTCTTGAAAAGGTCTGGCAAGTTTTCCATAATACTACAAGACTTAATTCTACAGGCTTTGGAATACCTTTTGACCCATAATTTCTTCATGTTTGACAGGGACTATTACCTCCAGAGATGTGGGGCCTCCATGGGAGCGAAATTTTTGCCCTCACTAGCCAACCTTTTCATGGGTTGGTGGGAGAGGTCCCGCATCTTTGGATGCGATAGTCCCCGTCGACGTGATACAGTGTTTTTCTGCCATTTTATTGATGACCTCCTGTTCATTACATCTGACACCAATGCTGATATTAATAACTGGCTTACTTATTTCAATGATAATGATCTTAATCTAAGATTTACAGGTAACCTGGAAACAAATAACATAGTATTCCTTGATGTAAGTCTAATAGGAACAGGGGACATGATCCACACTAGACTATTCAGAAAACCAACAGCAGGTAACACCATCCTCAGAGCTGATTCTTCACACCCCAAACACACCATCAGGGGGGTACCATACGGCCAATTCTTGAGATTGAAACGTTTATGTAGTACACCTGAATATTTTCGAACAGAATCTCATGAGATGGCACAACGTTTCAAAGATCGTGGATATCCGGACTCCCTAATAACAAAATCTCTTAAAACTGTTAACAACATCCCCAGACATGCCCTCTTAGAAGAAAACACATGGAGAAAAAATCACAAGACATCTAGGGGACCTCCAGGTAACACCCAAATAGGTATACCGTTTTTTTCCACACCATTCAGCTCAGAGTTTAATAAAATTAGAAACATCATTAATAGGTATCTTCCGATTCTGTTTAACGATCCAATTTACAATAACATTCTTTCCAAAGGCATAAAAGTAGTCTCACGTAGAGCACCCACTTTGGGAAACTCTTTATTACCTAGTTTATTCCCCAACAAACAAAATAAAACCACCTGGTTGAGTTTAACAGGGAATTATAAATGTTGTAAACAAGGCTGCAATTATTGTCGTCACATCAAAGTGGTTAAAAACATACATTCATGTACCAATGGCAGAACCTTTAAAGTCCCTTCCTTCATTAACTGCAACACACAATTTTTGGTTTATGTCATTACCTGTGACATATGCCATATCCAGTATGTTGGCCGCACAACACGGTGCTAGAGAGACCATTTACACGATCACCTATATGACATCACAAAAGATAAATTGACAAATGTGGCCAAACACTGGATTTTCACACACCAAAAAGATGTTTCCAGTTTGTTCATTCAAGGAGTAGAAAAAATAACCATGCCCATCAGAGGGGGAGATAAATTCAACCTCCTATGTAAACGTGAGGTTTTTTGGATTTTTTCTTTAAATACGAGAATTCCCCTCGGCTTACACTTTGAATGGGATGTTTCTTATTTTTATGATTAATATATAGCTCATTCATCCCAATCTGTATCTACTCAACTTCAGAGAATGTCACCTAGTCCCATTTATCCCTTAAAATAATATCCAATAGGCATCCCGATATAGATAGCCACTCATTCCTATTAAAGTCTCTTCTTATAAAAATATGATTACAGGAGAGGTTCTCCCCATTATAACTATTTTGATATGTTTACATCTGTTTTTACGGAGTATAATATGGTATGGATTACTAGGTTCAGAGATATAGCCCATAAAAGAATGTATTCACTAGAAGCTACAGCGATGTAGCCAATAAAGCAATCCATACACTGTGATGCCTGGCACAATGTTCTAGTTTTAATACCTACAGTCTGACTCCATTTTTATGAGCTTATTGTGACTTATGTCTATTTTACTACTATCTCCATAGATAATTTTACACACACGTGGAGACATCTTAATTCTGGTCTCCCCCCTTCAGAATTTTACAACATCCATCGGTGCTAACGCCATGCAATATCGTAGTCTCAGTCCCCTTTATAGGGTTTGAGATGCACATGCTGAACTCCCCTATTGAGTTCTATGGAGACTTCCATCCTGCTTAACAACTACGAACTGCAACACTTACAGTCACATACATATGTTTACTAAATTATCCTTGCGGCAGCTCTTCCATCAGACTTCACTCCTTTTCTTTTTGTCGCTCATCATCCCGCATAATGATAGGGAGCTCTTAATATCCCTAAATCCCATAGCGGCTTTTGGTTGCAGCGTCTTAGGTTCAATGAACTACATTAATATTAATGAAATAATATCAAACAAAATTGAACAAACCCATAGACCGCCATCAAGCCATTAACATTCTGATAGTCACTAGCGGCATGCACGACAAGCGACACACCACAAAATGAAGTGTCTACATTCTTTTAAGCAATATAGATATGATTGCATTCTAGTTATTGGCTTGAGTGATTCACTTCATGTCAGATTAAATACATTTTCACAGCTCATATGTTTATTATAGCTTGACGTAACAGTCAAATGTTTTAAACACATATAGATGTTGGAATTTTTGACATGAATATATTGAACACTCTACCCCATACAATATCATTAGTCAACCTGTGAGAGTTCTCTTTCTCTTTTACTTCTTACTTTGGGAATTAGTTAATATACTTGATTTTTATTTTATTTTCTTCCCTGGTTATTCACCCTGAAATATGACCTCTATATGTGTTCTTCATCAACACATATACATTGTGTAAACATTCCCTTTGTCTGTCGGTTTAGATTTGGGTCCATCAAATAATTTTCCATGATTCCTTCACATAATCGATATACATATGCTGATATAATAACGTTTTTTATGGATTATTATATTCCCTATAAGTACGGTTTTCAGATATGTGTGTGTGTGTGTGTGTGCGATTTTATTGACGAGAACATGCTGTTGCTTTGGCGGGTGTGGCTCTCTCCACGCACACACATATACACATACACACACACACTTAGTTTTGTGCATGAAAATATTTTGTTTATGAGGTTTTTATGTACACACATACTTACACAAGACTCTGTCTTGGTATAAACACTGTTTTATATTCATTAAACAATTCTTTGTTTACTACAGTACTCAAGATTTTGTCTACAACACAAGAAATGTATCCACTAGTATCAATTGATGAAGGCTTTCAGCTTTTTCTTCTTTTTTGTCAAGTTTTGTTTCTCTTGGTTTTGGGTTGTTTAACGATAATATTTTGTACCCATAAGCCAAGGAAATTTATCAATATTTGAACAAAATTGTACACTTGTCAATGATACATATATGGATGTGAACTATGAATGTATTTGAACTGTGATATAAATGTATTCATTTTTCTGAGAGTAGCGGAGGAAAGTATTTTTATATTCCCCCCCCTCTCTTCACTGTCATGTGACCGGGTATTCTCTATAGATTATAAAACAGATGTCAGTTTCACATATATCTATATGTGCTCTGGTCACAAAAAACCTTCATTGCACTGCATAGAAATACACATATGATTTCAATCTTTCGATACCTGTAATATATCACCATTTATTTTTATCTTTACATTTATTCCTATATTCTGTTTACTTCACCTTATCACGTTGATTGCCAATATCAATCATATATTGATTTTCACAGACACCGGAGTATACAATTATGCATTTTTATAGAAGTACCCACTACAAATTGGGATATTTACTCCCTTTGTATATTATTTAAACCTAATTTTTCACCCCACCTTTATTCACTCACTTCATTTCGATCACATACACATATTTCCTTATACATTTATTTCCACGCACTTCAAATTCACATTGAATGCAACTAAGTACCCTCTTAATTTTCCAATTTTTTCCCTGTCGCTTATACATATATACTTCATGTTCACCATGACCCTTTAAAATCATGGCATTCAACAATCACTGATCAACACTCACACACTCCACAACTAAATCCCAGCTGCCATGTATTTTGGATTGATTACCTGGTCACATGACGAACATTGGATAGTATATATGAAATCTCACTTTTTATCAAAACCAGCTATGAGTAAGCACTTGATATAGTGCGAAACGCGTAAGCTGCCTGTCTGTACACTCTGCCTTTGATGTACTGTATGACATGTTCCTGATTTTAAAATAAAGAAGTTTGGATTATAATTTCCTGGAGTGCAGCTGTCCGGATTTTCCCATTTGCACACAGCCTTTACTAGCATTAGCCAGCACCTGGGGCTCTTTGTTCCTGGAGACCAACAGCCAGTTCATACCTGGACAGATTCACCCTAGTGCGGGGACAACATCCGCATCACTAAAAAAAATGGTTAGCTTACAGTTCTGTTTACACTTTGCTTTTGCTTGGTGCTTCAATGAGCCTTTGGTGGGGCTTCGGTGAGGCTTTGTGGGGCTTCAATGAGGCTTCGGTGGGGCTTCAGTGGGGCTTCAAGCAAGCTTTGCCATGGACTTCTATGGAGGCTTTGAAGACGCTTTGAAGCACCACTAAAGCTACATTGGGTATAATTTTTGAAGCGAAGCCCAAGCAAAGAAACGCAAAAGCAAGGTGTAAACTGGACTGTAAGCTAACCATTTTATTTAGTGACAGGAGCTTTGGCTAGCGTTCAAAGAGCTTTAACAAAGCCTGTCTGAAGCCTTGTTTTGAAGCAAGTGTAAACTAGCCATTAATGTGTGTTGAAGCTAAAGCAAGTGTAAATGAGCCCTAACACTAGCCCTAACACTAGCCACTAGTCCAGCCTACAGACCCAATTATCCACAGTGACATTGGTAAGCTCAAATTTCACAAATATCATACAAAGTGATAGCCCCTGCATATTCACTGTACTTTGAAGGACAGGTATGAGAATAACTGGAACACATGCTGGATACTAGTCTACAGACCCAGTTATTCACAATGACATTGGTAATTTCGAATTTCACAAGCATCCTACAAAGTGATAGCCTCTGCGTATTCACTGTACTTTGAAGGACGGGTATGAGAATAACTGGAACACATGCTGGCCACTAGTCCAGGCTACAGACCCAATTATTCACAGTGACATTGGTAAGTACAATTTCTGGAATAATAGGGCAGTCCAGATAAGCCTCTACCATGCTTCTGCAGCTGTTGCCTATGGTTTTGGTCTGGGGCTCCCATTTGATACAATCAATATGTTTCCTCATGTAGCATCACTACCATAATAAAAAACATGTAAATTCTAAGTTGCATTAACCAATTCATTCATCTCTAAATACAATATTATCAACTGAATATATCAGGTTTTACAAATTTTCAGAGATACACCAAACCTTGGAAAGTAACTGTAACACTTTGATATAGTAAATAGCCTGGATGCATAACATGTCTTGTAACGTACAATTGTACATTGGGCAACCCTATTATGGATCCTTTACATGTGTGGCCATCATAGTTTCCCCTCTGAGAGGCATTTGACAGGTGGCTCAGAGGCAATTTGCTGCCTCCCCACCGTCTGTGTTAATCATTGTAAGCTTGCGATTGCCATGCCATTCACTTGAATAGGTTGCATTTGGTAGCAGTACTGCCCACCCAATTTGACCTGTTATAAAAAGTTTGCTGCACCACACCACAACCATAGCAATATGTACTAACATGGCCATTGCCCATTTTAACTTATGGCTTGGCTGTTGGGTTAGGGAGGGGGTACTAAACCTGATCTTATTAGATGATATAAAGGGCAGGGGATTAAATAAAAATCTGTAATGCATCAAGGGCATTATGGAAGTCAGAATTAGCTACACAAAATGTGGAAACATGGAGAAAGTATGTCAAAGACTTTTTGGTATACAGCAAGAAAAACACTTGCTGCAATCTTTAGCAAATCACCCCAAACCTTAGAAAATCTTTATTCAGGCAAATGTATTCACTCATTACTGTATAAAACATGTGCAGGGAATTTTTTATCCTGTATTTAATTGATTGTTTGAGGTGAATACAGCTTCTTTGGCAAGGGTAAAAAAATATTTACTTTAAGCAAATCAATCTGTAAATACAAAATGTGTTTTTAAATTTTTGAGTTTTTTTGCTGCACTTTCTTTAATCTTTGCCTATGCCTACTTTAGGAGAAATTATAACTAAAATAAAAACACTTTGCATAATTTGTAAAATATACTAAAACTTTATGTTTGAAATAAGAGAAACTAAGTATCTTTAGCCAAGAAAATATCTCCATGGAAATTTCAAATTGCACTAATGTTTCATTCATTGCTTCTTGTTATCATCCCTCGTTCACCTGTACATAATATGCTATCTGTCATCTCTAAGCACTGATGGGTGTTGAGTGAATCCAAAACTTGTAATTGCAGCGCTGTGGAAGTCTGATTATTGAGGCACTGAGAGCTTTCATCACAGGGTAAATGATAAACAGATCTATGAAGCATAAATAAGTGCACTTAACCTTTCTTATGAAATGCGGAATCCTCCAATATGAAAAATATACCAAAGTAAAAATGTAATCATCACAACAGCTATTGGTCTTGAGTTTCTTTCCACCCTAACATTTTTCCTTTACATTTTACAACATGTTCATGGAGTCTTTTGGTCAGCTACTAAAAAGCAAACAAAAATTATTCTTCTCAGTTAGGAATTTTATCAACATAGCTATTTACATTCATAGGAACTTTGTAAATTCATTTGATGTACTTTATAGAATTTGTAAATGTTGTATAACTTAAAAAAATTGTGTCATGTTATTTGATTGCCATTTTCGAGTATATATTGCTTAAGAAAGGACTTATACTAGTAAAAAATGTTATTTTATATATATATATATATATATATATATATATATATATATATATATATATATATATATATATATATATATATATATATACATATATATATATATATATCAAAGTTCTTCAACTGGGATGGATGTGAACCACATAAACACGCAAGACCTACAACATGAAATAGACCTGAAGTGTGCCCTGGTCTGCTGGCCGGTATACCAAAAAAGGGGGCATACCCAAGATAAGTAATAGATGCTAGTGGAGAGAAATGAACTGAGAAATGCCCTGCAAAGGTGCGGCTTAATCCAATGTCAGCTGAAACCAAGGTGGGATAGGAGATGACTAGGGATGAGCCGAACACCCCACGGTTCGGTTCGCACCAGAACCTGCGAACGGACCGAAAGTTCGCACGAACGTTAGAACCCCATTGACGTCTATGGGACTCGAACGTTCGAAATCAAAAGTGCTCATTTTAAAGGCTAATTTGCATGGTATTGTCCTAAAAAGGGTTTGGGGACCCGGGTCCTACCCCAGGGGACATGTATCAATGCAAAAAAAACTTTTAAAAACGGCCGTTTTTTCGGGAGCAGTGATTTTAATGATGCTTAAAGTAAAAAAAAAAAAAGTGAAATATTCCTTTAAATATCGTACCTGGGGGGTGTCTATAGTATGCCTGTAAAGTGACGCGTGTTTCCCGTGTTTAGAACAGTCCCTGCACCAAATGTCATTTTTAAAGGAAAAAATCTCATTTAAAACTGCTTGCGGGTTTAATGTAATGTCGGGTCATGGCAATATGGAAGAAAATCGGTGAGACAAACGGCATGGGTACCCCCCAGTCCATTACCAGGCCCTTTGGGTCTTGTATGGATATTAAGGGGAACCCCGCACCCAAATTAAAATAAGGAAAGGTGTGGGGCCACCAGGCCCTATATACTCTGAACAGCAGTATACAGGCGGTGCAAACAAGACAGGGACTGTAGGTTTGTTGTTAAGTAGAATCTGTTTGTAATTTTGAACGGGTACATTTTTAACTTGTTTAGCTCCAGCCAAAAAATCTTTTTTAAGCTTTTTGGAAAACATAGGGAAGGGTTATCACCCCTGTGACATTTGTTTTGCTGTCTTTCCTCCTCTTCAGAAGATTTCACCTCACTTTTTGTCCCAATGAAAAATGTTTTTTGAAAATTTGTTTTTTTTTGTGGAACAAGGATTGGAAAGCATCAGTGGAAAGGAGAATTTTTTTTCCCATATTAACTCTTACAGGAGAGAATTTCCCTTCCTAGGGGTAGATTTCATCTCACTTCCTGTTGTCTCCTTCCGTTTGCAAGTAGGATTCGTTTGTAAGTTAGATGTTTGAAAGTAGGGTCCTGCCCTATATACTCAGCAGAAATTTGGGCCTTAGGTGTTGCTGTGGCCACAACACTGTAAGCCCTCACAGGGCCCTGCTGTGAAATATTAGATCAAGAATTGTAATTACATGCCCCTGTTGAACAGGAGCTGAAAAATTAGGCCTTAGGCACTGGTGCTGGTGCCACAACACTGCAACCCCTCACAGACACTCTAGTTGGAACGCAGGAATGAGCCCTGCTGCAAAGTATTGCATCAAAAATTGTAATTACACGCCCCTGTTAGACAGGGGCAGAAAAATTGGGCCTTAGGCATTGGTGCTGGTGCCACAACACTGCAACCCCTCACAGACACTCTAGTTGGAACGCAGGAACGAGCCCTGCTGCAAAGTATTGCATCAAAAATTGTAATTACATGCCCCTGTTAGACAGGGGCAGAAAAATTGGGCCTTAGGCACTGGTGCTGGTGCCACAACACTGCAACCCCTCACAGACACTCTAGTTGGAATGCAGGAACGAGCCCTGCTGCAAAGTATTACATCAAAAATTGTAATTACACGCCCCTGTTAAACAGGGGCTGAAAAATTGTGCCTTAGGCACTGGTGGTGGCGCCCAGAACCAAAAATGTTCTTACAAGCTATCAGCGTGATGATTGAGAAGGAAGAGGATAATTACTCAGGGATAGTCACTCAGCATCAGCATAGGCAGTCTTTGAAGGGATCTGAGATTTCAAAAAAAATTATTCGGTTACATCAGCATCAGGTGCTTGGTAGCTGGTGGTGATCCAAGACTGATTCATTTTTATGAAGGTCAGTCGATCGACCGAGTCGGTGGACAGACGCACCCTGTGATCGGTTACCACGCCTCCAGCAGCACTGAATGTGCGTTCCGAAAGAACGCTGGATGCAGGACAGGCCAGTAGCTCAATTGCATACTGTGCAAGCTCTGGCCAGTGATCCATCCTCAAGACCCAGTAACCCAGAGGATTTTCGGTGGGAAAGGTGTCCAAGTCTGATCTTGCCCCTAGGTATTCCTGCACCATGTAAAACAGACGCTGGCGATGGTTGCTGGAACCGATCATACCTTGGGGCTGCGGACCAAAAAATTGACTGAATGCATCGGTCAGACGGCCACCTTCGCCACCGCTCCTTCTTTGACTGACCGAAGCCTCAGCAACACGTTGTCCAGAAACAGGAGTTTGTAACCTCCCAGTCTCTGTGAACGCGTTGCACAGACCTTTCTGCAAGGCCTCCCGAAGATGTTTCATCCTCTGCTCCCTCTGCAATGGCAAGATAAGGTCCGGAACCTTACCCTTGTAACGTGGATCAAGGAGGTTTGCCAGCCAGTATTGGTCCTTCTCCTTGATACCACGAATACGAGGATCCTTACGCAGGCTTTGCAGGATCAGGGAGGCCATGCAGCGTATGTTTGCTGAGGCATTCGGTCCGGAGTCCTCTGGGTCACTAAGGACGACAACGTCCGCAGCCACCTCCTCCCAGCCACGTACAAGTCCATGTGTTTCTTGGGACTGATCCCTTAAAGACTGCTGCTGATGCTGAGTGCCAGGCCCCACCTCCATACTGACACAATCTTCCTCCTCCTCCTCCTCCTCGTCCTCTTCCTGTGTGATCGGCGGGCACGCAGGAACACTGTCTGGATAAAGGGGGCCTTGAGAGCTAAGGAAGTCCTCCTCTTCCTGCCTCTGTTCTGCCTCATATGCCCTGTCCATTATTCCACGCAGCGTGTGCTCCAACAGGTGGACAAGGGGGGCAGTGTTAACTGATGCATGCACTGTCACTGCTCACCATCCTCGTGGCCTCCTCGAATGGTGACAGGACAGTGCATGCATCCCTGATCATGGCCCACTGGCGTGGGGAAAAAAAACCAAGCTCCCCTGACCCTGTCCTGGTGCCATAGTCGCACAGGTACTTATTGATGGCCCTCTGCTGCGTGTTCCACCTGGTGGGCATGTCACAGATTAGGCGGTTCTTGGGCAGGTTAAACTCCTTTTGGAGGTCCGTCAGCCGAGCACTGGCATTATATGACCGGCGGAAATGCACACAGACTTTCCTGGCCTGCCTCAGGACATCCTGTAAGCCTGGGTACCTGCCCAAGAACCGCTGCACCACCAAGTTAAGGACATGAGCCAAACAGGGCACATGGGTCATTTGTCCCTGTCGGAGGGCAGAGAGGAGGTTGGTGCCATTGTCGCAAACCACCAGTCCTGCCTTAAGTTGGCGTGGCGTCAACCACCTCTGAACCTGCCCCTGCAGAGCTGACAGAACCTCTGCCCCAGTGTGGCTCCTGTCCCCCAAGCACACCAGCTCAAGCACCACATGGCATCTTTTGGCCTGCGTACTTGTGTAGCCCCTTGAACGACTACGGAGCACCGCTGGTTCCGAGGAAGAGGCCATGGAGGAAGAAGAAGAGGAGGGGGTGGAGGAGAGAGGTGTGTCACAATCATTAGCATTTTGGAGGCGTGGTGGCGGAACAACCTCCAACACTACTGCACCTTGTCCTGCATCCTTCCCAGCTGCCAGCAGAGTCACCCAATGCGCCGTGAAACTTAGGTAACGTCCCTGTCCATGCCTGCTGGACCATGAGTCAGCGGTAATATGCACCTTACCACTGACCGCCCTGTCCAGCGAGGCATGGACATTGCCTTCCACATGCTGGTAGAGAGCTGGAATCGCCTTCCGTGAGAAAAAGTGGCGTTTGGGTACCTGCCACTGAGGAACCGCACATTCCACAAACTCACGGAAGGGGGCAGAGTCTACCAACTGAAAAGGCAGCCGTTGACGTGCTAGCAATTTTGCCAAGCTAGCATTCAACCGCTGGGCATGTGGATGGCTGGGAGCAAACTTCTTTCGGCGGTGCAGCAGCTGGGGCAGGGAAATTTGCCTGGTACAATCTGACGTTGGTGTACCAAAAGCAGATTGCCCACAAGTACTTGGCTGTGACACACCTAATTCTACACCTTCATTCCTCTCACTGCAGGTCTCAGAGAGGACTGGAGGTCTAGTGGGGTTGGAAATCTCAGCTGATGAGGAGCAAGGAGAGATCCTCTTTGTTCTTTGGTGTGGGTCTTTTAGATACGCTTGCCAACGAACTGCATGGCAGGTCAACATATGTCTGGTCAAGCATGTGGTACCCAAGCGGGAGATGTTTTGGCCACGTGAGATACGCTTGAGACATATGTTGCAAATAGCAGCGGTGCGATCTGATGCACTCGTCTCAAAAAAGGCCCACACCAAAGAACTTTTTGAATAACGCGCAGAGACTGCAGCGCCCTGCACATGTGGAGCTTTGGGGTGTGATGCAGTCAATGTGCTGCCCTTAGGCTGGCCCCTGGAGGGCATCCTGCCTCGTTGGTGATGTGCCGCCTCCTCCTCCTCCTCCTCCTCTCTCCTATCAGGCACCCACATTGAGTCAGTGACCTCATCATCCCCTCCCTCCTCATCACTGGAGCAAACCTGGCAGTATGCTGCAGCAGGGGGAGCATGACTGCCAGATTGCTGTCCTTCTTGGGCACCCCCTCTGTCCGTGCTCATGTTACTGCCTTCATCGAGCTCAGTATCATCATCAGAGCCTTCCAAACGCTGGGCATCCTCCTGGAGCATGTACCCAACACTGTGGTAAAACAGTTCGAGGGACTCCTCAGGAGGACATGGTGGAGCTAGGGAAGGAGTCACTGATGACATTGAGCCGAGGGAAGAGGCCGCTGCTTTGCCAGACAAAGCACCCTGGGCATGGGTGAGAGAGGATGAGGAGGATGAGGACGGCTTGGTCATCCACTCGACCAAGTCTTCCGCATGTTGCGGCTCAACACGGCCAGCTGCCGAAAAAAAGGCTAAGCGTGTCCCATGGCCACGTGCTGATGAGGATGCACCGTCTCCACGACCAGCACTAGACACAGAGCCTGCTTGCCCTCTCTTATTGGCTTGTGACTGTCTGCCTCTCCTTCTTGGCCTTCCAGACATACTAATGGCCTGTAGCTGCACTAAGCTGGGATATATATATATATATATATATATATATATATATATATGTACTGATACTGCAGCTAGCAAAATCAACTGCTTGCCTGTAGTATGAGAACACCACCAACCTTCTACAGGTAGCTTTAGCTGAACACTGTGAGGTGGACGCACCCCACTAACTTGTAGGTTTAGCTGAACACTGTGAGCAGGAAGCACTGCACTAACTGTAAATAGTCTATCTGCCTGACCGTGGTACTAATAGGATCAAAAGAACACCAGCAATTTTCTTCAGGTAGCTTTATAATCTGTAACAAGACAAGCCTGCCTGTCAGTAGGAAGATAACAGGAACGGATCTAGCTGAACACTGTGAGCAGGACGCACTGTACTAAATGTAAATAGTCTAGCTGCCTGACCGTGGTACTAATAGGATCAAAAGAACACCAGTAATTTTCTTTAGGTAGCTGTTAATACTGTAACAAGACAAGCCTGCCTGTCAGTAGGAAGATAACAGGAACGGATCTAGCTGAACACTGTGAGCAGGACGCACTGCACTAAATGTAAATAGTCTAGAAGATAACAGGAACGGATCTAGCTGAACACTGTGAGCAGGACGCACTGTACTAAATCTAAATAGTCTAGCTGCCTGACCGTGGTACTAATAGGATCAAAAGAACACCAGTAATTTTCTTTAGGTAGCTGTTAATACTGTAACAAGACAAGCCTGCCTGTCAGTAGGAAGATACCAGGAACGGATCTAGCTGAACACTGTGAGCAGGAAGCACTGCACTAAATGTAAATAGTCTAGAAGATAACAGGAACGGATCTAGCTAAACTGAATACAGTGTATATATATATATGCAACACCTGGGATGCATATATATATATATACACAATACACTGTAAGTGCAGCTAACTGACTGACTGTTCTGCCTAATCTATCTAACTCAAATCAAATGACACTGTCTCTCTGTCTATCTCTTTCAACGCCGGAACACACACTACACAGGGCCGCCGTGCAGGCGGCCTTATATAGTGTGGGGCGTGTACTAAATCCCCTGAGCCATAATTGGCCAAAGCCTCCTTGGCTTTGGCCAATTACGGCTCTCTGTTCAGGCGGCGCTGTGATTGGCCAAGCATGCGGGTCATAGTGCATGCTTGGCCAATCATCAGCAAGCAATGCACTGCGATGCCGCAGTAAATTATGGGCCGTGACGCGCCACACGAATTTGGCGCAAACGGCCCATATCGTTCGCAATTCGGCGAACGACCGAACAGCCGATGTTCGAGTCGAACATGGGTTCGACTCGAACACGAAGCTCATCCCTAGAGATGACATTGGGTTGGCTCCGGATTTCTGCTGGAAGAATGAAATGAAGTTAAAACGGACAATGCGTCTGCTGCAATATTGCACTTGCCTGGAATGTATGTGCAGTGAACATTGAACTGATGCTTCAGACACAACTGCTCCAGCCTGCATAGGAAGGACATAATGTGAGTGACTTGGACCTGCCCTTGTTAATGATGTCGACCATGGCCTGGTTGTTTGTGGCAAGGGCCACCATTTGTCTGGTCCAGGTATGGCCCCAGACCTGAGCAGTTGCCCGACTGGGTACAGTTCGAAAGTGAGGAAGACTGGATAAAACCAGGGAATAGGAAGATCTCTGGTGGCCATGGCCCTGCAACCCGATGATGGCCAAAAATTGCAGCGAAACCCGTGGAGGTTGCAGCATCCGTTTACTACCTGAGGTGATAGAGCTGATACTGACAGGATGAACATGGACATGCTGTACCAACTAGTTGAAAACTAGTCCGATGTAGACTGATCCGCTACTGCTGCTGTGTCTACTAGAATTTGATCGGAGGCCCTGTACCTGAGAGAGGAAGACCAAGGGGCGCGAAATGAAAGATCGCCCTTGGGGAATAATCCTCAAGCTGAAATTAAGGTTATTGTAGATCGATGCTCCACCAACTGACAGAATAGTTCATCCCAACTAGTCCCCCTGGGGCGACTGAGCGGGGACCGGCAAGCCCTGACCGGTATCGGAGATGGAGGGAAAATTGAAAGGGCATATAACTGCTATGTTGGAGCACCAGTTTGCGGTGTGGATGGAGGACTGGCAGAAAGCGCAGAGTGGGGAGGGTAGGTTGGCAAAGTGGCGGTCAGAATGACTGTGTGTCGATACTACTCCAGTTCCCGCCAGCTTGGAACTGCGCGAGCCTGGCTGCCTCTTTGGTCGAGAATGAACAGTGATAGTTATAAATAAAAACTCCCTGTATTTATAGCCTAGGTCCACCACCGTATCCAATCTGGTGCAGAATGGAACTACCTGAACTCGACTGACCTAAAGGAGAAGTGACAGATGGACAATGGTAAGTGGCTCGATTATATGCCACTGGAGATGATGAGTGGCCGGATCATGCCATTTGAGATACTGTATGCTTGTGATGACTGCAAGAAAAAACCTTATCAGAAGGTGAACCATTGGATAGCGGAAACTGGAATATTTAGGAACGGGCTGTGATCAGGAATGATAGCGACCGTGACTGAGAGTGTCTGACATGACCAAAATGAAGGTAAATGAAAGCGGTGCAAATCGTTAAGTTGCTGATGAGACTAGGAGTTGAAGAGTATATGAAATGAAATGAACGAACGTATGAGGTGAGGACCAATTTGAATCGGAGCCGCAACGTGCGACTAGACTCGAATTGGACTGTGGGTGTAAAAACCAAACTAAAACAATGAGAGGCAGACATTAATGGCATGGACATAGTACCAGTCCTAGTGTCGCTATTTGCGACTGTGTATGAACGAGTTTTTGAATGTTATACCATAACCGATGAGTATCGGTGTACTGTTGCAGCGACTGGCTTCGCAAATACAAAATTGAATGAAATTAATTGAAAGTTACCTAAAAGCAATGTGAGTCAATGTGCCGTGGTTGTGACTGGATTCGAACAAGACCGTAGAGTGGGCTGTACTGTAGGGTGTCCGAAAATGACGTGAAATAACGTGCAATGATCTGAAACTAAAGCAAATCATGCTATGTAGAGCATATGACATTAGATGAGAGAAACCGAAATGACCACCATGAACCAACACAAACTGAGTGCCGCATCTAAAGGGGAAATTGGCAGATAGTATGCGATTAAGACAATCTTTCAATGATTGTAGAGACAGTGGTGCGAATCGGTGTGCCGCAATTGCGACTAATAAGGAGTATGAGGTGAAATGAAATGGAATGACTGTGTGAAGCTGTCATAAATTGAAGTGCTGCAGAAGCGACTGAATTTGGAACGGAGTGTAGGATATACGAAATGTAACAAATTAGATGATTGACATGAGAGAGACACAAATCAGTCTGCCGCAATTGCGACTGACAGCGAAGCGGACTGTGGAGCATGGAATGCAATGAGACAAAATGACTAAACCGAGAATCGGTGCATTGCTGAAATGACTGGATTCGGATCGGAATGTGGGGTATGTGGGGTATATGAAATGAATGAAATAATTGCCATGACAGAGGCACGAATCGATGTGCTGCAATTGCAACTGACAGCGAACCGGACAATGGAGCATGGAATGGAAATGGGATGGAATGACTAAAACGAACCAACATGAATCGGTACGTTGCTGATGTGACTGGATTTGAATCAGAGTGTAGGGTATATGAATAGAATGATTGCCATGACAGAGGCATGAATCGGTGTGCTGCAATTGCGACTGACAATTAACCGGACTGTGGAGCATGGAATGGAATGGGACAAAATTACCAAATTGAGCCAACATGACCCGGTACGTTGCTGCTGCGACTGGATGTGAATTGGAGTGTAGGGTATATGAAATTAGTACATATCCTTCACTTTCTGTGTTGTCTCTCCCACATAAAGGACCCTGCAAGGACATTTAATCACATAAATAACGCATGAAGACTGACAGGTGTAATATCCTTTAATATCAATCCTATGACATCTATGGAGGTGAGACAAAAATGTACCCTTAATCAATAAATTGCATTGAATGCAGCTCAAACAAGGAAAGGAACCATTGTTGTGAGGTCCCAAAAATAGGGGTACAGTATTGGTCAGTCCTAACCAGTCTATCTCGCAACGTTCTACCGCATCTATAGGATAGGAGGGGCCAGGGCTTTTTTTCTCAAACAATAGGTGCTAGAAATCAACCACGACCCCCAAAAATCCCTCCCCCACACACACCCTCCAAATCACATCAAATAGTGGGTGTGGTCATATTTCACAAACAGTAGAAGGGTATTAAAGGGGAATTAAATATCAGGATTGCATTACATACAGAGTGCAGAGTTCGTGGGGGTTACATACAGAGTGCAGAGTTCATGGGGGTTACATACAGAGTGCAGAGCTGTCATTTGTAAACACAGAAACCAGACTTCTGTGTTTACAAGTGATTGTGGTGAGCAGGCACCAAAGGGTCTGAGCCAGATGTGGTGGAACTGAGTTCCACCAAGTTCCCCCTGAAAAAAAGCCCTGGGAGGGGCGGTACATTGAATTCAGATAGTTCTCACCCAGTATAGACCAGTGTTTCCTGACAATACTGAATATTTTAAACGAAAAAGGATGGAATTGTGACACAAATGGAATCCTATTGTGTCTGATGGTTTTGTGTCTAGTAACTGAGGGAATCATTCCCCGAATCTCTGAGTAATTCTCTCTTCCATCTCAGTAGCTTCCCTGGCAGTATGATTATGTCAGATTTTTGCGTCTCAAAGCGGTACAATTATTTTGCATAGAAATTTGGCGTTTTATATTGTAGGCCTGTAATTCTTAGCAATAACACACTTAAATCTGTCCACCAAGAGTCTAGTAGATATCCCGGGTATGATGACATTTGAAACACAAAATCATAAATTATAATATATTAAATAAATATAAATAATTATAAAAAAATATATAATAATACAATTAATTTCCCCACGATTCACTATTGCTCAATTCTGCAAGTGTTCTAATTTACTATCATTGTTTTCTAGCTGGTCTAAAACCACTTTTGACATAAAGGGACACTTTTTGGTTGCTATGGACAATCTCAAGTTTCCAGGCAGAAAGAACAGTATATATAATATAAAACTGCATGCAGGACACTGGACAAAGCACTGGGGACAAAAGGGATGTGATATAATTTCATACAGTAATGTAATCTGTAAAATTACAGTGTACTGTATGTGTTATGATTTTTCACTATTTTGAATTTGCCGCCAGGCTCCGCCCCTGAGAGGCACAGAGAGGCTTCAGGCGGAGGACAGAGCCCACAGACACCGCAGAGGGACATCGCAGGATCCTGGGGACAAGGTAAGTACACTGCACTGGGATCCTGCAATGGCTCCAGGTTACCGCTAATGGTGATGAAATTTAACCCCGAGCCACACTCGGGAAAACAACCAGGGAGGTTAAGTCACTGATGACATATTTCAGAGTCATTTACAATCCTAGTTACGTGAAAACTAGTATAGTGCAATAGCTGATTTCGATCTGTAGTTCTTAAGTAAAGATCACTCATGATCCTCAATTCTTGTATACTCAACATGGTATCTAAAAACGACACCTGTTGAGTACTATAAACGATGTTAAATCGCAGACCCGGCACAAGATAATTAAAGCGTAACTCCACTTTTGTTGAGAAAAAAAATTCCCCTCTGGGTGATCTCTGTACATTGCAGGGATTATAACAGACTTTGTTGCAGATTCCTACCTTTTGTTATTCTGAAGAAATCCCTTTGTGTTTCTCTGTGTCTCTGTTCTGAGTGGGTCTAATGCAAGTGATTTTATAATTAACTGTCAGGTGTGTAGCTGCAGGGCACTAATGAGGAAATCTGCTGGGCCTGCATCCCTTTAGACGTGTTCCTATTGAAAGTATCTCTCCAAAAATCACACTTTAGTTGCAGGGACGCCTGAAATCTGATTATTATTTTAGGCAGACTTCTGGGAAAATTAGCAAATCACACAAGCAGGAAATTATGTTTCTGGGGAGTGGTCAGTACACATTCTATGTACAGAACAACCCCAGGTAGCCATATTGCAATGCATTCTCAGAAAATTACAGCGGCTGCAGATTGAAAAGGAAAGGTAATTTTAATAACATTCAATTATAATATGATTAGTGTTGTAATTATATGCGCTATATTATTATTATTATTTATTCTTTATATTCTTTATAATATATTCTTTATATTATATATCTATATTCTTTATACTATTATTTATTCTTTATTTGCCTTTTTGTTCCCCCATGAAAGTGGAGTTACCCTTTAAGATAATCATGTATCAACAAAAGTGATTCACAGTCACCTGTCCATATGGCAAACATGTGGATTAATCTGATTAATTCCAATTAATCTGGAATACCTTTTACAGTAGTCCAGAAACAATCTATTATAAATGAACAAATTCTCAATCATATCCATGAAAGTGTTTGCATATGGAGGTGCAACACTAGAGCCCATAGTTGCTCCTCTTCATTGAAGAAAATTAGATTCTTTAACCGGTTAGCCCGACCGGCCGCTGCAGTTATACTGTGGCAGGATGACTCCCTGGGCGAGCCATCGTAGCTGTATGTCGGCTCTTTAAGACACTGTACCTTTGACCATGGGGCACCCACAATTACTTGTGACAGAGCTATAAGCGGGATCTGTGTGTGTAAACAGATTATGACAGATTATGTGTTCCTACAAAGTAGGAACACTGATTGGTGTTCTCCCCTAGTCAGTCCCATCCCCCCACAATTAGAACACACCTAGGGAACACAGTTAACTCCATGATCGCCCCTAGTGTTAACCCCTTCCCTGCCAGTGACATTTATACAGTAATCAGTGCATTTTTTTAGCAATGATCGCTGTATAAATGTCACTGGTCCCAAAAATGTGTCAAAAGTGTCACAATATTGCAGTCCCAATAAAAATTGATGATCGCCGCCATTACTAGCAAAAAAAAAAAATAATAAAAATGCCATAAATCTATCCCCTATTTTGTAGACGCTATAACTTTTGTGCAAACCAATGAATATACGCTTATTGCGATTTTTTTTTTACCAAAATGATGTTGAAGAATAAATATCAGCCTAAACTGAGGAAAAAATTAGTTTTTTTAAAATTAATATAGCAAAAAATAAAAGATATTGTGTTTTTCTCAAAATTGTCGCTCTTCTTTTGTTTATAGCGCAAAAAATGAAAACCGCAGAGGTTATCAAATACCAGCAAAAGAAAGTGGGAAAAATTTGTGGGGAAAAAGGACGTAAATTTTGTTTGGGTACAGCATCGCATAACCGCGCAATTGTCAGTTAAAGCGATGCAGTGCCATATTGCAAAAAATGGCCTGGTCAGGAAGGGGGTAAATTCTTCCGGGGCTGAAGTGGTTAAATAGAATATCATTTTCTTCAAGTACTATTGTCAATAATTTTAACAAAAATGTAATCTCTGCATTTCTATATTGACAGGACTGAATTAGAAGCCGGCAACATGCTTCAATACCTAAATCGTGCAGGATGACTGTGCATAAGCTGGATACATTCCATGTGGCGAGAATGGAATCAGGAACTAGCCGAACTTTTTGGATTTTATTAAGAGAATCACCTGTGACTTTAATATACGACTTAGTTTGTGATGCTAAAAGAGTCAATACTTTATCCAAATATCTAGCTAAGGGAGCAGTTATCGATTCCATCCCAGACACAATTGGATGACCGGGGGGTTAGTAGGGTGCTTATGTATTTTGGGCAGGACATATATCACTGGTGTAATATGATGGTCAGCGGTCAGGTAAGTGAACATATCTTGAACAATAATACCATCCTTGGTGGCTTGTGTTACTTTTTGCTTGATCCTAGCCTGTTTCATTCTAAACTTAGAGATTGACTTACACCTGTTTATATGAGATAATTTATTTTGTTGGTCACTCATGATGATTCATGACAGTTATGCCCCGTACACACGGTCGGATTTTCCGATGGACAATGTCCGATCGGAGCGTGTTGTCGGAAATTCCGACCGTGTGTGGGCTCCATCGGACATTTTCCATCGGATTTTCCGACACACAAAGTTGGACAGCAGGAGATAAAATTTTCCGACAACAAAATCCGATCGCGTCAATTCCGACCGTGTGTGGCCTGTTCCGACGCACAAAGTGCCACGCATGCTCAAAAGAAATTCCGACACGGAACAGCTCGTTCTGGTAAACTTAGCGTTCGCAATGGATGCAGCACTTTCGTCACGCTGCAATGTTAAAAATGGTTTAATACAGCGCACTCTCATCTTCTTTATAATGTGACAAGAATTAAGTAGTTTTGCTGCTCATATTCACACACACTTCTCACAAAGTTTTCTTTGTGTTTTTTTATTGGGATTCCCTCAATATATTGTTATTAGTTGTCACATCTGACAGTTTATTTTTTTATATATTTTTTTGTTTTTTATTTGACGCCTTTTTTTTTCTGTAATGTTTGGATTTTTTCCAAGGCTGATCTTTGTTCAATGTTATTTTTATTTTTACTCCAGAATATTTTTGTGTGTGTTTTGTGTGTCAAGTTACCCCAGCACCATTGATATCTTTTATTATTTAATCTCAAGGAGATTGTTTGTTGTTGGCGTCCCTTGTTCATTTCACATTGTATATTTGAAATGTACCTGAATCCTCACAAACCAACTGTCATTTTTTAAGTAAAACACATAGGAGAGTATAATTCAAAACAAAAATCCTTTATTAAGGGATCAGAACCAAACAAAGAGGAAGGCAACTCTGGATCAACATGAGAAATTAGTGAAGCCTGGGACCCCCACGGCAGACATCAATTCTTCAACATCAAAATTGGTGGCCTGAGGAGTCCATATATAAGGGAGGGCAGTCTGGTCCGGGATTCGCAGAGACTCGGATAGCAGCAGATGACATGTATGTCCCCAGGCTGTGGTACCACAAGAGGCTACATCTTTTGGCTGACCAGACTGGATCCAGGGTCCTCACTTTCTGGTCTTCCTTTCACGCTTCCTTCCGGGCTGTGGCTGTGCAGTTGGAGATGTGGCAGGAGGAGGAGTAGGACCTGGAGGAGGAGGAGGACTGGGAGGACCTGGAGGAGAAGAAGGAGGAGGACCTGCAGGAAGAGGAGGAGGACCATCACAAAGGTGTGTCTCAGGTGTAATTTGGCCCCTCATACCTTTCTCCAGAGCCTCCGATATGAGGGCCTCACACATGGCTTGTTGGCCCTCCTCCATCCTCTGCATTTTATATGCAATGACGGCAGCAATGTCCTCCTCCACGGTCTGTCGTGCTCCCAGGACCTCTGTAGCCCTCCAAAAGACTCCTCCGGTAGCCTCCTCTAGGGCACTCCTCCTCCTGCCACTTTCTCTTTCCAGGGGGGGTGGAAGGACCTGCAGATCAGCCAGCCGGCTCGGCCCGGCCACCTCCTGGCTGAGACTTCCCTGTGTATGAAAAAGGGACATGGGTTTAGTTTTTGCTTCATCAATCACAATCCTAAATTAGTACTCCCAACTAACATCTAGTTAACATCATTGATTGGACAAGCAGAAATATTTAGAAGAATGCTATACCTGGCTCAATCTGGGCTCCTCCACATGTGGCCTGGAAGGCCCAGGTTGGGCGTCAGAAGCCTCAGCCAGGGGGGAAGGAAGCGTGGAAGGAAGACTTGAGAGGGATGGCCTGGGTTCAGTCTGGCCTGCCAGAAAATGCAGCCTGTCATAGGACAACATCCTGGGGACATAGATGTCATCTGCTGCTCCGGATCTCTGTGAATCCAGGACTTTCTTGCGCTCCCTTAGATATGTGCTCCTCAGGCCACCAATTAAGATCTTTAAATAAGTGATGTCTGCCGTGGGGATCACCTGCTTCACAATTACCAACAATTGCACCAGTGCTGCCTTCCTCTTTGCTTGGTTCTTGAAATGGGGGTGGTTAATCTCCCACAGACAGGGCAGCTCCCTTAGCATATCTATGAATACTGACATGAAGTCATTATCTTTGAGTACCATATCCATGTTCACTGCAAGACACAACACAAGACAAAGCCTAATGTCAGACAAAACTCTCCTAATCTTGTTACAATATAGGCCTCAATGTAGAAGCAGTATAGGCACAATTTTGTCTCTTACCTTCGTTCTTACGATCGGTGCCTCCAATGCTCCTTCCTCCGCTCACAGATCGTATGTAATACGCGCGCGTGTTACGCTTTATATACACTGCGCATGTGTGTAACTCCGCCCGCCCCTGACGTTCTTTCTAGACTATTCCCCGCCCCTTTTCGTTCGGCGCAGTGGGTGAAGAGCATGATGGCGGAGTTAGAGCAGGTGCGTGCTAATTGCAGGAACGAGGAGGAGGAGGAGGAAAGCCCGGATCCGGACACGTCCCGATCCAGAAGGAGACGTTTTAAGGCCACAAATATGTCCTTTGGGGAGATGTTGGAGATGGTCGACATCATGAAGAAGTCCGACTATGACGGGAAGTATGGGCCTTACCCCAACCCGAACATCCGAAAGGCCAAGATCATGGCGAAAGTGGTCAGGAGTCTTGAGAGGAATTTCGGGGTCCGAAGATCAAAAGATCAGCTCAGGAAGCGGTGGTCGGACCTGAAATTAAGAGAGCCAGAGCAGTACCGAAAGATCCGGAGAGTGCTGCAAAAAAGTAAGTAGTTGTGCTGTGTTCCTATTCTTTCTGTCTTTATTCCATTCATTCTGCTCCATATGCTTTTAGTAATTGTAACGTTTAAAAGGGCAACTTTAATGTTCATGGGCCCATTATTCGTTCGTATCAAACATTTTTCTTTGTGCCTCTAAAACACCATTGTTTAGGCCATCTGCATTTTCCCACATTTTTTTGGGGCCTACTTGGATGCCAAATATTTGTTTGTGTAGATGGGTTTGTTACTAGAATGAAATGCCAACTAGATTGTGTGTAAGGAGAGGACACTGAGCAGCTGTTTTCACATCTGGACACTGGGGCACTAGTGTGGGACCCCAGAACACCATTTTTATTAGGGGGGCCACACAGGTGCTCCAGTGTATACTATAGGGGGGGCTACATCTGTGAACTTTGTACTAAACTGGTAAAGTATTGCAGCTTGCCAAAGGGCAATAAGAAAATTACATCTTTGAACTCTGCTAAAATAGACAATTGTACCCCACTTCCAAGCAATGTTTCCTATTTCTAGTTCTGCCATCAAATATCTATGTGCTAAGTATACCATTTTTGTTTTACATAAGGGAGAAAAGACTCGGAGGACACCCCTCATCCCAGGAGACCAGAGACCACCCACCTCTGGAAGAAGGTGAAATACCGCAAACCCAAGAAGAAGCGCAGGAGGAAGAAGAAGATGTGGTGGAGATTGGCACCACAACAGGTGAGTGTCTGCGACCACAGGCTCAGGTTACCGATATGGATGGTGGCAGATTTTTGATACCTGTTTTTGTTTTCTTTATCTCTTTTTAGGTGATCATGATGTGAGGGAGAGAGAACGCTTTACTTCTGAAAGTGCCCAGATCCTGATTGGGGAGATCATGGGGTGTAATCTCGAATTGCACAACATACAGCAACAAATCAGTGATGTTATTAAAAAAAATAATAACATCATTGATGTTTTGGGGCGAATTTAAAAGGCCACAAAATCACCTTTTTGGATTGTGGTCCAATCTTTAAAATATTTTTGCAATGTTTTGAAAAGCCAAATTTGGAGGATGCACACAGTGTGCCAACATGTGCTATCTGACATCACGGGAGATCAATGGACGCGTTTTGGGGGTGCAACACCTTCCTCAATTATAAAGTAGCGGTGAGGAAGGGCTTGCTCCCCCAAAACACGTCTCTTGATCCCCCCTGATGGCAGATAGCACATGTTGACATTCTGAACTTGGTGTGCATCTTCCAAATTTGGCTTTTCCAGGGGTGATTTCCCCCCATCTGAACGCTATATCAAACACAGTTCCTAAATACTCATGTCTGATATAGCCTTCAGGTTTTACCTAATGTGAACTTTGTAAGTTCAAGTTTTTTGGCTTTCTTGTTGGTTTTACACAGGCCTGTTTTATCAGAAAAGGACATTTCGATTTTTGATAATGCTACAGCAAAAATTGTTATACAACAAACATGTTGGTTTGTTTTAAAAACCTTTGGTAAATGCACATGTGATTGTGCAGCTATAAAAAAGTTGGTTACTCAAGAATGTGTGGATTATTGTCTCAACACTACAACACTTTTGGGTGATGTAATTGCTGTTTTATGCAAACATGGGGGTTATTTCCTAAGGGCAAATACACTTTGCACTACAAGTGCAGTTTCAGTGCAGTTGCAAGTGCACTTGTAGTGAAATGTGTTTTTGCATTTAGGAAGTACCAGCCAACAGTGTTTTTTATAAGGTTACCCAATCACGACATTTTCTGCATGCAACACATTTCTGTCAGGGTCAGCTAAAACAAACACAAGCAGTAAATGTCCACAAAGAATTTCTTTTGGTTGTTTTTTATTTGAAAAAGGTTTCACAGATTGTCTGGCATATTGATAGCCCCCCTACCCGCAAAGAACTCCAGGTATCGTAACCGGACATCACGGGCATTCAGGGAGGGCAAGCCAGGACGGCCGCTTTCAAGCGCCGTCAGTGTTGATGGATTTTGGATTCCGGCCTCAGGCCCAACTGATCCAGCATAGTTTGCTGAATGTTTTCTTAAAAAATTATGGAGAACACAGCAGGCAAGTATTATATGGTTCAGTTTATACTCCGCCATATGGATGGGTGTCAGAAATAATCGGAACCGGCTGGCCAGGATTCCAAATGTGTTCTCCACCACTCTTCGGGCTCTGGCCAGCCGGTAATTAAAAACCCTCTGTATCGGGGTGAGGGTCCTCATCGGGAATGGCCGCATCAGGTGGTCCCCCAGCGCAAACGCTTCATCAGCAACGAACACAAATGGGAGACCTTCAACATTGTCCTCTGGAGGTGGCAAGTCCAAGCTGCCATTCTGGAGACTCCTGTAGAACTCTGTCTGGGCGATGACTCCACCATCGGACATCCGGCCATTCTTCCCCACGTCCACATACAGGAACTCGTAATTAGCCGACACCACCGCCAACATCACTATACTATTAAACCCCTTGTAATTATAATAGTACGACCCTGAGTTGGGTGGTGGGACGATGTGGACGTGTTTCCCATCAATTGCCCCTCCGCAGTTAGGAAAGTCCCACCGCTGGGCAAAGTGGGAGGCCACAGTCTGCCATTCCTGTGGCGTTGAAGGAAACTGTTGAGGAAAAAACAATAAACATTACTATTTTTTCACAGAAACATGGCAAGCAGATTAGACACAAACATTATGGGGCAACCTCCAGATAGCATTTATTAAGGGGAATTTAACAACACCAAAGTATAAGGTACACCTATCATATTCCCCCTCCCCCCCTCTCATGGGCCATTTCTAACATTATGGGGGGGGAACTCTTGGACAGGTAACCCTCTTCACTTCATTGAGAGATGAATGCCTAAATAATGGGTATTACTTGGAACAGCCCCTCCTTAGTTACACTATTGGCAGACCACTGGACAGGTAAGAAGTGTCATAATACAAAGATATAAATACACATTGTACACATTTGAGCACATTTGAACATTCTGATATTACCTATCAAGATAATAATATGATACAAAAACTTTAAACAGTACCATTTGAAAGTATACAGGCAGACCCTTGCACTACATGCTTTGGGGAATTCATCTATAAATCTGACCAGTAAAGAGATGGGTATAGTGTGTATGGGATTGGCAAAGTCAGCAGATAGATGATTGAGGATAGAGAATTGTGATCAGCTGACTTAGCAGTTGGGGGGAGGGAGGGTTACAAAAAATTTGGGAACACCACAAAAAAAGCCTCTGGCACTCTGCCTGAATTTAAATCAAAAATAACATTACCAAACATTTTAGGGGGTGTTTGGGGTAAAGCACTACTATGGAGCTGATAAAATACATTGTTAAGTGACTACATGAGGTGAATATAGGGCAGGAGACACCATGCTGGGGAGGTTATTGAAGGGCAAATATGTATGAAGGACATAAAATAATAATTACATAAAAATCCAGCATGCATGAGGACAAAGGGGACATTCACAGCATATTACAATCATGGTAATTAGGGAATGAGGAAAGAAATACAAGATATTAGCAAACATTCAATACAATAAAATTTGATATTAAAGGATAAAAATCTTACCTTCATATACTCCTTCTGCATGACCCTGATGATGGCAGAACAGGTCTCTGGGATAATGATCCCCAGAGCCTGGGGGGAGATGCTTGTCGAGAACTTTAAGTCCTGCAGACTTCTCCCTGTGGCCAAATACCGCAAGGTAGCGACCAACCTCTGCTCCGGAGTGATGGCTTGCCTCATGCAGGTATCCTGCCTGCTGATATAGGGGGTCAGCGAAACCAACAAACGGTGAAACACGGGGTCCGTCATCCTGAGATAGTTCCTGAAATCATCAGGATTATTCTCACGGATCTCACGGAGCAAAGGCATATGACAGAACAGGTCACGCTGAAGAAACCAATTCTTGGTCCATGAACTCCTCCCCACCCTGTTCATGGACTGGACTTGTGTCAAGGTCAGGACCCCAACACCAGGCCCCCGCACAGCACGAACTCTATGAGGAGTACGAAACATGGCTAGAAAACGGTCGGCTGCTCAGAACGAAGTAACAGAACACACTGAAGAACAGCAAGGCCTGTGAAGAGCGACCTGAAAAACAGCAACGAGCAGGCAAGATCACACAGAAAACTCTGATACGAACTGACTGCATGCACTGAAGAGCAGATACAAACCCACAAGCACAAACTGAATGGCAGAAAACGGTCTGAAAGCCACGAGTCTGAAAAAGCGCGAATCGTCTCTCACCAAACTTTTACTAACACGAGATTAGCAAAAGGAGCCCAAAGGGTGCCGCGCTTGGTTCTGAACCGGCCTTTTCTAGTCTCGTCGTACGTGGTGTACGTGACCGCGTGGTTGTCAATCGGAAATTTGTACGACCGTGTGTAGGCAAAACAAGTTTGAGCCACCATCCGTCGGAAAAAATCCTAGGATTTTGTTGTCGGAATGTCCGAACAAAGTCCGACCGTGTGTACGCCCTATTAGTGTTGAGAGGGGTTATTGATAATGGTTTATGTGTAATTTTATTAGCCTTATAAAAGTAAAAAATCCTTTTTATTACAGGTTAACAACAGGGATGTATAATGGTTGTGATTGGGAATTTGTATTTAGCCTCTAGCTACTTCATTATGCTACTTTGATTGAAGAGATCCTTAACAGATGTGTTTTTGATAATTACCTTGTTTATGCAATTGATTCCAATTATGTCTGAAGAAGGGCGTTATCAATATAGTCTGAAACCGTAACTATGGAATACCTTTGAACTATTTTTGTATGTCCTTTCAAGTTTCTGTGATATAAAAACATGAGACAAAGATAAATCATTTTAGAACTTTTTCGACCTTTAATGTGACCTATAAACTGTACAACTCAGTCGAACAACAAACTGAAATATTTTAGGTGGAGGGAAGCAAAAATAAAAAAATAAAATAATATAGTTGCATAAGTGTGCACACCCTTAAACTAATACTTTGTTGAAGCAACTTTTTATTTTCTTACAGCCTTCAGTCTTTTTGGGTATGAGTCTATCAGCATGGCACATCTTGGCTTGGCAATATTTGCCCAACTCATCCTTGCAAAAACACTCCAAATCTGTCAGATTGCAAGGGCATCTCCTGTGCACAGACCTCTTCAGATCACCCCACAGATTTTCAATCGGATTCAGGTCTGGGCTCTGGCTGGACCATTTCAAAACTTGAATCTTCTTCTGGTGAAGCCATTCCTTTGTTGATTTGGATGTATGCTTTGGGTCTAATTTAATGCTGAAAGACGAAGTTCCTCTACATGTTCAGCTTTCTAGCAGAAGCCTGAAGGTTTTGTGCCAATTCTGACTGGTATTTGGAACTGTTTATAATCCCCTCTACCTTGACTAAGGCCCCTGTTCCAGCTGAAGAAAAACAGCCCCAGAGCATGATGCTGCCACTACCATGCTTCACAGTGGCTATGGTGCTCTTTTGGTGATATGCAGTGTTGTTTTTTAGGGATGAGCCGAACACCCCCCGGTTCGGTTCACACCAGAACATACTGAACAGGGAAAACATTTGGCAGAACACACGAACACCGTTAAAGTCTATGGGACACGCACATGAATAATCAAAAGTGCTAATTTTAAAGGCTTATATGCAAGTTATTGTCAAAAAAGTGTTTGGGGACCCGGGTCCTGCCATAGGGGACATGTATCAATGCAAACATTTTTTTTTAAAACGGCCATTTTTTTCAGGAGCAGTGATTTTTTTAATGCTTAAAGTGAAACAATAAAAATGAAATATTCCTTTAAATGTTGTGCCTGGGGGGGTGTCTATAGTATGCCTGTAAAGTGGCGCATTTCTCCCGTGTTTAGAACAGTACCACAGTAAAATTACATTTCTAAAGGAAAAATTGTCATTTAAAACTGATCGCGGCTGTAATGAATTGTCGGGTCTCAGCAATATTTTTTTTTTTACAGAATCATGTTTATTGTCATTAAAAAGTCAAGTTATACAGAAGCATAACATAATGAATATACATAAGATTGTGTTGTTGTATAAGATGTGATACAGTGAACATCTCATTCAATACAATACATCCAATTCAGCTGTGTTATCATAAACATAAAAAACGAAACAGAAAATTTTTTATGTATGATATGACCTTGAACAACCAAACTTCAGTCATAAACAATGGAACAGGCGGGTCTGTTCCCAGAGGCTTATCTATGAATATGTGTTCTTTTGGGGACCTTGAGAGGTCCTCTTATGATTCGAGTGATGGCCCTGAGCATTGTGTAATTGAATCCATCGAGTAGATTGTAAGTTTTCTCTTATCTCAGATCGGAGTCCTAAGAAGGGCGTGGATAAAGGCTTGGTGCTGTCAAGTGTGTGCGAAGATATTCTTGGGTCCGCTCCTTCTTGCTTTCAAATTGTCAGTTTTTAGAGTGGAGTCCTGGGTACATCTTCGTGTGAAGTGTTACTTTGTAGTGTAATTTGCCTCTGGGTTTGTTGACTTGTGATAGGATTGCGGTCACCGGACCACAAGCAATCCTAATCTTAGTTGGGTAGGGAGGGATGAGATTCCTATCGTGAGGGGATGGGGTGATTGGGAGGTTCAGAGTATGAAGTAGGTGAGGAAGGATTTGAGTAAGATAAGGGTAGTCAATATGATTCGGTTGTCTGTAAGAAGGGTCCTAAGTGTTTAACGGGGAGACATGAAGTAGGGTGGAATATAAGATGAGTGGGAGAGTATAAGGGTATGAAAGGTAAGAGAGGAAAGAGAGTATCTTGAGTATATTGAGTATGAGTTTTTTGAGTCCTCCTCCGACAGAGTCCCAGGCATTGTTATAAGTTCTTAGGACATGAGATCTTTATATTCAGTTGTCGTTTGGAAATGTTGCCAGCAAGACCAAATAGTTCTGAATTTGGGGGATGTATCTTTGGCTTGGTGGATCAGTTCCTCCATTTCGGCTATTTTAGATATACGCTTGAGCCAATCTGCAATAGTCGGGGCTTTAGTAGATTTCCAGAGAGTCGGGATGCACATTTTTGCTGCATTTATCATATGTAGTGCGAGTGAGCGATGGTAGTCTTTTTTTGGTATAGAGGAGTGGTGTAATAACATTTGGGCAGGGGTAAATTCAATCTGATAGGTGGTTATATTAGTGGTGATACGTTGGACTTCTTTCCAGAAGGGTTGAATAAGTGGGCACGACCACCATAAATGGACCATGGAACCCTCTGCATCTGAGCATCTCCAGCATGTCGGAGGTATAGAGGGGGACATTTTGTGTAGTTTAAGGGGGGTTTTGTACCACTTAGAAAAGATCTTAAATCCGTTTTCTTGTGTACACAATCGTACCTTTGTGTATATAGGAGTATATGTTTTCCCATTCTTGGTTTGAAAGATCTAAGTCTAAGTCTCTTTCCCAAGCACGAGTGGCTATGTTGGATTTAGGGGTGTGTTCCGAGAAAAGGATAGCATATAATTCTGAGATTACATGTCTCTGCGGTTCTGTCTTGGAGCATAGCACTTCAAAAGGGGTAAGTTGTCTGGAATAATCTGTATTTTTGGGGGGGTGGTCAAGAAAGTGTCGTATTTGATTATATATCCAAGGCGGAAAAGGTTTTCCAGACACGTGTGTGGGCAAGTTTGTAATTGCTTGGAAGGTATTTCCTGAAAAGAAGTGTTTTGCGCGTATATCGTCTTGGGGTCAGTATCCCTTAAGGAATGTGGTGTATAAACCCGGTGGAAAGTTTGCATTGTTTCGGATTGGTGTTAAGGGGCTTGGGTTGGAGGAAATGTGGTGTTTTTGGCACATTGACTTGAATGAGTGAAGTGTGGAGGAAATCAAAGGTTGTTGTGAGCATGTCTGGGGAATCTGTCTTGTGGGCGTCCAAGGTAGTGATTTAACAGGGATCGGTGAGAATTCATTTTCAATTTGCGTCCAGGCTTTAGTGTGGGAATGGACAGACCAGTCAACTATTCTGGACAATTGGCATGCTTGGTGGTATTTCGCAATGTCTGGGAGGGCTAGTCCTCCTTTTAACTTGGGCAGGGAAAGTCTTTCGAAACTAAGCCTAGGGTGGTTTGTTCCCCAAATAAACTCGTTGCAAGCCCTGCGGTATGAAGCGAAGAAGGCTTGCGGTAATCGTATGGGGACTGTTTGCATAACATATAGTATTCTTGGGAGAATGTTCATTTTAATTATTGCTGTTCTCCCAAACCAGGAAAAGAGTCCCGTTGACCAGGACTTAAGGTCTTTTTGAATTTGTTGGAGAATTGGTAAGTAGTTTTTAAGATACAGGTCAGAAAGGCGGGTTGGTAAGCGGATCCCTAGGTAGGTAATCGCCTCACGAGTCCACTTGAAGGGGAAGTTAGAATGACATGCTTCAAGGGTTACTGTTTGTAAGGAAACGTTCAGGGCTTCGGATTTTTTGAAGTTGATTTGTAGGTTGGTCAGGAGGTTGAACATATTGAGGTCCTTGAGTAAGTTAGGTAGTGTAATGTGGGGTTCAGTCAGAAACAAGAGAATGTCGTCTGCGAAAGCAGATATCTTGTATGTAGTCCCTGATATGGATACTCCTTTGATGTCCGGGTTGGATCTGAGGCGTTGAAGGAGTGGTTCTAAGGTAAGGATGAATATTAACGGGGAAAGCGGGCATCCCTGACGTGTCCCGTTTGACATGGAGAAGGCACTCGATAGGTGTCCATTAACACGGACCTGTGCGGTGGGGGAGGCATAGAGGGCCATTATAAATTGTAACATACGATCTCGTATACCAATCTTTTTAAGTACTTCCTCCATATAGTCCCACGCCACCCTATCGAATGCCTTCTCCGCGTCCAGCGACAAGAAGAATCCTTGCTGTTGTTGTGAAGTTAACCATTTGTGTATGTTGATGGCCTTAATAGTGTTGTCTCTAGCCTCTCTGCCAGGTATAAAACCCACCTGGTCCAGTGAGATGAGGTTGGGCAGGAGAGGTAAGAGACGATTAGCTAATATCTTGGCGTATATTTTGAGATCAACATTCAATAAGGATATAGGGCGGTAGTTCGATACCGTAGATGCATCTTTATTGGGCTTAGGTATCACCGTTACATGTGCCGCAAGTAGGTCTCTAGGTGGGGGATTATCCGAGGAAAGGGAATTGAATGCCTGCAGGAAATGTGGTTTGAGTGTTTCAATGTAGGTTTGGTAATATCCGGTCGTTAGACCGTCTGGGCCAGGGCTCTTCCCAGGCTTCAATTGTTTTAGAACCACGTCCAGTTCAGCTGGGGATATGGGTCTTTCTAGATCAGTTGCTTCATCAGTAGATATGTGCTTAGGGCAATATTTCGTGAGAAAATCCTGGATGGCTTTCGTTCTGTGGTTGCCTACCTTCTGTGTGTTGTGGGTATGCAGGTTATAAAGCTGGGAATAATAGTTAACAAATTGTTCGGCTATTTGATCATTGGAAACTAGTCTTTTCCCAGTAGGGTCTATTAGTGAGTGGATCGTTGTTTTTGCTTTTTTGGCATGTAGAGCTCTGGCCAAGATTTTGCCCGATTTGTTGCCATACTCATAGAATATTTTTTGGGAAAGTATATAATTGCGTTTTGTTTGCTTGTTGAGAGCCTCTAAAAGCTCAGATCTAGCTTTGAGCAATTCCGGGAGAGACGTCACTGCTAGGGAGGTTTTGTGTGCTGTTTCTAAGGATTGTATCCGTGAAGTCAATGTATTTATGTGTTCCTGACTGTCCTTCCTACGTTTGGCTGAGATTGCAATTAGTTCTCCTCGAATGGTGCTTTTATGTGCTTCCCATCTCATCATAGGTGAGATCTCCGGGGAGTCATTTTCCTTAAAGTAAAGCAAGAGGCGTTTTTGTATGGCTGTCATGGTTGCGGTGTCCGTGAGAAGCGAGGGGTCCAGATGCCAAATATGGTGTCTGGGCTGAGTGTGTGAAAATGCTAGCGTCATGGAAATTGGGTGGTGATCTGAAAGATACATGGGGTCTATGGTGGTCTTCGTTAGCATTGGCAGGTCCCTTTGCGAAAGGAATAGATAGTCCAATCGGGAGTATCTGTTGTGGGGAGTCGAGAAAAAAGTGAAATCTTTCTCGTTCGGGTGGAGAGTGCGCCAGGAGTCGTGTAGTGATAGTTCTGTCAGTTGCATTTTAATTGCACGTAGCGTGCTATATGGTAAGCTGGATGAACCGGTCGAGGTATCGTGTAGTGGGTTTAGAGGGATGTTGAAGTCTCCTCCTAGTATAAGAATGCCGTCTTGGAACAAAGTGAGTTTTCGTAAGGTGGACTTGAAGAAGGGTACTTGTTTCGTGTTGGGTGCATATATGTTGGCTAGGGTTATTCTTTTACCGTGAAGTGTGCCCTTGACAAAAAGATATCGCGCTTCCGAGTCTATGCATGTTTCTGTAACGTGAAACGGGCAATTTTTAGCAAATAGGACGGAGACTCCTTTCAATTTTGTTGAGTTGTTAGTTGCGTGTATGGAAGTTGGGAATCGGTAGTTGAAGAGTTTGGGGATGGAGCTTGTTCTAAAATGTGTCTCCTGGAGAAAGACAATGTCCGCCTTGTTTTTATGTAGGGAGAGTAGCAATTGAGAGCGTTTTTCAGGGATGTTAAGTCCCCTTGTATTTAGAGATATTATCTTGATTGTTTTGTTGTTGGCTGATGGTGTGTGCGGCATATTGCTGGTGTGTTTAAAATTTGGATGAGCTGGTAAAGTATGACGTGAAGATTCCTTATACCTGAGCGTCTCTGTCGGAGGAGGACGAGGAGGGAGTTGGAGAGGGGATTAGAATGAGATATCAGGGAATTTGTGTCTTTGGAGGGGGTTTCGATAACAATTAGGGGTTTGAGAAGGTGTATGGGGGACTAGGAATGCAATACTTTTATGTTGAAGCGCGATGTGTAAATGAGAGTAAATAGTCGGTTAGCTTCGCTTATGGGCGTGGTTGTTTCCGGTGATCAGCGAAATCCTGCTCGCTGATCCATAGGGAATAACTACCTATGTTTTGGTAGAACCGGAATGAGTCTGCGGCGTGTAATGAGATCTGAGATATATATCAGCTGAAGTGCTTATGGGCGCCACTGAGGTGAGGAGCGACTGACGTCGGTTTGAAGGGGTGTGTTTTCGAAGAGGAGAGGCTACCCGCTTGACAGGGAGGAGGAATGAGCTTATGGGGGAGGTGTAAAATTATGGTAAACTAGTGTAAAGGTAGAACCTGGGTATTGTATGAATAGGTTTGAGGAATAATAAATGTTGGGAGCAGAGTTGCTCATTCATTTACGTAGGCATGCAAAATATTTGTGTGGAGGTACCTGTATATCTGAGGAAGAGTGCCGTCTGAGGTTTTAATCCACGTGTCCCTGGTCTGTGATACTCTCTATTCAGGGCACCTTCTAGGTAAGAGTAAACTAATGCTTGTTTCGTAAGTGTTACATAGGTTTTGATTACCACATGTCGGAAAGAATCCTAGACACATCTTAAAAATGACAATCGGTTGATAGATTAAAGCTAAATAAAGCTCATAACAGTGGAAACCCCAACATATCATGCTGTCAACTTTGGTCTAGCCGTTGTGTATTGCATTAGCTACTACCCTTTATGCTGGGTGTGTATGTTCAAGCTCTGTGTCTTGTCTTAACAAGGATCAGTAAGACGTGTGCGCCATCTATGACAAGTCGCGACAAACTGCCGCGCCCCCTGCTGGAAGGTAGGAGACTGGGAATTTGAAGCAAGAGGGAACATGGGCCTCTCATCAACCGTGCCTAGGGTTACATCTAGATGCTTAGTACCGTCCAGAACCTTTATAGGCTGGGTGGGGTCTCAAATCCTACGTGACTATGTGTAGAATAGGGGCCTGCAGATACATCATGCTCCCACGCCACAGGTTAATAGTGCGTGCATCATTGAGGGTACCCTATGCTGGGTATGATGAGATGGAACAATGAGGACAGTAAGCCTCTCAGCCATCTGTGAAGATTGATGTCTTGTGGTGATATTTTCCCTGTTAATCAGAGCCTTGTTTATAACGTTTTAATGTGACCAGGGTTAATCCAGATGGGTGCAACCTGCTTCGCTACTTGAACAAAGCAGTATATTATTGGATGACGTAGGTAACATGATGCATCCGGAGTCCCCCCCCTCGCCCGTGAGCATAGGATAAATTTATGTGCATGCTGATCGACCAATTATGAGCCCATCGCTTTAAAAAGTTGGTACTAGAACCTTAGCCCTTAATTGTATATATTCCAAGTATCATCCATTCAGCATAGGAGGTGATGATCCGCGGGAATCGTATCTCCCTTACTTATACGCAGTAAGTGGGGTAGCCGGGATAATGTCTAACTGAGGTGTGCTAGTGTAATCGGCATTCTTGCTAACAGCGAGCTATGTGTCGGGCAATAGCCAAGTTCACTCTGAGCAAGCCTGTACTACATTGCACATAGTGTTGTGTACGGAGCATCGATCGTGTATTGTTCAATTTTAGTAATACCATGTCTGAGACCACTTAAATCATTCCCGCGAATCATCACTCCCCCCAGCCTTGTCTAGTCAATTCTAGATTAGATATCTTAATAAATAAAGGCTAACATAAGACAATAAAAGGTTGGTGACAGCACGAGAGCTATAACGTATCATTTGAATATTAGAGCCACCCGGTCTCACCCATTCTCCGCTTAAAGTGCGTGTGAGTGAGGGATCAGAGCAGGAAAGGATACTGTGGGTGTGGGCATATAACTGACAAGAGTGACCAAAGCCGTGTGAGCTGAAATGTCATGTCTTGCGAGATCTTGGTTTCTTCCTATACTGAAGACCGTGTTGATCCGGGGTTCCTGAATCTTCCCTTCACCAGCAATCCGTGTGGTTTCAGTTTCATCATTCGTAGTGTGGTGTCTCGAGCAGAGTGGCTAAGGCCGGAGCAGATAGTTAGGACTACAGGGAGCTTGGCGGCTAGCGGCTAGTGTGAACAAAGCGTGACATAAACCAGAGAAAGAGAAAAAAAAAACTGGAACAAAACTCACTGGAACCAGTGAAACTAAAGGCAGCGAGCAAATCGAGTCTCCGTGTGTCCTACGTTCCGGCGTCGCTGATCAGCGGTCTGATCTTCTGGTCTGCGGTGTGTCTAGCGGGCTGGGGCCCCTGTCCGTACCAGGCCCATGGAGACGTTGTCGTGCTTCGGATGGAGATCGCTGCCGTCTGTAGCGGTGCGGCTGAGTGTCCATTGGTTCACTGTCAGGCGGGAGTTTTCTGGAAGCCGGAGGGCGGAATTCCGCGTACCATTCGGGAACATCCGTGAACGGTAAGTCTAGGGTTTCGCAGAAATAGCGCAAATCTTCCGGCACTCTGAGTAGTGCAGTGCGACCCTGATAGGATGCTGACAAGCCGAAGGGGAATTTCCACCTGTATGGGATGTCCTTGGATCGTAGTACTTCCAACAGGGGGCGCAGTTCTCTCCGACGTTGTAGTGTAATTGTGGAA
Organism: Lithobates septentrionalis; assembly: GCA_037952835.1. NCBI lineage: Eukaryota > Metazoa > Chordata > Amphibia > Anura > Ranidae > Lithobates > Lithobates septentrionalis. The sequence goes on along the minus strand of JBBDGP010000278.1, from coordinate 15,445,704 downwards.
AGATCTTGAAAAATGCGTATGTCGGCGCCATTGTGTGAGAGCTTTGTAGCCATGCGGGCCTTACGGAGAAGTTCTTCTTTCAGATGGTAGTCAATAATATGACAAATCACATCCCTAGGCGGATCTGCTTCTCTCCCCGTGGGCGTAGGGCGCGGTGTATGCGTTCCATACCTATGGGGGTGGCTGGTGGTTTATCCAGGAGGCTGTTAAAGAAGCTGGATACCTCTGCTTGGAGCCTGTCAGCTTCAATTGATTCCGGCAGGCCTCTCACCCACAAATTGTGGCGCCTACCGCGATTGTCCAAATCCTCCATGTGTCGATTCATATCTCGCAGTTGTAGGGTGTGTGTATCCAGGGCCTGACACGTACGGCGGAGCACAGTAGAATGGGTCGTGGTCGTCTTCTCCACTTCCTGGACTCTGCCTGCAATCGCTTGAATGTCGATCTTGAGATCCGTGATTGCCGCTGTCAGAGCTGCTGTGAGGGTGTTTTTTATATCCTGCGCTACGGAGTGTAGGTCCTGGAGACTGGGTTGGGAGTTCGGCGTTAGAATCACTGCTCCATTTTCCTCCGTTGGGCCTGTTGTCTGAGGTAAGCCTCGTGTGGGCGCCATGTTGCCAGAATGGGAGCGGAACATTTCTGGTATAATATGGCTATTCCTGCCAGTCAAGTCGCGAGGGGACCTTGATCTGGATGCGGAGGAGCTGCGGGATGAAGTTCCCATGGTTTTTTCGCGTAAAGGCGGGCAAGTAACCTTCGTTTTAGCTAGAAGATCCTCTCTGTCAGCGGGAGCAAAAGATTTAAGCTGCCATCTTCTTCCGAGGTCAGGCCACGCCCCCTCGAATTGTCGGGTCTCAGCAATATAGATAAAACTATATGAAAAAAAGAGCATGGGATCCCCCCCCAGTCCATTACCATGCCCTTTGGGTCTGGTATGAGTATTAAGGGGAACCCTGAACCAAAATTTAAAAAAAAAATTGTGTGGGTGTCCCCCTAAAATCCATACCAGGCCCTTCGGGTCTGATATGGAAATTAGAGGAGCCCTGCACCAATTTTTTTAAAAAAATAGAGTAGGGGTCATCCCCAAAATCCATACCAGACCCTTAACCGAGCATGCAACCTGGCAGGCTGCAGGAAAAGAGGGGGGACAAGAGAGCGCCCCCCTCCTTAACCATACCAGGCCACATGCCCTCAACATGGGGAGGGTGCTTTGGGGTAGTCCCCCAAAGCATCTTGTCCCCATGTTAATGGGGACAAGGGCCTCATCCCCACAACCCTTGCCCGGTGGTTGTGGGGGTCTGCGTGTGGGGGGCTTATTGGAATCTGGAAGCTCCCTTTGACAAGGGGACCCCCAGATCCCGGCCTCCCCCCTGTGTGAAATGGTAAAGGGTACAAATGTACCCCTACCATTTCACAAAAAAAGTGTCAAAATGTTAAAAACGACAAGACACAGCTTGGGGACAAGTCCTTTATTAACCACTTCAGCCCCGGACCATTATGCTGCCTAAGGACCAGAGGTCTTTTTCCAATTTGGCACTGCGTCACTTTAACTGCTAATTGCGCGGTCATGCAATGCTGTACCCAAGCAAAATTTGCGTCCTTTTCTTCCCACAAATAGAGCTTTCTTTTGATGGTATTTGATCACCTCTGCGGTTTTTATTTTTTGCACTATAAACGGAAAAAGACCGAAAATTTTGAAAAAAAATGATATTTTCTACTTTTTGTTATAAAAAAAATCCAATAAACTCAATTTTAGTCATACATTTAGGCCAAAATGTATTCGGCCACATGTCTTTGGTAAAAAAAATGTCAATAAGCGTATATTTATTGGTTTGCGCAAAAGTTATAGCGTCTACAAACTAGGGTATATTTTCTGGAATTTACACAGCTTTTAGTTTATGACTGCCTATGTCATTTCTTGAGGTGCTAAAATGGCAGGGCAGTACAAAACCCCCCCAAATGACCCCATTTTGGAAAGTAGACACCCCAAGGAAATTGCTGAGAGGCATGTTGAACCCATTGAATATTTATTTTTTTTTTGTCCCAAGTGATTGAATAATGACAAAAAAAAAATATTTACAAAAAGTTGTCACTAAATGATATATTGCTCACACAGGCCATGGGCCTATGTGGAATTGCACCCCAAAATACATTCAGCTGCTTCTCCTGAGTATGGGGATACCACATGTGTGGGACTTTTTGGGAGCCTAGCCGCGTACTGGGCCCCGAAAACCAATCACCGCCTTCAGGATTCCTAAGGGCGTAAATTTTTGATTTCACTCCTCACTACCTATCACAGTTTTGAAGGCCATAAAATGCCCAGATGGCACAAACCCCCCCAAATGACCCCATTTTGGAAAGTAGACACCCCAAGCTATTTGCTGAGAGGCATGTTGAGTCCATGGAATATTTTATATTTTGACACAAGTTGCGGGAAAGTGACACTTTTTTTTTTTTGCACAAAGTTGTCACTAAATGATATATTGCTCACACAGGCCATGGGCATATGTGGAATTGCACCCCAAAATACATTTAGCTGCTTCTCCTGAGTATGGGGATACCACATGTGTGGGACTTTTTGGTTTTGGGAGCCTAGCCGCGTACGGGGCCCCCAAAACCAATCACCGCCTTCAGGATTTCTAAGGGTGTAAATTTTTGATTTCACTCTTCACTGCCTATCACAGTTTCGGAGGCCATGGAATGCCCAGGTGGCACAAACCCCCCCCAAATGACCCCATTTTGGAAAGTAGACACACCAAGCTATTTGCTGAGAGGCATTGTGAGTATTTTGCAGCTCTCATTTGTTTTTGAAAATGAAGAAAGACAAGAAAAAACATTTTTTTTTCTTTTTTCAATTTTCAAAACTTTGTGACAAAAAGTGAGGTCTGCAAAATACTCACTATACCTCTCAGAAAATAGCTTGGGGTGTCTACTTTCCAAAATGGGGTCATTTGGGGGGGTTTGTGCCACCTGGGCATTCCATGGCCTCCGAAACTGTGATAGGCAGTGAAGAGTGAAATCAAAAATTTACGCCCTTAGAAAGCCTGAAGGCGGTGCTTGGTTTTCGGGGTCCCGTACGCGGCTAGGCTCCCAAAAAGTCTCACACATGTGGTATCCCCGTACTCAGGAGAAGCAGCAGAATGTATTTTGGGGTGTAATTTCACATATTCCCATGGCATGTTTGAACAATATATCATTTAGTGACAACTTTGTGCAAAAAAAAAAAAAATGTCTCTTTCCCGCAACTTGTGTCACAATATAAAATATTCCATGGACTCGACATGACTCTCAGCAAATAGCTTGGGGTGTCTACTTTCCAAAATGGGGTCATTTGGGGGGGGGGTTTGAACTGTCCTGGCATTTAATGCCCAACATTTAGAAGCTTATGTCACACATCACCCACTCTTCTAACCACTTGAAGACAAAGCTCTTTCTGACACTTTTTGTTTACATTAAAAAATTTTTTTTTTTGCAAGAAAATTACTTTGAACCCCCAAACATTATATATTTTTTTAAAGCAAATGCCCCACAGATTAAAATGGTGGGTGTTTCATTTTTTTTTTTTCACACAGTATTTGCACAGCGATTTTTCAAACGCATTTTTTGGGGAAAAAACACACTTTTTTAAATTTTAATGCACTAAAACACACTATATTGCCCAAATGTTTGATGAAATAAAAAAGATGATCTTAGGCCGAGTACATGGATACCAAACATGACATGCTTTACAATTGCGCACAAACATGCAGTGGCAACAAAATAAATACATTTTTAAAAGCCTTTAAAAGCCTTTACAGGTTACCACTTTAGATTTACAGAGGAGGTCTACTGCTAAAATTACTGCCCTCGATCTGACCTTCACGGTGATACCTCACATGCATGGTGCAATTGCTGTTTACGTTTGACGACAGACCGCCGTTTGCGTTCGCCTTAGCGCTAGAGCAGGGGGGGACAGGGGTGCTTTTTTTTTTTTTATTATTTTTTTGCTTTTTTATCTTATTTTTAAACTGTTCCTTTCATTTTTATTTTTTTTTAAATCATTTTTATTGTTATCTCAGGGAATGTAAATATCCCCTATGATAGCAATAGGTAGTGACAGGTACTCTTTTTTGAAAAAATTGGGGTCTATTAGACCCTAGATCTCTCCTCTGCCCTCAAAGCATCTGACCACACCAAGATCGGTGTGATAAAAGGCTTTCCCAATTTCCCAATGGCGCTGTTTACATCCGGCGAAATCTAAGTCATGAAATGCTCGTAGCTTCCGGTTTCTTAGGCCATATAGATGTTTGGAGCCACTCTGGTCTCTAATCAGCTCTATGGTCAGCTGGCTGAATCACCGGCTGCATTCTCAGGTTCCCTGTTGAGACAGAAGAGCCAGAGAAAAACACGGAAGACGGTGGGGGGGCATTCCCTCCCACGGCTTGTAAAAGCAGTCTAGAGGCTAATTGGCCGCTAGGATTGCTTTTACATGAAAGCCGACCGCTGGATGAAAAGAATGATACCAAGATGATACTTAAACCTGCAGGCATCATTCTGGTATAACCACTCAAAGTCGTGAATGGCGTACCTGAAGACAAAAAAATGGTTAACAATAAAACACAGTAAACGGTAAAGTATAAAAAATTGAATACCTGAAAAACAAACATGATAAAACATAATAACAATAAAACATTGCAGAATAGAATACAGTAAAAAAGAGCAGAACAATAGAGAGAGAGAATAGAGAGAGAGAGAACAATAAAACGACAACTATTTTTTTTTATTTTATATATTTTTTATTTTATTTTTTTTACACTTTTTTTGTAACTAACTTTTATAACTGTAACCGGTTCCAGGTTCGGGTCTCTCAAAATGCGATGGCATCTTGGGAGACCCTGTGAAAGTGTGCCTAGTCTGTGCAATGCTGTACCCTACGCTAATACTCAACTAGTGAATGGTAGCGTTCAAAACATTCACCAATACAAAGACCAGGATTGTCAGGACAGGAGGGACAATAATAGCGGGTGTCACGCCTATATCCGCGCTTGCTGCAGACACAACATCTTTTTTGGGGGGTTCGTTGGGTAGGGGTACTCGGGAGGACATAAAGAAAATGCCTCTCATGCAGCTGACTGCATTTGGTTGGGGATGTGAATGGGGGAAGTACGGGCGCTGCAGAAGCGGTGGGTTCCCAATTAGGATTGGCATATGCAGCAGGAAGGGCACTATGGGCACGATGGGCCTGTGTTTGTCTTCTTGGTGGCAGCGGGACACTACTTGTGCTTGCCACCTCACCAGCTTGAACTGCACTTATGGGACTCGCCACGTCACCAAGTGTTACTGCAGTGCTAGTTTGACTACGACCGGGTGTACTAGGCCGCTGGTGCTTGCCAGTTCACCAAAACGCTACCAAAAAATCTGTTAGTGATCGCAGGGATCAGGCCTGACTCTGCTGATGCTACAGTTATGCGTTTAGTGTTTTGTAAGTGTCAGTGATCAATCGATACTGCACTTGGGTGGGCTGGGCTGGGCTGGGCCGGGCGAAGGTGCAAAACGCAGGTGCTAGCAGGTATCTGGGCTGATCCCACTAACACTGCGTTTTTGGGAACCCTAAACTGCTGGGGACGCTAGTATAGATCTGATTGGATCAGATATTGATCCAATCAGATACTATACCACTAAGGGAGGTGTACGGTGCATGCGTGGGTGTTAGCGGTACTGGCGCTAACCTGACGCTGCCTGGGGCTAGTGCTTGCCCGTTCACCAAAATGCTACCAAAAAAACTGTTAGCGATCGCAGGGATCAGGCCTGACTCTGCGAACGCTGCAGTTATGTGTTTAGTGTTTTGTAAGTGACAGGGATCAATCAATACTGCACTTGGGTGGGCTGGGCTATGCCGGGTGGAGGGGAAAAATGCAGGTGCTAGCAGGTATCTGGGCTGATTCCGCTAACACTGCGTTTTTGGGAACCCTAAACTGCTGGGGACGGTAGTATAGATCTGATCGGATCAGATATTGATGCGTTTAGATACTATACCACTAAGGGAGGCATATGCTGCGTGCGTGGGTGTTAGCGGTACTGGCGCTAATCTGACGCTGCCTGGGGCGACGCATATCACCGCCGGGCGATCAGGGGGCTAAACCTTTATTCGGTAATAAATGGCGGGTGCCCTGACACTATAAAAAATAAACGAACTAACCAGCGTCACCCGTAGCGGTTATACGGTGATCAGTGGTGAAAGGGTTAACTAGGGGGCAATCAAGGGGTTAAAATATTTATTAGGTAGTATATGGGGGTCCCTGTCGCTATAAAACGCTGACGGCGAACCTAAATATTTACGTCCCTAACTAGCGTCACCAGCGACACTAATACAGCGATCAGAAAAATGATCGCTTAGTGACACTGGTGACGGGGGGTGATCAAGGGGTTAAAACTTTATTAGGGGGGGTTAGGGGGTACCCTAGACCTAAAGGGGGCTAACCCTAACTGTCCTAACACAGTAACTGTCACAAACTGACCATGCAGTAATCAGAAAAAAAAACTGCTTGGTGTCAGTTTGTGACAGGGGGGGTGATTGGGGGGTGATCGGGGGGGCATCGGGGGTGTTTTGTGTGCCTGGCATGTTCTACTGTGTGTGTAGTGTGTTTTCACTCACAGTGCAGTCTTCTCTCCTCGGCGCCGGAACGGAAAATATCGAGCCGAGGAGAGATGACATAATTTCCTTTGCTGCTGTTTAGCATACAGCAGCAAAGGAATGTTCTCATTGGCCGGCGGCTATCGCGAGGGGGGGGCCACGAACGGATGGTCTCCCCCTCACCTCTGATCGCTGGGGGACAAAAGAGGACCGCCTCGGGCACCAGGGGGGTCCGATCGGACCCCCCACCCGCGGGAGGCAGATCACGTAGATGTACGTGATTTTGCCTGCCCGTGCCGCCTTGCCGACGTATATCGGTGTGAGGCGGTTCTTAAGTGGTTAAATAAAAAAATTGAAATTAGTAAGTGGTGAAGGGGTGAAAATCCCCAGTCCAGCCTGCTTGTTGGGGTCTTGGGGCTGGTATTGCCACTTACTGTCATGCTGCTGTGGTGGGTGGGGTGGCTGTCGTGTTTGGGTTGGTTGTGAAGGTGATGGATGTGAGGCCACAAAATCACACAGGTGTGTGTTTTCGGCAATTTGGCCCCTCATCCCCTTGTTGAGGAGCTGCAGGATGTGTTCCTCACACCTGCTCCTTTGCTCACCGTCCATCTGCTTTAATTTATTGGCAGTCAGCACGGCAAATCCCTCAGCCTCATCTGGGTCTGTCCGGATGGCAGTAGGGGCCCAGCTGAGGAAGGCAGCTGTGGCCTCCTCCAGATTCCTGCTCTTCCTGGCCCTTTTAGCAGGAGGGCGTAGGGGAGGGATCTGTGACTCCGTCTGGCTGCTGACTGCTGGCTCCTCCAGACTGACTCTTTCCTGTGTATGAAAATGGGACATAATTATAATCTTTTTTAGGGTTTGGTTATCAATCACACACAATTTAGATCTCCTCACTCTCCTCCAAATTGAATGTGGAGAAATAGAAAAGACTATCGTTCTGACCCCATCATTTTTCATTCTTGTTCGAATCATTTTTGGTCACTAGTGTCTATTGATATGGAAACCACTTTGTTAAGGCAGAAATATTTGAACAATAATGTCTAGTTATCATCATTGTAGTTTTGGATACAAATATGTTCAACAACGCTATACCTGGGTCAAGCTGGGCTCCTCCACATCTTCATCCTGTGCAGCAGGACCTGTGTGGGGCTCAGGAGCTGTGGCCTCAGGAGATGTCGAAGGGAGTGTAGACAGCAATGGCCTGGGTTCTGTCTGGTCGGTCAAAAAATACAGGCTGTGGTAATACCACAGCCTGGGGACATATAGGTCATCTGCTGCTGCTCCAGATCTGAGTCAATGACCTTGTTGAGCTCCCTTTAAAAAGTACTCCTCAGGTTGGAAATTTTGTTCTTGACATAGTTGATGTACAAAGGCTTCACCAACTCGAGCAGTTTCTCCAACTCTTGACCTTAAAGAGATAGGGCAGCTCCCGCTACAGGTCAATGGATTTTGGTAAAAAATCAGGCTCTGTAAATTTATCCGTCATGATAAATGATATGCTGTCTGAAAGACAGAACACAAGACAAACCATAATGTCTGGCTTAACTCATAAGCTCGTCCCAATATAGGCCTCAATCTAAGCAGTATAGGCTACTACCCACCTATGCCCCAACTTTCAATTGTCCCTTTGTTTTATGGCTCCTTTCGTGTGTTGGCGATGGTGATCATTTGTCCAAGATTGTTTATACGGCCGTTCCATCGACCGTGCATTTTGGCTTTATATACACTGTGTGAAACTCCGCTCTCAGTGCGTCATGACACATCTCTCTTTTGCATGCGACACACATGGCGGAACATTCGGGAGGAACAACATGGCAGATTCGGCAGTTTACAAGCAGCCCCGCGATGGTGGAGCTCATAGGAGGCCAAAGCAACCCCCATGAGCAAGGGTAGGATGGTGGAGATGGTGCGCATCCTAGAGGAGCACGATTACAACTGCAAGCTGCGCAATTACAAAAGGCCTAACAGCCGAAAGGACCTGATTTTGGAGAAGGTCATCGGCGATGTGTGAATTTTCGGTGGAACGATCAAAGGACCAAATCAGAAAATGATGGTCTGATCTCAAACACTGTGAACAAGACCAGACAGAGTACATACACCAGAGCATAAAAAAGTATGCAATATTTGTATCTAACCAATATGGATATGTGAAAATTAGCTGTCTGTATATGTTCTGTATACAAGTAGCTCGAGAGAATTCTATCTAATGTTTTCTACAATCTTTGTATGACTTGGTATTCTAAAGATGAAGGTAAATATAAAACATATTTAAAAATTTCCATTTTTCTCCTGTTTTTGGACATTTCTTTATTTTTGGATCAAATTTATTTCTCTACTTTCAACAGGGAGGCACCAAAAAAGGAGGCTACAACCATGACACCACAAGGGATGAATGGAGGCTACCCCCGCTCGAGCCCCAACAGGGGAGGCAACTAGGCCATCTTCCCTACAAAAACATAAGTGCCATCTTCAAACACATTAATTTAGCCACTGACAGGGGTGTTTCTAGTTGGGCCAAAAGCCATGGGCTTAGGGCAGAACTTAAGGGATCAAGAACACTTTATGGTTGCTGCCTGGCTCATCAGTGCCCATTAATGCAGCCTTGCCAGTGTAGACATGGGTAGAGGAGAGGTCCTTGAGATCACAGTCACACAGAGTCACGCCTGCTAGGATGATCAGCATATATTCCTTATCCCATAGGAGATAAGAGGGGTGGGGCGCAACTGCTGTACTTTTTCAATGTTGGCACTTGCCCGGTGCTTGCCCTCTGTAAAATGACATCACCTTCCCTTTTATATGCCTTTTTCACAGAAAAACAACCAGAATGCAGCATGGTGGAGTCCACTAGTTAGGAGCAAACATTGACATCAGACCAAGTGCAAGGTTGGTCAACTAATGTAGCAAAATGGATGCTAGAAACAAATGGGACTTGTGGTGGCTTAATAAATGGTGTATTGTTTCTTTCTAGAGGAAAGTGAGTGTGGTGAGCTCACCCAGGATGTTTGTTTGGAGCCATGGGATCTGACTCCTGGACCCATCAAAGACCTTGCCATTGTGGACGTCAAATCCCCCAACATGAGTCACACTGAGGGCCAAAGTCACCCAGAAGAGGAAGAAAGTATTTGGGAGCCTCTTGTTTGCGCAAGTAAGTATTCTTGGAATCTGCCTTCAAATGTGTATACATGTCAAGTGTTTAGATGTCCAAACAAAACACCCACTCCACACATTAGCAAAGTATGTAGTGCTTTAACATTAGCATGGAGAAGGAAGAGGTGGATGGAGCTGGTAGTGTTGCTAGGTCCCCGGGTTTTGGAGACCCAGGCACCAGTGCCAAGATTGCAAAGTAGTTGCAGTGCGTACATTCCTAGTAGTGTAGGTGTCTGAAGGGCAAGCAGGTTGCAAGCAACAATAGACTGGGTAGGTAAGTACGGAATTTGACTAGCAACTTGACCATAAACTCACTATGTAAGGCCTCAGCCACCTGACCATTGTTTCCTTAATACTTTTTACTCTTCTTACTAGGTCATGATCTTCCTTGTCAAAAGATTTTATTGTACATACAATGCGGTATTTGACATTACAGTGAGTACAAGTTATGCAATAAAGGAAATGAAGCTCAGAAATACATATTTAAACAATGTAGATTATATATTGAATTATAAGTTCTTATGGTATTAATAATACATACAAATGGTGCTGGTTGTAAGAGGAATTGTGTTCTATGGTTAGTATGAGCTTCCAAATAAAACAAAAAAAAGAATAAGTAGAGAAGAAAGGAGAGATAGAAAGAGGAAGTACAAGAAAGAATAGAGGGAAGAGTCCGTAGGGTTGAGTCGAGGCGAGGTCCATCACAGTCACTAAAGACTATATAATGCATTGGTTCACTGGGTCAGTTACCATGGTAGTAAAACTTCTTTGTTAAAAGTTGAAGGCAAGTAGTTGCTAATCCATGGTTGCCATATTTTATCAAATTTGACAAACAAGTCATTTTCAATGGCTACCATTTTAGCTTGAGTCATGGTGACGTTCATTCGATTTACTACCTCGATTTACTACCTCTTCCACTATCAATGAAGGAGATCTCCAGGCTCTTGCCAGTGTTTCGCCGCTGTAAATAGTTGGATGAGTAATTTAAATTGGTTATGTGTTAAAAATTCTGGTTTTCGGTTAATGAGAGCCATTGCAGGATCAGGGGTGATGGATATTCCTAACATTTTAGATGCAATAGTAAAGATAGCCTTCCAAAAGATTTGTGCTTTGGGGCATGACCACCAAATATGAAAGTGAGTACCTGGGTCAGAGCATCCACGATAACACTCTGTCGAGTAGTTATGCACATATTTCGCTATTCTAACCGGTACAAGGTACCATCGTATTAAAACTTTATAATTAGCCTCTATTGCTAGTATGTTTGGGGAAGCCGATTTGGTTGTTAACCAAATTTGATTCCATTCTGTTGTTTCCAGTGTTCGTTCTAAATCTCCCTCCCATTTCTGTACATACGATGGTTTCTCCGTTTCGGGTTGGTTTACTAATTGAGCATAAAGGATCGAAATCATGCCTTTAGCATGAGGATTATTTTTACAAAATTTTTCAAATTCAGTGAATTGAGTCAGTGGAGATTTTGTGGTTAAGAGAGGCATAAAGAAAATTTTAATCTGAAGATATCTAAATAACTCCGATTGAGGTAATCCATATTTGTCGCAGAGGGTTGGGAAGGGAATAAAGGATGAGGAATTTACAAATTTGTGCATGTTTAGTACATCATAAGTAATCCACGCTTTGAAAGATCTAGGTGAGACCCATGCTGGGTAGAATGCAGGGTTTTTATAGAAAGATAATAGAGGGTTATGCAAAGATTGTAATTGATTTCTGAGTTTGTATTTGTCCCACATGGAGACAAAATGTTTGGTAATTGGGTTACCTAACCCTCTACGATCTCTTGGCGAAAGCCAGAGCAGATTTGCGATTGATAAGGGATCGCAGTCAGCTGCTTCAATTGACACCCAAAGAGGGGATTCGTGTTGTGTATGGTATTTAGTTAAAGTTGCTATATGAGCCGCTCTATAGTAATGCCGCGTACACACGGTCGGACTTTCCGGCATACTTGGTCCGGCACACTTTCCGACGGACTTTGTCCGCCAGGTGCGCCGGACTTTAAAACGGACGGACTTGCCCACACACGCCGGGACTTTCCGGCGGGCTAAGTCCGCCCGTCTTTCCGACGGACTTTCGCCGGAGGTCGACCACGCCCCCTAAAACGTCACAGTCCCAGCATGCCCAGGGACTGTGACATCATATGGGGGCGGGGTCTCCGCCTATATAAGTCACAACGCAGCCCTCAGAGACCAGTCCAGCCGGAGAGAGCGTCGTGTCAACATCTGGGGGAAGAGAAGAGAAGAAGCCCAGCAGCTCAGAAGTCCGGACCTCTGCTGGCAAGAGAGCTACCTGAACACAGCAGAGGAGCCGGCCGAAGAACTGGAACACGCGGAGAAGAACCAACCGGACGCCGGGAGAAGATGAAGCGGAGGGACCCCCGAAGCCGGAAGAAGACCCCCGAAGCCGGAGGAAGATCCCCACCCCCGGAGCTGTTTAATAAAATATTTTAAAAACCTGTGTAGTGTGTTTTATTACTTACAATTTTTCCCTAGGTGAAGGGGTAGGGGGACCATGTACCCCATACTCATTCACATAGGGTGGGGTGCCGGGATCTGGGGGCCCCCTTATTAAAGGGGGCTCCCAGATTCCGATAAGCCCCCCGCCCGCAGACCCCGACAACCAACGGCCAGGGTTGTCGGGAAGAGGCCCTTGTCCTCATCAACATGGGGACAAGGTGCTTTGAGGTGGGGGGGCCCGCAGGGCGCCCCCCTCCCCCAAAGCACCCACCCCCCCCATGTTGAGGGCATGCGGCCTGGTACGGTTCAGGAGGGGGGGGGCGCTCGCTCGTCCCCACCCCTTTTCCTGACCGGCCAGGCTGCGTGCTCGGATCGGGGTCTGGTATGGATTTTAGGGGGGACCCCACGCCGCTTTTTCGGCGTAGGGGCTTCCCTTTATAATCCATACCAGACCTAAGGGCCTGGTATGCCCCGCGCTCGCCGCAATAGGAAAATTTGTTTTTCCTATTGCAGCGAGCGCGAGATGCAATACCCTGCCCTCGCGTCGTATCCGGTCCGTCGGACCAGCCTACACACGAGCGGCCTTTCCGTCGGACCAGCACACACACGAGCGGACTTTCCGCCCGAAACTGAGTCCGACGGAAAGATTTAAAACTTGCTTCAAATCTAGGTCCGGCGGGCTTTTCGGAAGAAGTCCGCCGGAAAAGTCCGCCGGCGCCCACACACGGGCGGATTGTCCGGCACACTCTGGTCCGCCGGACCAAGTATGCCGGAAAGTCCGACCGTGTGTACGCGGCATAAGAGGCAAAATTAGGACATCCTAGACCACCATTCAACTTAGGGAGATATAATGTATGCAGTTTCGTACGAGGTTTAGAGGAGCCCCAAATAAATGAATTTGCTTTTCTTTGTATAATTCTTAAGTAATAGGCAGGAATTGGGATAGGTAAAACTCTGAATAAATATAATAATTTGGGTAAGATTGTCATTTTTATTGTGTTAATTTTTCCAAACCATGATAGAGGGAGGTGATTCCAGGATTTCAGCATATTTGTTATATTTTTAACCATTGGAGGGTAGTTAGCTGAAAAAAGATCCAAATAGGATGCAGTGAGATGTATTCCTAGATAAGGGATAGATTTATCTGCCCAAGTAAATGGGAGACCGTTTTTAGCTGAATTTAATTCCAATGTTGAGAGGGATATGTTTAATGCTATACATTTTTTAGAATTAATGAAAAGACCCGAAAAGGCAGCAAAGTCATCAAGTATTGGCATCAAATTGGGGCCTGATATTTGCGGTGATGAAAGAAACAAGAAGATGTCATCCGCAAATAGACATAGTTTGTGATGAAATCCTCCTATCTCAATTCCAGTTATGGTTGGTTCTGATCTAATTCGTTGGGCAAGAGGTTCTATGAGCAGGGCAAACAACAGGGGTGAAAGCGGGCACCCCTGTCTAGTGCCCCTCTCAATTTTAAAGGCCTCAGATTTATACCCTGCATATTTAACGTATGGTTTGGGTTTATTATATAAAGCTTTGATCCAGTTTATAAAATTCGGGCCAAAACCCCATTTTTGTAACATATAATGCAAGTATGGCCAAGCTATGGAATCAAAGGCTTTTTGAATATCAAGTGAAAGAAAACAGGAGGGAATGCGTCGGGTCTTGGCAATTTGTGCTAAAAGAACCGCTCGCCGTACATTATCGCCTGCTTGGCGAGTTGGCATAAAGCCAACCTGATCACGATTTATAAGAGTGCCAATGAAACCACCAAGACGGGATGCTAACATTTTTGCCAGAATTTTGATGTCTATATTAAGCATCGAGATAGGACGGTAGTTAGTACAGGATGTGTCATCTGCATGAGGCTTAGGAATCATGCATATGATCGCTGTTAGGGATTCCTGTCTAAATGAAATGTTTTCAAGTAGTGCATTAAATGTTTCTGTTAATATGGGGGAAATAGAGTCTGAAAAGGTACGATAATATAATGCTGAATAACCATCAGGTCCTGGTCTTTTATTAATTTTTAATTATTTGATGATTTTTGCTACATCTTCTACCTTGATGGGTTCCTCTAATTGCGCTTTTTGTGAATCAGATAATTTAGGTAAATTAATTTTTGAGAAAAAGGAATCTGCTTCGTTTAAATTAAATGAATTTGATTCTGTGTATAGTGTTTTTAGGTGGGAACGAAATTTATGGACAATTTTAAGGGGATTACTAGTGTATATATTTTTAGATATCTTCAGCTTAATTGGTTTAAAAGATTTATTAGTTGTTTTGAGTGCACGTGCCAAGTATGTGCCTGGTTTATTCGATTTCATATAAAAGGCATGCCTGGAACGACGTAATATTTTATCAGTTGATTCTGTTAGAAAAAGATCATATTCCAGGCGTGCCTTCTCTAATTCAATTTTAGTAATTGGGTTAGGATTGTTTTGGAAGGCTAAGAAGTGAGAATTAAATTGTGTTTCTAATTTTCGTGCAAGATTTCTACGTTCTCTTTTGAGTATACCAATCTGTTGCTGAAATATTCCTCTCAACACCGGTTTATGAGCTTCCCAAAGTGTTATTGGAGAAATTTCTGGGCTTTTGTTGAGTATGAAATACTCTTTCAATGCATGTTCAATTTTGTTTCTATATATAGGTTGTTTGAGTAATATTTCTGGTAGATACCATGTTTTATCTTGAGTTTTAGGTATAGTGGATGTAATGGTGGTTAGGACTGCGTTGTGATCAGACCATTGGATGGGGATTATGTTTGATGATAGAATTTCTGGTATCATCCCTGTGGTAAGAAAAATTTGATCTATACGGCTGAATGTTTGATGGGGGTGTGAAAAATATGTGTAGTTTCTTTTTGTTGGGTTACTCTCCCTCCATGAATCAACTAGATTGTGTTTCGAAAGAAGTTGAGAGAAGGATACTTTAGATTGGTTTCGAGGTGGCATATATGGAGTTTTGTCCAGAAATGGGAGGAGAACCTGGTTGGAATCACCACATACTATAATTGTTCCCATTTTATGTGCATTAACTACTTGCAAGAGATGTGTTAAAAATGGAATTGGTTGTTTGTTTGGAGCATAATAGGAGACCACAGTTACTTCTGTATCTAAAATGTTTCCCGTCAGGATTAAATAACGTCCTTCCGGGTCTTTAATTTCCGAGTGGACTGTGATTGGGGTGGAGCGGTGGAATGCCACTAGAGTTCCGCGTTTTTTGGTATTGGCCGAGGCAGTAAATACTTGTGGATATGATGAACTAAAAAATTTAGGTGTTGAGTTTATTGTAAAATGCGTCTCCTGAATACACACAATGCGTGCCTTTTGTGTTTGGAATGATCTAAACGCTTTAGTACGTTTCTGTGGCACATTGAGTCCCTGCACATTGAGGGATAAGATGTTTAAAGGAGCCATGGTAACTGAGTCAGTAGGCAGCACTTACCAATTATTCTGGTTTGGAGAACGCTCGACTCAACCCATACGGACTTGAAAGGGGGAAAGAGAAAAAAGAATCTTGTGTGATCTGGTTTAGGGAAGAAGAAGAAAACAGGTAAGATTTCATTACATAAGCTTAAGAATAAAATACTAAGGTGTTCAGAATTTGCCTGTGGTGAGGGGAGAAACCACTCAACAGGGGGTCGAAGGCCTTCATCAGGTCTCCCCATATTAAGCGGGGGGATCCGAGGAAGACTAGGTGAGGCGCACGGAACTTCCGTGAGCAGGAGAACCACTTTGTGAAAATGTAAAAAGGAAAAATAACATCACTAGGGTGTAAACTTGTAGCCCTTAAGGCTTGGAACGAAACATATCTATATTATCTAATGTTTTGAAGAAAAACTTAACACTTATGAAATAAAGATTGTTTAAATTCTCTGTTATTTAAGTAGAATAAACTATCCAGTCAGGAAAAAGAGGAGAAAAAAAATAATATATATATAAAAAAATATGTTTTGTGGTTAGTGTTTAGGTTTACTACTAAACTTTGTTTCAGTAATTTACTTAAAAGTATCACTTATAGAAATAAATTTGTATAATTTCAGTCATGACTAGGTCTTCTTTTGATAATATTAGTGTTTAACTCAAAGTTGCAACTGATAAATAGGAAAGGTATTTTAACCAATCTGGTTAGGGAAAAAGAAAAAGCTACTTTGTTTCAAAATATGAAGTAAGTATGGAACTTATAGGAATGGTGTTCTCGTATGATAATATTCAACAAACTCAGGTGACATCTGAGTAAAGAATTAATCTAACCCAGGATAGATTAAACTTTTTGGATAAAAAACTTTTTTTTTTTTTTGTAAAAAAAACTATGTGTATATAATCTATATAACAATACATCTAAGAAATAAAATTATATTTCTCCTGACATGACTGAGCTTCCTTATTTATTTGATTATAATTGTGTGGAACTCAATGCTGCATACAATAAATAAGGAGAGATACTATAAACCATTCCATTTAGGAAAAAAGAAAAGAGAACACAAAAAAAAACCTGGTTTCATGTTTTGGGAATAAATATAGAACTAAAAAGATCTATGTTCTCAGATGATTATGTTAAGCATATATAATTGTTACTTGAATCTGGGATTTACCCTTATCCATATTGTATTCTATTTATTAGAATACAAGTATGGGATGTAAATTCACGTAAGAATTGCATTGTGAATGCGTCCAATATGCTGTGTATTCATTGAGAGCATATCTTCTTAGCTAATTTTATATTTTATGTTTAAATTCATGTTCCTGGAAAAATAGTCTTTCAGTCCATTGGATCTACTTCTTGGTCTTGTGGAGGGCATACATAGCGGCCTCTCTTGTGAACATGCTGGTTGCCGTTTATTTCTATAGCAGGGGATGAAGTTGGTAGTGAAGAAGCGGATGCTGTTCGTCTTCGTGAGGTATTGATTGCAGATGTTCCATCGATCAAATTAAGATCTTGTAGAGCTTGTTGTAGTTTGTTCGGAGATCCACAAATATGCCTGTTTCCTTGGTAGGTAAAACGTATGGAGAATGGAAAACCCCATTGGTATGTGATATTGTTTCTTTGCAGTTCCAGCAGATGTATTTTCATAGCACGTCTTTTAGAGATAGTAACTTGAGAGAGATCTGCGAAAATCTGAAAATTGTGACCTTGAAAGGTTAAGTTTTTTTTCTCTCTGGCCGCAAATAAAAGTTGTTCTTTTGTTCGATAAAAATGGAACTTTGCTATGATGTCTCGAGGGGGTCCATCTGTTTTTTTAGGCATGAGGGCTCTGTGTACCCTATCCATTTCCAACCTTTCGATCGGTATTCCTGGTTGTAATTCTTGGCATAAAGCTGTTATTGTAGAAGATAGGTTAACGATCGATTCAGGAATGCCTCTGAAACGCAAATTTGACCTTCTTGCGCAATTTTCATAATCTTCCAATTTGTTTTGTAAGATTATATTTTCTTCTTTAAGAAGATCTATTTCAGTCATGAATTCCTGTGTTGTGTTTTCTAGTTCTTCCGTTTTAATTTCCAGCGCTGCTGTACGGTTCCCCAATTCTCTGATTTCTTTAGTAAGATTATTGGTTATTTGTTCTGAGGTAATCTTTAATGCTTTGTTTAGCATTTTCTCAAATTGTTTAATAAGGTTTGGAGTTGCTGCTGGTTCTTGTGAAGATTTTTGTGACAGAAATAATTCTGTGTCAGATTCATCTGAGGAGATTTGCTGTGACAGCTTTGTCTTTCTCCTGCGCTCTGAGGCGATTATGCCTGAGGCTGAGGAGACTGAGGGGATTGGCGCCAATTTCACTGCAGTCTTAGCCTGTGTGCCTCCGCTGGGGGCATTTTTATACTTATTCCGGGTTCCCCCTAGTACCATTTTGCTTTCAAAGTTTTCTCTCACCTCTCAGGAGTATAATGTCTCGTTTTTTAAATGAAAAACGTCGGCGGGCTGCCTTTATACAGCGGTTCTCCCTTTACACGGAGCGGAGCTCTAGCAGGACATGTCCGCTGCGCTAGACTCCGCGCATGCGCCATCAGGTCATGATCTTCCACGATGCACTATTGGCAGAATGAGTGCAGATATTGCATTGTTTGAAGGATCTTGAGCAAATCAAGGAGCATGCCACTGCTTTACAGCGAAGAATCCAAGATTTTGTGGACATGCTTGCCGAATTTTAATTTCCTCTTGCCTGGTCTGAAGCTTGTTCCACTTGTTGGCTTCTGTTTACCCTATAATATTTACCATGTTTTTATGACTTTGAAATGTAAAAGTTTAGGGACAGAACTCAGTGTTTCTCCACTCCACTCCTCTAGGTGCATCACCAGGTCCTGTTTTCCGAATTTTCCTCAGTTTAAAATAGATTGTGCAAATTACTAACAGTGAAAATGACAACATCACCTGTGCCAAATTCAACAACTATAGAAAACATGACCTGGGTTTGCATCTTGAGAAGGACAGTTGTGAAACACTGACATAACTAATGTGAATTGGAATGTTTGTGTTTTGAAGAATAGCAAAGCCCAAATTTGAAGATGCCCACAAATTGTGCCTTAACATTCTTATTTCCCTCATGATCCCATGCCTAAAATGTGTGTATTTCCATACATCTATTTTGCTAAAACCCCAAAACACACAGTGGGGCTGATTTACGAAGCATTTGCGCCATGACTTGCAGTGCACGCCGATGCGCAAATGACATTTTCGTATTTACAAAGCATTTGCGCCGGTAACACAGCGCGATCCCCCATTTACTATTCTCTTCTCGGCGCACGGGAAGAGGTGATCTGTACGCCACTATAGACCTGGTGGATGGCATGTTTAACTTCAAATTTAAACAAGCTGGAAGTGCCAATAATATGGGGGTGATGTGGGGTGATGTGGGGAAGTGTTGTACTAACTGCCCAAGTCACAAATATGGCCAATATAGAACGAGAAAGGGACTTTCTCGGAACAAGCCGGCAGCGCCGGCAAATACATTTAAACTGTGGGAGGTGAATTTATACACTGCGCATGCTCAAACGGCATTTGCGCTTGTTCAAATACTTTAGTTCAGTGCGCCGGCAAAATATTAGTAAATGTCAGGCAACGTAAAAACATTTGCATAGGTTGAACGGGCGCACCTCTAGATTTTTTTTTTTTTTTTAACACTGGTTCACTTCGTGCGGCTCTAATGAAATGTCGGTCCGGCAAAACACATACAAGTTCATTGATAAAAACAGCATTAAGAAAACAAACACAATTCAAAGAAAAAAAAATATGTGGGGTCCCCCCAAAAATCCATACCAGGCCCTTCAAGTCTGGTATGGATTTTAAGGGGAACCCCGCACCAAAATTAAAAAAAAAAAATGGGGGGCCCCCCCAAAAATCCACACCAGACCCTTATCCGAGCACAGGAAAAGAGAAGGGGATGAGAGAGCGCCCCCCCCCCCTCCTGAACTGTACCAGGCCACATGCCTTCAACATTGGGATTGTGCTTTGGGGTAGCCCCCAAAAGCATCTTGTCCCCATGTTGATGAGGACAAGGGCCTCATCCCCACAACCCTGGCCGGTGGTTGTGGGGGTCTGCGGGCGGGGGGCTTATCGGAATCTGGAAGCCCCCTTTAACAAGGGGACCCCCATATCCAGGCCCTCCCCCCTGTGTGAAATGGTAAGGGGGTACAAAAGTAGCCCTACCATTTCACTAAAAAACTGTCAAAAATGTTAAAAATGACAAGAGACAGTTTTTGACAATTCCTTTATTTCTTCTATTTTCTATCTTCTTTCTTCTATCGTCCTTTGGTTTCTTCCTCCATCTTCTTCTGGTTCTTCCTCTGGTGTGCATCTCCTCCACGGCGGGCTGCTCCGCATCCATGGCATGGAGGAAGGCTCCCTCTCTTCTCTTCATCTTCTTCTCTTCTTCATCTTCTTCTCCGGGCCACTCCGCACCCATGGTGGCATGGAGGGAGGCTCCCGCTGTGTGACGCTTCTCCTCTTCTGACAGTCCTTAAATAACGGGGGGTGGGGCCACCCAGTGACCCCGCCCCACTCTGACGCATGGTGACTTGGCGGGACTTCCCTGTGGCATCACGGGGAATGCCACAGGGAAGTCCCGTCATGTCCCTGTGCGTCAGAGTGGGCAAGGTCATTGGGTGGCCCCGCCTCCCCCCGTTATTTAAGAACCACCAGAAGAGGAGAAGCGTCACACAGCGGGGGACAAGGTGTTTTGGGGGGCTACCCCAAAGCACCCTCCCAATGTTGAGGGCATGTGGCCTGGTACAGTTCAGGAGGGGGGTGCTCTCTCGTCCCCCCCTCTTTTCTTGTGGCCTGCCAGGTTGTGTGCTCGGACAAGGGTGTGGTATGGATTTTTGGGGGGACCCCACGTAGTTTTTTTTTTGGCCGGGGTTCCCCTTAATATCCATACCAGACCTGAAGGGCCTGGTATGGAATTTAGGGGGACCCCCCACGTCATTTTTTTTTACATTTTGGCCTGGGTTCCTCTTAATATCCATACCAGACCTGAAGGGCCTTTTTTCTGGAACTGGAACGCACTGGAACGGCAAGCACTGGTGTGAACTATGCCACTGCACACCATATAACCAAATTTCCATGCATTTTTGATGCATAAAATATGCACTGGACTGCATTGGTGTGAACTGACCCTTAAGCAATTTGGCATATTTAAAGGCATTTCTCCTTGTTTCGTTTTTGGGGTTGTCCAATTTGTGACATTGATATATGTCCCTTAGGGTGGGACCTGGGCCCCATACTCATTATAAGGCCAATAACTAAAAGATAAGCCAGCCAAGTGGGGACTAGTAAAATTGCCAAGTCAGTTCCCTTAGACTGCAATGGTATTTGTTGTATAACGTTTGCACATGTTAGGCTCTTTAGTTGCCCCCCTGGACTGGGGGGTGTTTTGTCCCATCTGTAATTTTGGTGCATGCTGGATGATGTGCTTAATTTTGGACAGTGGGGTGGCTTATTTTGTGCTAGCTGCATTTGGGTTGTTCTGAGCATGCTCAGGGACTTTGTTTTTTTTTGGTGGTGCTTTTTGTGTGTGAACAGCACTTGGATGTTTCTGGGCATGCTCAGAGTGTGTTTTTTGGGTTAGTAATTTAAGGACATCCTTAACAGGTGTACCCACTTTGAAGTTCTCTCTACATTGGGTGAACTTGCATTTTGTGTGTTTAATGGACTGTCCATGTGTTTGCAATTGCCTCATTAGCAGACAAACCTATGTTATATAAAGCTTGCAGATAGCAATCTTTACTTTGCCCTGAAAAGAGCCGTGTCTGTCTGTCTGTCTGTACGTCTGTCTGTCTGTACGTCTGTCTGTACGTCTGTCTGTCTGTACGTCTGTCTGTCTGTACGTCTGTACGTCTGTCTGTCTGTACGTCTGTCTGTACGTCTGTCTGTCTGTACGTCTGTCTGTCTGTACGTCTGTACGTCTGTACGTCTGTACGTCTGTCTGTCTGTACGTCTGTACGTCTGTCTGTCTGTACGTCTGTCTGTCTGTCTGTCTGTCTGTACGTCTGTCTGTCTGTCTGTCTGTACGTCTGTCTGTCTGTCTGTCTGTACGTCTGTCTGTACGTCTGTCTGTCTGTACGTCTGTCTGTCTGTACGTCTGTCTTTACATTTGGGTGTCCTTATCAAGTTTCTAACACATGTATTTTCTATTTGTATTTTGTTTGTTATGTTGTTGCAAAACAGATGTGTTTTTATGCAATTTATTTGTTACTTTGGCAATCTTTACTTTGCCCTGAAAAGAGCCGTGTCTGTCTGTCTGTACGTCTGTCTGTCTGTACGTCTGTCTGTCTGTACGTCTGTCTGTCTGTACGTCTGTCTGTCTGTACGTCTGTCTGTACGTCTGTACGTCTGTCTGTCTGTACGTCTGTCTGTCTGTACGTCTGTACGTCTGTCTGTCTGTACGTCTGTACGTCTGTCTGTCTGTCTGTACGTCTGTCTGTACGTCTGTACGTCTGTACGTCTGTACGTCTGTACGTCTGTCTGTCTGTACGTCTGTCTGTACGTCTGTCTGTCTGTCTGTCTGTACGTCTGTCTGTCTGTCTGTCTGTCTTTACATTTGGGTGTCCTTATCGAGTTTCTAACACATGTATTTTCTATTTGTATTTTGTTTGTTATGTTGTTGCAAAACAGATGTGTTTTTATGCAATTTATTTGTTACTTTGGTTTGCTGGGTTTTTTTTGGGTGGTGGTTATTTTACCATGAAATCTTTTTTTATGTTGACAATTTTTGTTTTTACATTGTTCACTTTGATTTAACTGTCTGTGCTGCCTTATTTTTAAAATTCTTTCTCAAGATGTTGTGCCTAATGATGTTTAAATCCTTAATAGATGTCCATTTGTGGGTGCACTCCTTTTAACTCCTGTTAATTTACACTGCAAAAAGTTCAAACCTATTCTGTTAGTGTCTCAAATTAACATACTTCTGTGCATTTTGCTTTCCTTGCTTCTTTTCCAAGTCCTGTTTTTTTTGTTTTGTTTTGTTTTGTTTTTTTGGTTTTTTTGGACCAATAAAATTGTTTCACATGCTTTGTTTTATGTGTGTTCTTTCCATGCATCGGATTTCCCAGCTGCAGCTTAACTAGGCTGATCGGCATGTCTTGGACAAATCCCTTTTTCATTTTTTTTATGTTTTAAGTTACTTTCCTGGTGCCTTCATGGTAGCACATGCATCGATTGTGCATATGCTGCCATGGATAGTGACCAGGAAAGTAACATTTCAGAGTGGTAAGTATTCAACTTTCTTTTTGAGCAGTGGTTTTCAGCCTCAGTCCTCAAGTACCCCCCTGACAGGACATGTTTAGGAAATGTTATCTTCTCTAAAATAGCTATCCAAAGCCATTGACTTTGATTTAAAGCACCTGTGCAAGATGAAGGAAAACCTGCAAACATGGCCTGTTGGGGGGTACCTGAGGACAGGGTTGAGAAGCACTGATTTAGAGCACTGAACTAAAATCAAGCTGAAGCCAATCCTTTTCCAATTGTGGACATTTGAGGTAAATGAAGATTATTTATTATTTTTTTTTTTAAGGTTGGGCTTTGTCTCTTTTCTTAAAATTGGCTTCACTTCCTGTCATAGCCAAAACAGGAAGTGAGAGTAAAACACAAATTTTTCCTTGGGGACACACAGGTCAATCTAACTAGTGCCCCATTATGCAAATTGCACTCTAGCACTTTGTTGTGTACACCACAAATTATTAGGTATTTTGGGGTTTAATAAAGGCAAATCCTTTCTGCAATACAAGTGTAGTTGATGAAAATCAGAATTGTAGCACTTGTGATTTTATCATCCAATCATGTAGAGGCAAAGATGCTGTTTTTTTTCTTTTACTTGCATGTCCCCCTCGGATCTCCAGCAACTGAACTGCTAAGTGCACTTGTGGTGCAAAGTGGATTTACCTTTTGATAAATAAACCCCAAGATACATAATAATTTGGGATGTACATGGCAAAATGCTAGAGTGCAATTTCCCGAATGGGGAAACTATTTAGATTGACCTGTGTGTCCCCAAGGACATACATTGGTAGGGTGTTACCTTTACTTCCTGTTTGGCTATGTGACAGGAAGTGAATAATTTTGAATGCGAAATTGGCAAAATTTGGTAGGTGTCTTCACCCTATCAGGATTGTAGACATCCCCCAAAACTTATAATCCCTCTGCAGTCTATCCCCAAGCAAAAATAAGAAAGGATTTTAATGAGTTTAACTTTGCAAAGACACATTCCTAAGTTCAAGTTTGTGATGCATATTAATGGCCCATTTAGACCTTTAATAGAAAGTCATCAGTTGCCTTTGACTGTAAACCAGGGATCCTCAAACTACGGCCCTCCCAGCTGTTGCAGAACTGCACATCCCATGAGGCATTGTAAGACTCTGACATCCACAGACATGACTAGGCATGATGGGAATTGTAGTTCCTGAACACCTGGAGGGCCGTAGTTTGAAGACCCCTGCTCTAAACATTATTTTTGGCCAGTCCTAAAAATCTGCATCTGTTTATCTATTAACCACTTGGTGTCTGTGCTATAGCCAAACGATGGCCACAGCGTGGACCTGAATTTCTGGGAGGCTGTCATAGGATGTAGTCACTGAGACTCGGGTGATCACAGATCGAAGTAAGGGTAGATCTGTTTATTTTTTCTACTCACGCTGACAGCATGAGGATGAAAATAAAAGGTGATCACCGGCTTAGGTGCAAGGGACATTGGTCCCGAAGAGGCAATTCTGCCTCATCTGTGCCCACCAGTACCCCCTTCCAGTGCCACCTATCAATGCCCACCAGTGATCCCAAGCAATGCTGACTATCAGTGCCGCCTCATCAGCGTCCATCAATGAAGGAGAAAAATTACCTGTTTGCAAAATTTAATATCAAAATATCCAAAAATATACCAAATTATTTTTAAAAATCTGTCTTTTCTTTTGTTTGAACAAAAGAAATAAAAAACACACAGGTGATCAAATACCACCCAAAGAATGCTCTATTTGTGGGAACTTAAAAAAAAAATAAAAAATTTGGCAAAGTATGGCCGCGCAATTGTCATTCAAAATGGATCAGCGCTGAAAATTGGTCAGGACAGCAGGGGGGTTTAAGTGCCCAGTAAGCAAGTGGTTAATTTCCATACCAACTATGGATTTCTGTAATAAAGATGTGTGCCCGCTGTGTATACGGCATGTGCATAAGCAAGTCACACACATATGAACGGTACTCATTGTAAATCATGGGGTACAACTTGTGATGCAACTTTTCAGTCCCAAGTGGCCTTAAGCTCTCTTTCCACTACTGCGAGTTGTTGTGCGACTAGACACATGTGAAGTCGCAGGACAAGTCAAAAAACATGTATTTCAATGTTCCCCTGTTCTAATTGGTGCAACTCCAAAAAAAGTTCTTGCACTACTTTGTTCCAACTTCAGTGCGACTTTTTCTCTAATGTTTTTAATTTTCGCATGACAAAGCATTAAGGCTCGGTTTCCACTATTGCAAGCCCAAAGTTGCGTGCTTTTTGCCGCGGGTTTCCCCCAACTTTTTGCCAACTTGAAGAACTTTTTCCCCCAACTTGAAGCAATGCCTGTGTGTTTTTGAGGTCTATGGACCTCAAGTCGCATCAAAGTGGGACCAAAGTAGTGCAGGGACTACTTTGAAGTTTCTGCGACTTGAAGTTGCAGACATCTGAACGGTACTCATTGTAAATCATGGGGTAGAACTTGTGATGCAACGTTTCAGTCCCTTGTGGCATGACAAGTTGCAATAGTGGAAAACAAGCCGAAAAAGCACATTGTAAATCATGCAACTTTGGTGTTGAAATAGTGGAAAGAGAGCATTAGGCTAAAGCGGTAATAGGAAGATGCACTGTAAGAATTACTTCTAATTGTAGAAAATCAAACCGGCTCTTGCACTGAATCTAATTTATAGAAGATCTAACTGATTGGCCAGTGTATGGTGACCTTTAAAGATATGAAAACATGAATTTCTGGTGTTTAAGCCTCATACACTCGTGTACGGCGCCCACTCTGCTCAGCGGGGGATCGCTCCGTCGATCCCCGCTGGGCAGGCAGATGACAGGTCTGTCTCTGCACACTGCAGGGACAGACCTGTCAGAGTCCGCTCTCCTCTATGGGGGATCGGATGAAGATGGACCGTAGAGTCCGTCGTCACCCGATCCGATCCGCAGATGGATGGAAAAATAGGTTTTTCCTCCGTTACACTTTTTAGGATTGGAGTGGGTCGGATGTCAGCGGACATGTCACCACTGACATCGGACCCTCCATAGAGGTCTATGGAGTGTCCGTTCAGGTCCGAGGTGGACCTGAAAGGTCCGTCCGTGTGAGGGGGGCCTTAGGCCCCTTTCACACTGGGGTGGTGCGGGCGGCAGCGCTAAAACGGCGCTATTTTTCAAGCTGCTTTACCGGCGGTATTCGGCCACTAGTGGTTTTAACCCCCGCTAGCGGCCGAAAAGGGGTTAAATCCGCACGCAAAACACCACTGCAGCGGTGTTGATTTCAATGGGCAGGAGCGTATTATACACCGCTCCAAAGATGCTGCTAGCAGGACTTTTTTTAGGCTCCTTTCACACTGGGGCATTTTTAGGTGCTACGGCACTAAAAATAGTGCCTGGAAACTGCCCTAAAGAAGCGGCTCCATTCACTCCAATGAGGGCTTTCACATTGGAGTGGTGCAGTGGCAGGGTGTCCCAAAAAGTCCTACCAGCAGCTTTTTTGGAGCAGTGAACTCACTGCTCCTCCCCATTAAAATCAATGGGGCAGATCCAGCGGCGTTTTGCGGGCGGATTTAACCCCTTTTTGGCCGCTAGCAGAGGGGTTAAAACCGCCCCGCTAGCAGCCGAATAGGGATGAGCTTCGTGTTCGAGTCGAACCCATGTTCGACTCGAACATCGTCTGTTCGCCCGTTCGCCGAATTGCGAACGATATGGGCCGTTCGCGCCAAATTCGTGTGGCGCGTCACGGCCCATAATTCACTGCGGCATCGCAGTGCATTGCTGGCTGATGATTGGCCAAGCATGCACTATGACCCGCATGCTTGGCCAATCACAGCGCCGTCTGAACAGAGAGCCGTAATTGGCCAAAGCCAAGGAGGCTTTGGCCAATTATGGCTCAGGGGATTTAGTACATGACCCACACTATATAAGGCCGCCTGCACGGCGGCCCTGTGTAGTGTGCGTTCCGGCGTTCATAGATAGATAGAGAGAGAGACAGACAGTGTCATTTTATTTAAGTTAGATAGATTAGGCAGAACAGTCAGTCAGTTAGCTGCACTTACAGTGTATTGTGTATATATATGCATCCCAGGTGTTGCATATATATATATACACTGTATTCAGTTTAGCTAGATCCGTTCCTGTTATCTTCTTACTGACAGGCAGGCTTGTCTTGTTACAGTATTTACAGCTACCTGAAGAAAATTGCTGGTGTTTTTTTGATCCTATTAGTACCACAGTCAGGCAGCTAGACTATTTACAGTTAGTGCAGTGCGTCCTGCTCACAGTGTTCAGATAAAACTACAAGTTAGTGGGGTGCGTCCTGCTCACAGTGTTCAGCTAAAACTACAAGTTAGTGGGGTGCGTCCTGCACACAGTGTTCAGCTAAAACTACAAGTTAGTGCTGTGCGTCCTGCTCACAGTGTTCAGCTAAAACTACAAGTTAGTGGGGTGCGTCCTGCTCACAGTGTTCAGCTAAAACTACAAGTTAGTGCGGTGCGTCCTGCTCACAGTGTTCAGCTAAAACTACAAGTTAGTGGGGTGCATCCTGCTTACAGTGTTCAGCTAAAACTACAAGTTAGTGCAGTGCGTCCTGCTCACAGTGTTCAGCTAAAACTACAAGTTAGTGGGGTGCGTCCTGCTCACAGTGTTCAGCTAAAACTACAAGTTAGTGCTGTGCATCCTGCTCACAGTGTTCAGATAAAACTACAAGTTAGTGCTGTGCGTCCTGCTCACAGTGTTCAGCTAAAACTACTAGTTAGTGGGGTGCGTCCTGCTCACAGTGTTCAGCTAAAACTACAAGTTAGTGCAGTGCATCCTGCTCACAGTGTTCAGCTAAAACTACAAGTTAGTGGGGTGCGTCCTGCTCACAGTGTTCAGCTAAAACTATAAGTTAGTGCGGTGCATCCTGCTCACAGTGTTCAGCTAAAACTACAAGTTAGTGCGGTGCGTCCTGCTCACAGTGTTCAGCTAAAACTACAAGTTAGTGCTGTGCGTCCTGCTCACAGTGTTCAGCTAAAACTACAAGTTAGTGCTGTGCGTCCTGCTCTCAGTGTTCAGCTAAAACTACTAGATAGTGGGGTGCATCCTGCTCACAATGTTAGCTGAACACTAAAACTACAAGTTAGTGTGGTGCGTCCTGCTCACAGTGTTCAGCTAAAACTACAAGTTAGTGCGGTGCGTCCTGCTCACAGTGTTCAGCTAAAACTACACGTTAGTGGGGTGCGTCCTGCTCACAGTGTTCAGCTAAAACTACAAGTTAGTGCGGTGCGTCCTGCTCACAGTGTTCAGCTAAAACTACAAGCTAGTGGGGTGCGTCCTGCTCACAGTGTTCAGCTAAAACTACAAGTTAGTGCTGTACGTCCTGCTCACAGTGTTCAGCTAAAACTACAAGTTAGTGTGGTGCGTCCACCTCACAGTGTTCAGCTAAACCTACAAGTTATTTTTTTGCGAGCTCTGCACAGTGTTCAGCTAAAGCTACCTGTAGAAGGTTGGTGGTGTTTTCCTGATCCTTTCACTACCGCAGGCAGTTAAAAAAGCTACAAGTTATTTTTTGCGAGCTCTGCACAGTGTTCAGCTAAAGCTACCTGTAGAAGGTTGGTGGTGTTCTCATACTACAGGCAGGCAGTTGATTTTGCTAGCTGCAGTATCAGTACATATATATATATCCCAGCTTAGTGCAGCTACAGGCCATTAGTATGTCTGGAAGGTCAAGAAGGAGAGGCAGACAGTCACAAGCCGATAAGAGAGGGCAAGCAGGCTCTGTGTCTAGTGCTGGTCATGGAGACGGTGCATCCTCATCAGCACGTGGCCGTGGGACACGCTTGGACTTTTTTTTGGCAGCTGGCCGTGTTGAGCCGCAACATGCGGAAGACTTGGTCGAGTGGATGACCAAGCCATCCTCATCCTCCTCATCCTCTCTCACCCATGCCCAGGGTACTTTGTCTGGCAAAGCAGCAGCCTCTTCCCTCGGCTCAATGTCATCAGTGACTCCTTCCCTAGCCCCACCATGTCCTTCTGAGGAGTCCCATGAACTGTTTGACCACAGTGTTGGGTACATGCTCCAGGAGGATGCCCAGCGTTTGGAAGGCTCTGATGATGATACTGAGCTCGATGAAGGCAGTAACATGAGCACGGACAGAGGGGGTGCCCAAGAAGGACAGCAATCTGGCAGTCATGCTCCCCCTGCTGCAGCATACTGCCAGGTTTGCTCCAGTGATGAGGAGGGAGGGGATGATGAGGTCACTGACTCAACGTGGGTGCCTGATAGGAGAGAGGAGGAGGAGGAGGAGGAGGCGGCACATCACCAACGAGGCAGGATGCCCTCCAGGGGCCAGCCTTAGGGCAGCACATTGACTGCATCACACCCCAAAGCTCCACATGTGCAGGGCGCTGCAGTCTCTGCGCGTTATTCAAAAAGTTCTTTGGTGTCTCAAGTGTATCTCGCGTGGCCAAAACATCTCCCGCTTGGGTACCACATGCTTGACCAGACATATGTTGACCTGCCATGCAGTTCGTTGGCAAGCGTATCTAAAAGACCCACACCAAAGAACAAAGAGGACCTCTCCTTGCTCCTCATCAGCTGAGATCTCCAACCCCACTATACCTTCAGTCCTCTCTGAGACCTGCACTGAGAGGAATGAAGGTGTAGAATTAGGTGTGTCACAGCCAAGTACTTGTGGGCAATCTGCTTTTGGTACACCGATGTCAGATTGTACCAGGCAAATTTCCCTGCCCCAGCTGCTGCACCGCCAAAAGAAGTTCGCTCCCAGCCATCCACATACCCAGCGGTTGAATGCTAGCTTGGCAAAATTGCAAGCACTTCAACTGCTGCCTTTTCAGTTGGTAGACTCTGCCCCCTTCCGTGAGTTTGTGGAATGTGCGGTTCCTCAGTGGCAGGTACCCAAGTTTCACGGCGCATTGGGTGACTCTGCTGGCAGCTGGGAAGGATGCAGGACAAGGTGCAGTAGTGTTGGAGGTTGTTCTGCCACCACGCCTCCAAAATGCTAATGATTGTGACACACCTCTCTCCTCCACCCCCTCCTCTTCTTCTTCCTCCATGGCCTCTTCCTGTGCTTTGTCCTCGGAACCAGCGGTGCTCCATAGCCGTTCAAGGGGCTACGCAAGTACGCAGGCCAAAAGATGCCATTCGGGGCTTGAGCTGGTGTGCTTGGGGGACAGGAGCCACACTGGGGCAGAGGTTCTGTCAGCTCTGCAGGGGCAGGTTCAGAGCTGGTTGACGCCACGCCAACTTAAGGTAGGAATGGTGGTTTGCGACAATGGCACCAACCTCCTCTCTGCCCTCCGACAGGGACAAATGACCCATGTGCCCTGTTTGGCTCACGTACTTAACTTGGTGGTGCAGCGGTTCTTGGGCAGGTACCCGGGCTTACAGGATGTCCTGAGGCAGGCCAGGAAAGTCTGTGTGCATTTCCGCCGGTCATATAATGCCAGTGCTTGGCTGGCGGACCTCCAAAAGGAGTTTAACCTGCCCAAGAACAGCCTAATCTGTGACATGCCCACCAGGTGGAACTCAACATTGGCCATGCTACAGCGGCTGCACACGCAGCAGAGGGCCATCAATGAGTACCTGTGCGACTATGGCACCAGGACAGGGTCAGGGGAGCTTGTTTTTTTTCCCCACGCCAGTGGGCCATGATCAGGGATGCATGCACTGTCCTGTCACCATTTGAGGAGGCCACGAGGATGGTGAGCAGTGACAGTACATGCATCAGTGACACTGTCCCCCTTGTCCACCTGTTGGAGCACACGCTGCATGGAATAATGGACAGGGCACTTGAGGCAGAACAGAGGCAGGAAGAGGAGGACTTCCTTAGCTCTCAAGGCCCCCTTTATATAGACAGTGTTCCTGCATGCCCACCGATCACACAGGAAGAGGACGAGGAGGAGGAGGAAGATTGTGTCAGTATGGAGGTGGAGCCTGGCACTCAGCATCAGCAGCAGTCTTTAAGGGATCAGTCCCAAGAAACACATGGACTTGTACGTGGCTGGGAGGAGGTGGCGTCCTTAGTGACCCAGAGGACTCCGGACCGAATGCCTCAGCAAACCTACGCTGCATGGCCTCCCTGATCCTGCAAAGCCTGTGTAAGGATCCTCGTATTCGTGGTATCAAGGAGAAGGACCAATACTGGCTGGCAACCCTCCTTGATCCACGTTACAAGGGTAAGGTTGCGGACCTTTTCTTGCCATCGCAGAGGGAGCAGAGGATGAAACATCTTCGGGAGGCCTTGCAGAAAGGTCTGTGCAACGCGTTCCCAGAGACTGGGAGGTTACAAACTCCTTTTTCTGGACAACGTGTTGCTGAGGCTTCGGTCAGTCAAAGAAGGAGCGGTGGAGAAGGTGGCCGTCTGACCGATGCGTTTAGACTATTTTTTGGTCTGCAGCCCCAAGGTATGATCGGTTCCAGCAACCATTGCCAGCGTCTGTTTTACATGGTGCAGGAATACCTAGGGGCAAGATCTGACTTGGACACCTTTCCCACCGAAAATCCTCTGGGTTACTGGGTCTTGAGGATGGATCACTGGCCAGAGCTTGCACAGTATGCAATTGAGCTACTGGCCTGTCCTGCATCCAGCGTTCTTTCGGAACGCACATTCAGTGCTGCTGGAGGCTTTGTAACCGATCACAGGGTGCGTCTGTCCACCGACTCGGTCGATCGACTGACCTTCATAAAAATGAATCAGTCTTGGATCACCACCAGCTACCAAGCACCTGATGCTGATGTAACCGAATAATTTTTTTTGAAATCTCAGATCCCTTCAAAGACTGCCTATGCTGATGCTGAGTGACTATCCCTGAGTAATTATCCTCTTCCTCCTCAATGATCACGCTGATAGCTTGTAAGAACATTTTTGGTTCTGGGCGCCACCACCAGTGCCTAAGGCCCAATTTTTCAGCCCTTGTTTAACAGGGGCGTGTAATTACAATTTTTGATGCAATACTTTGTAGCAGGGCTCATTTATGCGTTCCAACTAGAGTAAACAAACAAAAATGTGCGCTAAGAATATTATATGTGTGCAAACCAAATTGCATTTGAAGCAATCCACGTCAATATAAATCATATATTAGAGTAGCCATTGATCAAAAGAGCTGATGATAATAAAGTGCAAAATGTGCTATAGTGTTAGCAGACATAAATCAATAAAGCAGCTTATATATAAAGTGCAAGGTATACTGGAAAGCTGCCAAACTTCAACAAACGGACAGTTTGAATTGTCCCACATTCAATGCAGGGTAACCCCTAAACAGTCCTGTAAAAAGTGAACCTCCTCAGCAGTGAGAAGAAAAAATAGTCCATAATTGGATATCAGAAGGAAGAAAAGGGAAGTTCCATAAGCAATGCACCACTTCAAGGGGACACCTGAAAATATCCACAGTCAGTCAGGTCACACAGCCAAAATGTACATGAAGAGGAAGGAGATATGTATATGAAAGTTTCCCCGTGCTCCAAAGATGTAACAGATGGACTCTTACCCGAACTGATGGACCTCCCTTCTGGCGAGGTCGTACTGGCAGGCAGACTTAGCCCTCTGCAGGGACAGTGGATGGCTCCGAGTCCTCCGGTGTATCGTCCGTCTACGATCTGGAACAAACCAATGCTTACTCCTGCGGGGGGGTGACAGACCCACTCAACCCAGAGGGGAGTGGGTAAAAATAGAGAAAGGGCTCCGATAGTGTAGTATTTGTAAAATTTATTTGTATATTACAAACAGCATAGCCACAACAAATGGGCTCTGTGACAATTAAAAAACAAGTGTAAAATTTGCCGACATAAAAAATAGCATACACCCGTGCAGGTCATGGGGCAGGCTGAGAGATGGCTTACGATGCGTAGCCACGCCCTACATGTTTCGTCACACTCTGACGTCTTCAAAGGGGCACGGGCGACGCATCAAGCCATCACCTTTATCGTATCGAGCGTGAACCAAGCCTCGTTCCTGGCTCCGATTCATATAACGCTCGGCAATGATCCAAGCAGTGTGAGCGAAAAGACCAAGCCTCTATCTGGTGTTCACCTTAGATCAATTGCTGCCATAGTAACTCCTCGTAAACGGAAGTGGCATATACAGGGAAGCCCTTAACCCTTTCTAGGAGAAGTTCTAGGTCCATTCTGGCAAGCAACTAAAACAAATGGCACATAGCTCCCCTAGCATGTTAAATCCTATTATATAAAGTATATATTCCACAATGGGCTATCAATAGTTCTGTGAATCATTGATACTATAAAAGGAGTTAATATTTAAATCCAAAAAAATAAAAAAATATTTGTAAGGTGAACAAAAATAAATTAGATAGACAGTTAAAAATAAAAATATTAAAATTCTTTATGACATATAAGAGAGGGGGAGAATTAGATATATATATGTAGACGCCCACGCATACCCCCATTCTTAAAATGACGGGCACACTGATTGGCAGGAGAAACACCACAGAGTCTATGTTCTTAATTATACATTTGGGGGGAATTAACACCCTACTAACTCCATGTTGGGAGGAATAGCCAACATCATATCAAACTGTAGCCAATATATTAGTGCGAATACATCATTGCCAAAAAGGAGTAGAGATATAAATGATCAAAATGCATTAAAATAAAAAATAGAAAAAATATACAAAGTATGAACAGTAAATTTCAATAACGCTAATTGCTCCTTGTTGAGTATCATTAGATACCAGAAATGCTCTCTAGGAATTATCAATGAACGCATTTAGTTCAATATCAACATTTAACCCCAAAGGCCTAAGAGAACGGATTTTATAAATCCACTCCATTTCTAACTTAGAAATGGCTCGTCTCTTAGATCCTCCCCTCCAAGAGTGTCTAAGTTTGTCAATTCCTATAAATGAAGTCCCTCTAGGATTTTGTTTATGGACCTCCAAATAATGTTTGGAGACCGGATGACCTGAAAATCCTCTCTTGATATTCCCAATATGTTCTCCAAGTCTCACTTTTAAAGGGCGAACTGTGCGGCCCACATAGTGGAGCCCGCACGGACAAGTGAGAAGATATACAACATGGGTGGTCGTACACGTAATGAAAGATTTAATTGGAAAATCACGAGATACACCATTGCAATGAAACTGAACAACCTTCCTTTCGGTAACAGCATTAATAGAGCAAACTTTGCAGTTTTTGCATTTATAGTAACCTATTAGATGTTGAAAAAACATAGGTTTATTGATAGGGGGGTCACAAACTGTCGATACTATCCTAGAATTAATCGAAAGGGCACCTCTAAAAATAACCTGGGGTTTGTCAGGAAGGATCGGTTCCAACAAAGGGTCATTTTTAATAATATGCCAATGTCTGTGTAATATTTTTTTAACGGAAAAATGTTGCCGGGAGTAACCCGTTATAAAAGGACAGATCATCTTTGCGTCTCTGTTTTTACTAGA
Organism: Lithobates septentrionalis; assembly: GCA_037952835.1. Classification (NCBI taxonomy): domain Eukaryota; kingdom Metazoa; phylum Chordata; class Amphibia; order Anura; family Ranidae; genus Lithobates; species Lithobates septentrionalis. The sequence continues at coordinate 15,411,368 of JBBDGP010000278.1, read as the reverse complement.
TTTATCTACCAATAGTAGATCCCTGTCCATTCGCTTAACCTGGTCCAGTTTTTCCTCCAAAAACTGGGCTTCGTACCCTTTTTCCAAAAGTCTTTCCGTTAAAATGTTAGACTGAGCCACAAAATCGGCCATAGTAGAACAATTACGTCTTAATCTAATGTATTGGCTCTTAGGGACGGAATCTAGCCACGATTTGTGGTGGCAACTGTCCCGAGGGATAAACGAGTTCCGATCTGTGGCTTTAAAGTGAGTGGAAGTAAGCAAACGATTCCCTTCACTCCGGATCTCAAGGTCTAAAAAGTTGATCTTTTGTTGACTTGCCTCATATTTTAATATGATACCCCTCTCATTTATGTTTAAGGTCTCCATGAACAAACACAATGAGTCGTAGGCACCACTCCATAGGAGGAGGACGTCATCTATATATCGGGCCCACAGGACCAGTTCGGGTCTCCGCTGGGCATAGATGACGTCCTCCTCCCATTTCCCCATAAAAAGGTTCGCCAGACTGGGGGCGAACTTAGCCCCCATTGCGACACCTTTAGTCTGGAGAAAGAATTTTTTATTGTGCCAGAAAAAATTATGTGTCGTGGTGTACTCCAAAAGCTCCATAATAAAGCGTCTTTGTTTCCTTGGTAATAGAGGATCCTTGTCCAAAAAATATTTCACAGATTGAATGCCCCAATTATGCGGAATAATGGTGTACAGGGACTCGACATCGGCCGAGACAAGCCAATGTCCCTCCCTGTATCCGCAATCCCTAAGTAAATTGATGGTATGTTTAGTATCCTTAATGTACGCTGGCAAAAGCTGTACAAGTGGTTGAAGAAAAGTGTCAATGTACTTCCCTGCCCTAGATGTAATGGAGTCTATTCCACTTATGATGGGATGGCCTGGGGGGCGTACCGGATCTTTGTGGATCTTGGGCAGGTAGTACATGACAGGAATTCTCGAGGCTACAGGGATCAAAAAGGATTTCTCCTTTTTATTGATGACACCCAGCTGGTAACCTTTATCTACAATTTTTTCAAGTTCTTTTTTGTATTTAATTCTAGAATCAGACCCTAAAGGTTGATAGGTGTCTCTATCACTCACCAGCCTCTTGTTTTTTACACTGATATTGGTGTTATATCCGTGCAGCTTTGAGCTTGGAGTATGCTGAAGCTTTAGCGCGGTTAGACTTCTTGTTTTATGTTCCAACTAGAGTATCTGTGAGGGGTTGCAGTGTTGTGGCACCAGTGCCTAAGGCCTAATTTTTCTGCCCCTGTTCAACAGGGGCATGTAATTACAATTCTTGATCTAATATTTCACAGCAGGGCCCATTTCTGCGCCCACCAAGAGCGAGTGAGGACTTACAGTGTTGTGGCACCAGCACCACCACCACCAAAGGCCCAATTTTTCTGCCCTTGTTCAACAGGGGCATGTAATTACAATTCTTGATCTAATATTTCACAGGAGGGCCCATTTCTGCGCCCACCAAGAGCGAGTGAGGACTTACAGTGTTGTGGCACCAGCACCACCACCAAAGGCCCAATTTTTCTGCCCCTGTTCAACAGGGGCATGTAATTACAATTCTTGGTCTAATATTTCACAGCAGGGCCCTGTGAAGGCTTACAGTGATGTGGCCACAACAACACCTAAGGCCCAAATCTCTGCTGAGTATATAGGGAAGGCCCCTACTTTCAAACATCTAACTTACAAACGACTCCTACTTGCAAACGGAAGGAGACAACAGGAAGTGAGATGAAATCTACCCCTAGGAAGGGAAATTCTCTCCTGTAAGAGTTAATATGGGAAAAACATTTCTCCTTTCCACTGATGCTTTCCAATCCTTGTTCCACAAAAAAACCCAAATTTTCAAAAAACATTTGTCATTGGGACAAAAAGTGAGATGAAATCTTCTGAAGAGGAGGACAGACAGAAAAAACAAATGTCACAGGGGTGATAACCCTTCCCTATGTTTTCCAAAAAGCTTAAAAAAGATTTTTTGGCTGGAGCTAAACACGTTAAAAATGTACCCGTTCAAAATTACAAACAGATTCTACTTAACAACAAACCTACAGTCCCTGTCTTGTTTGCACCGCCTGTATACTGCTGTTCAGAGTATATAGGGCCTAGTGGCCCCACACCTTTCCTTATTTTAATTTGGGTGCGGGGTTCTCCTTAATATCCATACAAGACCCAAAGGGCCTGGTAATGGACTGGGGGGTACCCATGCCGTTTGTCTCACTGATTTTCATCCATATTGCCAGGACCCGACATTACATTAAACCCTCCTCGGCACTCCGGCGACTTCAAAGTAGGACCTGCAGATACCGTGGGGCTTTGGTTAAGACGGACGTGATTGGCGTACATTGCCTGGTGTAAGGAGGCTGTTTCCCAAGCTGTGTCAGTGTGTCTATCCAAGGCTTCCATCTGGTAAGCAGGAAATTGGTGTGGTTTGCGGCACTTTGTGTTTACCCCTACCATTCAACTATCCGGTGGTTGTCGTTTTAATTTATCTCATTCTATTTACATCTGGTAAGCAGTAACTCTGCAAGCTTCTTGTTTTTACTCACTATTGGGTTCATTTTCATTATTTATTTATTTATGTCACTTGCACAGAGACCCTTTGTGTGTTTATGGGCACTGGGTGTTTTATATGATCCTCTATGATTCATCACTGTGTAAGGGCTTTCCTTTCTCTTTTTTTCTTATTTGTTGACAATATCACACTATGTTTTTTTAAATTTTTTTGGGATAAATCCATTTGAATTCACGTTCATTCTTCACGAGTGTAAGTATTGCTCATATGCACCGGGATTGGTTCCTTAAAGGCCCAGGCTGGGTTTAAGCCACTCGTTTGATTGGGCTTGCCATCTGGTAAGGATTCTATATACTATTGGCTGTTCCATTTGATCCGTCTGTGCACCTATCAACTTTGATTGCTCTTTGAAGATTTGAATTCACTTATGATCTTGGACTTTATAGGCACTATAAGGACTGTTCAAATATATTTTTTTCTTATTACATTATTACTCACATTTATAAGGCTGAGCGCGGTTTTTTGTTTTCTTTATTACATTAAACCCGCAAGCAGTTTTAAATGAGATTTTTTCCTTTAAAAATGACATTTTGTGCAGGGACTGTTCTAAACACGGGAAACACGCGCCACTTTACAGGCATACTATAGACACACCCCAGGTACGATATTTAAAGGAATATTTCACTTTTTTTTTTTTTACTTTAAGCTTCATTAAAATCACTGCTCCCGAAAAAACGTCCGTTTTTAAAAGTTTTTTTTGCATTGATACATGTCCCCTGGGGCAGGACCCGGGTCCCCAAACCCTTTTTAGGACAATACCATGCAAATTAGCCTTTAAAATGAGCGCTTTTGATTTTGAACGTTCGAGTCCCATAGACGTCAATGGGGTTCTAACGTTCGTGCAAATTTTTGGTCCGTTCGCAGGTTCTGGTGCGAACCGAACCGGGGGTGTTCGGCTCATCCCTACAGCCTAATAACGCGGCTAAAACGACAGTAAAGCAGCGCTAAAAGTAGTGCTGCTTTACCGCAGATGCCCCCACCGCTCCAGTGTGAAAGGGGCCCTAGGCTCTATTCACACTAATGCGTTTTTTGATGCATTTTGCCAAAATGCATGGGAATTTTTTAACATGGGTTCCTATGGAACATGTTCACATCAATGCATTTTTGTGCCTCTGCGTTTTTGGAAAGGGTTCGGGACTTTTTTTCCCCGCAAAATGCAGCGTTTTGCTTGTAATAGATTTTACTGGACCTGCATCCAAAACGCAAGTACCGCGTTTTTACCGCGATTTGCGTTTTTTTTATTTCTTTTTTTATGCTGTATATAGCTGGTTGCTAAGAAGGGGGCTGGGAAGCCGGCCGCCGCATCTTTAACCACTTCCCGCCCGCCGTATGCAGAATGACATCCGGAAGTGGTTCTGTTATCCTAACTGGGCGTCATATGACGTTCAGCAGGATAACATGCCGCCACGCGCCCGCAGGGGCGCATCGCGGCGATCGCGAGTGCAGCGTGTCAGTCTGACACCCCGCATCTTTGATCATGATAAGAAGCCTCTGTCAGAGGCTTCTTACTACGTGATCAGCTGTGACCAATCACAGCTGATCATCGCGAGAACCAGGAAGTTCCGGTAAACGGCATTCCTTGGTTCGCACTGACAGGGAGAGCCGATCGCGGCTCTCCCTGTCAGAGGGGGGGTCTGTGCTGATAATCAGCACATTGATTATCAGCACAGCCCCCTCAGATGTGCCACAACACCTCAGATGTGACCCCTCAGCTGTCAGTCAGTTCCCCAATTAAAAGACAGCTCACAGTGCCCATCAAAGTGCCAATCAGTGCCCATATCAGTGCTAATCAGTGCCCACCACAGTGCCCATCTCAGTGCCCAGCAGTAAAACCTGTCAGTACCTCAACATCAGTGCTGCCCATCAGTGCCACCTGTCAGTGGCAATCAGTACCGCCTATCTGCCCATCAGTGCCGCCTGTCAGTGCCCATTACAGCTGCCTGTCAGTGCCCATCACAGCCGCCAGTCAGTGCCCATCAGTGCTGCCTATCAGTGCCCATCAGTGCTGCATATCAGTGCCCATCAGTGCTGCTTATCATTGCCGCATATTAGTGCCCATCAATTCTACATATCAGTGCATCCTCATCAGTGCCCATCAGTGCCACCTTATCAGTGCCACCTCATCAGTGCCCATCAGTGCCACCTCATCAGTGCCCGACAGTGAAGGAGAAAACAAAATTTTATAACTGAAACGAAGAAAAACTTTTTTTTCCCAAAATGTTGTTCTTTTTTAGTTTGTTTAGCAAAAAAAAACTGCAGAGTTGATCAAATACCACCAAAAGACAGCTCTATTTGTGGGAACAAAATGCTAAAAATGTTGTTTGAGTACAGTGTAGCATGACCGCGCAATTGTCATTCAAAGTGTGACAGCGCTGAAAGCTGAAAATTGTCCTGGGCGGGAAGAGGCAAAAGTGTCTGATATTGAAGTGGTTAACAACCTATGAGTCATCAGCTATCAGCTGACTTCCCGCTCAATGTAAAAAAAAAAAAATGCCGGCTAAAAAAAAAAAAAATCGTGAAAAAACCAGTGTGGGGTCCCCCCAGGGTCTGGTATGGATTCGGAGGGGACCCCCATGCCGAAATGTTAAAAAAAATGGCGTGCGGGTCCCCCTTCGGTCTGGTATGGATTTTAAGGGGAACCCTCCTACGCCGAAAAAACGGCGTGGGGTCCCCCCAAAATCCATACCAGACCCTTATCCGAGCACGCAGCCCGGCCGGTCAGGAAAGGGGGTGGGGACGAGTGAGCACCCCCCCTCCTGAACCATGCCAGGCTGCATGCCTTCAACATGAGGGATGGGTACTTTGGGGAAGAGGGGCGCGCTGCAGGCCCCCCCACTCCAAAGCACCTTGTCCCCATGTTGATGAGGACAAGGGCCTCTTCCCGACAACCCTGGCCGTTGGTTGTCGGGGTCTTTAATAAGGGGGCCCTCAGATCCCGGCCCCCCACCCTATCTGAATGAGTATGGGGTACATGGTACCCCTACCCATGCACCTAGGGAAAAAGTGTCAATAAAAAAACACACTGCACAGGTTTTTAAAGTAATTTATTAGACAGCTCCGGGGGGGTCCTCTTCCGGCTTCGGGGGTCTCTCCGGTTCTTCTCTGCTGTCTCCGGCCTTTTCTTCCGCTGTTCGACCTGTTCTCCCCGCTCTCCGAGTCTTCTGCCGGGCTCCTCCGCTATCTTCTGCTCTTTTGCTGCTCTTTTGCTATAGCGGAGGAGCCCGGTCTGCTGCCCTCTGCCTTCTTCCCTCTTCTCTTCTTCTGCTGTTCGACCTGTTCTCCACGCTCTCCGGGTCTTCTGCCGGGCTCCTCCGTTATCTTCTGCTCTTTTGCCGCTCTTTTGCTATAGCGGAGGAGCCCGGTCTGCTGCCTTCTGCCTTCTTTCCTCTTCTCTTCTTCTCTTCTTCCGATGTTGACACAACGCTCTCTTTGGCTGGAATGCTCTCTGGGCGCTCCACTCTGACTTATATAGGCGGTGACCCTGCCCCCTTATGCCGTCACAGTCCCTGGGCATGCTGGGACTGTGACGTTTTAGGGGGTGTGGTCAACATCACCAGGTGACCACGCCCCCTAAAACGTCACAGTCCCAGCATGCCCAGGGACTGTGATGGCATAAGGGGACGGGGTCACGCCTATATAAGTCAGAGCGGAGCGCCCAGAGAGCATTCCAGCCAGAGAGAGCATCGTGTCAACATCGGAAGAAGAGAAGAAGAGAAGAGGGAAGAAGGCAGAAAGCAGAAGACAGCAGACCGGGCTCCTCCGCTATAGCAAAAGAGCGGCAAAAGTGCAGAAGATAGCGGAGGAGCCTGGCAGAAGACCCGGAGAGCGTGGAGAACAGGTCGAACAGTGGAAGAAGAGAAGAGGGAAGAAGGCAGCAGACCGGACTCCTCCGCTGTAGCAAAAGAGCGCCAAAAGAGAAGAAGATAGCGGAGGAGCCTGGCAGAAGACCCGGAGAGCGTGGAGAACAGGTCGAACAGCGGAAGAAAAGGCCGGAGACAGCAGGGAAGAACCGGAGAGACCCCCGAAGCCGGAAGAGGACCCCCCCGGAGCTGTCTAATAAATTACTTTAAAAACCTGTGCAGTGTGTTTTTTTATTGACACTTTTTCCCTAGGTGAATGGGTAGGGGTACCATGTACCCCATACTCATTCACATAGGGTGGGGGGCCAGGATCTGAGGGCTCCCTTATTAAAGGGGGCTCCCGGATTCCGATAAGCCCCCCTCCCGCAGACCCCGACAACCAACGGCCAGGGTTGTCGGGAAGAGGCCCTTGTCCTCATCAACATGGGGACAAGGTGCTTTGGGGTGGGGGGGCCTGAGGCGTGCCCCTCTTCCCCAAAGTACCCATCCCCCATGTTGAGGGCATGCGGCCTGGCATGGTTCAGGAGGGGGGGGGGGCGCTCACTCGTCCCCACCCCCTTTCCTGACCGGCCGGGCTGCGTGCTCGGATAAGGGTCTGGTGTGGATTTGGGGGGGAACCCCATGCCGTTTTTTAGGTGTAGGGGTTCCCCTTAATATCCATACCAGACCGAAGGGCCTGGCATGCACCCGAAGGGGGAACCCATGCAGGTTTTTCTCGCGCTGCCTTAACAGGAAGATGTCTTTTTCCTATTGCAGCGAGCGCGAGATGTACCTCGCCGAGAACCAGCGTGGTCCTATCGCGCTGGAAACATTCTCGCGTGCAGGTACTCCTGTGTGTGCGCTGGTTCACACGCTGGATTAAAGATCTATCCAGCGCACCAATTACAGTCGGAACCAGCGCAGTGCATTCATCTTAGTAAATGACCCCCAGTGTGTTAACATGTGCTATCTCCCATCACTGGGTTTCAATGGATGCATTTTGGGAGTGCAACCCCTTCCTCATAACTAAGTTGGGGTATCTAATGTTTTCTAACATGCCCGTTTAGCCAAAAAAAGGAGAAATAATGCAAAACATACTTGTTATACACCAAGATGTTGGTTTGTTTTAAAACCTTAAAACACACATGTGAATTTGCTTTGAGTAAAATGTTGTTTACTAAGCAATGTGTGGCTTATTATTTCAATGCTTCAATGCCAGTGTATTTGTAAAGTTGTTGTAGTTACAGTGACAATGTTCACTTAAATGTAGCCAACTCCGGCAAATTTTATGCCTCCAAAAAATTAAAGGAGTTGAAAAGGCATTGTGTGTGTAGCAGACCCATACCACACCATAATAGTTAGCTGAAGAAGATCCTGTCACCTCATGTAGCAAATAAGGAACGTTTGCACTATTATAGCAAGTGTCCAAAATAAAGGCAATGTTGTAAAATATCAGACAGATAAGAAACACAGACAACAGTTGTTCAAATAAAATATGAGCTCATCGTCTATTCCGATCGTGTGTATGCCTCATCGGACTTTTTTTTTTCGAAAATTCTGATGGACCTAGAAATGGAACATGTTCTAAATATTTCTGACAGAACCAATTCCTATTGGGAAACCCGCTCGTCTGTATGCTGTTCTGACGGACCAATAACGATGCATGCTCTGAAACAAGTACGACCCGGAAGCTATTGGCTACCGGCTATTGCACTTCCTTTTCCTAGTCCTGTCATACGTGTTGTACGTCACCTCGTTCTGGACGGTCGGACTTTGGTGTGACTGTGCGTAGTCAAGACCACTTGAGCGGAATTCCGTCGGAGTTCCGTCAAAGAAACCTTCAGAGTTTATTCCGACGGCAAAACCGGTCGTTTGTACAGGGCATAAGAGTCACCAGATTAAAGGTTAACATTTATTTACTTAGGTAGTTTATTATTTTTCACTAGAGATTTACTTTAAAGGTGAACCCCAGTAGACATTATTGGATGGAGATTGAAAGAAGAAAATTAACTTAAATTGTAATCATGCATACAATATTATGCTCTTTGAAGAAAAGTTCTGGTGTACTAGACTGATGTGTTGACCAGATATTGAATAGCTTTTCTGCAGAAAGTTCTTACAAATAAAATAAATTCTTTTTTAGGGTTATGAACTAAAGATCTGTTTATACACTTTATTACACCAGCCCTCTTCTAGCCAAGGAAATATAACATGAATGTCATGAATTTTCATATGTGCGATTTTGCCCAATAGAGTATTAACCATGCATTTCATTGAACTAAAAGGTGTTTCCCCAAGGAACATTCCTTCTGCTGCTGTCTCCAACTACTGCCAAATGGTGCAATGGCATAAAAATAGACATTTCTGAAATGGTGAGTTTAGTATTATCAAGCTTTCCCTTCCTAAAATGGGCAAACACTGTATAAATAGTTGATTAATATAAATGATGAGACCTGTTTTTGAACTACATGTCTTCTCTAGTTTCTGGGTAGTGTTTACAGCACTCAATATACTCTAACCAGGGGCAGACATCTACTCAGAGTAAAAATTATGTAGAGAGGGTTTGCACTGAGCTGTCAGTGAAAATAATCAGCAGCCCAACAGACTTGTCGAGTTTGTTTTCCCATATGGTATGAACGTGGTTGATTTACTAAAGGCAAATAGGCTGTTAACTTTGCAACTGAATTTTTCACTTTTCAAGAGAATTTTTCCTTAGCTTAGTGAATGAGGTGAAGCTCTTATAACTTTCATCATCCATTCATGTGTAAGAAAAAGTGTTCTTTGAAAAGTGTATTTTCAATATGGTCACAAAGCTAAGGGAAAATTCCTTTTAAGGTTAACAGCTAATTTTGCTTTTATTAAATCAACCGCATAATATTTTCTTTGGGTTTCATTATTAAAGGGATATATACTGTTTATCAAGCAACCAAGCACTCACATGCCAGAAGTCCATCCAGAAGTATGGCATGTTGTGAACATAACATTTTTTTTAACCACTTCAGCCCCAGAAGATTTTACCCCCTTCCTGACCAGAGCACTTTTTACAATTTGGCACTGCGTCGCTTTAACTGACAATTGCACGGTCATGCGACGCTGTACCCAAACAAAATTTGCATCCTTTTTTTCCCACAAATAGAGATTTATTTTGGTGGTATTTGATTACCTCTGCATTTTTTTGTGTGCAATAAACAAAAAAAGACAGACAATTTTGAATTAAAAACAATATTTTTTTTTACTTTTTTCTATAATAAATATCCCATTTTTTTTAAAATAAAACTAATTTCTTCATCAGTTTAGGCCGATATGTATTCTTCTACATATTTTGGGTAACAAAAATCACAATAAGTGTATATTGATTGGTTTGCGCAAAAGTTACAGCAGCTACAAACTATGGGAAAAATTTATGGCATTTTCTTGACATTTTTATTATTATTTTTTTTACTAGTAATGACGGTGATCTGCGAGTTTTAGTGGTACTACTATATTGCAATGGACAGATCGGACACTTTTGACACATTTTTGGGACTATTGACATTTATACAGCGATCAGTGCTATAAATATGCACTGATGACTGTATAAATGTAACTGGCAGGGAAGGGGTTAACACTAGGTGATCAAGGGGTTAAATGTGTGTTCCCTCAGTGTGTTCTAACTGTATGGGGATAGGACTGACTAGGGGAGGTGACATATCATTGTTCCTACTTAGAAGGAACAAACGACATGTCTCCTCTCCCCTGACAGAACATGGATTTGTGTGTTTACACACACAAATCCCCATGCTGGCTCTCATGCACGCGATCGCACATGGCCGGCAGCGTTCATGACCGACGGCCACCCACATCGGGTCCCCCGCTGTGCAGCGGGCACACCTGCCTCCGGCGGCACACACGTGCCCTCTGGCGGCTCTTAAAGTGAACCCCGTACCCATACAGGGTTTCATGCAGGGGTGCCTATAGCCCCCCATAAAAAGACATGAGCCAGTCAGGAACCGGTTAAACTAATATTAATTATGATGCATACAGCCCCACATCAAGTGTCTTTTAAAAAAAGCATCATAAACAATCTTTAATCGGTAAGAGCAAAGTACAATCAGATAGTTATCAAGGTATATGTGTCTCTTTGTATTTTTTCAGTATAACAATACTACAAAAATAAATATAAGGCATCACAGAAACAGTGAAACATGATGGGGATACAATATGTGAAGAGAAGGCATAATATGCCACAATAGTTATTAAAACATCTTAAAGTTGCAAATAGGATACCACATCCAATTCATTTAGCCATAAGCATAGAAGAGGAATTAAACGTAGTTCTGTGAGTGGTCTGCGGGTGCACGTAGTTCTGCGAGTGCACGTAGTTCTGCGAGTGCACGTAGTTCTGCGAGTGCACGTAGTTCTGTGAGTGCACGTAGTTCTGTGAGTGGCCTGTGGGTGCACGTAGTTCTGTGAGTGCACGTAGTTCTGTGAGTGGTCTGCGGGTGCACGTAGTTCTGTGAGTGCACGTAGTTCTGCGAGTGCACGTAGTTCTTCAAGTGGTCTGCGAGTGCATGTAGTTCTGCGAGTGCACATAGTTCTGCGAGTGGTCTGCGAGTGCATTAAGTTCTGCGACTGGTCTGCGATTGCACGTAGTTCTGCGAGTGCACGTAGTTCTGCGAGTGGTCTGCAAGTGCACGTAGTTCTGCAAGTACATGTAGTTCTGCGAGTGCATGTAGTTCTGCGAGTGGTCTGCGAGTGCACGTAGTTCTGTGAGGACACATAGTTCTGTGAGGGCACATAGTTCTGCGAGTGCACGTAGTTCTGCGAGTGGTCTGCAAGTGCACGTAGTCCTGCGAGTGGGCTGCGAGTGCACGTAGTTCTGTGAGTGGTTTATGAGTGGTCTGCGAGTGCATGTAATTCTACGAGTGCACGTAGGTCTGCAAGTGCACGTAGGTCTGCGAGTGCCTGTGTATTGTCTTGTTGAGTATCTGTGTATTGTCTTGAGTATTAGTGTCAGGAAGCTAGTTGCTAGGTAATTTGGACAAGATATAATCCCCAATCCTCATTAAATTTAATAGGTACGATGCCCGGTGGGTGTGGAAAGGCGACTCTTTGTATATCTTGCGGCATGTATGCGTTCCTTGATCATCCGATCGAGGGTGAATACTGCTGTGCAAAATGTAAGCACATTGTTTCCTTGGGAGCCCAGGTTCTGAATCTGGGGAAGCAACTGTCAGCACTGAGAAGTCCCTCCATACTAAAAGAGAGCCAGGAACGTACACGGCAGGGGTCGGCAGGGGCCAGCACAGAGGTGGGTGGAGACAAAGAGGTGCAGGCACTAGCAAAGAGTAAATGGATGACAGTCAGGAAGGATAGAGGGGGAAGTGCCAGAGAGGCCGATCCAGGGCTGGAGCATCCCAACAAGTACGCTCCATTGAGTGACATTGGTGAAGCCAGTCAGGGACCAGCACTGCTGGAGCTGAGGGACTCTCCTAGCTGCCAGGGGAAGAACTCCTCCAGTGAGAGTGGGGGGGAAGCAAAGGTAAAAGGAAAGACTGGGAAAGGATTCTGGTGGTAGGGGAATCAATTCTTAGAAGGACAGAGAGGCCAATCTGTAACAAAGACCTGAAGCGCTGAACAGTATGTTGTCTACCGGGTGCTCGGGTTTGGCACAGTACAGATCTGGTGGACAGATTACTGGGAGGGGCTGGGGAAGACCCAGCTGTTATGGCGCACGTTGGCACCAATGACAAAGTCAGAGGCAGATGGAGTGTCCTAAAGAACGATTTTAGGGACTTAGGAGCTAAATTGAGGAAAAGGACCTCCAAGATAGTATTCTCAGGAATACTACCGGTACATCAAACAACACCAGAAAGGCAGAGGGAGATTAGGGAAGTAAACAAGTGGCTGAAGACCTGGTGTAGTAAGGAGGGGTTTGGGTTCCTGGAGGACTGGGCCAACTTCTCAGTCAATAACCAGCACTATAGAAGGGATGGACTGCACCTAAATGAGGAGGGTGCAGATCATCTGGGAATGAAGATGGCCAAAAAGTTAGAGGAGTTTTTAAACTAGGTGATGGGGGGAGGGTCCAGAGGTAGAGATAGTCAGCGCAGAACATATTCCAGAGGGCAATATTGGGGGCATTAGTGGTAGGTTGACCAAAGCACATAAACCCAAGGTAAGTATAGTAGCAAGTCCTAGTTGCAATCTCGAAACACCCAATAAGAGGATAATATGCGACCAGTCTAAACTACGTGGCATGTTCACCAATGCCAGGAGCCTGGCGGACAAGATGGGTGAACTAGAGATACTGTTGTACGAGGAGGATTTGGATTTTGTGGGAATTTTAGAGACCTGGTTCAACATTTCTCATGATTGGCTGGCAAACATTCAAGGGTATACCCTTTATCGCAAGGATAAAGAGGGTAAAAAATGGGGAGGGGTATGCCTATATATCAAGAATAATGTACAAGTTAATGTGAGAGATGATATCACTAAGGGAGCTAGGGAGGAGATGGAATCCTTATGGGTAGCGCTCCAAAGGGATGAAGCTAAGGGGAAAATAATACTGGGAGCATGCTATTGGCCCCCTAACTTGAGGGAGGAAGGGGATACAGAGCTCCTATCACAATTTGGATTAGCAGCAAGGTTGAGAAGTGTCATCATAATGGGGGATTTTAATTATCCAGACATAGACTAGGCGGAGGGAACCGTGCATTCATCTAAGGCTTGCCAGTTCCTAAATGTCTTGCAGGACAATTTTATGGGTCAGATGGTAAACGCACCAACTAGAAATAAAGCATTACTGGATCTACTGATTACCAACAATACAGACCTGATCACGGATGTGGAAATATGGGGGATTTAGGTAACAGCGATCACAGGTCAATTGGCTTCAGTATAAATCACACAAATAGGAAACATAAGGGAAATACAAAAACACTGAATTTCAGAAGAGCGAACATCCCTAAACTATGAACCTTGCTAGAAGGCATAAATTGGGATAAAATCTTAGGAACAAAGAACATGGAGGAGATGGGTTTGCTTTAAGAGCATATTAAATAAGGGCATTAGCCTATGCATCCCATTGGTTAATAAATTTAAAAGAGCGATAAAAAGTCCTGGATGGCTTAACTCCAATGTAAAAATGCATATAAGAGCAAAGGAGAAGGCCTTCAAAAAATACAAGGTTGAGGGATCATCATCAGCATTTAGACTTTATAAAGAATGCAACAAGAAATGTAAGGGTGCAATAAGGATGGCTAAGATAGAACATGAAAGAAAAAAGGGAGGACAGACCATATTAGCCCCATAAAGAATGAGGAAGGACATCTGGTTAGAAAGGATGGGGAGATGGCGAAGGTATTGAATTTATTCTTCTCCTCAGTCTTCATGAGGGAATCGGGGGCTTCAGTAACCAAAACTGCAGTGTTTATCCTCATGACACATCACAGGAAGCACCTCCATGGTTAACAGAGGACAGAATTAAAATTAGACTTGAGAAACGTAACATTAATAAATCACCGGGACCAGATGGCTTGCACCCGAGGGTACTTAGGGAACTCAGTAAAGTAATTGCCAGACCATTGTTCCTAATTTTTACTGACAGTCTACTGACTGGAATGGTACCAGCTGATTGGAGAAAAGCCAATGTAGCACCAATATTTAAAAAGGGCCTAAAATACATCCCTGGGAATTACAGACCAGTTAGCCTAACATCAATAGTATGTCAAATCTTGGAGGGGGTGATAAGGGACTATATACAAGATTTTAGTATTAGAACGGTATTATTAGCAGTAATCAGCATGGATTCATGAAGAATCGTTCTTGCCAAACCAATCTACTAACCTTCTATGAGGAGGTGAGTTGCCAGCTAGATAAAGGAAGGCCTGTAGATGTGATGTATCTGGATTTTGCAAAAGCATTTGACACAGTTCCCCATAAAAGTTTACTGTACAAAATAAGGTCCCTTGGCATGGAGCATAGGGTGAGTACATGGATTGAAAACTGGCTACAAGGGCGAGTTCAGAGGGTGGTGATAAATGGGGAATACTCTGAATGGTCAGGGGTGGGTAGTGGGGTCCCCCAGGGTTCTGTGCTGGGACCAATCCTATTTAATTGGGATGGGGTAAACAGTTCAATCTCTGTATTTGCGGACAATACTAAGCTAAGCAGGGCAATAACTTCTTTGCAGGATGTGGAAATCTTGCAAAAAGATCTGAACAAATTAATGGGGTGGGCAACTACATGACAAATGAGGTTCAATGTAGAAAAATGTAAAATAATGCATTTGGGTGTCAAAAATAGGAATGCAATCTATACACTGGGGAGAACCTTTGGGGGAATCTAGGATGGAAAAGGACCTGGGGGTCCTAGTAGATGATAGGCTCAGCAATGGCATGCAATGCCAAGCTTCTGCTAACAAAGCAAACAGAATATTGGCATGCATTAAAAAGGGATCAACTCCAGAGATAAAACGATAACTCTCCCCCTCTACAAGACTCTGGTCCGGCCACCCTAGAGTATGCTGTCCAGTTCTGGGCACCAGTCCTCAGAAAGTATGTACTGGAAATGGAGCGAGTACAAAGAAGGGCAACAAAGCTAATAAAGGGTCTGGAGGATATTAGTTATGAAGAAAGGTTGCAAGCACTGAACTTATTCTCTCTGGAGAAGAGACACTTGAGAGGGGATATGATTTCAATATACAAATACTGTACTGGTGACCCCACAAAAGGAATAAAACTTTTTTGCAAAAGAGAGTTTAACAAGACTCGTGGCCACTAGGGATGAGTTTCGTGTTCGAGTCGAACCCATGTTCGACTCCAACATTGGCTGTTCGGTCGTTCACAGAATTCCGAACGTTATGGGCCGTTCGCGCCAAATTCGTGTGGTGCGTCACGGCCCGTAATTCACTGCGGCATCGCAGTGCATTGCTGGCTGATGATTGGCCAAGCATGCACTATGACCCGCATGCTTGGCCAATCACAGCGCCGTCAGTAGAGAGAGCTGTAATTGGCCAAAGCCAGGGTGGCTTTGGCCAATTATGGTTTAGGGGGTTTAGAACACGCCCCACACTATATAAGGCCTCCTGCACGGCCGCCCTGTGTAGTGTGTGTTCCGGCGTTGAAAGAGAGATAAAAAGAGAGAGACAGTGTCATTTCATTTGAGTTAGATAGATTAGGCAGGACAATCAGTGAGTTAGCTGCACTTACAGTGTATTGTGTATATATATATATATATATGCATCCCAGGTGTTGCATATATATATATATATACACTGTATTCAGTTTAGCTAGATCCGTTCCTGTTATCTTCTTACTGACAGGCAGGCTTGTCTTGTTACAGTATTTACAGCTACCTGAAGAAAATTGCTGGTGTTCTTTTAATCCTATTAGTACCACAGTCAGGCAGCTAGACTATTTACAGTTAGTGCAGTGCGTCCTGCTCACAGTGTTCAGCTAAAACTACAAGTTAGTGTGGTGCGTCCTGCTCACAGTGTTCAGCTAAACCTACAAGTTATTTTTTTTTTTACTGTTTATTTAAGATTTTACAGAGAAACAACAAAGGAAATGAGAAAATACATTCTCAGAATACATTCAGTATAACAAGTGGATGCTCAAGATCAAACGTACATGTAATATCCAAAATACATATATATGAGTATGTAAATAATCGTCCAAATATATAATGGTTATATAAGAAAGTCAACTGAAGAGTAACTATGCAGTATTTATGTTCAGTTCTTGTTGTAACTTGAGTAATGCTTGGTATCAGTTGGTAATCACATATGTAGATCTGTGCTATCAAAATGTGTTACTAGGTGCACAATGCTAATAAATGTGTATTACCCACAGTATATCGGATAGGGAAATAGAAGATGCTTCGGGGGTTTAGAGTCAGGACAGGCAGTCCAGATTTATGCTTCTGGAGTCCATGAGCCATGGTTCCCAAGTATTGTAAAACTTTGCGGTGGAGAGCTTGGCCTTGGAGAAGAAGTATTCCATTTTGAGTTGGTTATTTAAGGTTGTAATTACGTCTTGGAGAGAAGGAGGTTGAGGAGATTTCCATTTTCTGGCTATCGCCAATCTTGCAGCAATAAGGATGTGTGTGGCCAAGGTTTGAAATTGAATAGGCCACGTGGGAATTGCTAGGCCAAGTAGAAAATCCACCGAGGATAAGTCAGTTGACATATGGGTGATTGAGCGGAGGAGAGTTCGCATTTGTGTCCAAAAATTTTGTAGAGTTGGGCACTCCCACCAAATGTGGAGTAGAGTACCTGGCAGACCGCAGTTTCTCCAGCACAAGTGAGAGGTATTGGGGTAGATCTTAGAAAGTCTGGTAGGAGTATAATACCATTGTTGAAATAGTTTTTGCAATGACTCCCAGTGTGTAATACAGTGAGAGAGTCTCAAGGGAAGCGATAATGCTTTGTACCATTGGTTCAGTGAGAGGACTGAGGTAATGTGCGTTGACCAGAAAGTTATTTGTTTCTGGATGGAGTCATCGGATGATTGTGAAAGGAGATCATAGATGTGTGAGATACCTTTCAGTTGTTTATTGGGAGAATCGGAGAATTGTATCAGGGGGTGTAAGATGGTGTCTTGTGTAATCCAATGGGTTTTTGTAAGCAAAGATCTAATTCTGAGGTATACATAGAACGTATTTGTAGAAAGGCCATACTTGGTTTGGAGATTTGCAAAGGATAGTAAGCCATCTGAGTTGAAGAGGTTTCCTATAGTGTCGATACCCGCATTTATCCATGGTTGTAATTGTATATCCGGGTTGATGAGTGAAATGGAGTTAAGTGGTAAACGCGACAGGATCGCTTGGGGTATGCCTTTTAACATTTGCGGGATAGCTGACCATACTCTCAAGGAGGCTGTAATTGTGTCTAATGGGAAATGCCCAGGCGTTGGATCTAAGAGTAAGACACTAAGGAACAGTTTTGGGTCTTTGGTTAGTATTACTGATTCTATTTGTTTCCAATTGGATTGAGTAGATGATGTCCACCAGCTTTTAAGTTGATCCAGCAGAACTGCTCGGTAATATAACTATCAAAGATAAACTCAGTGCCAACAAAGAGAGTGATGAGTATAGAGAAAGATCTCAGAGCTTGTTGAAAGTTCTTGAGAAAGAGGATAGGGACCAAAAGTTCAAGAAAAAGAAAAAATACAATCGTGATCTGAACGATTACTGTAACAATATGGTTTTTGATTGGCAAAAAAGAATGCTTGATGACTTGGCTGCTCAAACTAGTACTGAAATGGAGGTGTCCACTCAGGGTCAGGGGACAAATTCGGGAGCTCCCCCTAGACAGTCTCAATCTGTAAAAAACGTCAAAAAGGGCCCCCCTGTAAAGAACCAGAGAGGACCCCAGAGATATCAATCTCCCCAAAGACCGGTAGGGTCTACCAAGTCCAATAGCATTCCCCCACAGCAACCTTATAACCCAGGGCCCCCTAGAGCCAATTATGGCCAAAGGGGTGGAGGGACCCGTCACTCTACACCACCCCCATGGAGGGGAAACCACCCTAATGGTGGTAGAGGGCGTAACCTACCCAACTCTAATAGAGGTAGGGGTTATGGCTCAGGATATCAGGAATGGTGGGAACCTAGTCAAAGTTATGATCCACCCCAGAGACCAACCTATCAGGAACCCTATGTTTCTGATTGGGATTATAATCTTCCCACACAGAATAGGTTCTTCCCCATGAGTGATATGAACCCATATGAAGGTGGGCCAGACCCTCAGGGGCCGTATGTACGCCAACAGGACAGTCAGGTTCCCTCTATGTCCTATCCCCCTCAAAATTCGATGGTGCCCAATTTTACGGGCCCAACCTCTGGTGGCCCCAGGATTTGGGGTTTTTAAAGACCGGGCCAAGGCCTAAAAAGGCCAGTGGAAAGAAACGAGGAACTAGAGGGGGGAGGCGACTGCGAACAAAAAAGAGCCAGGGTGTAATTGGACAGGGTATCTTTAACTTGAGCACCAAGGAATTATCCCATTCTGAAAAAGTGGTTTTAGACAAGGGTCTCAAATTTGCCCCCCCAAGGAGTCTAAACCGTTTCCAAACTTATATGGATGTACATAAGTTTGTTCGTAAACTTAACATCAAACGATATATGGTAGGAAATCCCATCATAAGAAATTCCCAATTCCCTGACCAGTTCACCCATTCAGGTTTGGCAAATGCATCGCTGTTCAACCCCCCAGGAACACTTGCTCCTGCGTTGAAAGTGTTCAGGGATGTAGTTCTTAGGGATTTAGAGAAGATTGAAATCAAAAAAGCAAAAAGTTCAAAAATCATACAAGAGGGCCTGGAGACTTTGTGTAAAAACAATGATCTAGTTGTCCGCCCTGCGGACAAGGGGGGAGGGATAGTGGTCATGGACCGGAAGGATTATATGGCCAAAATGGCTAGGATCCTTGGGGATGCTGACACCTACACTCCCCTCCCTTCCGATCCAAAAAATGGCTATGTGAGGGAGCTTCGCAAGATCATCTCTAGAGGCTCCGCATTGGGAATCCTTAAAGAAAAGGAAAGCTTATTTCTAATTCCCAAAGCTCCCAAGACTCCCATCATTTATTATTTACCAAAGGTTCATAAAAACCCTGTCTGCCCCCCGGGACGTCCCATTGTGAGTGGGATTGATTCTGTTACGTCCCGGGTGGGCAGATATATTGATTTCTTTTTACAGCCTCTTGTGCAGAGAATGCCCTCTTACATTAAGGACACACGCCATGTGCTAAACCTTCTCTCCAATGTTTCCATGAAACCCGGTATGTGGATGGGGAGTGCCAATGTCACTTCCCTATATACCATTATCCCCCACGATATGGGTTTGGAGGCGGTCAATGGTGCCCTGGTTAGGGATTCTGGCCTTCATACTGACCAGATTTCCTTTATCGTGGAGCTGCTTGGCTTTGCAGCCTCCCATAATTATTTTTGGTTTTCAGATCGCTTTTATCGCCAGAGCCGTGGTGTCGCTATGGGGGCTAAATATGCCCCCAGCCTGGCGAATCTTTTTATGGCCAAGTGGGAGGAGGATGTCATCTATGCCCACCGGAGTCCCCATCTTGTCCTGTGGGCAAGATATATAGATGACATCCTCCTCCTATGGGATGGTGATGGCCAGGAGCTCCAGGTGTTCCTGTCCTCCCTTAACGCCAATAACCGAGGTATCCATCTGAACTTTGAGTTGAGCCAAACCCAGATCCATTTTTTGGATCTTACTTTAAATATAGAGGGTAATTGTTTGTCCACATCTACTTTCTTTAAGGAAAGTGACCGCAATTCATATATTCCATTAGAAAGCTGTCACCACAGACCTTGGCTTAATGGAATTCCCAAAAGTCAGTATATGAGAATTCGCAGGAATTGTTCGGACTCCGCTACTTTCCTAACACAAAGTAATACCCTCACTGAGAGATTCCTTGAAAAGGGATATACCAGAGATAACCTTTTGCCTATTTTGGAAAATGTACGGGGTATGGATAGAGAACTCTTATTACAGGACAGACCACGGCCTAGTAACTCAAACCAAAATCTGGGAGTTCCCTTTATCACCACCTATTCCCTTCAACACAAGGAGGTAAAACAACTAATTTCCAAACACTGGCATATTATCACTAACGATAGGGTTCTGAGGGAAGCTTTACCGTGAAAATACACAACTGTTTTTAAAGGGGCACCCACCTTTAGAAATAAATTGGCCCCCGGCGTCTTAGATCCTCCAACTGTAAGAACCACTTTTTTTGACCAGTTGACCGGTTTCTATAAATGTAACAGATGTCGTGTATGTTCCTTCAATTCCTGTTCAAACAGGAGAACCCAGACTTTTATATCTACAGCAACCGGCCAATCCCATTCCATTACCCCATTTATTACGTGTTCTACTCTTGGGGTAGTTTACATGTTGCAATGCCCCTGCGGCTTGCAATATGTGGGACGGACAAAACGCCCCCTTCAGGTGAGGCTCAACGAGCATATCACTAATATTCTAACAGGGTTCAAAAACCATTCAGTTTCAAAGCATTACCGTTTGGCACATGACAGAGATCCCTCCAATACTCTTTTTGTTGGTATTGATCGGTATAGACCGTATTGGCGAGGGAGTTCTATGGTACGAGACATTTCAAAACTAGAGATGTCTTGGGTTCATAGAATAAAAAGTTATACGCCACACGAACTGAATATAGATGTGGACGTTAACGCCTTTATAGACAATTCCTGATGTGCTATTTATGTGACCATCCAATTGAGGGGGAATAGTATATACTGGAATTGGTGACTAACATCGTTAGGGCCAGCTTTGACTTTGTCCACAATGCTGGTTTAGTTCTAGCTTTGCTTCTAGTCTATGGTGTCTCCTGCCTTTTGAAATATAGGATTATCCAATTAGATTCATGGTGTTCTATTTCTTACATTTTTATAAATTGTTATATTTACCCATTTATATCTACCCACTTATATGTTATAGTATATTTTCACTCTTGTGGGTGTTATTATTGGTTCTCTATTTATATTAATTTTATTTATTTTTTACTTTGTTATGTGTATGGCTTCGTTAGGCATGCCTAGCCCTATGTTTACTTGCCCTAATAAGGTTTAGAACTAATATATTTCACACAGTCTACATGGGTTTATCTTAGACGTTCATTGTTAGAGAGGGAGATAAATGTGTTGTTTTCTCTGCTGTGGTCTTTAGTTTGTATGGTCTTTAGATTACATAATCTTTAGTCTAATTGTATGCTATTTAAGCTGTCCTTATGTAACTAGAGGTGTGAGCACCTTTTTTAGTGGGATGCCTATATGACCCCGCTCTGTATGCTTATTGACGATGATGCCCATACTCAAGATGGTATGTTTATCTATAGATGATGATGCCCATACGTACGATGGCGCTGTGGGTTTTTTTCCCTAACGGGACTCAGAGCGAGGCTTGGGTTGGGCTTATAACGTGGTGGCTCAGCACGCTGCCTGTTCCCCATTGAGAACGTCAAATGTATGACGAAACGCGTCTGGGAGGGGCGTGCTGACGTCACCACGTCATTCGATTGAGAACGGGAGTGTGTCCGGAGGCCGGCCGGCTTCGATTTTACTTTCGCTTTTAAATCTCGTATCTATGTAAGTGTTACTCTTTTTATAATAAACCTATTATACGCAGTATTACACTATTGGCTCTTCATTATATATGTGCTGCTGAGTCCGGACTGAGAGGGCAAGACGTGGTTACACCGTTCCGCTTGGGAGTCTGGCTGAGACCGTGATACACCTGCCTCTCTGCTTTATTTGTCTGGTAAGGGGACATTCCCTAAGGTCTGTTTAATATCTGCTCCTTTGGTGTTTGGTTCCCGGTCTCACTATATCTGCATATGAGGGTCTGTCTTCTGGTAAGCAGCTTGTATCATTAGCCTTCTCAGCACCTGGTGGGAGTTTCCTCACAATCTTTCACATATTTTTGGGGTGATCTATACACGCCGACTGTCCAATTATATCTGGTAAGCAGATTTTGGGAGTCGTTGCATTTCTCACCCATTTATAATTTATTTATAATTTATTTATTTTTGACTCTTTGATTCTATTTATTTTTGCATGATTGCATTATACTCACTACATTGTCCTATCTATTCAGCATAGGATTTTATATGATCACACATGATTTAATGTCTATTGAGTGTCACTTTCTTTTTGGTTTGGCGTGGTGTTTATGTAAACAATATTACGCTATATATTTTTGTTATATTTTTTCGGACCATAATTTGTGGATCCACGGAATGAGGGCGCCCTTCCTGTTCCATCTGGAGCGTACACTTAAAGGCCCAGGCTGGGTTTAAGCCACTCGCCCTTTTATGGCTTACTTCTGGTAAGCGCAATATATATCGGTGTGTTCTGCTAATTGTGTCCGCCATCACTGTTTCCCTTGGAAGAATTATCTTTATATCACATACTTATCCTCTTTGTCTGGACTGTAATTGGGACTATTTATTTTATTTAATTTTTGAGACTTCACAATTGGACTATTGTTTATATCATTGTTATAGCGTGTTTTTTTCCTTTTTTGCTCGGTAATATAGTCGTATGTTCGGGGCTCCCATTCCTCCCATTCGTGATGGGGTCATCATATTGGCTTTTTTTATCTTGGGGTGTTTCTGTTGCCATATAAAGGTATTAATAAGAGCTTGGATAGTTCTTATGTGTACAGGCAGGAATGGAATAGGTAACGTCCGGAAAATGTATAAAATATGTGGAAGCAGAAACATTTTGGCTAGAGCAATTCTACCTGCCCAAGACACAAAAGGATGGTGTATTTCTTTAGATATATGTTTAAGCTTTTCTATGAGGTCTGCTAAGTTGGAGTGTAGGAGAGTTCTACTAGGTGAGGTTAGGCAGATTCCTAAGTGTGTGGTTTGTCGGTTGAGAGTGTGGGAACAATTTAATAGATATGGGGACGTGGTCTGACCAAGTAATGACACCTATGCGAGATTCGGAGGTAGCCAATAGGATTTTTTTGTTTGTGAGGAAAAGATCAATCCGAGAGTAGGAACCACTAGTAGGATGAATAAAATGTATAATCGCGTTCAACGTCATGCATGCATCTCCAAGGATCGTATAGGTCCTCATTGTTTATAAAGGATGTAAGGGCTGACGGTTGGCGTCTGTCAGGGTTTGTGGAGTCTAATGAGGGGTCGATGATAGCATTAAAGTCACCACAAAGTACCAATGGAGTGTTTTTGTATGGTTGAAGTCTATCCTTTAATTTTTTGTAAAATGTTCTTTGGGAGGTGTTGGGTGCATAGACGTTCACTAAAGTCAGGGGATGATTATTGAAAATGGCTGAGAGAATTATGAATCTGCCATCATGATCCGTTTCCACATTTTGTAGTGTAAAGGATAATTTGGTGTTGATAGCTATCATTACATTTTTTTTTCTCAGCGTTGGCAAAGAAATATTGGGAATATTTTTTGTGTGTACAAGAGGGGGGTTTGGCTTTAGAGAAATGAGTTTCTTGGACACATAATATATCTGCGTTTTGGGAAGATGCCTCCTTCCAGAGGAGGTTTCTCTTAAATGGTGAATTAAGCCCTTTGGCATTGATGGATGTAATATTGATAGACATATTAATAGGTTTTAGAGGTTGGACTGCAGTATTTGAACGAGATTATAGCCCCTATACACTGTATTAGTAAGAAGTCTTTTGGGATATCGCAAGTTGAAAATTATAGCTAAGTCACAAATATAATTTAATGTCAAGAGCACCACAATAGTGGTGTAGTTCACACTACGTAACTTATGTTATGCAAATATGCAACAAAAAAAACATATGCAACAAAGAAATGAAATAAAATAAAGTATATCAGAGGATAAATTGAGTGAGGAAACTGTAGATGGTAATGTTCACCTGAGTGTGCCTTGCACACTATTCAGTTGGGGGTAAGGTGGAAGTTGTACGTGTCGCTCAGGCAGGGTATCTCCATGCTAGGGACAAGCACCTCTTGGATGACGATTATCCTTTGTCCGCGTGGTTTGGTTTAGGTTGCGGAGGATATGAAGAAATGGCGTGGTTGCTCGAGGCTGGGGATGAGGCAGAGATGGGTAGAAGGCCCCAGTTAGTTAGCTTTTTGTAACCATCTTTAGGTGACAGGATTGGGATGATTTTTTGTTTGTACGTGACCAATAGTTTGGTGGGGTAGCCCCAACGGTAGATTATTTTCCGTTCTTGGAGGATTGATGTGATAGGTGCGTATAACCTGCGTAGCGCCATTGTGGCGGGAGAGAGATTCATGAAAAGAGACAGTTTGGAATAGGGTGCAGGTAGAGATTTAGTGGCTCTGGCTGTATAAAGAATTTGCTCTTTTATATGAAAGAAATGAATTCTGGCCAGGACGTCCCTGGGTGTTTCCGCAGGTAGGTGTTCTGGTTTTGCGATTCTATGTGCACGATCGATGAGCAGGTCGCGAGGAGGAATATTTGGAAGAAGAGTGGAGAAGAGCTGTTGTAGGTATTTTTTGAGCTCATTGGGGGGTACTGACTCTTGGATACCTCTGAATTTTATGTTGTTTCGTCTCGACCTGTCTTCGAGGTCGGCAAGTTTCAGGTTAATTCTTTGGATCTCATCGAAGTGGTGGTCATGTGCGTCTAGGAGCTCATTGTGCTCTTTGCTCATTTCAGACATGTGTGACTCTACCGTGTAATTTCTCTCCTCTAAGCAATCAATCCTCTCATGCATTTGGGACAGAGACAGTTGTAGCCCTCTATGTAAATCCTGTTGTAATGTGAGCAGCATGGATTTTAACATGCTTTCAGATACTGGGTTGTCAGTGACTGGCATGGCAGCTAATGTGGACACATGAGAGGGTTCCTGAGTTGTGAGGTCTGAGGCATTACTGTGAAGTCTTTTGGCCAGAGGAGTTTTGTTAGGAGAAATAGCTGGAGAGGTGGCAGTCCTCTTACCTCTATCCAGTGGGACATCTGCAGGGTTTGCGGGTGCAGGAGGGAGACTGTCCATCTCCTCTAGTTCATTCAGGGCTGAGGGCTCAGAGCGCCGCTGTGACTGCGCGCCATCACCGAGAGCCTGCCTGTGTGTAGTGGCTGAGGGAGACGAGCAGCCGGCGCCATTTTGGCTAGATCGCGGCTCCATGAGGGGGAAGTATTGAGTGAGGCGGCGCGGTGGAGGTGGCGGGTGTCTCCTCAGAGACATTCCCGGCAGTGTCCCGCTGTCTTCCCCTCACAGAACAAGGGAGAGGGGAAGATCTAGTAGCTTTGAGTAGCCGAATACCGCTGCCGTTAAGCGGAGCTCTTGTCTCAGGCAGCCATCCTGATCCGCGGCTAGCCACACCCCCTCCCTACAAGTTATTTTTTTTGCGAGCACTGCAGTGTGTTCATCTAAAGCTACAAGTTAGTGCAGTGCGTCCTGCTCACAGTGTTCAGCTAAAACTACAAGTTAGTGTAGTGAGACCTCTGCACAGTGTTCATCTAAAGCTACAAGTTAGTGCAGTGCGTCCTGCTCACAGTGTTCAGCTAAAACTACAAGTTAGTGTAGT
Source organism: Lithobates septentrionalis (assembly GCA_037952835.1). Classification (NCBI taxonomy): domain Eukaryota; kingdom Metazoa; phylum Chordata; class Amphibia; order Anura; family Ranidae; genus Lithobates; species Lithobates septentrionalis. The sequence goes on along the minus strand of JBBDGP010000278.1, from coordinate 15,385,920 downwards.
GAGACCTCTGTACAGTGTTCATCTAAAGCTACAAGTTAGTGCAGTGCATCCTGCTCACAGTGTTCAGCTAAAAATACAACTTAGTGTGGTGCGTCCTCCTCACAGTGTTCATCTAAACCTACAAGTTAGTGTAGTGAGACCTCTGCACAGTGTTCATCTAAAGCTACAAGTTAGTGCAGTGCGTCCTGCTCACAGTGTTCAGCTAAAACTACAAGTTAGTGTAGTGAGACCTCTGCACAGTGTTCATCTAAAGCTACACGTTAGTGCAGTGCGTCCTGCTCACAGTGTTCAGCTAAAACTACAAGTTAGTGTGGTGTGTCCTCCTCAGTGTTCAGCCAAACCTACAAGTTAGTGTAGTGAGACCTCTGCACAGTGTTCATCTAAAGCTACAAGTTAGTGCAGTGCGTCCTGCTCACAGTGTTCAGCTAAAACTACAAGTTTGTGCGGTGCGTCCTCCTCACAGTGTTCAGCTAAAACTACAAGTTAGTGTGGTGCGTCCTCCTCACAGTGTTCAGCTAAAACTACAAGTTAGTGTAGTGCGTCCTGCTCACAGTGTTCAGCTAAAACTACAAGTTAGTGTAGTGAGACCTCTGCACAGTGCTCATCTAAAGCTACAAGTTAGTGCAGTGCATCCTGCTCACAGTGTTCAGCTAAAACTACAAGTTAGTGTAGTGAGACCTCTGCACAGTGTTCAGCTAAAACTACAAGTTAGTGTAGTGCATCCTGCTCACAGTGTTCAGCTAAAACTACAAGTTAGTGTAGTGAGACATCTGCACAGTGCTCAGCTAAAACTACAAGTTAGTGTAGTGTGTCCTGCTCACAGTGTTCAGCTAAACCTACAAGTTATTTTTTTGCGAGCTCTGCACAGTGTTCAGTTAAAGCTACCTGTAGAAGGTTGGTGGTGTTCTCATACTACAGGCAGGCAGTTGATTTTGCTAGCTGCAGTATCAGTATATATATATATATATATATATATATATATATATATATATATATATCCCAGCTTAGTGCAGCTACAGGCCATTAGTATGTCTGGAAGGCCAAGAAGGAGAGGCAGACAGTCACAAGCCAATAAAAGAGGGCAAGCAGGCTCTGTGTCTAGTGCTGGTCGTGGAGACGGTGCATCCTCATCAGCACGTGGCCGTGGGACACGCTTGGCCTTTTTTTCGGCAGCTGGCCATGTTGAACCGCAACATGCGGAAGACTTGGTCGAGTGGATGACCAAGCCGTCCTCATCCTCCTCATCCTCTCTCACCCGTGCTCAGGGTACTTTGTCTGGCAAAGCCTCTTCCCTCGGCTCAATGTCATCAGTGACTCCTTCCCTAGCCCCACCATGTCCTCCTGAGGAGTCCCTCGAACTGTTTGACCACAGTGTTGGGTACATGCTCCAGGAGGATGCCCAGCGTTTGGAAGGCTCTGATGATGATACTGAGCTCGATGAAGGCAGTAACATGAGCACAGACAGAGGGGGTGCCCAAGAAGGACAGCAATCTGGCAGTCATGCTCCCCCTGCTGCAGCATACTGCCAGGTTTGCTCCAGTGATGAGGAGGGAGGGGATGATGAGGTCACTGACTCAACGTGGGTGCCTGATAGGAGAGAGGAGGAGGAGGAGGAGGAGGAGCAGGCGGCACATCACCAACGAGGCAGGATGCCCTCCAGGGGCCAGCCTAAGGGCAGCACATTGACTGCATCACACCCCAAAGCTCCACATGTGCAGGGCGCTGCAGTCTCTGCGCGTTATTCAAAAAGTTCTTTGGTGTGGGCATTTGAGACGAGTGCATCAGATCGCACCACTGCTATTTGCAACATATGTCTCAAGCGTATCTCACGTGGCCAAAACATCTCCCGCTTGGGTACCACATGCTTGACCAGACATATGTTGACCTGCCATGCAGTTCATTGGCAAGCGTATCTAAAAGACCCACACCAAAGAACAAAGAGGACCTCTCCTTGCTCCTCATCAGCTGAGATCTCCAACCCCACTATACCTTCAGTCCTCTCTAAAACCTGCACTGAGAGTAATGAAGGTGTAGAATTAGGTGTGTCACAACCAAGTACTTGCAATCTGCTTTTGGTACACTGACGTCAGATTGTACCAGGCAAATTTCCCTGCCCCAGCTGCTGCACCGCCGAAAGAAGTTCGCTTCCCAGCCATCCACATGCCCAGCGGTTGAATGCTAGCTTGGCAAAATTGCTAGCACTTCAACTGCTGCCTTTTCAGTTGGTAGACTCTGCCCCCTTCCGTGAGTTTGTGGAATGTGCGGTTCCTCAGTGGCAGGTACCCAAACGCCACTTTTTCTCACGGAAGGCGATTCCGGCTCTCTACCGGCATGTGGAAGGCAATGTCCATGCCTCACTGGACAGGGCGGTCAGCGGTAAGGTGCATATTACCGCTGACTCATGGTCCAGCAGGCATGGACAGGGATGATACCTAAGTTTCACGGCGCATTGGGTGACTCTGCTGGCAGCTGGGAAGGATGCAGGACAAGGTACAGTAGTGTTGGAGGTTATTCCGCCACCACGCCTCCAAAATGCCACTACTAATGATTGTGACACACCTCTCTCCTCCACCCCCTCCTCTTCTTCCTCCATGGCCTCTTCCTGTGCTTTTTCCTCGGAACCAGCGGTGCTCCGTAGCCGTTCAAGGGGCTATGCAAGTACGCAGGCCAAAATATGCCATGCGGTGCTTGAGCTGGTGTGCTTGGGGGACAGGAGCCACACTGGGGCAGAGGTAGGTTCTGTCAGCTCTGCAGGGGCAGGTTCAGAGGTGGTTGATGCCACGCCAACTTAAGGCAGGAATGGTGGTTTGTGACAATGGCACCAACCTCCTCTCTGCCCTCCGACAGGGACAAATGACCCATGTGCCCTGTTTGGCTCACGTCCTTAACTTGGTGGTGCAGCGGTTCTTGGGCAGGTACCCAGGCTTACAGGATGTCCTGAGGCAGGCCAGGAAAGTCTGTGTGCATTTCTGCCGGTCATATAATGCCAGTGCTCGGCTGGTGGACCTCCAAAAGGAGTTTAACCTGCCCAAGAACTGCCTAATCTGTGACATGCCCACCAGGTGGAACTCAACGTTGGCCATGCTGCAGCAGCTGCACACACAGCAAAGGGCCATCAATGAGTACCTGTGTGACTATGGCACCAGGACAGGGTCAGGGGAGCTTGTTTTTTTTTCCCCACGCCAGTGGGCCATGATCAGGGATGCATGCACTGTCCTGTCACCATTTGAGGAGGCCACGAGGATGGTGAGCATTGACAGTGCATGCATCAGTGACACTGTCCCCCTTGTCCACCTGTTGGAGCACACGCTGCGTGGAATAATGGTCAGGGCACTTGAGGCAGAACAGAGGCAGGAAGAGGAGGACTTCCTTAGCTCTCAAGGCCCCCTTTATCCAGACAGTGTTCCTGCGTGCCCACCGATCACACAGGAAGAGGACGAGGAGGAGGAGGAGGAGGAAGATTGTGTCAGTATGGAGGTGGAGCCTGGCACTCAGCATCAGCAGCAGTCTTTAAGGGATCAGTCCCAAGAAACACATGGACTTGTACGTGGCTGGGAGGAGGTGGCTGCGGACCATGTCGTCCTTAGTGACCCAGAGGACTCCGGACCGAATGCCTCAGCAAACCTACGCTGCATGGCCTCCCTGATCCTGCAAAGCCTGCGTAAGGATCCTCGTATTCGTGGTATCAAGGAGAAGGACCAATACTGGCTGGCAACCCTCCTTGATCCACGTTACAAGGGTAAGGTTGCAGACCTTATCTTGCCATCGCAGAGGGATCAGAGGATGAAACATCTTCGGGAGGCCTTGCAGAAAGGTCTGTGCAACGCGTTCCCAGAGACTGGGAGGTTACAAACTCCTGTTTCTGGACAACGTGTTGCTGAGGTTTCGGTCAGTCAAAGAAGGAGCGGTGGAGAAGGTGGCCGTCTGACCCATACGTTCAGACAATTTTTTGGTCCGCAGCCCCAAGGTATGATCGGTTCCTTGGTGCAGGAATACCTAGGGGCAAGATCTGACTTGGACACCTTTCCCATCGAAAGTCCTCTGGGTTACTGGGTCTTGAGGATGGATCACTGGCCAGAGCTTGCACAGTATGCAATTAAGCTACTGGCCTGTCCTGCATCCAGCGTTCTTTCGGAACGCACATTCAGTGCTGCTGGAGGCTTTGTAACCGATCACAGGGTGCGTCTGTCCACCGACTCGGTCGATCGACTGACCTTCATAAAAATGAATCAGTCTTGGATCACCACCAGCTACCAAGCACCTGATTCTGATGTAACTGAATGTAACCGCCCAATTTTTCAGCCCCTGTTTAACAGGGGCATGTAATTACAATTTTTGATGCAATACTTTGCAGCAGGGCTCGTTCCTGCGTTCCAACTAGAGTGTCTGTGAGGACTTACAGTGTTGTGGCACCACCACCACCACCAAAGGCCCAATTATTCTGCCCTTGTTCAACAGGGGCATGTAATTACAATTCTTGATCTAATACTTCACAGATTCCTACCGGGTCCGGCCGTAATTCAGCATGCTTGATATGGAACGTTCTTTGCACTGACAGTTCACATACTTTGATTTTTTACTACTTTATATATTTTTTACTCCCTGTGGCCAGACTGGGTCTGTGTGACTCATTGTCGGTGGGTGGGCAGATGTCCTGTCTCCCGAGAGCTGCGATGCATGCTGGTGTCCGCCCTCCTACCTCCCCTCCACAGGGTTGAGGGTGAGTGGCTGGGCGGATCTTTCCACCTAGCATCGGCGCCACGCACCGTCACTGTGCATGTGACCTCCTTGGTTGGGCGTCGCAAACACAGACGTCCGGTATATCAGCTGGACTGACATGTAGTGAGCTTCTCTGGCATTCGCCGAGGTTTTGCTCCACTGTGTTGTGCCTGCGTGACGCTGAGGGGGAGCTAACGTTCAATGCTGGGGCTGCATCTCACTCCCTGCTTCATGGCATTCAGAGATGGTACTGATACAACCTATGCAATCCTTATCCTCTCCCATCTATGTGGCTTCAAACACCACATGTATCTTTTCAAGGTAATCTTCCAGGTGTAATAAGAATATTCCTGCGCTACCCAATTGGAAAAAGAAAAGAAAACAAGAACTCAGAAAAAATAGTAAAAACGCACGTATGCGACTGGACAGCTGCATGCACCGAAGCAAGGGTCAGACATAAGCCCAAAATCAAACTGAGGTATAGGGGGGAGGTGCTGCGCTAACCAGAAGAAAGCTGTAAATCTCTGTCTGTGGTCAACTAATAAAATGACATAAAATCGCATAATAAATCGCCTAAATCGCATAAATAAGTGTTGACACTAAAAAACATTCAAGTCTTAATAATCAGCATCATGTGTATGTGAAAAAAAATGCATAAAAAATCCTTTTCAATTGGTATATACTAAATGACAAAAACATTTCATGTTAAATCGCATAAATAAGTGTTGACACTAAAAACATATAAATCTAGATAATCATGTGTTGGTGCACAAAGGGACATAAACACTACTTCATGTGAATAATTCTAAATAAAAATACATAGAATAAATCAGAAATAACCATCAAAAACATATCCTTATAAATGGTGCAAAACGTACAAAGTGCCAGTGCTTAAAGGTGATCTAGATATCGCAAATAAAACACATCAATCCAACGCAATATGGATAATAAATAATATAGATAAATGTCCCAATAATAGTGATATAAAATATATTGTGCTGGCCTGCGAAACACATGACCAATGACATGCCAGTAAGTGCAACAAACTTAAAGTGCCAGTGTAAAAGTCATTGAAGGTGCAAAAGCAAGTTCTGGTGTATTCAACAAAACAACACTTCCTGCTGTGTCACAACAAAGACCCCACACAATTAAAATTTTGGGGAATTGAACCATATGTCAGACACTGGCGGGGGGGGGGGTATAAGGTTAGGACCCTCAGCCAGCTCGAATCTAAGTGGATTTTCACCCTAGATACTTTTGCACCCAGAGGTTTGAACATCGAATTTGATTTGAACTGCTTTTTAAGCGATTTTTAATAGGAGTGTACATTACCAGCTCTCCTTTTTCTCTCACCAGTATTTTAAGAATATGCTTTGGCCCTCCCTCGCTCTCTTCTTATGCCCTTGGATATTGTTATTATTAGTACATGTTGTGATTTATCATTATAGATGTATCATGTATCTTTCAAGGTAATCTTCCAGGTGCTTTTTCAATCGCCTTGGTGATATCTGCAGCTTATATCATCTTGTTTTTTGTTACTTGTATCATCATAGATACATTGTATATATTTCCTACATTATAGAAGTCCCCTCCACTGCAGGGTGTTGGTGTGCGCAGTCCGGTGTTCCTCGTTGAGGTCCCCCTCTCAGCTCCCGGGCCAGGCTCCATGGCTCACCCCTGGCTTTGTTTTGTTGCACGGTCCCAGTTTTGGCTATCATGTGAGTAACCTTTTTGGCATGGCCCATTATGCCCAAATTTCCCCCTTTTCTGCTGATGCCATGTTGATCATTGGTCCTTAATAAACATACATATGTTTGCACCTCTGTGAGTGTGATTGGGCTGCATCATGCGCACCTCATTCAAAGTCCCAACCTTCCCCCTCTTTTTCATAATATTTCACAGCAGGGCCCATTTCTGCGCCCAACAAGAGCGAGTGAGGACTTACAGTGTTGTGGCACCAGCACCACCACCACCACCAAAGGCCCAATTTTTCTGCCCCTGTTCAACAGGGGCATGTAATTACAATTCTTGATCTAATATTTCACAGCAGGGCCCTGTGAGGGCTTACAGTGTTGTGGCCACAACAACACCTAAGGCCCAAATTTCTGCTGAGTATATAGGGCAGGCCCTACTTTCAAACATCTAACTTACAAACGACTCCTACTTGCAAACGGAAGGAGACAACAGGAAGTGAGATGAAATCTACCCCTAGGAAGGCAAATTCTCTCCTGTAAGAGTTAATATGGGAAAAACATTTCTCCTTTCCACTGATGCTTTCCAATCCTTGTTCCACAAAAAACCCCAAATTTTCAAAAAACATTTGTCATTGGGACAAAAAGTGAGGTGAAATCTTCTGAAGAGGAGGACAGACAGCAAAACAAATGTCACAGGGGTGATAACCCTTCCCTATGTTTTCAAAAAAGCTTAAAAAAGATTTTTTGGCTGGAGCTAAACACGTTAAAAATGTACCCGTTCAAAATTACAAACAGATTCTACTTAACAACAAACCTACAGTCCCTGTCTTGTTTGCACTGCCTGTATACTGCTGTTCAGAGTATATAGGGCCTGGTGGCCCCACACCTTTCCTTATTTTAATTTGGGTGCGGGGTTCCCCTTAATATCCATACAAGACCCAAAGGGCCTGGTAATGGACTGGGGGGTACCCATGCCGTTTGTCTCACTGATTTTCATTCATATTGCCAGGACCCGACATTACATTAAACCCGCAAGCAGTTTTAAATGAGATTTTTTCCTTAAGAAATGACATTTGGTGCAGGGACTGTTCTAAACACGGGAAACATGCGCCACTTTACAGGCTTACTATAGACACCCCCCAGGTACGATATTTAAAGGAATATTTCCCTTTTTTTTTTTTTTTTACTTTAAGCATCATTAAAATCACTGCTCCCAAAAAAACGGCCATTTTTTAAAGTTTTTTTTGCATTGATACATGTCCCCTGGGGCAGGACCCGGGTCCCCAATCCCTTTTTAGGACAATACCATGCAAATCAGCCTTTAAAATGAGCACTTTTGATTTCGAACGTTCGAGTCCCATAGAGGTCAATGGGGTTCTAATGTTCGTGTGAATTTTCGGTCCGTTCGCAGGTTCTGGTGCGAACCGAACCAGGGGGTGTTCGGCTCATCCCTAGTGGCCACTCATTAAAATTAGAAGAAAAGAGGTTTAACCTTAAACTACATAGAGGGTTCTTTACTGTAATGCCCTGTACACATGGTCGGACATTGATCAGACATTCCGACAACAAAATCCATGGATTTTTTCCGACGGATGTTGGCTCAAACTTGTCTTGCATACACACGGTCGCACAAAGTTGTCAGAAAATCCGATTGTTTTGAACGCAGTGACATAAAACACGTACGTCGGGACTATAAATGGGGCAGTAGCCAATAGCTTTCATCTCTTAATTTATTCTGAGCATGCGTGGCACTTTGTGCGTCGGATTTGTGTACACATGATCGGAATTTCCGACAACGGATTTTGTTGATGGAAAATTTTATAGCAAGCTCTCAAACTTTGTGTGTCGGAAATTCCTATGGAAAATGTGTGATGGAGCCTACACACGGTCGGAATTTCCGACAACAAGGTCCTATCACACATTTTCCATCGGAAAATCCTATCATGTGTACAGGGCATAAGAGCGGTAAAGATGCGGAATTCCCTTCCACAGGCAATGGTCTCATCGGGGGCATTGATAGTTATTAGATAAGCACCTGAATGACCACAACATACAGGGATATACAATGTAATAGTGACATATAATCACACACATAGGTTGGACTTGATGGACTTGTGTCTTTTTTCAACCTCACCTACTATGTAACTATGTAACCATGTAAAAGAGAAGAGGATTAGGTCAGAGCAGACATCAAGAATGTTAACCAGAGCGGCCGTGGCTTGGCAGCGGATGTAGCCAGACACGCATCTTGTGAGCTCTGCCGATAATCCGCTCTATAATGCTTAAAACTACCGCTGGTCGCCCGACTTCAGGATTCACTTGTCCTCCTGTGTTCCCTGACACCTCCGCCTAGCTACTGCAGCACTTATCTACGGATCGGAGGATGTCCTGGCGTGGTTCCATGGCCCGTGCTGCTCAAGACAACGAGGCCCAAGATGCCGGCGTGGCCCTCAAGTCAGTCAAACAGAAATATAGGGAGGCCGCACAAAAGCTGTTCTCCCCGAATGGAGTGACCCTGTCAGAGCTTCCCGGTGACGGAGAAGAGAACCGTAGCTGCTCCCAATCAGATGCGGATGACACTGTGCCCCTGGAGGATCCGACAGAGCCGGTGTTGCCGTGGAACGCAGTGAGTACCACTACTGTGCCACAGACCCTGCGAATGGCCATATCCATGGCCCCAGCCGGACCTGAACCCACGCTGAGAGACATCCTCTCTGCAGTACAGCCTGCAACCTCTCTATAATTGCTCTGGCCACAGAGGTCAAGGGGATGAAGGCCGAGGTGTCCTTTCTGCGCCAGGACATGCAGAAATTGAGAGACCGCATGTCTGCCATTGAAGGGTGCATTAGTACCATAGAGGATGACTGGGCCCCCATGCAGAGAGAGTCGCATGCTCAGCAGCTCATAGTGGCTAAACATGCAGCGAAAACTCAACAATCTCAAGAATAGACTTCGCAGAAATAATGTTAGAGTTATTGGCATACCTGAAAAAATGGAAGGGAAAAACCCAGTTCACTTCATAGAGCAATGGTTGCTGGAGAGGTTTGGGAAGGAGGCATTCTCCCCTATATTTGTGGTAGTGCGTGCGCATCGGGTCCCTTCCAGACCTTTACCACCAGGTAACCCTCCAGAGCTTTCCTCTTTAAGCTGCACTACTATAAAGCTAGAGATGTCATATTGTCTAAAGCACATTCTCTGAGGGAAGCTCCGGTGATGGATAATTCTAAAATATCCTTATTCCCGGACTTCTCGGCAGAGGTGCAGAAACAGCGAACACAGTTCAATGATGTTAAGAAGAGGCTTCGCTCCTTGGAGCTACAGTATTCTATGCTTTATCCAGCCCGCTTACGGGTGGTGGCCAGGGATGAAGTCCATTTTTTTGAAATACCTACCTTGGTAATGAGTGGCTAGATAGAGAGGAGCGCTTCCTGCGTGATGACTTGGGCAGAAGACGCAGAGCTACCTGAATACTGTTCAATATAACTATCGCATTGGAATACTTATTTTCTACTCAGGAAATGATCAGTTAAAAGTTTTCAAGCTCCTATTATGGTGGAAAACTGTGTTCACAGGATGTGTCAGCACCACCTATGCTACTAGACACAAGAAGAGGCCTGTTGCCTATTGGTTCTTCAAAGCCAGCTACTGAACTTAGCCCCCCAATGGAGAGTCCCTCGTGGACAATACAGTTGTTCTGTTGCTGTTTTTTTCTTTGCATTGACTGTGACCCAGTTGGTCCATATGCCCTAGGACTGCCCAATCCTTTATTTAACAGGATTTTCTTCCCTAATCAGAGACTGCCTAATATGTGCTGCTATTTTATGCTCCCTCTAGAATGCCATTTAAACAACAATGTGTCTAACCCTTTTGCCTTTCAGACCCATGTTCTATATATTCGGGCTCTAACGCCGTATGGCTAAGCAGGCTGTTTTAACAAGCTGGAATGAAAGAGGTCTGGGGGACAGGGTAAAACGATTGGTGGTACTCCATATGCTCAAAAGACTGGGCTCCTCTGTAATCTGTCTACAAGAAACACACATGTCACCTGGCCAGGAATCCCCATTTTCCAGCAAAATATTCGGCACTCAGTTTCACTCTAACTTCTCGTCATATGCCAGGGGGGTGAGTGTGCTGATTGGCTCAACTGTCTCCTTTGTAAGCATGGCCTCAATTATTGACCCCTACGGGTCAATAATTTTTCCTTCAACAGAAATATTTTGAGGAGGGTGAAGGCACAGGCCACATGCTTGATATGAGGGTAAGATCACAGAAAGGATCATCTCACATAAAGGCAATAACCAACTCTTCAGGGTCCCTGATCTCCAAGCATGCAGATATATTATCCATATTTAGAGATTTTAGATGCTGATGTGTACTCCTCTAAGGTATCACCTACTATAGAAGAAATTGATTCTTTTCTTGAGGGATGTCAAATTCCACAACTCCCAGCCTCAGATGTAGAGCAGCTGAATGCTCCTCTGACTATGGAAGAAATGTTGGAGGCTTTGGCGTTGTCCTCTCCTGGTAAGTCTCCGGGCTCGGATGGCTTGCCGGCAGTGGTATATAAACGCTATTCTGATACACTGATGCCTCACTGATGCCTATTCGAAAATGCTAGAGAGGTGGGATGATTGCCCCAATCAATGAACGAAGCGATTATCGTACTTATTTTGAAACCTGGCAAGGAGGCCCATTCCCCAGGTTCATATAGGCCCATATCGCTGCTAACAGATGGGAAAACTTTCGGAAAGGGCTTTGGCAACCAGACTAGCTAAAGTTATTCATAAGCTGATCCAGAAAGACCAATCGGGGTTCATTCCCTCCAGATCCACGGCCCTTAACATTAGACGCCTCTTTCTCAACCTCCAGATACCTGTTGACAATCCAGGGTACAGAGCAATTCTATCCCTAGACGCGGCTAAGGCATTTGATAGCGTTGAGTAGCCTTATTTATGGGAGGTATTAAAACGCTTTGGTCTAGGGGACAATTTTATACTGTGGGTAAAGCTGTTGTATGCAGCCCCCACGGCTAGGATCCGCGTGAATGGGGACCTCTCTGATCCGTTTCCTCTCTTCAGGGGCACAAGGCAGGGGTGCCCATTGTCACCCCTGTTATTTGCACTGGCCCTCAAGCCACTTGCGGCTACTGTGAGGCTTTCCCCTTCTATTGTGGGCTTCAACAGGGAGAAGATCTCCCTTTACACGGATGGTACTCTATTATACTTGGGAGACGTAGATGCTTCCCTTACACATGCTATGCAGATAATCCAACAATTTGGAGCCTTGTCAGGATTCTCCATCAATTGGAACAAATTTGTCCTTTTACCAGTGGATGAACCAACGTTCTCACTACCGGTTGCTGGAGAGTCCCTCAGGGTAGTCTCTTCATTTAAATATCTGGGAGTGCAGGTGTCTGCTAACCCACTAACATACTAAGAGGAGAACCTCCTACACCTTTTCAAAATACTCCAAATGACGTGTAATACCTGGTGTAAACTTCCATTATCAGTTATAGGAAGAATAAACCTCATTAAAATGGTCTGGTGCCCCCAACTTTTATATATTATGCATAATTCCCCGCAGTGGATACCCCGTAGATGGTTCAATCATATTGATATGCTGTTCAGGTCATTAATATGGAAAAAAAAGGTGGCCATAATAAGTCTTTCCACTCTGCAATATGGTAAAGATCAAGGTGGTGTTGCAGTCCCTAACCCTAAACTCTATTTTTATGCCTCCCAACTAGAGCACTTAGATGGCCTTGGGGTATTGGGTGACACTGACTCAATTGAGAACCTATTGCGGACCGGAACGCAGAACACCTCAGTACTGGCAGGCTTGGAGGTGGGGTTTCCTAACCTGCCACAAGTGGTGCCCACTGTGATTTTCCTAAACAAACTTTGGACCACGGTCAGAGCTAGCCTGAAGATTTTGGGATTACTGGCATAAACTCCACTTTGAGGAAACCCCTAACTTAGAGGAGATAGTCAATCTGGAAGGCTTCCAGGTAGGGAGGTTGGCCGGTAAATACAAAATCTCCCAATTATACAACCAAAATATATTAAAATCATTTTTAGAAATTCAAACGAAATTTAAGCTTCCCAGGCACCAATTCTACAGATATCTCCAACTACGACATGTGCTCCAAGTGCAAGGTGCATTTAACATATCAGCATAGAAATGCAATTCAGAAGTTCTACTCCATCTGGCAGCCATGGCTGGATACCCCTGGGTTAGCACCCCCACGTTTGTTTATGCAAAGGTTACTCCAGGTGTAATGAATATTGATGGTGTAACAGAAAGAGATACCCACTACGAATATGTACTAAATAGACAAAACAATTTATACCATACCCACTGGTTCGGAAAGGGGTGAGTCCATATGGTTGGGCAGACCATGGGCAAACTGTTTACCGGATGGCCCGTTGGCCATATGATGGGTTGTTATGGGTTGGAGGATATACGTTTCTCCTCTGATGCAGCTTTTTTCTACTTTTTAGTTAAGATGCCACCATTCTACCATTCTTTATATAAGCAATGTATGTTTGTTGATGTAACAAATGACATTCTTGACGCTTTGATATATAACTTGTTTTCTTTCTCTGTTGGCACAATAAACTTCTATTTGATGTTAACCAAAAGACCTGGGTAAGTTTATAGACAAAGATATGGTGTTTATGAGTATAAGGAGGAAATTAGTAAAAAAGGTATAGGATAAAGGAAATATAAATGAGTAGACAGTAATCATCAGCTAGAACATCTGAATGTCTATTGCTCAACCACAGGGAATCAGGGTCGCTAAGAGAATGTAAAAAATCCAAAGGCACAGACCATGGTCTTCAGAGTGTCTGAAGAAGAAAAATGCTTAGCGGATGGGTCAGTGGATAACCAGTGCAAAGGAATAGCTCTCCTAGCTGCCAAAAGTATGTAAGAGATCAAATGCTTGATTGGTTTAGCTATGCCAGAGAAGGGAAGACCTAATAAATAATGAACATGATCTAATGAAAAGGATTTATTATACAGCTGTTGGAGTAGCAACATTACATCATTCCAAAAAGGTCTTATTCATGAACATTCCCAGAATACGTGATAATGAGAACCCAATTCAAGACCACAGCGCCAACATAACACTGAAAGTCCTGGCGATGTACAACCTCTGGTGATATACAACCTCTGGGGTTCTGTACCAGAACATCAATATTTTCAGGGTGATCTTTCTCAGCACCACATTTCTAGATTTTTTAAAAGCAGAAGTTCAGGTCTTGTCCAAGAGAGGCAAAGGTATGGGCTTCTGAATAACATGTGCCCATTTGCGCATATAGGAGTGTGTTTCTTCCATAAAAGGAGCTGCTTCGTGAAAAATTTTGTACAGGGAAGAAATCAAATGGAGTTGATAGGGGCCTTGAGCACATATATATTCAAATTTAGTGGGTCTATCTAAAGTAAGGGACAGAGATAATGACTGAAAGAAGTGTTTGACCTGTAAATAGAAATAAAACAATGTTGGGAATATGATATTTTTCCCAAAGGTCTTCAAAGGTATCTACGGAATACGGGATGAGCTAAGTTACCTAAGTTATAAAGCTGAAAAAGGGATGCCTGCATCCACGGTAACATACCGCTAAAAGATTGACTACCTGGTATAACCGTGTTGAAAAGAATATTGGAAAGGGGAAGGCATGGTGAAGAGAGAGAGTATTTTTGACAACATTTCTGCCATGCAGCTAAAGTAAATGACATAGGAGCAATGCACGTATTTTTTAACCACTTAAGGACTGGAAGATTTTCCCCCTTAATGACCAGGCCATTTTTGTAATACGGCACTGCATCGCTTTAACTGACAATTGAGCGGTGGGCGATGCTGTACCCAAACAAAATTGACGTCCTTTTTTCCCACAAATAGAGCTTTCTTTTTGTGGTATTTTATCACCTCTGAAGTTTTTATTTTTTGCGCCATATACAAAAAAAGACAGACAATTTTGAAAAAAACACAATACTTTTTAGTTTTTGCTATAATAAATATCCCCCAAAAAAAAAAAAAAAATAAATAAAATGTCTTCATCAGTTTAGGCCAATATGTATTCTTCTACATATTTTTGGTAAATTTAGTGATTTTTAACGGGTCTTCGACATTGCGGCAGACAGATCGTATGCTGTTGACACTTTCTTGGGACCACTGACATTTATACAGCGATCAGCAACTCCCACCATAACCCTATAGAGGTTCTCTTGATGAATTGGCCTTGTTGTAAAAAATTGCAATAATATGCTCCTGTTAAACAGGTGCAGAAAAATTGGTCTTTGGGTGTCGAGGGGTGCCTTCCCACCGTAACCCTATAAAGGTGCTCTTGATGAAGGCAAAAAAAATGCAATTATATGCACCTGTCAAACAGGTTCTGAAAAATTGGTCTTTGGGTGTTAATTGTGTCCATGAAACCTATGCCAAAAACTTTCTTCCAGAAGAAATGACTGAACACCCTCAAAGCTTGGCAGCCTCGAAGTCCTGCAGAAATTCCACATCCCAAAAAGACTTAATCAGTGAAATCAGCATCTGGGGCTTCATAGCTGGTTAGCCAGGACTGATTCATTTTTATAAAAGTCAAATGGTCCACAGAGTCTGTGGACAGACGCGTTCTATGATCAATAACGAAACCTCCTGCAGCACTGAATGCCCGTTCTGAAAGTAAGCTAGATGCAGGGCAGCCCAACAACTCAATAGCATACTGGGCAAGTTCTGGCCAGTGGTCTATTCTCATGAAACAGTAAGTTAGTGGATCGTCAGCTGGAAAGCTCTCTATCTCTGTTTTGGCCCCGAGGTAATCATCCACCATGTGATGCAGACGCTGCCGATGGGATGTAGAAGCTGACAGCCCTGGGCGGCGAGGACTAAAAAAATTCTGAAATGCCTCACTTAGGCGGATGCCTTCTCCAACACTCCTCTCTTGACCAACAGAAGACTCAAAACTAAGTTTTCCACGACACTGTAACCTACTGGAGTCAGGAAAAATGTTCAATAAAATCCTCTTTAACATGTCCTCAAGAGATTTTATCTTCTACACTCTCTGTGGGGAAGGGATGAGTTCTGAGACTTTCCCCTTATAACGGTGGTCAAGGAGGGTTGCCAACCAGTAATCATTCTTCACCTTTATGCCACGTATTCTTGGGTCCTTCCATAGGCTTTGAAGCATGAGGTTGCCCATGTGCCTCAAATTTGCCGAGGCTTGAGAAGCAAACTCCTCAGGGTCACTCAGGATGACAGCATCTGGAACTTCCTCCTCCCAGCCACGTGGAAAGCCATTGCTTACAGATTGGCACATGTCTTCCACTTCTTCAAAGCCTATGAAAGTGCCAGAATCCTCCTCCTCTCTCCTCCTGTGTGTGTTCTGTGACATATGATTTATGGTGTCTGGATAAAGTAGGCCTTGAGAGGAAAGGAAGTCCTCCTCTTCCTCCGGCTGCTCTGCCTCCAGTGCCCTGTCCATAATGCCACGCAGAGTCTGCTCCAGCAGGGATTGTGTCACTGATTCATTGATGCATGCACTGTCCTGGCTCACCAACCTTGTGGCCTTCTCAAATGATGACAATACAATGCATGCATCCTTAATGAGCAGCCACAAAGACCAGTCCAACCCACCAGGCCGTCCCATAGTAGCTGCTATGATGAGCATCAACAGCGGGTTTTCTATGTACATAGACCATTTCCTTCAACCCCTTGCGCAACACCTCCCATCTTATATTAGAGATAGTACCCACCTATTGGAGATGCTTTCCTTCTACACCTGGGAACCCACCTATCAGTGGGTATCCTTGGACGTTACATCTCTATACACTTCCATCCCCCACGCAGTAGGCCTCAGAGCAGTAGAATATTTTCTCTCCGAGGACCCCCTCATCAATCCCAGACAGGCACAGTACATCCTGGAGGCTACACAATTCTGTCTAGAACACAACTACTTTGAGTTTGACCACACCTTCTATCTACAAACTCAAGGCACTGCCATGGGTGCCAATTTTGCCCCAAGCTACGCCAACCTGACTATGGGCTACTGGGAACTACAATACGTCTCACATAACAACCCTTTTGCCGCCCATATCATATATTATGGGCGCTACATCAATGATATCATTCTGATCTGGGAGGGCACATCAGAGAGTATAGAGTCCTTTGTCAAGCATTGCAACTGCAACTCCCTAGGGTTATCCTTCACCTATGTCATACCCTGAAAAACTAATCTTCTTGGACTTAGAACTTTTTCATAGTGAATCTGAAATACATGCTACAAAATTTGTCAAACCCACTGCTGGGAATTCCTATATTCACTACCAGAGCTGTCACCATCCAACATGGATCAACAATATACCGAAGAGCCAATTCCCTAGAATTCGGCAAAATTGCACCAAGGACGAAGATTACCACATACAGGGTAAACTCCTTTCCAACAAATTTCAGGACAAAGGATACCCACCACATCTGGTACAAAAGGCCTTCCTTCAACAGGCAAAGAAACCTCCACCCAAACCCAAAACTTCAGATAATCCACAACCAACACGTTTCACTACCCAGTTTCATGATTGTCACAAGAAGATGGAGAACATCCTAGCCAAACATTGGTACATCTTGCTTGGAGACCCCTTTCTAGGTTCTTCCCTCACCCAACTACCCAAGGTTTCATATCGTAGAGCAAAAAATATTAAAAGTAAGATAGCACCCAGTAAAATCCGTAAAGTCCCACCCACTCCAGCCTCACACATCCCCCTAATTCCATTAGTGGGAATGTACCAATGCCGGAAAAAATTATGCCTAACGTGCAAATTTGTTGACCATGGACAAAAAAATTTCACTGTTAAAGACAAAACATACACCATAAAAGACTTTTATAATTGCTCCAGTGAATACGTGGTGTACTGCCTGACCTGCCCATGTGGTCTCTTTTATGTGGGCAGGACCATACGCCCCCTACGCCAATGTTTTGGTGAACACAGGCGTTTCATAGAAAAGGGCTGGGACAAACACAGTGTCCCTCTTCATTTTTTGAAGGAACACCAAAAATCTACCATGGGCCTCAGAAACTGGGTCATCGAGGCCATGCCCAGAGGTCTTCCTGCTGCGGAACGTTTTAAACGGCTGTGTCAGCAGGAGGCCTACTGGATATATTCATTGGGTACTCTCTCGCCAGGGGGACTCAATAAAGAATTAGAAACACATTCTTTGTTGTAGTTTACTTTTCTCCCCCCCTTCCCCTTTCCAATCATACATTCGTTCTTCACTTTCTTAGTATATATATATATATATATATATATATATATATATATATATATATATATATATACACCTTGCCCATCACTATACAAACCATGTAGAAGTTTTTTACAACATAAAAATACCCCCATGGTCCTTTGCTGTCGTATCATCCAGTCACCTGAGGGACCGCTGTCCCCTCATGGACCCAGATAGCAACTCCACCATTCTATATAACAACTTCACCCCCCTCTTTCCCCCCCCCTTCCCTCATGTCCCCTGAGCTCATCCTCATAATGTGTATCCCAGTGCTTTTTAATCTCTATTTAATCTTTTTTTTCCCCCATTTTCTATTTCTATTTTTATTTTTTATTTTTATTTCTTATTTTTATTTTAATTTTATATTTACTTTTATTTTTATACTTATTTTTATTTCTATTTTTCATTGTTTTTATTTTTCATTTTATTTTTTAGTTTATTTTTATTTCATTTTTAATTTTCCACATTTTTTTCATCTTTTAAATAAATGTTTTAACTCTAATTCCACTTACTATTATTATCCTTATATTTATTAAACTTACCCCCAATTCATCATATTTTTAATTCTTCATACTTTACTTTCAACTTTTTTGTGCTTTTTGGAAGATTGTGGGTCCGCTGGCTGTTGTGGTTCCATAGCCACAGACCTCCAGCCCATACACTTTAACCTAATTGCCTAATTGCCTAATTGCCTCCACTATATATTCAAGCTGCTCTCCTCCAGGGAGCAAAAAGGCCAGTAGAAGGAGCTGTGAGCCCCGAGCACGTAGCCTGTACTATCCCTGTATCATCCCCAACAGCAGCCTGGACATTTGCCGTGCATCAGTGACATCATTTCCGCTTCCGCGCTCCAGAGTGGTCAGCGTGGAGCTTTCCATGCACTGGATACAGCGGTTCAGCCTGTTTACAGACTCCACACCCATACGCCTGAAGGAATGAAATCCGAGCCGGAAACAAGATAACAGCACATCCCAGGACACTTCCCATCTCAAAGAAACACCTCAACCCTGCGAACCAGTAAGTGTAATTGTTACACTAACTTTCATTTTTGCATAAACAAGCTACCACAGTTGGCGCCTCCACACCCCTCCTTTTTTCAACATTGATTATCAACAGAGGTAATGGACACCCTCTGAGGATGGCTGCCTCCTCATTCTAGAATTTACCTGCCTTATGTTAATGTGCTATTATAGCTACCATTGTACTATTTACCGTACACATCACATGCTGCGGAGCGCCGGAGACCCCCCCCCCCCTTTTTGTTTCTCTGCTAAATACCACCAAATGAAAGCTCTATTTATGGGAACAAAAGGATAAAAATTTAGTTTGGGTACAGTGTTGTATGACCGTGCAATTGTCATTCAAACTGCGACAGCGCTGAAAGCTAAAAATTGGTCTGGGCAGGAAGGTGTATAAGTGCCCTGTATTGAAGTGGTTAAATTACATTTTTTCCTTTAGAAATGTAATTTTGCTATGGTACTGTTATGAACATGGGAAAGATGCGTTACTTTACGACGTCATGACGTCACTTCCCGTTTACTCAGCTGCCAATGGCGCCGTTTTAGAAAGATACACAGTATTCAGAATCGCTGTTTTCAGCGATCTGAATACTGTGAAGTGCAAAGGAGGAATCAGGGGTCTGTAACGCTAACCTGGTAACCGTAAAAAAAATTTAAAGCGTCGCCTATGGAAATTCTTAGGTACCGTAGTTTGTTGCTATTCCACGAGTGCGTGCAATTATAAAGCGTGACATGTTTGGTATCTATTTACTCGGCGTAACATCATCTTTCACATTATACAAAAAAATTGGGGTAACTTTACTGTTTGGATTTTTTAAAATTCATGAAAGTGTCCCTTTTCCCAAAAATTTGTGTTTAAAACACTGCTGCACAAATACCTTGTGATATAAAATATTGCAACAATAGCCATTTTATTCTCTAGATGCTCTGCTAAAAAAATATATATAATGTTTGGGGGTTCTAAGTAATTTTCTAGCAAAAAAAACGAATTTTAACTTGTAAACACCAAATTTCAAAAATAGGCTTAGTCATGAAAGGGTTAAAATCACTGCTCCTGAAAAAAACTACAGTTTTTAAAACTTTTTTGCATCGATACATGTCCCCTGGGGCAGGACCTGGGTCCCCAAACACTTTCTATGAAAATAACTTGCATATAAGCCTTTAAAATGAACACTTTTGTTTTTTCACATTCGTGTCCTAGACTTTAATGATGTTCGTGTGTTCGCACAAATTTTTGGCTTGTTCGCATGTTCTGCTGCGAACTGAACTGGGGGGTGTTCGGCTTATCCCTACCTTGGAGGTGTTTCTAACTGTGGGGACAGTGTACTGATTGGAGAAGGAGAGAGATCGCTGTTTCTAATCACTAGGAAGAGATGATCACTCTCTACTCCCCTGACAGAACAGGGATCTGTTTGTTTACATTGACAGATCCCCGTTCTGCCTCTCTGTGAAGTGATCGTGCGTGGCTGGTGGACATCGTGGCCGCCAGCCATGGGCATCAGCTCCGCCCGCCATGCAGCAGGTGCATGTGCGTGCCTGCTATAGCTGTTTAAGGGATCGATGTACAGCTACAGGGTTTTCAATTTTTTTCTTACAAATAAATATCTGAAAAGTGCGGCGTGCATTTGTATTCAGCCCCCTTTACTTTGATACTCCTAACTAAAATCTAGTGGAACCAATTGCCTTCAGAAGTCACCTCATGAGTAAATAATGTTTGCCTGTGTGTATCTTGATCTCAGTATAAATACAGCTGTTCTGTGAAACCCTTAGAAGTTTGTTAGAGAACCTTAGTGAACAAACAGCATGAAGGCCAAGAAACACACCAGACAGGTCAGGGATAAAGTTTTGGAGAAGTTTAAAGCAAGATTAAGTTATAAAAAAATATCCCAAGCTTCGAACCTGCACTGTTCAATCCATCATCGGAAAATGGAAAGAGTATGGCACAGCTGCAAACCTACCAAGACATGGCCATCCACCTAAACTGACAGGCCAGGCAAGGAGAGCATTAATCAGAGAAGCAGCCAAGAGGCCCATGGTAACTCTGGAGGAGCTGCAGAGATCCACAGTTTAGGTATCTGTCCACAGGACAACTATTAGACGTGCACTTCACAAATCTGGACTTTATAGAAGAGTGACAAGTAGGGATGAGCTTCGAGTTCGAGTCGAACCCATGTTCGACTCGAACATTGGCTGTTCGCAAGTTCGCCGAACAGCGAACAATTTGGGGTGTTCGCGGCAAATTCGAATGCCGCGGAACACCCTTTAAAAGTCTATGGGAGAAATCAAAAGTGCTAATTTTAAAGGCTAATATGCAAGTTATTGTCATAAAAAGTGTTTGGGGACCTGGGTCCTGCCCCAGGGGACATGGATCAATGCAAAAAAAAGTTTTAAAAACGGCCGTTTTTTCAGGAGCAGTGATTTTAATAATGCTTAAGGTCAAACAATAAAAGTGTAATATCCCTTAAAATTTCATAGCTGGGGGGTGTCTATAGTATGCCTGTAAAGGGGCGCATGTTTCCTGTGTTTAGAACAGTCTGACAGCAAAATGACATTTTGAAGGAAAAAAGCCATTTAAAACTACCCGCGGCTATTGCATTGCCGACAATACACATAGAAATTCATTGATAAAAACGGCATGGGAATTCCCCAAAGGGGAACCCCGATCTAAAATGAAAAAAAAAATGACGTGGGAGTCCCCCTAAATTCCATACCAGGCCCTTCAGGTCTGGTATGGATATTAAGGGGAACCCCGGCCAAAATTAAAAAAAAAAAATGACGTGGGGTTCCCCCTAAATTCCATGCCAGACCCTTGAGGTATAGATTTTAAGGGGAACCCCGCGCCAAAAAAAAAAAAAAAAAAAACGGCGTGGGGTCCCCCCAAAAATCCACACCAGACCCTTATCCGAGCACGCAACCTGGCAGGCCGCAGGAAAAGAGGGGGGGACGAGAGTGCAGCCCCCCTCCTGAACCGTACCAGGCCACATGCCCTCAACATTGGGAGGGTGCTTTGGGGTAACCCCCCAAAACACCTTGTCCCCATGTTGATGAGGACAAGGGCCTCATCCCCACAACCCTGGCCGGTGGTTGTGGGGGTCTGCGGGCGGGGGGCTTATCGGAATCTGGAAGCCCCCTTTAACAAGGGGACCCCCAGACCCCGCCCCCCTCTGACGCACGGGACATGACGGGATTTCCCTGTGGCATTCCCCGTGACGTCACAGGGAAGTCCCGTCAAGTCACCGTGCGTCAGAGGGGGGCGGGGGTCACTGGGTGGCCCCGCCCCCCGTTATTTAAGAACTGTCGGACGAGGAGCACCATCACACAGCGGGAGCCTCCCTCCATGCCAGCATGGGTGCGGAGCGGCCCGGAGAAGAAAATGAAGAAGAGAAGAAGAGAAGAAAAGAAGAAGAGAAGAGCGGGAGCCTCCCCCCATGCCATGGGTGTGGAGCAGCTCGAGGAGAAGAAGATAGAAGACGCCGCGGAGGAGATGCTGGACGAGAACGTCGGAGGAAGAACCAGAAGAACCAGAAGATGAAGGAAGATAGAAGAAAGAAGAAGCATTTAAATAAAGGAATTGTCAAAAACTGTCTTTTGTCATTTTTAATTTTTTTGACAGTTTTTTAGTGAAATGGTAGGGGTAAGTACCCCCTTACTATTTCACACAGGGGGGGCGGGATCTGGGGGTCCCCTTGTTAAAGGGTGCTTCCAGATTCCGATAAGCCCCCCGCCCGCAGACCCCCACAACCACCGGCCAGGGTTAGGGCAAAAGGTGTTTTGGGGGGCTATCCCAAAGCACCCTCCCAATGTTGAGGGCATGTGGCCTGGTATGGTTCAGGAGGGGGGGCGCACTTTCCTGCGGCCTGCCAGGTTGCGTGCTCGGATAAGGGTCTGGTGTGGATTTTTAGGGGGACCCCACGCCGTTTTTTTTATTGGCGCGGGGTTCCCCTTAAAATCCATACCAGACCTTAAGGGCCTGGTATGGAATTTAGGGGGACTCCCACTTCATTTTTTTTTTAAATTTTGGTTCGGGGATCCCCTTTGGGGAATTCCCATGCCGTTTTTATCAATGAACTTCTATGTGTATTGTCGGCAATGCAATAGCCGCGGGTAGTTTTAAATAGGTTTTTTCCTTCAAAATGTCATTTTTCTGTCAGACTGTTCTAAACACAGGAAACATGCGCCCCTTTACAGGCATACTATAGACACCCCCAGCTACGAAATTTAAAGGGATATTACACTTTTATTGTTTGACTTTAAGCATTATTAAAATCACTGCTCCTGAAAAAATGGCCGTTTTTAAAACTTTTTTTTGCATTGATCCATGTCCCCTGGGGCAGGACCCAGGTCCCCAAACACTTTTTATGACAATAACTTGCATGTTAGCCTTTAAAATTAGCACTTTTGATTATTCATGTTCGTGTCCCATAGACTTTAACGGCGTTCGCGTGTTCGAACAAACTTTTTTCCTGTTCGCATGTTCTGGTGCGAACCGAACAGGGGGGTGTTCGGCTCATCCCTAGTGACAAGACCAAAGCCATTGTTGAAAGAAAATCATAATAAGTCCCGTTTGCAGTTTGCGAGAAGCCATGTGGGAGACAAACATGTTGAAGAAGGTGCTCTTGTCAGATAAGACCAAGAACTTTTTGGGCTAAAAGCAAAACGCTATGTGTGGCGGAAAACAAACACTTCACATCACCCTGAACACAGCATCCCCACTGTGACACATGGTGGTGGCAGCATCATGTTGTGGAGATGCTTTTCATCAGCAGGGACAGTGAAGCTGGCCAGAGTTGGTGGAAAGATGGATGGAGCCAAATACAGAGCAATCTTAGAAGAAAACCTGTAATGCCCCATACACACGATCAGATTTTCCGACAACAAATATTGGACGTGAGTTTGGTGGCTGTAAGTCCGACCGTGTGTATGGGGCATTAGAGTTTGCAAAAGACTTAAGACTGGGGCGGAGGTTCACCTTCCAGCAGGACAACGACCCTAAACATACAGTCAGAGCTACAATAGAATGGTTTACATCAAAGCATATTCATGTGTAATACACACGGTCAGACTTTTCGTCTGCAAAAGTCCGACAGCCTGTCCGACAGACTTCCGGCGGACTTTTGGCGGACTTGCGTCAGACTTTCTAACAAACGGACTTGCCTACACACGACCACACAAAAGTTTGACAGCCTAGTATGCGGTGACGTACACCATGTCCGGCGAGACTATAAAACGGAAATTCATTAGCCCGTACGACACCCTTTGGGCTCCTTCTGCTAATCTCGTGTCTATCTCGTGTTAGTAGAAGTTTGGTGAGAGACAGTTCGTTTTAACCGTTGTTCAGTCTGTGCTTGTGAGGTTTGTATCTGCTTTTCAGTGCGTTTGGTCAGTTGGCATTGAGAAATCTTTGTTTTATTGTCCGCTCGTTCCTGATTTTCAGGTCGCTCTTCACAGGCCTTGCTGTTCTTCAGTGCATTCTGTTAAGTGCGTTCTGACCAGCCGACCGTTTTGAAGCCATGTTACCTGTACGTACTCGTCGTCGAGCTTGTGCATTGTATGTGCTTGGTGCTGTAGTTTATTCTTCAGACCAAGACCAGTCCATGAACAGGGCGAGGAGGAGTTCATGGACCAAGAATTGGTTGCTCCAGCGTGACCAGTTCTGTCACATGCCATTGCTCCGTGAGATCCGTGAGAATAATCCTGAGGATTTCAGGAACTTTCTCCGGATGACGGACCCCGTTTTTGACCGTTTGGTGGCTTTGCTGACCTCCTATATCAGCAGGCAGGATACCTGCATGAGGCAAGCCATCACTCCGGAGCAGAGGCTAGTTGCCACGTTGCGGTACTTGGCGACAGGGAGAAGCCTGCAGGACCTCAAGTTCTCGACAGGCATCCCCCCCCCAGGCTCTGGGGATCATTATCCCAGAGACCTGTTCTGCCCTCATCCAGGTCCTGCAGAAGGACTATATTAAGGTAAGAATTTTTTCTTTTATTAGCATCACATGTTCTTTTATTTAATCTTTGATAATGTAATGTATTTCTTAGCTCAAACACTACTTACCATCATTGCAATATAGTGTGAATGTCCCCTTTTTCTCCTCACGCATGCTGGATTTTTTTCCTGTTCTTTTTTGTCATGCATGTATATTTGCCTTCAATAACCTCCCCAGCATACAATGCCGGGCACATACCCACCTAGTCTACTCAGTTTGAATGTATTTAGTCAGCTGCATTGTATTTTGTTTCCCCTAAACTCTATCCAAATAGTGTGCATATAATTAGCTTGATTTCCAACCCCCCCCCACCTAAACTCTATCCAAATAGTGTGCATATAATTAGCTTGATTTCCCAACCCCCACCTAAACTCTATCCAAATAGTGTGCATATAATTAGCTTGATTTCCAACCCCCCCCCCCACCTAAACTCTATCCAAATAGTGTGCATATAATTAGCTTGATTTCCAACCCCCCCCCTAATAATTTGCTAGAATGTTCTGTGGTGTTGATTTTTAAAAAGTAAATATATGTTGCACTTTGCAAAATGCATGTGCACTCTACACGTGCATTTGCTCCAGTGCTTTAGTAAATGAGCAGAAGCTCTGCTGATTTCCATCATCAAATCATATGCAAGCCACAAAGTGTTTTCATTAATTGCCCTTGCATGTGATTGTGTACTCCTTGCAACAAGAAAGCCTTTTTACCTTACCTCATTTACTTTAAGCTGGGGAGCAACTGCACTTGCAGAGTGCGACAACTGCAAGTCTTGTAGCCTTTTTAGTCCATAAATCCCTGCGTGTCCTAAAATTATTTTTTTATTTTAATTTCACCACCCCCTAAAATGTAATCAATGTTCCATCAGAGGGGGTGAGCAATCTGATAAGTGTGCCTTTCCATATTATTTCTTCCAGAAGTTTTCAATTATTTAATGTTATACTGATGCTGGGCAATAATGTTTTTAATTGTATAATTTTCTTGCAATGTTATATTCAAAATTACTGATTTTTGTTTTCTTGTTTGATTCCCCAGTTTCCTTCAACGCCGCAGGAATGGCAGACTGTGGCATCCCATTTTGCCACCCGTTGGGACTTTCCCAATTGTCGAGGGGCTATAGATGGGAAACATGTCCACATCGTGCCACCACCCCATTCGGGGTCATACTATTTTAATTATAAGGGGTTCCACAGTATTGTTTTAATGCCGGTGGTGTCGGCACACTATGAATTTCTATATGTGGACGTGGGGAAGAATGGCCGGATGTCGGATGGAGGAGTATTTGCCCAGACAGAGTTCTGCCAGCGTCTCCAGAGTGGTGGCCTGGGATTGCCACCTGATGCGGATAACATGGAAGGACTCCCCTTTGTCTTCATTGCCGATGAAGCCTTCGCTCTGAGCAAGCACCTCATGAGGCCATTCCCCCAAAGAACCCTCACCCCGGAGAGGAGGGTTTTTAATTTCCGGCTGGCCAGAGCTAGAAGAGTGGTTGAGAATGCGTTTTGAATTCTGGCCAGCCGGTTCCGCCTGTTTCAAACCTCCATTAATTTGGCGGAATACAAACTTAATTTTATCATTTTATCGTGCTGCATCCTGCACAACTTTTTGCACAAACATTCACAAAATTATATGGTGCCAGTTGGGCCTGAGGCCGGACTTGTTACCAGTGACAATCTTACGGGCCTGGATACTGTCCGTACTGGCTTGGCCCCCCAAAGTGCCCGTCATGTTAGACAGCAATATGTTAATTATTTTATGAGTAGGGGGGCCATTGCAATGGGCCAGGATATCTAAAGATTTAAAATAAAAAAAATCTTGATGAAATCTTGAATTATATTTATTGCTTGCCTTTCTTTTGGGCTTTCTCCTAGGTTATGGTCGAGCAGTTGTAGTGCCAACTGTATTTTCCTTGTAAATTTCTAAATAAGCTCCATTGTCACTGTAAACAACTTTTTTCAATTTAAACAAACTGATACTGAGCATTGAAATAACAAACCACACATTTATTTAATTCCTAAGCAGATGTTTTTAATCTTTGGTATCCATTCAGTTATGCATTTAGTATAAAATGTTCCTAGCCAAAAATATAATGATATATTAATAAATTTAGAATAATATAATTATAGTTAAAGATTTTTAGATAATCAAAAATAAAAATTTTTGGGCATTTTGATTTTAGCAAACAGGCCTTTTTTTTTTTTTTTTTTGGTTTTTAAAATGCGTTTTTTTTTGTTTTTTTTTAAACTTTTTTTTGTTTTTTGGTTTTTAAAATCCCTTTTTTTATTTTTTTTTTTAAAAAACATTTTATTTTTTATTTTTTTTTAAAAAAAGTTTTGTTTTTTTTTTGGTTTTTTTAAAAACATTTTTTGTATTTCTTGTATTTTTTTTTTTTTTTGTGTTTTCTAAAAACAGGCCTCCTTTTTTAAATGTTGTTAAACAGGCATATCATTTAACAGAAAATAATAAAGAAAAGCCCCAGAATGTGAGGAAGTCAACGCTGGAGAGACTTCTGTCCTTTGTCCAGGCGACCATCCCGGAAGCAACAATGCAGACATTGCTCAAGAAAATTGGGGTCTTGAGGAACATGTATAAGAGGGAGCATAAGAAGATCCAGGAATCAATGAGATCAGGAGCATCAGCAGATGATGTTTATGTACCCAGGCTGTGGTACTACAATCAACTCCGTTTTCTAGATGACCAGACTGAAGCCAGGGCATCACTTTTAACCCTTCCCTCCACCCTTCCCTCCACCCTTCCCTCCACCCTTCCATGCACCCTTCCCTCCACCCCAGCAGAGGCTGATGAGGAGCAAGCTGGGTCTTCCATCCTGGATGAACCGGATATGACCATCTGAAGTCAGGTAAATTATTTTAACAAATATTTACTGTACTAATATTAATGATGTTAACTGGATGTTATAATTGTCTAAAATAATTTTGCCCTCAAAATTGTTTATACATATCAATTGACAGTAGTGGCTAAATATGTTTGGCACCTGCTTCAAAAAATTAGGGTGTCTGATTAGACTTTATTAAAGAGATGTATTCACATTGAATTTGCTAGTCATGAGAAGCAAATTGTGTCATTGATGAACCCAAAAAAATATACTAAAATTATGTCCTTTTTTTATACACAGGGTGAGTCCATCCAGGAGGAATGTGGGGAAAGTGGCAGGCAGGAGGAGACCGGGCCCATGGACAGCCTGGAGGAGGCCGGATTCACCATCATCCTGGAGGAGGCTGGGCCCAGTGTCAGGCAGGAGGTGGCTGGTCCCAGTGAGGTGGCTGGGCCAAGTGAGGTGGCTGGGCCCAGTAGGAGCCTGACCGAATCCCAAGTGCCTCCCCTCCGCCTTCCCAAAAAAAGAGCCAGGAAGGGGGCGGTCACACAGGAGGCATCCCTGCGCCTCATGCAAGAGGCCACCCGTTTTTTAAGGAGCCCCCCTGAAGCGGAAGAGTCCTATGGCTGCTACTTAGCCAGCAGGCTTCTTCAAATGGATTGGGAGCAGCGCCTCATTTGCGAGCGACTATTTGGGGAAACAATCCAGAAGGGGCTGCAGGGCACGCTAACACGAAACACCCAACTACATGAGGCAGCCCCCCTCCTCCTCCTCCTCCTCCTCCTGCCACAACTGAAACACCAGAGCCACAGCCTCCAAAGAAGGCTACAGGGAAGGCTGCAGGGAAGGCTGCAGGGAAGGCTGCAGGGCAGCGTGGAGGAAAGGCTGCAGGGAAGAGAAGAAAGTGATGACCTGGGTTCAGTCTGGTCTGACAGAAGACGCAGGCTGTTGTAGTACCACAGTCTGGGGACATCTATATCATCTGCTGGTGCTGTTGATCTCTGGGATTCCTGGACCAGATTGTGCTCCCTTTTATATGGACTCCTCAAGATCCCAATTTTCTTGTCCACAGACTTTTTCCAGCGTTGACTTCCTCTTTATTTTATTTAGACCATGAATAAATGGATCTTTTTTGAGTTTATGAAAAGACTTTATGTGTTTTATTTTAAATCATTGATTTTAGACACAATGTTAAATTAACAAGGGACAACAATCTCATTGAGTTTGCAAAAACACACCAAAAATACATTAATAATGTTAATAATGTTCGAGTGGTAAGTCTTAAAAAAAAAAAAATGATACATAACCAAAAACGGTTCTTTGGGTTAACTTTATATACAAAAAATAAAAAATCACTATAAAAACAAAAATAATAAAGGGTTCTTTGTGGTAACTTTACAAACATAAAAAAAAAAAAAATAAAAATGGGTTCTTTGTGGTAACTTTACAAACATCAAAAAATAAAAAGAATAAAAAAATAAAAATGGGTTCTTTGTGGTAACTTTACAAACACCAAAAAAAATAAACAAAAAAATATAAAAATGGGTTCTCTGTGGTAACTTTACAAACACAAAAAAAAAAAAAAAAAACATAGATAAACATAAAAAAAGTTCCACAACAATCATAAAATAAATATCAGGATAAAAATTACAAGAAAAGATGACTCCACCAAAAAAAAAAACAAGTGTAAAAAGTATTATTAGTATGGAAACATTGTTTTTAAAAAGCATAAATATCATTCATGAGATCAAAGAGAAAAAGAATCCAGAAATCAGTTTGGGAGAACTCTGTTTGAATATGAACAGCAAAACATCTTCGTTCTTTATAGCATTCGTAAAGAAGACACTAAATGCGCTGCATTCAACGATCACAGATTTTGCAGCGTGAGGAATGTGCTACCTACAATACGAACACTAGTTTTACTAGACCGAGTGCTTCCATTTAGTTTTTGCTTATGAGCATGCGTCGTTTTTTTGTCCGTCGGACTAGCATACAGACGAGCGGTTTTCTGTGTCTGGCGTAGTTACGACGTAAAGATTTGAAGCATGTTTCAAATCTAAAGTCCGTCGGATTTGAGGCTGAAAAAGTCCGCTGAAAGTCCGGGGAAGCCCACACACGATCGGATTGCCAGCCAGCTTTAGTCCGTCGGCGTCCGTCGGACTTTTGTAGACGAAAAGTCCGGCCGTGTGTACGCGGCATTAGAATGGACAAGTCAAAGTCCAGACCTAAATATAATTGAGAATCTGTGGCAAGACTTGAAAATTGCTGTTCACGTGTTTTCCATCCAATCTGACAGAGCTTGAGCTATTTTGCAAAGAAGAATGGGCAAAAATTTCACTCTCTAGATGCGCAAACCTGGTAGAGACATACCCAAAAAGACTTGCAGCTGTAATTGCAGCGAAAGGTGATTCTACAAAGTATTAACACATTTTTCAGATATTTATTAGTAAAACATTTTGAAAATCATTTATCATTTTCTTTCCACTTCACAATTATGTGCCACTTTGTGTTCGTTTATCACATAAAATCCCAATAAAATACATTTTTGGTTGTAACATGACAAAATGTGGAGAATTTCAAGGGGTATGAATACTTTTTTAAGGCACTGTACCTGTCAGTTCACACTTCAGATCCAGCATTAGGGTTGGCATTTATGGGCTCTGGTCATCTAGACATTCAGAGCTGGAGGAGGAAGCTGGAGATTGCATTTTTTAGCTATTTTAACATTCATTTGACAACAGAAAGACTTGTTTATTATACAGTTTCATAGTGTACAGTAACTACATAATACAGATAATTTTGATAAGCCATTAAGTCAATCATAATTCAACATCAATTTTATAGACACTAGAAAACATGAACAGAGGTTAACCAGGAAAAAGGAAAGAAGAGAAAAACAATAAGGTTGGGTGCCATGAGGGGATATATAGAAACAATGTTTTACACTATTAACCACTTGAATAGCAGCCTGTATATATGCCTTCATTACCAGGTCATATTTCAATTTTCAATGTAATAATAGTCTGACTTATAATTACTCGGTCATGCAACACTGTACATAGACTAATTTTAAATCAAGATTACTTTTGGTGGTATTTAATAACCACTGGGTTTTTTAGTTTTTACTATATAAAGAATTGAAATAAAGAAACAAAACCAAAAACAAAAAATGTTACCATATTTTCTATTATAAAATATATATCAGTTAACAAGGCTAGAACAGTACAAACACCCATTTTGGAAAGTGGACACCCCAAGGTAATCTCTTTTGTGTCACAATTGTTGGGAAATGAAGAAACATGCTGGTAATAAAGTGGTTAAAGCATGGGGCTTGGTTATGGTGCACTAGATACAGATGCATCAGAGGTGATGTGCAGAACAAGGGAGCAGAGGGGTTAACAATAATCTGTAGCTTGTACTATGCTGGTAATACATTTGGGCAAAAAAATGACTGTGGATGGAAAGATTTTCCAGTTCTAAAACTAATGGATAGTGATGGACAGGGCTTTTTTTTCTCAAAAAATAGGTGCTGGAACTCAACCACGACCCCCCAAAACCCCTCCACCCACACACAGCCTCCAAATCACATCAAATAGTGGGTGTGGTCAGTCAAATTTCACGAACAGTAGGGGGGTCTTAAAGGGGCATTAAATACCAGGATTGCATTACATACAGAGTGCAGAGTTCAGGGGGTTACACACAGAGTGCAGAGCTGTCACTTGTAAACACAGAAACCGGACTTCTGTGTTTACAAGTGATTGTTCTGAGCAACCCCTCCTCCCCAAGGGTCTGAGCCAGAGGTGGTGGAACTGAGTTCCACCAAGTTCCCCCTGAAAAAAAGCCCTGGTAATGGAGAAAAATGTGCAAACACTGCGCTAACTACTAAAAAAAGAAAAAAGAAGGAGCAGCTACATACGGTGTGACAAAAAACAATACAAATGGAAAATGGAAAAATGTAGCGCATTGTAAACAACCATATGAAGTATTAAATTAATAATAACAAAGATAAAATAAAGTCCATATGGAACAGTCCTTAGACTTAGTCCCGGATAATCACTGTGTATTAAATCATAAAGTCTAAAACCAAATGGTGAAGCAATGAAGTGTCCAACTGTGCCAGAACACAGAAGCAACCACTCAAGGATGATGGATATCCAAAAAGGCTGACAAGGCTGGTATGAATCCGTGGGTGAAACCAGCATCAAATGTAAACAGCATCAATGGGTAAGTAATAGATGGATACTCTTACCAAATCCGATGGACTCCCCTGTCAGTGACATGGAGTCAAACAGGAAATGTGCCCGACCGGGCGGATGAGGGAGTGGAGAGAAAAATAAAGCCTCCGCATAGTGCAGGTAAAAAAAGGTATTTTTATTTCTAAAAAACCAAACAAGTAAAAGCGTGATCACATTAAAAACGAGGGCAGCATGGAGCAGGTATAATGGCCCGCCGCGTTTTGAGCTAATGGTCTTCTACTGGGGCATAAATGACCACCTCCACGCTGCTTATATTTATAAATAAATATAAAATACATGACCAATAGGAAAGGAAGAATGGAACGGAATATCATTGGACCAAAAGCGATCACCTGGCTGCCAGGTGTATCACATGATCCAAAAAGCAAATAGCCTGATACCTGGGGAAGACAGGCGGACCGAACGGCCAATGAGCTAGCCAACCGGAAATCCCGGTCTGTAAGGCCGTCCGCCCACGTGTCAAACAAAGGGATGTGACATTGCGCTGCAAAGCCCGCCAAGCGTCATTCCCAAGTCACGTGGCTGGTGCGGGAGAGGCGCCACGTGACCGCGGGAGGGAGAAGTCTTGCGATCTCAGAAAAGGACCTCACCGCGATCACATGGGAGAGACGCCACATGACCGCGGGAAGAGAAAGTCTCACGATCACAAAGAAGAGAACGTCCCCGCGGCCACGCAGGCGCATAACAACACCAGTCAAAGCAATGTCAACGTGACGTCAATCGTGATTCTTAGAGGGAACACATATACAACACAGCAGGAGTACACATATCTGTAGTAACACAGAACCCATTCATATAAAGTGAAATTCTGCAAAAAAAAGATTCCATAGTGTAATGCCTAAAAATATATATATATCAAGTATAAAAATTAGAAAATGAAAATACTGAACAGAAAAAAATCTAATATTAGTTAGGTGAAGGAAAATGTTCCCGTGTTCTCATGATCAATGCCACGGAGTCCCCCATTACCAATGGCTAGTAACAATAAAGCCAAATGCCAGAAAATAAATATCTTTAGAAATGTCCAGATTAGTTATCTTTAGGGGCTAGTTCACCCCAGAACATGGTGTGGAAAAAGCATGTTCCGTTAGCATTTCTCGCATTGCATTCAAAATGATTTGCAGCGGGTATCAGTGCAATGCCAACAACACCCCAAACGCAGGTTGCAAATGCAGTGCTTTTGCCTGCACTGGATCACATGTTATAGAAGTGCCATGCGATCTGGTTGCTCTGCGTTTTGAAAAGTAGTGCATGCACTAATTTTGCAGAAGTACAATGCAGTTTCAGCCCATACAAATGAACAGGCTGAAATCGCACTTCACCCAGATTGCATGTGAATCATACAGGAATGCACAGCATGTTCTTGTGAGATTCATGGTGTGAACAGGCCCATAGGCTCACCATAAACTTTACAATCTGACCATACGCTTTTTGTACAACCAGTTTCCAAAACTATTTAATATGGGGACCTACCTAAATTATCCAATTTGTATCCCATAAGACAGACACTTCCACTAAGTACTTATTGATAGATCTAAAGATTGTACATTCAGATTATATGTTAAGTATATACTGAAGGCTGCTGGGTATGCTAAAAATATTTGTTGTCTTCTTAGCAATGGTTGCACATGCTCTCCCGCCCTCCCCCTCACCTGCTGATAAAACCTCTTGTAATTTATTCACAGTATATAAGTCATTCTGTGATTGGAGAGGGGGTAGTCCTGCTGTTCATCTGTCCCTCCTATTCCAGCGTCCAATTACAACAATATGAAAATATTATTTCATACATTTTCTTGATCTTATTCTTTAATACTTATAGTCTGAAAGACCGTAGGGTATATCCAATCAAGCAGTGAAGCCAATAGGCAGATCATTTATTTTTTGGGAACTTTCATTAAGTGGCACTGGTTCTCAAAATCCTCAATATCATCAGGTGCCACGTTTAAAGATTTAAATTATTTTCTGCAGGTTTCTATACACTGCTATCATGCTGCATATTTTTTGAATTGAGTCTTTCGCAGTGCAGACTTTTGTACACTGGTAGTAAGCTGTTTACTTTTCAGATTGAGCATTCTGCAGTGCCGACAAATGCCGGTCTTTCCTTCTAATGTCTTCCTATTATCATCCAGAGCTTGTCTCAGTATGGCTATTGCCTTTTGATACCAAGTGAAGCATTAACTTATTGTAGACATTTTGTTTGGTTCTACATGCCCGTTATTCCTTCAAGCCAATGTTTCTCAACCTTTTTTCAGTCAAGACACCTTTTAAAATTTATAGACAATCTCAAGGCACCCTTTAAAATTATAGACAGTCTTGAGGAACCCCATTCTAAAATGTAAAAAAAAACTATTCTAATAGTGTTACATATTGCAGCAACATCTACACACATAGAACACCCAATGTTGGAAGTGATTTTTTTCTTCCAAAGCAAATACACTTTTGCACATTGGTGCTGACTAGTTTTCCAATGTTTCTCTTCTCCCTCAATTTCTCTCCATCAGTCAGCTAATGTGACCCCAGTGCTGAGGAAGAGGGGCAGAGGAGGGTCAAACAAGGATGCTGTGGAGGCAACAGACATCCTCCTTATCAACTGTTGATGTCATTGGTTGTTAAGATGCCAGTGTCTAGAAAGTAGTAATGGTACATAATTAAAACCTGTGGCTTTGTGTAACTAAAAGGCAGGCTTCATTCACCTGCTGGCTTGTATACAATTTTTGATAAATTTTTAGGCGTTTAGCAAAGGCACCCCTGAATAAGCCTCAAGGCACCCTGGTTGAAAAAGGCTGCTTCAAGCTCTGGTCTGTATCTCACCGAATCCCACTGCTGCCAACCAGTGTCAAAGGATCATTAAATAGGATTGAGATTCCAGCTCTGTGAATGTTTTCATATTCACAAACGCAGGTAATGATCTAAAAAAAATCCCTCATCTGTGTAATCCCCTGGATAATATTGTAAAAATCTACATACAGCATGTCTCTTTTTGCATCATTTCAGCCCACTGTCCTGCCCTACAAGAGAGAAGAGGTCTTTATAAATGTTTAGGTCACACACCAATCCCCAAGCCAGGTAACATATAGATAGCAAACACTTCTCCAAAACACTGTGATTGTGTCACCAAAAGTTTACAAACACAGTACAAAATTATTTATAAAAATCATCATCCATGACACAGGTTTTCTGATGATGAAACAGTGAATGTCTGTGAAATGTGAGTTAACAGCCAATTGTAGTCTCCAATGTAATCCCATGTAACAAGCTGATATTGCAGGAGCACAATTGGGAGACAGGGAAAGACCGTTGTCAAACTGAAATAGGACATTATTTTTCTAAAAGCTGCATCTTTAAAAATACTAATTATATTAGTATATTAGTATATATACTAATAAATACTAATAATTATTTTTAACATTTCTTTCTTTACATGTTATGTATGTTTATGATATAGTATAAATCCAGCTAAAAAAACTCAGGAAAGCCTATTAGTCTCCAACTAATCTCCTACCACTTCCACCAGCTCATTCCCCACTAGGGATGAGCCGAACACCCCCCTGTTCGGTTCGCACCAGAACATGCGAACAGGAAAAAAGTTCGCTCGAACACGCGAACACCGTTAAAGTCTATGGGACACGAACATGAATAATCAAAAGTGCTAATTTTAAAGGCTTATATGCAAGTTATTGTCATAAAAAGTGTTTGGGGACCTGGGTCCTGCCCCAGGGGACATGGATCAATGCAAAAAAAAGTTTTAAAAACGGCCGTTTTTTCAGGAGCAGTGATTTTAATAATGCTTAAAGTCAAACAATAAAAGTGTAATATCCCTTTAAATTTCGTACCTGGGGGTTGTCTATAGTATGCCTGTAAAGGGGCGCATGTTTCCCGTGTTTAGAACAGCCTGACAGCAAAATGACATTTCGAAGGAAAAAACTCATTTAAAACTACCCGCGGCTATTGCATTGCCGTCAATACACATAGAAGTTCATTGATAAAAACGGCATGGGAATTCCCCACAGGGAAACCCCGAACCAAAATTAAAAAAAAAAAAATGAAGTGGGAGTCCCCCTAAATTCCATACCAGGCCCTTCAGGTCTGGTATGGATATTAAGGGGAACCCCGGCCAAAATTTAAAAAAAAAAATGACGTGGGGTTCCCCCTAAATTCCATACCAGACCCTTCAGGTCTGGTATGGATTTTAAGGGGAACCCCGCGCCAAAAAAAAAAACGGCGTGGGGTTCCCCCAAAAATCCATACCAGACCCTTATCCGAGCACGCAACCTGGCAGGCTGCAGGAAAAGAGGGGGGACGAGAGTGCGGCCCCCCCCTCCTGAACCGTACCAGGCCACATGCCCTCAACATTGGGAGGGTGCTTTGGGGTAGCCCCCCAAAACACCTTGTCCCCATGTTGATGAGGACAAGGGCCTCATCCCCACAACCGTGGCCGGTGGTTGTGGGGGTCTGCGGGCGGGGGGCTTATCGGAATCTGGAAGCCCCCTTTAACAAGGGGACCCCCAGATCCCGCCCCCCCTGTGTGAAATGGTAAGGGGGTACTTACCCCTACCATTTCACTAAAAAAGTGTCAAAATAGTTAAAAATGACAAGAGACAGTTTTTGACAATTCCTTTATTTAAATGCTTCTTCTTTCTTCCTTCATCTTCTTCTTCTTCTGGTTCTTCTGGCTCTTCTGGTTCTTCCTCCGGGAGTCACGGGGAATGCCACAGGGAAGTCCCGTCATGTCCCATGCGTCAGAGGGGGCGGGGTCACCGGGTGGCCCCGCCCCCCGTTATTTAAGAACCGTCAGATGAGGAGACGCCGTCACACAGCGGGAGCCTCCCTCCATGCATGGATGCGGAGCGGCCCGGAGAAGAAAATTAAGAAGAGAAACAGAGAAGAAGAGAAGAAGGAAGAAGAGAAGAGGATGAAGAAGAAGATGAAGAGAAGAGCGGGAGCCTCCCCCCCAATGCCATGGGTGCGGAGCGGCCCGAGGAGAAGAAGATAGAAGACGCCGCGGAGGAGATGCTGGACGAGAACGCCGGAGGAAGAACCAGAAGAGCCAGAAGAACCAGAAGAAGAAGAAGATGAAGGAAGAAAGAAGAAGCATTTAAATAAAGGAATTGTCAAAAACTGTCTCTTGTCATTTTTAACTATTTTGACACTTTTTTAGTGAAATGGTAGGGGTAAGTACCCCCTTACCATTTCACACAGGGGGGGGGCGGGATCTGGGGGTCCCCTTGTTAAAGGGGGCTTCCAGATTCCGATAAGCCCCCCGCCCGCAGACCCCCACAACCACCGGCCACGGTTGTGGGGATGAGGCCCTTGTCCTCATCAACATGGGGACAAGGTGTTTTGGGGGGCTACCCCAAAGCACCCTCCCAATGTTGAGGGCATGTGGCCTGGTACGGTTCAGGAGGGGGGGGGCCGCACTCTCGTCCCCCCTCTTTTCCTGCGGCCTGCCAGGTTGCGTGCTCGGATAAGG
Organism: Lithobates septentrionalis; assembly: GCA_037952835.1. Taxonomy (NCBI): domain Eukaryota; kingdom Metazoa; phylum Chordata; class Amphibia; order Anura; family Ranidae; genus Lithobates; species Lithobates septentrionalis. Next base: position 15,348,664 of record JBBDGP010000278.1, on the reverse strand, counting down.
GTCTGGTATGGATTTTTGGGGGAACCCCACGCCGTTTTTTTTTTTTTTTTTGGCGCGGGGTTCCCCTTAAAATCCATACCAGACCTGAAGGGTCTGGTATGGAATTTAGGGGGAACCCCACGTCATTTTTTTTAAAAAATTTTGGCCGGGGTTCCCCTTAATATCCATACCAGACCTGAAGGGCCTGGTATGGAATTTAGGGGGACTCCCACTTCATTTTTTTTTTTTTTTAATTTTGGTTCGGGGTTTCCCTGTGGGGAATTCCCATGCCGTTTTTATCAATGAACTTCTATGTGTATTGACGGCAATGCAATAGCCGCGGGTAGTTTTAAATGAGTTTTTTCCTTCAAAATGTCATTTTGCTGTCAGGCTGTTCTAAACACGGGAAAAATGCGCCCCTTTACAGGCATACTATAGACACCCCCCAGGTACGAAATTTAAAGGGATATTACACTTTTATTGTTTGATTTTAAGCATTATTAAAATCACTGCTCCTGAAAAAACGGCCGTTTTTAAAACTTTTTTTTGCATTGATCCATGTCCCCTGGGGCAGGACCCGGGTCCCCAAACACTTTTTATGACAATAACTTGCATATAAGCCTTTAAAATTAGCACTTTTGATTTCTCCCATAGACTTTTAAAGGGTGTTCCGCGGCATTCGAATTTGCCGCGAACACCCCAAATTGTTCGCTGTTCGGCGAACTTGCGAACAGCCAATGTTCGAGTCGAACATGAGTTCGACTCGAACTCGAAGCTCATCCCTATTCCCCACAGTTACAACCTTTTGTACCACCTGCCCCACCCTATTAGATTGTAACCTCTTCTGAGCAGGGCCCTCTTAATCCTCTTGTATTTTATTGTATTATAACTGTATTGTCTCCCTTTTATATTGTAAAGCGCTGCGTAAACTGTTGGCGCTATATAAATCCTGAATAATAATAATAATAATAATAATAATAATGTTTTTATTTTATTTTTATTTCACAAGAAACATAATTTCTTTTGTTTTCCTCATATATCAGCTCTCATTTTAGTAGCAGTAGGAGAGCATCTTATTCATTACTATATAATGTACTAAGCAAAGGCATACAGACTTATATTTTTGCATAGAAACCATATTCATGTATGACAAATTAAAACATTTGTCACATTGAGAAATAAATATACAAATTATCCTGAGGGATGACAAAACTTGAGAATTCCAATGAATACTGTAGCTCTCTGGAGGTTTGAATCTTTCTTTACAATCCTCATTTCTGCATCACAAAGTTGGCACTGCTTCACTTTTGTCTATTGAGAATATTCCATGCTAGGTTCATATGAGCCAAAACTATTCCCACTGTGGCAGGATCCAGAAGGCATGCATATACTGAGTATGTATACTTATTACCATGAAAGGAAATCATATCTATTATGTATGAAGAGCGCAAGAAGCAATTTAACTATTTAGATATCTGGCTAGTGGTATAAAGCAGCTTACACTGATAAATAAAAAGACAATAAATGGACAGTAGATCTGTAACAGTAATTGATCTGCAACTGTAATGGCGGGAAAATATTTAACAAAATAATTAATTGGCAGAAGGAGCAGAGAAGGAGTAACTTTAATTTGAAGTTTACAAAATGGGAGCAAAGTTAAAAGTTATAATGCGAAACAGGTTTTGCATTATAAGATCATGCATACACTACAGAATAACAGATTATGAAAGATGCACAGACATGTACATTTTATAACAATGTTTCTGTGGCTCAATCAGTGTAACATATGGCTGCATAGCATCACCATTAGGAGACTCTGACAAGGCTAGCTGAGAATATCTACTTCAGTAAAACAGTTCATACTGTAACACAAACAGCTACTTATGATCCTCACACACACAGTCCCTCTCAGTAAAGTCCACAGTAGCTTTGATAACACTGCCAAACAGCTGGGGGATATTGGTTCAAAGAAAAAAGGCCACCCCACGGGAGTACTCTGATAGCAATTATAATCAGCTCCCCACAGTAGCCAGGTCTTCTGGAGCAGCTGTGTGCTGTTAGGCTCCTGCCTGGCTACATGCACACCAATTCTGACAGTAAATGGATGCTCATCTTACTGCAAATCACTTGTCCAGCTACTTCTGTCAAATCAGGTATAGGCCTCTTTGAGCTGCTGAAGGAGGGAAGCTGAGGAACTTTATGTCTCTGGGTATGTTCAGAGACCCAAGGAGTTATGGAAAATGGGGTTGTGTTCAAGTCTTTTTGTAAGCTCTCTAGTCTATAGGCCTGTGGGCTTCCCAAGAGTACAACCAAAGACAACATAATAGAGTGAGTGGCCTAAACCCAATAAAATACAGCAATGCTCAATGCTCCTGTAAAATATACTGGCCAGTTTAAACACTGCTGCTGGATGCTGGGCCACTAATAAGAGCAATTCCATCCATATAGCCACAAAGAGCTTCAGCTGGCTCTCCACGTACCTCTAATATGTTTCACCCATGTAGGGCTTAATCATAAAGACCTCTATGAATAGTCTCTACAAAGGTGAAATATGTTAGGGGGCCTTTCCTGATGAGTGGAGAGCCAGCGAAAGCCATTTGTTTTTTAATTCAGTATATTGGTGTGCAGTCCTGGGAAACATTTGAGGTTAAATGGAAGGATGAGTAGCCTGTTGAGGAATGTACTGTATGCTTGTATCTCCAGATCACTTTAGCTAAGTAATGGAATTAATTCCTTAATGAATTCCTTAATTCCTTAATTTCGCATGAGCCTCTCAGCTGTTGTATCTGCTTTAGGGCAAATGTGGTAGCTGAGATATTAAGTACTATATATCCTGATATCTGTTGCATTTGCATCTTGCACTCCAATCCGGAGGATCGGCCATACCCTGATCCCAGCTCTCTCCCTCTGGATCAGGTCTGGGATCAAGTCTGTATACGTTGGTTGTTCACCTGTTGGGTTGGATGTAAAAAATGGCTGAGGAATCTATATCAGAGGTCACTACTACTGATAAGGTGGATGTTATAGTTTGTGGATGCACATGGGGTTACCTGCCCCACTCTTTTGTAAGAATGGGGCCATCTCTACTGTAATACTCGCAGCCCCAAATAAATGTATTCAATTTTTTGCGCTTCAGGTGCCTGAAGGGACTGGTATGGAATTTAGGGGGACCCCCACGCCATTTTTTTTTTAAATTTTGGTTCGGAGTTCCCCTGTGGGGAAATCCCATGCTGTTTTTATCAATGAACTTTTATGTGTATTGTCGGACCGACAATTCATTAATAACCGCGAGTAGTATTAAATGACTTTTTTTCCCTTGAAATGTCATTTTGCTGTCAGACTGTTCTAAACACTGGAAACATGCGCCCCTTTACAGGCATACTATAGACACCCCCAAAGGTATGAAATTTAAAGGAATATTACACTTTTATTGTTTCACTTTAAGCATTATTAAAATCACTGCTCCCAAAAAACGGCCGTTTTTAAAACTTTTTTTTGCATTGATCCATGTCCCCTGGGGCAGGACCCAGGTCCCCAAAGACTTTTTATGATAATACCATGCATATAAGCCTTTAAAATTAGCACTTTTGATTTATCCCATAGACTTTTAAAGGGTGTTCCGTGGCTTTCGAATTTGCTGCGAACACCCCAAATTGTTCGCTGTGCGGCGAACTGGCGAACAGCCGATGTTCGAGTCGAACATGAGTTTGACTCGAACTCGAAGCTCATCCCTAATGGCATGTTTCGGTCATCAAGATAAAAGTTACAAACTTGAAACAAACTGTTGCTTGGTAACCAGTATAGATCAAACAATGTAAATAAATCACTACCTCATTATGTTTATACAACCCACACTCTCAGATATTATCTAATAGTCCATCTCTCTTAAAAAAGATTATTTGTTCACAATAAACACTTGATCTTGATTTAGGAAGCCCATAATAAGTCAATCAAAAAAAAAAAACAAGAGTTTACAAGAGTACAAGAATGATCCATATCAGGTCATAACCATTTTCACAAATATAAATACAAATGATGGCCCTTAATAAACCTTGCAGTTGTAATGTGACTAGTCCATTGATCTACCAGACCTTTTTTTTTCCAACCTTAAGATACAATAACCCCCTCTCTTACATGTGGGAACCTCCTTCAAAATCACAAATTTAGTTAGTTAGTTAGTTAGTTAGTTAGTTAGTTAGTTAGTTAGTTAGTCTGGTTGAAAAAAGACACAAGCCTATCCAGTTCAAACAACAGAAGGGGAAAAAAAATACAATCCTATATATACAATCCTATACCCACAGTTGATCCAGGGGAAGGTAAAAAAACCCCAACAAAGCAGGATCCAATTCGCTCCAGCAGGGGAAAATATTCCTTCCTGATCCCCCAAGAGGCAATTGGATGTTCCTTAGATCAACTTTACCTATAAATATTAGTATCCAGTTATATTACGTGTGTCTAGTAAACAATCCAGGCCTTTCTTAAAGTAATCTACTGAGCTGGCCAGAACCACCTCTTTAGGGAATCTATTCCTCATTTTTTCAGCTCTTACAGTGAAGAAGCCTTTATGTAATTGGAGATGAACTCTATTTTCTTCCAGACATAAAAAGTGCCCCCCTGTTCTCTGTGATGACCTTAAATTGCATAACTCAACACCAAGTTCACTATATGGACCACATATATATTTATGTTGATCATATCCCCCCTTAAAGTGATTGTAAACTATCACCATGTAAAACAACGCATTCAATTTAAAATTGAAATGAAAGGCAAACATTTGTGTATAGATATAAAAAAACAATATAAATACCTTTTTTTCCTTTTTTTATAAGCAATCACATTCCCTCTGTTCCCTCTGTACTCAGCCGCATAAGAGCTAGGGGAAGGAGAAGCAACAGTACACTGATCTTCACAGTGAAAGGCTGTGCAAGGGGGGCGTGTCAGGACAAGTATGATCATTGGATGAGAGCACAGCTAGAGAACTGACCACGGTGAGCTCTCCTGCCTAGTGTGGTACATTTTTAACAGGAAAGCAGAGCGTCTATAACTTTGGAAAAAATGTCAGAATAGGACTTTTGAGGCACACCATTTGTTCTATTTTAACAAATATTATTTTATTAATTCATCTTAAAATATAATATTGATGCATAAAAAGTATTTTCAGTACATAACTATAAAAAAACTAATATTGACAATGTGCTGTATCTTGTCCAGATATGATGGTCTAAGGCTGGGTTCACACTGGTGCGACACGACAGCCGTCCTACTTTGGATCCGACTTTGCCCTGCGACATGAAGCCGGCATATGTCCGACTTTCAATGAACGGGGATCCGACTTGGATCCCCGCCAATGCCCGGCACTGTGTTTGGTATGAATCTTTAGGGGGAACTCCGCGCCAAATTTTAAATAAAAAACCGGCATGGGTTCCCCCTCCAGGAGCATACCAGGCCCTTGGGTCTGGTATGGACCTTGAGGGGAACCCCCTAGGCCGAAAAAACGGCGTGGGGGTCCCCCAATCCATACCAGACCCTTATCCGAGCACACAGCCCGGCCGGACAGGAATGGGGGTGGGGACGAGCGAGCGCCCCCCCCCCTCCTGAGCCGTACCAGGTCGCATGCCCTCAACATGGGGGGGGGGTTGGTGCCTTGGGGGAGGGGGCGCACTGCGGCCCCCCCACCCCAAAGCACCTTGTCCCCATGTTGATGAGGACAAGGGCCTCTTCCCGACAACCCTGGCCGTTGGTTGTCGGGGTCTGCGGGCGGGGGGCTTATCGGAATCCGGGAGCCCCCTATAATAAGAGGGCCTCCAGATCCCGGCCCCCCACCCTATGTGAATGAGTATGGGGTACATCGTACCCCTACCCATTCACCTAGGGAAAGTGTCAATTAAAAAAAAAACACTACACAGATTTTTAAAGTAATTTATTAGACAGCTCCGGGGGTCTTCTTCCGACTTCGGGGGTCTCTCCGGTTCTTCTCCACGCTCTCCGGATCTTCTGCTGGGCTCCTCCGCTCTCTTCTGCTCTTTTGCCGCTCTTTTGCTATAGCGGAGGAGCCAGGTCTTCAGTCTTCAGTTTTCTGCCTTCTGCCCTCTTCTCTTCTTCTGATGTTGACACGACGCTCTCTCCGGCTAGAATGCTCTCTGTGCGCTCTGCTATGGCTTATATAGGCGGTGACCCCGCCCCCTTATGCCGTCACAATCCCTGGGCATGCTGGGATTGTGATGGCATAAGGGGGCGTGGTCCTCGGGTGAGGACCACGCCCCCTAAAACGTCACAGTCCCAGCATGCCCAGGGACTGTGACGGCATAAGGGGGCGGGGTCACCGCCTATATAAGCCATAGCAGAGCGCACAGAGAGCATTCTAGCCGGAGAGAGCGTCGTGTCAACATCAGGCCAGGGTTGTCGGGAAGAGGCCCTTGTCCTCATCAACATGGGGACAAGGTGCTTTGGGGTGGGGGGGCCGCAGTGCGCCCCTCCCCCAAGGCACCAACCCCCCCCATGTTGAGGGCATGCGACCTGGTACGGCTCAGGAGGGGGGGGGGGGCGCTCGCTCGTCCCCACCCCCATTCCTGTCCGGCCGGGCTGTGTGCTCGGATAAGGGTCTGGTATGGATTGGGGGGGACCCTCACGCCGTTTTTTCAGCGTAGGGGGTTCCCCTCAAGGTCCATACCAGACCCGCAGTGCGCCCCTCCCCCAAGGCACCAACCCCCCCCATGTTGAGGGCATGCGACCTGGTACGTCTCAGGAGGGGGGGGGGGCGCTCGCTCGTCCCCACCCCCATTCCTGTCCGGCCGGGCTGTGTGCTCGGATAAGGGTCTGGTATGGATTGGGGGGGACCCTCATGCCGTTTTTTTAGCGTAGGGGGTTCCCCTCAAGGTCCATACCAGACCCAAGGGCCTGGTATGCCCTTGGAGGGGGAACCCATGCCGGTTTTTTATTTAAAATTTGGTGCGGAGTTCCCCCTCAAGATCATCAGAGCACAAGTCGCGTTCCGAAGTCGGATCATGCGAGACGGCGATCCGACTTTGATCCGACTTCAATGATAGTCAATAGGCTGAAGTAGGATCAAAGTCGGACCAAAGTAGTACAGGGAGCATTTCTAAAGTCGGAACGACTTGTGTCGGACCAGTTAGGACGGCTCCCATAGGGAAACATTGGATTTCACACGTCATGCGACATGAGCTCCCAATGTCGGAGCGTTTGTCGGACCAGTGTGAACCCAGCCTGAGTGCCGGTTCACACAGGGGCGACACGACTTGCAGGTCGCCTCACCGAGGCGACCTGCACCCGACTTCAGCGGCGACTTGCAAAATGACTTCTATATAGAAGTCAATGCAAGTCGCCTGAAGTCGCCCCAAAAATACTACAGGAACCTTTTTCTAAGTCGGAGCGACTTGCGTCGCTCCTATTAGAACGGTTCCGTAGTACAGAACGGGAGGCGACTTGTCAGGCGGCTAGGTCGCCTGACGACTCGCTTCTGTGTGAACCGGCACTAAAGGTTTGGCGCGTTGCCTGGACCTAGTCCATTTCTTCAGGAGCCATTGATACATAATTTACATAGCAGGCAATATAGGTAAAATAACAGATGTCAGCAATCACTTCTTAAACATTTCATATTCCCACCATCGCCCACTGCATTAACATAGTCGCCCAAGGCGTGCCTAGATCCACAGGAGGGGGAGCAGGACCCCCTGCAGGTGTGAAGATTTTATATTGTTATATTTGCAGATCCCATGTATGGGTCTACAATTCCTGAAGCCTTCCTGAAGCCTTTTGACTCTGATCTATTTTGTACTGCAATTTTACAAGTTTGTATGCTGTAGCTTTACTGTATTTTCTGCCTGCAAACAATGACATATTCTGTCAGATAACTATAAGCCCATCTAAGTAATTTTAATATGTAGTTCAGACATCCTTTAGTTGGCATTGCTTAATTGTGTTTTATTTTAAGCACTTGCCACCCTTAGTACGTACATGGAGGTCCTTGGGTTTCAGTGGTTATACCTGGATAAAAATTGAATAAAATAGAATCAACCAGCACAAACAACAAATTTTAAATACTAAGAAAGAGCAGCTGAAATAATGAGGGTCAAATTATCAAATACCCAAAAAATCTACGTAAAAGGCAGTACAGTGCATAGAGTTAGATTAAAAAGGCTTACTAAGAATACATAACAATGAAACTAAAATATAATAAGCAGAATATCATAGGCAAAATAGTCCATGTTCTTCATAATGAGACAAAGCAGGATCAGCATAAAATCAGCAGAGCTCCAGTGATATAAGTGATGTTCACAAAAAGATAAGTGACTGATGTGAGAAACCTCCACCACCGACAGTATAAGCCGCTCACCTCAACAGATCAACCCCTGAGTGAATCAGTCAGGTCTAAAACAGCATTTCCCACATAGGATAATGTCAGCAGGATCACATACACCGATATCAGATGAAATGCCGATATCTTGTTAGCTCATAGTAGTCACATCAGGCACGTAGGATACATTAAATAAAAGTAAAGAAGATCTAGTGCTCTCTGTATGCTGAATATACGTTCATTAAGGGAATAAAAAATAAATTAATGTTCCACGGATATCAGCAAGCAAGACGCGGGTGACATCACGATCAGGGTCACGTGGTTTCCATACACGTTACGTCCCAAGGGGGTGGGACTTCATCAGTGGCGACGGCATGATGCAAGCCACCCGCTTAACCACTTCAGCCCCGGAAGGATTTACCCCCTTCCTGACCAGAGCACTTACAATTTGGCACTGCGTTGCTTTAACTGCTAATTACATAGTCATGCAATGCTGTACACAAACGAAATTTGCGTCTTTTTCTTCCCACAAATAGAGCTTTCTTTTGATGGTATTTGATCACCTCTGTGGTTTTTATTTTTTGCACTATAAAGAAAAAAAACCAAATTTTCAAAAAAAATTATATTTTCAACTTTTTGTTATAAAAAAAAATCCAATAAACTCAATTTTAGTCATATATTTAGGCCAAAATGTATTCGGCCACATGTCCTTGGTAAAAAAATGTCAATACGCGTATATTTATTGGTTTGCGCAAAAGTTATAGCATCTACAAACTAGGGTACATTTTCTGGAATATACACAGCTTTTAGTTTATGACTGCTTATCTCATTTCTTGAGGTGCTAAAATGGCAGGGCAGTACAAACCCCCCCCCCAAATTACCCCATTTTGGAAAGTAGACACCCCAAGGAAATTGCTGAGAGGCATGTTGAGCTCATTGAATATTCATTTTTTTTGTCCCAAGTGATTGAATAATGATAAAAAAATAAAAATAACATTTTTTTTACAAAAAGTTGTCACTAAATGATATATTGCTCACACATGCCATGGTTATATGTGGAATTGCAAAGATCATTCTGCTGCTTCTCCTGAGTGCGGGGATACCACATGTGTGGGACTTTTTGGGAGCCTAGCCGCGTACGGGGCTTCGAAAACCAAGCACCGCCTTCAGGATTTCTAAGGGCGTACATTTTTGATTTCACTCCTCACTGCCTATCACAGTTTTGAAGGCCATAAAATGCCAAGATGGCACAAAACCCCCCCAAATGACCCCATTTTGGAAAGCAGACACCCCAAGCTATTTGCTGAGAGGCATGTTGAGTCCATGAAATATTTGATATTTTGCCACAAGTTGCATGAAAATGACAAACTTTTTTTTTTTTGCAGAAAGTTGTCACTAAATGATATATTTCTCAAACATGCCATGGGCAAATGTGGAATTACACCCCAAAATACATTCTGCTGCTTCTCCTGAGTATGGGGATACCACATGTGTGGGACTTTTTGGGGGCCTAGCTGCATATGGGGCCCCGAAAACCAATCACTGCCTTCAGGATTTCAAAGGGCATAAAATTTTGATTTCACTCCTCACTACCTATCACAGTTTCGTAGGCCATAAAATGCCAAGATAGCACAAAACCCCCCCAAATGACCCCATTTTGGAAAGTAGATACCCCAAGCTATTTGCTGAGAGGCATGGTGAGTATTTTGCAGCTCTCATTTGTTTTCGAAAAGGAAGAAAGACAAAAAAAATGTATTTTTTTTTCTTTTTTCAATTTTCAAAACTTTGTGACAAAAAGTGAGGTCTGCAAAATACTCGCCATACCTCTCAGCAAATAGCTTGGGGTGTCTACTTTCCAAAATGGGGTCATTTGGGGCTAGTGTTGTGCCATCTGGGCATTCCATGGCCTCCAAAACTGTGATAGGCAGTGAAGAGTGAAATCAAAAATTTACACCCTTAGAAAGCCTGAAGGTGGTGCTTGGTTTTCGGGGTCCCGTACGCAGCTAGGCTCCCAAAAAGTCTCACACATGTGGTATCCCCGAACTCAGGAGAAGCAACAGAATGTATTTTGGGGTGTAATTTCACATATTCCCATGGCATGTTTGAGCAATATATCATTTAGTGACAACTTTGTGCAAAAAAAATAAACATTTTTTGTCTTTTTCCCGCAACTTGTGTCACAATATAAATATTCCATGGACTCGACATGCCTCTCAGCAAATAGCTTGGGGTGTCTACTTTCCAAAATGCGGTCATTTGGGGGGGGTTTGAACTGTCCTGGCATTTTATGCACAACATTTAGAAGCTTATGTCACACATCACGCACTCTTCTAACCACTTGAAGACAAAGCCCTTTCTGCCACTTTTTGTTTACATGAAAAAATAATTTGTTTTTGCAAGAAAATTACTTTGAACCCCCAAACATTATATATTTTTTTTAAAGCAAAGGCCCTACAGATTAAAATGGTGGGTGTTTCATTTTTTTTCACACAGTATTTGCGCAGCGATTTTTCAAACACTTTTTTTGGGAAAAAACACACTTTTTAAAATTTTAATGAACTAAAACACACTATATTTCCAAAACGTTTGATGAAATAAAAAGAAGATCTTAGGCCGAGTACATGGATACCAAACACGACATGCTCTAAAATTGCGCACAAACGTGCAGTGGCGACAAACTAAATACGTTTTTAAAAGCCTTTAAAAGCCTTTACAGGTTACCACTTTAGATTTACAGAGGAAGTCTACTGCTATAATTACTGCCCTCGATCTGACCTTCGCGGTGATGCCTCACATGCATGGTGCAATTGCTGTTTACATTTGACGCCAGACCGACGCTTGCGTTCGCCTTTGCGCGAGAGCGGGGGGGACAAGGGTGCTTTTTTTTTTTTTCTTTCTTTTCTTTTTTGCTTTTTTATCTTATTTTTAAACTGCTCCTTTCATATTTTTTTTTTTTTTAGCATTTTTATTGTTATCTCAGGGAATGTAAATATCCCCTATGGTAACAATAGGTAGTGACAGGTACTCTTTTTTGAAAAAATTGGGGTCTATCAGACCCTAGATCTCTCCTCTGCCCTCAAAGCATCTGACCACACCAAGATCTGTGTGATAAAATGCTTTCCCAATTTCCCAATAGCGCTGTTTACATCCGGAGAAATCTAAGTCATAAAATGCTCGTAGCTTCAGGTTTCTTAGGCCATAGAGATGATTGGAGTCATTCTGGTCTCTGATCAGCTCTATGGTCAGCTGGCCGAATCAACGGCTGCATTCTCAGGTTCCCTGTTGGGACAGGAGAGCCAGAGAAAAACATGGAAGACGTGGCTGGGGCATTCCCTCCCACTGGTTGTAAAAACAGTCTAGAGGCTAATTATCTGCTAGGATAGCTTTTACATGAAAGCTGAACGCTGGCTGAAAAGAATGATACCAAGATGATACCTAAACCTGCAGGCATCATTCTGGTATAACCACCTAAAGTCCAGCAACATACCAGTACCTTGCTGGTCCTTGTTGGGCATATATTGTAAACTTTTTTTTTCATGCAACATGTGGGCTGAACGAAAAAAAAGAGATTGATCGGTGGGTATGCACACCTAATGATGGGCATATATGCACCGTTTATATATGCCGAAGCATGGGGGCATCCTCCCGCAAAAGGTAGGAGCAAATCGCTCCTCCGCCCACTGCTGCCCCCACGCTTCGGCATATATGCTGAAGTATGTAACTGTGGTGGTGAAATCACCTCCGACAGCGCTGGAGTCACGGCTTTATGTATCGGAGCAAACGCTGTTGCTGTCAAGATAAATAAATCCACGCTGCAGCTGAATGGCGTACCTGAAAACGAAAAAATGGTCAACAATAAAACACAGTAAACTATAAAAAAATTACATACCTGAAAAGCAAACATGATAAAACATAACAACAATAAAACATTGCAGAATAGAATACAGTAAAAAAGAGCAGAACAATAGAGAGAGAATAGAGAGAGAGAGAACAATAAAACGACAACTATTTTTGTTTTTTTTATTTCATATATATATATATATTTTTTTTTTTTTACATTTTTTTTTTTATAACTGTAACCGGTTCCAGGTTTGGGTCTCTCAAAATGTAATGGCATCTTGGGAGACCCTGTGAAAGTGTGTCCTAGTCTGTGCAATGCTGTACCCTACGCTAAAAATCAACTAGTGTATGGTAGCGCTCAAAACATTCACCAATGCATAGACCAGGATTGTCAGGACAGGAGGGACAATAATACCGGGTGTCACGCCTATATCCGCACTGTCTGCAGACACGACATTTTCTTTGGGGGGCTCGTTGGGTAGGGGTACTCGGGAGGTCATAAGGAAAATGCCTCTCATGCAGCCGGCTTACTGCATTTGGTTGGGGAAGGTGAGGTGGAGCACTGTCTGGAAACAGAAGGGCTCTGACGATCGCTTCCTGAAATTTAAGGAAGGATCCAGTCTGTCCTGAAGCTCTGTATAGCACATGAGCGTTCAGCAAAGCCAATTGAAAAAAGTATACAGACACTTTTTTGGCAACTAGGTACGGTGCCAACAACTGGTCGTTGAGGTCCACCCCTCCCATATTTTGGTTATATTCGTGGACACAGAGGGGTTTCTCCACAACACCAGTCGCCGTAGTAATTTGGACCGTCGTGTCTGCATGAATGGAGGTAAGAACGAAAACATTCTTATTGTCCCTCCACTTCATAGTGAGCAAATTATTACACTGCAAGCAGGCTCTCTCCCCCAGCCTAAGACGGGAATCTACAAGCCGCTGGGGAAAGCCCCGACGATTAGGTCGCACGGTGCCACATGCTTCAATTTGATGATCAAAAAGGTGACTAAAAAGTGGCACGATTGTCCACATATAAATGGTACACCTTTCCAAATAAGGGTGACACCAAGGGGGTGATTTACTAAAGACCTGCGCCTGTGGTGCAGTGGAGAAATTGGAGCAATTGCACATAAAAAAAGGGACTCAAGACATTTATCAAAAATAATGGTGCACTTATATGCACCAAACCATATTTACATAGGAAGCGCTATTGCGCACTTGCGCAATCCTTCGCGCCTACCATTAGCAAGCGCAGCCAATGTAATCTTCTACATTTTTGTCTGAATACTGTGGATAACTTTACTACAAGTGTCCCATCTTCTATTACCAGGCTAAGGTAAGTATATAATATTGTTTAAATGCACAAATTCTGTCCAGAACATGTAGATCTGTCTTACAATTAATCAAGCCTTTTTACACCCTTCTTTCAGCTTACTCAACTGCACATGCTCATTGTCAAAGCTCACCATTTCATCCTCGCCTGAGAGGGCGCACATGGTTTTGCTTGTTAAATATGTGTGTTGCACACAGGCGCATCTGCGTTTTTCAGAGTGCATAACTACTTATACATTGGGCACTTGCTCATTGTAGTTCTAATCATGTTAATGAGCTTTTCCTGATCACATGGAGAATATTGCTTCCACTTTTATTCCATTCATTCATTTCTTTTTGAAACAACTCAATATTCATTCTAGAGATCTTCCTCCAATCAACAACTGTGCGGATGTTCCCTGGACTTGTAATAGTGAATTTTATGGTGATAATCTATAATCATTGGTGGAGCCAAAACTTCCATGAAAACATCTTTTCAATACATGGCTGTGTATTGTGCATTCTGGACAATTCTTTTCCCCATACACTGTGCAATCTGATTGCTTGATGTGTAAAACGATTCTTCTATCTGAGCAATTCTTTCCCCATATACTGTGCAATCTGATTGCTTGATGTGTAAAACGATTCTTCTATCTGAGCAATTCATTTCCCCATACACTGTACAATCTGGTTGCTTGATGTGTAAAACGATTCTTCTATCTGAGCAATTCTTTCCCCATACACTGTGCAATCTGATTGCTTGATGTGTAAAACAATTCTTCTATCTGAGCAATTCATTTCCCATACACTGTGCAATCTGATTGCTTGATGTGTGAAACAAACCTTCTATCTGAGCAATTCATTTCCCCATACATTTTGCAGATTTGTAGTACAGTCCATTTAGAATGGTTTCCTATGGAACACGTTCTGTGGTGCAAATCTGCAAAATGCAAAAAGCACTAAAAATGCCATAGGTGTTAATCCAGCCTAAATTTCCATAAGTGTGAACCCAGGCTAAAAAGCATGCAGTGTTTTCTTTTTTTTTTTTCAAATAACAGTTTTTATTAGACATAAAAATATATGCATATATGAACAATAGTGTCGCATGTAACTAAGTGCAACTGGTGGACAATCAATCCGGCATTCAGTGAGCTTCTGAATATAATCATCCACATACAGTAGTGGTATAACACATTCCATATCATCTAAGGCTGTCAACCAACAGATATCATCATTAGTCTGAATATAATCTAGCATTATAAAAAAGGAAAGAAGATAAAGGAGGAAATAAGATAAGAGGGATAAGAAGGGGAAGGGGGGAAGGGGGGGGGGGCTTAGCCGCCAGCCTAGGGTGGGTCCTCTCGCCTGTGCCAGTCCTCCCAGACCTTATCATGTGCCTCCAGTCTATTTTGTAGCCTGGCTGTCATTTTCTCCATTAGCTCTATGTCTTTTATTCTGGTATAGAGGTCCGTTTGAGTAGGTGGAATCTGTTTTTTCCAGTACAGGGCTACCAGACATCTCGCTGCTGTAAGAACATGGCCAAGCAATTTCCTGGAGTGTCGGGATACACGCAATCCGGACACTCCAAGAAGAAATAATTTCGGGGCTCTAGGAACCTGCACGCCCAACAGGCGATTCAGCAATAGTTGCGTTTCCGTCCAGAAAGGAACTATTTTGGGACATGACCAGTAGATGTGATATAAGGTCCCTCTGTCTTTCAGGCACCGCCAACATTTATCCGAACTGGAAGGGTAAATGGGGTGGAGAACATCAGGTGTCATATACCAGAAAAAAATAATTTTATAGGCATTCTCTTTGTACAGTGTACAGAGTGAACTCTTAGCTGCCTGAGACCAAATCGTCTTCCATGTAGATTCTGGAATCTCCTCACCCAAAAACCTCTCCCAGCGGATCATGTATGCGTGTTTACCCTGATCTATGATGTTGTAGGAATTTAGTATCCGGTAGATATCGGAGATTAGCCCGCGTCTAGCCGAACCTTCCAATATCAGGCCCTCAAAGGACGTTGGGGTCGAGAATTGTAAGTTCGGGGCGAATGATTGAGCATAGTGCCTAATCTGCAAGTATCCATAGAACACTTGCCTCGGTAAGTCAAATTTTTTCTGGAGTTCTGTGAAGGACAGCAATCTGCGCGTGCACGGATGCACCAAATGGAACAGGTCTCTCGTCGCCCATGGAGAAGACATCTGGTGTGTAAGATCTGCAGGCAGCCTGGGGTTGTAGAGGAATGATGTGAGGAGTGAGCTTTCTGAGCATAGCTTATAGAGCCGTGATAATTTACGCCAGAGTGAACTGAGGTGGAGCATAGGGCCAAAAAGCTGAGTAGAGCCTACCTTCACCCCTGCATTCCATAGCATACTATTTGGATGGACTGGTGCCATCCATAGTTTTTCAATTTCTGTCCACCTATTGTAAGAACGTTGGGTAAACCAGGAGGCCAGGGCTCGCAATTGGGTGGCTTGATAGTATTTAGTTAGGTCAGGGAAGGACAACCGGCCATCCGATTGCGCCGCCGTCATGACCGATTGTGATATTCTATGCCTTTTGTAATTCCAGACAAATCGTATCAGATCTGCCTGGAGTTTCCTCAACTCCGCCTGTGGTATTGGGATGGGAAGTGTTTGGAAAAGATAGAGCAGCTTTGGCAGGATAGCCATTTTAGCAGAATCTATCCTCCCTAGTAGGGAGATATGATGAGCCTTCCATTTTTGTAGAAGGTCCCTTATGGTTTTAAAAAGAGGGGGATAATTGGCTCGGTATAAGGTGGAGTAAGAGGGAGTTATCTGTACTCCCAAATATTTCAGGGATGATGTTTTCCAGTGGTAGGGGAAACAGTGTTGCAAATGTTGGGTCTCCTGTGTTGGGATATTAATGGGTAGAGATTCTGATTTAGCTGCATTTATCTTGTACCCCGATAAGGATCTATATAAATCGAGTTCAGCGTGCAAGTTGGGAAGTGAAATCCTAGGCTGGGTCAGGGTGAGAATAATATCGTCAGCAAACAGTGCTAACTTGAATTCCCTATCTCTCAGCGGGATTCCGTGGATATTCAGATTTTTTCGAATGGACGTCGCCAGAGGCTCAACACACAACGCAAATAGTAGCGGTGAAAGCGGGCACCCCTGGCGGGTTCCATTCGCGATCGAGAAAGCCTGCGAAAGGGCAAAGTGAGTTTTTACCTGGGATGAGGGGTTAGTGTACAGATGCCTGATAGCCTGCATAAATGGACCCCGGAATCCGATGCAGTTCAACGTGGCGAACAGGAAGGACCAGCCAAGGCGGTCAAAAGCTTTTTCTGCATCCAAGCCGAGAACTAACGCCTCCAGCTTATTCCTGTTCGCCACATCTATCAGATCAATGATTCGTCTCGTGTTATCTCCTGCCTGACGCAGGGGGACAAAACCCACCTGATCCTTGTGTATTAGCGAGGGAAGTATCAGGTTCAATCGCATCGAGAGGAGTTTAGTAAAAATTTTTAAATCAGAGTTTAGAAGTGTGATTGGCCTGTAACTGGCACATACGGAAGGATCTTTGTCAGGTTTGGAGATTAACGTGAGGAATGACCTCTGCATGTCCGCGGGAATAGTAGTTTTCTGAAAAAAGGCGTTAAACATTCTACACATGTGGGGCAAGAGAATCGGGAGAAATGCCTTATAGTACTCATAAGGGAGACCGTCTGGTCCAGGGGATTTATGTGAGGGCAAGATTTTAATAGTGGCCATTAGTTCTTCCTCTGTAATTGGAGCATTGAGTGACATTAGGTCCGTCCCCTGAATTTTGGGGAGTCTGCTATCCTCCACATATTGTCTCATACGATCCTTTATATCAGGAGGGAGCGGATCCTGGAGGATTTCAGGGTTATTATATAGGGTTGTGTAAAATTCTCCAAAGGCCCGAGCTATGTCTTGGGGATGTGATAGGAGTGCCCCCTTCTTATCTTTAATTTGGTGAGGGGTGGACATGTGGGAACACTCGGATAATTTACGTGCCAAGAGGGTATGGGCTTTATTGCCTTTATCATAATATGTTTGTTTTAGCCGGAGCAGTGCCTTCTCCACCTGTCCTAGCGCCAAGTCTCGGAGGGTGTTTCTGAGACAAACCACTTTTTTGAGGAGAGTTAGGGATGGCGAGACCTGCAATCGGAGTTCTAGAGCCTTAAGATCTCTCTCGGCTTGAATTTTAGATGCCATCGCATTTTTCTTCATAGCCGAAGAGATCGCTATACACCGTCCCCTGAGGACTGCCTTGTGGGCCTCCCAGAGAATAGGGAGGGAGACTTCAGGGGTATTATTTTCTAAGAAGTAGTTCTGCAAGGTAGTCTCTAGTTCCAATCTAGACGGGGTATGTTGGAGGAGAAAGTTGTTTAACTGCCAATTACTGGGTTTGCGAGTGGGGGTACCTATTTCTAGTGATATAATAACTGGGGCGTGGTCGGACCAGGATATGGGTAGGATCTGAGCGGTTTTGGTAGCGCGTAATGTGGCATTGTTAACGAAAAAATAGTCTAAGCGGGAATGCATACGCTGAGGGGCAGAAAAGAATGTGTATTGCCTATCTCCCGGGTGTAAAGCCCGCCATGCATCAAATAGGGCATGACGCCTGGCTAATTGACGAAAAAACTTGGAGTCACGGGCAGCTCGGGTCTGAGGGGTTGTGGGATTAATCACATGGCGGTCTAGACCTACCGAGTGAACCAAGTTAAAATCTCCGCCAATGATCAGATAATCATTGGGTAGCCTAAACAGGCGCGCAAGGACCCTAGATAGGAAATGTATTTGATGGGTGTTGGGAGCATAGATATTACAGATAGTTACCGCCTGCGTTTGCCACTGACCCCTCAAAATTATATAGTGTCCCCTCGGGTCAATGAAGGACTCCGAGCATTTAAAAGGAGAACTTCTTTTAAATAGGATGGCCACACCCGCACGTTTGCGGGAGCTAAAGGCCTGATAAACCTGGGGGTATTGTTTGGATGCAAAGGTGAAGGCGTCCCCTCTATTAAAATGTGTCTCCTGCAGCATAGCTACGTCTGCCCCAGATCGCCTGAGCTCCCCCAACGTAAGATGCCTTTTTTTGTTTGAATTCAAACCATGGACATTAAACGACATGAGCTTAGCCATGGTCATCAGTGTATGCGTGCACTAGATTACTTAGCTTATCCAGCCGTGAACCTTCTAGGAAATCCAGGAATCCAGGAGATCCAAACATGAGGTGCAGCCAGGTGACCGTCCCAGACCCGCTGCGAGCCAGGAATAAGGGAGGGGTAGAGGGGAGAGAGAGAAGAATAAGAAGAGAAGAGAAAGAAGGAGGAGAGAAATGGTTAGTAACATTTCAATTAGAAATAAACATTTTGTTGTTGTCCCGGGCAGTATATACTAGTGATCAGAAGAACCACTACTGACAGGTCTCCAGAAGAAGGTGCCCAATTTTGCAAACTAAATGATAGACGGGGGGCCTAGGGGGGAATACATATAACTGTGATGGGAGGGGCAGGAGTAGGGAGTAAAGCAGTCATCCTTTTTTAGGCTTTGTTTGGTAGATCCTCTGGGGGAGTCCCGGTCCCTAGGACGTTTAGTTGGTGGGATCTTCTGCCAAACCACAGGAGGTGGCGTGTCCCGTTCAGGCAGACGAGGGACGTGTCCCATTCAGGCAGACGAGGGACGGGGATCTCCAAGGTGTCACAAAAATTTTCCAGGTCTTCAGGGAAGCGTAGTACTGCTGATTTTCCCTGCCGGCGAGCAGTGAGGCTGAAGGGGAATCCCCAGCGGTATGTTATATCATTTTCTTGGAGCAAAATGAGCAGTGGTTGGAGCAGTCTGCGTTTCTGTAAAGTGATCCAGGAAAGATCTGGAAATAGCTGGACTTGCGTGTTTTCGAAGAGTACTTTCTTTGTGGTGCGGGCTTTACGCATGATGTCCTCCTTCAGGGGGAAGGAATGGACCCTGCATATGACATCTCGGGGTCTGGAGACGGGCCCTTTAGGGCGCAGGGCGTGGTGAGCTCGGTCCATTTAAATGGGTTTGTTTGGGGGGTCCCCTAGAAGGTCATTAAATAAGAGTTGCAAGGTTTCATGGAGATCTTGGGGACCCTCTGACTCAGGTAGGCCCCTGACTCGGATGTTATTTCTGCGCCCCCGATTGTCCAAGTCTTCGATATGGCGTTGCATGTTCCGGAGCATTATGTGATGGTCGGCCCCCTGTACTTGGGTGCGATGTACCGCCAGTTTGGTCTCTTGGATTTCCTCCTCCGCCATCTCCACCCTTTCAGATAAATGTTTAAGGTTGGCATGTATCACTTGAATTTCCGCCCGACAGGCGGACTTAACCTCCTCAATGAGGAGTCTAAAGTCCTCCTTGGTAGGAATAGCTTGGAGGCAGTCTTGCCATGAGGTGGGCTGCTGGAAACGTGGGGCATGCTCCATGTGGCGTTGTGGGCTGTGTGGTGGGGAGGATTCCCTTGGGAGTGTGGGGGGTGCAGATTTCCAAGAGTCCCAGAACTGCAGTTGGGGATCTTTCACGTCCCCCCATAAGGGCCTCTGTGAGTAAGAAGGAGGGCCTCCTTCCAGGACTTCCATAGGGATCAGGGTCGGCGAGCTTGCCACCTGGGCGTATGATTTTGTCTGACTTGTCCCCTGTTCTGTGGGCCTGGAGGCACTATGGTGGGCTTGTCGCTGCGGCTGAGGGGAGACAGAGGGGGGCCGAACACTGATTGGGGGGTACCTCTTCCATACCGTGCCTCTGGTATATGTCCATGGTCCCATATGCCCTCTGGGCCTGGCAGTGGGGGGAAATCACTGGGTTGTAGTGAGGGTGTGGGAGACGCCGTTCCTCCCAGGGATAGGGATGAATCAGACACTGAGCGCAGCAGCTGCGGAAAGGCCTCTGAGCACTGCGTGTAAGAGGTTGCAGTGAGGCCTAGTAAAGTGTCCTGAAGTGCGCATGGATGCTTCCCTTGTGCTGGGAGAGGTGGGGGTGGACTCACCACTGCTGATCCCCTGCTCCTCTGTCCCTCTGTTTCCCGCTCCAGGTCTGCTGCACGCTGGGGTAGTGGAGGGGATGCCGAGCTCCGCTGTAGTGGCTGCCTCGTGGAGAATGTAGGAGCCGTCGGCGCCATCTTGTCCCGCTCATCCTCGGACATGGAGGGCGTTTTAAAGTACTCGTGGAGGGTTGCTGTGGAGCCGGATGGCGGCTGGGACGATCCCCTGGGCTTGGAGGATCTGGTTCTCCTGCTGCCTCCCATAAAATGTGGCTAAAAGTCCCCCTTTTAGGCCTTAATGCTGTGGGCTAGTGGAGAGCTGAGAGTTCAAGCGTCCATGCAGGGCAACTTCCGGTCCCGCCCCCCGCATGCAGTGTTTTCAATGTATTCAAATGGCTCTATTTTACACCAGTGAAGTCAGTTCAAGTCAGTTTCCAGTGCAAAAACTGACTGGAGCTGACTGCATTGGTATGAAGTAGAGCCTTTGGAATACATGGAAAACACTGTGTATGCATTTTTAGTGCAGAAAAAAAGCACACAGAACTGCATCTGGTGGCCCTCAGAACTTTAGTTCTTGAAGAAACCACAACGGTGGTAATGTTGTAACCCCAAGTGTGAAAAATACATTGCTCACACAGAGGGGAGTATTTCCAGCATATTATCTGTGTGATCATGTGTGTCTATGGGTAGTCTCCCCCCCCCGCCCAAAAAAAAAAGAATGATCTATCTATATTAGAATTAGCCATCATATGTCATATATTTTTTCAAAACAAACTATAGCAATTCCTCTTGATCTTTCTATCTCTATAAATCTACATATGATGCATATATACCGTATTTATCGGCATATAACACGCACAGGCGTATAACACGCACATTCATTTTAAGAGGGAAGTTTCAAGAAAGAAACTTAAATTTTAAATAAGGAACTTTGAAGCAAAATAAGGGTCAGTGCCCATCTGCAGCCTCACCATTGTCATCAATGCAACCTGACCAATGCCCACCTGCAGCCTCACAAGTGCCATCAATGCAGCCTTATTAGTCCACATCAATGCAGCCTCACCATTGCCATCAATGCAGCAGCCTCGCCATTGCCATCTATTGACTTCCTATTACAGAGGCCGCCATATAAACAGGAGAATCTCACTGTATGAAATCTAACGGCACTCGTCCCCCCCCCCCTCATTGCCTCCGAGGGAGCCGAAATTGAAGTATTGGCATATAACACGCACACGCTATTTGCACCCAATTTTCATGGTGAAAAAGTGAGTGTTATACGCCAATAAATACAGTATATATATATATATATATATATATATATATATATATATATATATATATATATATATATATATATATATATATATATATATATATATATATATATATATATATATATATATATATATATATATATATATATATATATACTGTATATATTTTAGAATACATATAAAAAAAACACACACACAGCATGGGCATACATTTATGCAGATTGTGACCATAAATATGTAATGTGTCTAGCCAATTAAGGACCGGGCCTATTTCTGACATTTGTTGTTTACAAGTTAAAATCTTTTTTTTTGGGCTCGAAATGAATTTAGGCAGAGGCCCTAAAGAATACAATGGAGATCATTGTAATCATTTATGCCACAACATATTTGTGCAACGGTCTTCCAAATGCATTTGTTGTAAAAATTCCCATTTTAGAATAAAATAAAATAAGAAAACAGTAAAGTTACCCCAAACTTTTAATAGAATGTGAAAGATGATGTTACACAAGTAAATAGATACCTGAAATGTCACGCTTTAAAATTGCGCATGCTCGTGCAATGGGGAGAAATGACAGTACTTGAAAATCTCTATAGGCGACGCTTTAAAAATGTTTACATGTTGCCTGTTTAGAGTAACAGAGGAGGTCTAGTACTAGAATTATTGCTCCCACTCTTACATTTGCGCCGATACCTCACATGTGTGGATTGAACATGTTTACATATGCGTTTGCATCTGTACGTGAGCTGGGAGGGAAAGGGCACTTTAAAAAAAATATATGAAAAATCTTATTTATTTTACTTTTGAATTTTACACTGTGCCTTTAAAGCAGAGTTCCACCCAAAAATGGAACTTCCACTTTTCAGAATCCTCTGCCCCTCCAGTGTCACATTTGGCACCTTTCAGGGGGGAGGAGGGAGCGGATACCTGTGCAATACTGGTCTTTGCTCACACTTCCTGGCATAGATCGCTACGGCAACCTACGTCACATCCGACGCCTTCTTCATCCCCCCCGCTGTCTTCTGGGAAACACACAGGTCCCAGAAAACAGCAGAGACCGGTGGGATTGTGCAGTGCGACTCACGCATGCGCAGTAGGGAACCAGGAAGTGAAGCCACAAGACTTCACTTCCTGATTCCCTTACCGAAGATGGCAGCGGCAGCACCCGAGAGCCGAGGGACAGATCGGCTTCGGGTGCCGATATTGCGGGTGACCAGGACAGGTAAGTGTATATTTAAAGTCAGCAGGTGCAGTATGTGTAGCTGCTGTTTTTAATTTTTTGTTTTTTGGTGGAACTGCGCTTTAAGTGAGTTTATTTTTGGGAAACCCTTTTATTCCTATTACAAGGAATGTAAAAATCCCTTGTAATAGAATTAAGCAGGACAGGGCCTCTTTAACGTCCAAAAGACCTCAGATCTCACATTTACACTTGCAAACAATTAAAAAAAAAAAAAAAAATTTCTAAAAAAAAAAAAAATGGGCCCTTTAACCACTTCAATACCAGGCACTTAGACACCTTCCTGCCCAAGCCAATTTTCAGCTTTCAGCGCTGTCGCAATTTGAATGTCAATTGCGCAGTCATGCAACACTGTACCCAAACTAAATTGTTTTATCATTTTGTTCCCACAAATAGAGCTTTCTTTTGGTGGTATTTGATCACCTGTGTGTTTTTTTTTTGCCCAACAAATAAAAAAAGACCGAAAATTTGGAAAGAAAACAAGTTTTTCTTTGTTTCTGTTACTTTTTTTGTAAATAAGTATGTTTCCTTCTTCAATTATGGGCACTGATATGGCTGCACTGATGGGCACTGATAAGGCTGTACCGATGGGTGGCACGGATGGGCATCCCTGTTTTGTAATGTGCCACAGAGGTGTCAGTCAGTGCCCATTTGTGGGCACTAATTGGCATATTTTTGCACATGTGGATGGCCATGGGGGCTAACCCTAACTGTCCTAACACTTATAAATGTCACAAATGACACCAATGCAATAATCAGAAAAAAAAACTGCTCTTGGTGTCACTGTGACGGGGGTACAGGGGAGTGATCGGGGGGTGACTGGGGGGTGATAGGGGGGTGAAAAGTGTGCCTGCGCATTCTACTGGAAGTGTAGTGTTGTGCAAACTTACTTGGATGTCTTCTCTCCTCGGCGCCGGAACAAAAAGACCAGCTCGAGGAGAGATGACATCACTTCCTCCGTTTCTGTTTACATTACAGAAGCCAAGGAAGCATTTCATTCACCAGGAGCGATCACGAGGGGGGAGCCACGAATGAGTGGCCTCCGCCTCCCCTTTGATTGCCCCTGGCGAGAATCCGACCGCCGCAGGCACCGGGGGGGTCGGATCGGACCCCCCGCCCGCGGGCAGGCAAGGAGGTACAGGTAAGTCCTTATGCCTGCCCGTGCCATTCTGCCAACATACATCGTCGTGCGGCGGTCGGCAACTAGTTAATATGCACAACAGCTGACCATTACAACCAATGGATGTAGGTGTCTGCCAATCACCATAACAACCAAGGAAGCAACAGAATGGTAACAGCTATTAGGAGAATGTGTTAAGAATGCCGAAATAGCAATCAATAAAAAAAACACATTTTGAATTAAACTATATAGTGAACGGCCATTATTATGACTATAAGTTTACTACAATATATATAATAAAGTGTAAAAAAAGATTGGTTTTATATAAAGTCATCCCGCATAAATGCTTAATCTCGTGGATACATCCAAAATGACATTATAATAGCAATCATAAAAGAAAAGCTATAAAGAGGATATAAAAAAATAAAACACATATTTAACGATCAGAAATGAAACAATTAATATCAAATTCTACGTTTAGGCCTCCCGGCACAAGAACCTTTGTCTCATGAATCCAATGGGATTCCCTACGACTAAGCTGACGTAGGAAGTTGCCCCCTCTCCAATGCATTATAACCTTTTCGATGCCCCAAAATTTAAGTCCTCTAGGATTTTGGCTAAACGATCCCGTAGTGGAGAAAAGCTCCATCACTACGAAATCGTTTAGCCCCGGGAGTAGTTGACCCTCCTATACAGTTGACCCTCCTATACAGTCGGAAAATAGGTTATTCTCCTTCCTCTCCGGTTTTTATGCCTGCGGGCGATGCACAGCTTGCAGGCATTTGAAATGTAATAACAAAAAGCGAAAGAACTTTGTGGCCATGTCTACTAACAAGGAATATAAGATTGGTCAACTCATTACTTGTACGACAGTTGGGGTTGTCTATATGCTTGAGTGTGGCCTCCATGTCAGACTTGGAGAGCATGTAAACAACATCAAAAAAGGATTAAAATCTCATAATGTCTCCAAACATTTTAAATTGGTGCATGGCCAAAATCCTAGAGGACTTACATTTTGGGGCATCGAAAAGGTTATAAAGCATTGGAGAGGGGGCAACTTCCTACGTCAGCTTAGTCGTAGGGAATCCCATTGGATTCATGAGACAAAGGTTCTTGTGCCGGGAGGCCTAAACGTAGAATTTGATATCAATTGTTTCATTTCTGATCGTTAGATATGTGTTTTATATTTTTTATATCCTTTTTATATCTCTTCTTTTATGATTGCTATTGTAATGTCATTTTGGATGTATCCACGAGATTAAGCATTTACGTGGGATGAATTTATATAAAACCAATATTTTTTTACACTTTATTATATATATTGTAGTAAACTTATAGTCATAATAATGGCCGTTCACTATATAGTTTAATTTAAAATGTGTTGTATTGGCGTTTTTTTATTGATTGCTATTTCGGCATTCTTAACACATTCTCCTAATAGCTGTTACCGTTCTGTTGCTTCCTTGGTTGTTATGGTGATTTGCAGACACCTACATCCATTGGTTGTAATGGTCAGCTGTTGTGCATATTAAGCGGGTGGCTTGTGTCATGCCGTCGCTGCTGATGAAGTCCTGCCCCCTTGGGACGTAACACGTACAGAAACCACGTGACCCTGATCGTGACGTCACCCGCGTCTTGCTTGCTGATATCAGTGTATGTGATCCTGCTGACATTATCCTATGTGGGAAATGCTGTTTTAGACCTGACTGATTCACTCAGTGGTCCATCTGTTGAGGTGAGCGGCCTATACTGTCGGTGGTGGAGGTTTCTCACATTAGTCACTTATCTTTTTTGTGAACATCACTTATATCACTGGAGCTCTGCTGATTTTATGCTGATCCTGCTGTGTCTCATTATGAAGAACATAGACTATTTTGCCTATGATATTGTTTCATTGTTATGCATTCTTAGTAAGCCTTTTTAATCTAACTCTATGCGCTGTACTGCCTTTTACATATACCTGGATAATGCCCGCAACTACAGGCATCATCCCGGTATCATTCTTTTTAGCTGACCATTCTCTTTCATGCAGAAGTTGCTAATTAGCCACTCAATCACTTCTGCCGGTCTCAGAAGAGGGTCCAACCCCCCGCCCACTGCCGCCTCTTCTGTCCCACCACAGTGCCTGGGAATGATGCACCTGGTAGCGATGGTTGCCCTGTATAGATAAAGGAGCGATGAGTAGTTTGTCACTTCCTGTTCCTCCCCTTTGTTTACCTGGCCACCAGCAGCCAGTAAAGCAGCCTAACAGACCGATCTGTGTCTGATTGGCTGTATGGTAGGCCAAAGGAGAGATTTGGAGATTAGATCCCAAATCTCTCCATAAAGGGGACCTGTCACGATCCATGCTGTCACAAGGGATGTTGTTCATCCCTTGCTAAAGCAATAAAGTTAGTACAAAAAAAAGTAAACATTTTTTGTATAAAATAAATAAATAATAATTAAAAAAAATTGAAGGCGCTCCCATCTCACCGTGCTTACGTGCAAATGTTACTCCCGCACGCATATGTAAATGGTGATCACACAACACATGTGAGGTATTGTCGCATATGTTAGAGCAAAAGCAATAATTCTAGCACCAGACCTCCTCTAAACTGCAACTCTAAACTGGTAACCTGTTATGCCGCGTACACACGGTCGGACTTTTCGTCTACAAAAGTCCAACGGACGCTGACGGACTAAAGCTGGCTGGTAATCCGATCGTGTGTGGGCTTCTCCGGACTTTCAACATACTTTTTTAGCCTCAAATCCGACGTACTTTAGATTTGAAACATGCTTCAAATCTTTACTTCGTAACTACGACGGACCCCGAAATCCGCTCGTCTGTGTGCTAGTCCGACGGACAAAAAGCCACGCTAGGGCACCTATTGGCTACTGGCTATGAACTTCCTTATTTTAGTCCGGTGTACGTCATCACGTAAGAATTTGATGGACTTTTGTGTGATCGTGTGTAGGCAAGTCTGTTCGTTAGAAAGTCCGCCGCAAGTCCGTCGAAAGTCCGCCGAAAGTCTGCCGGAAGTCTGTCGGACAGGCTGTCTGACTTTTGTAGACGAAAAGTCCGACCGTGTGTACGCGGCATAACAGCGTTTAAAGCGTCGCCTATGGAGAATTTTAAGGACTGTAGTTTGCCGCCATTCCACATTATACAAAAAAAATGGGCTAACTTTAGTGTTTTTTTTTTTTTTAATTCATGAAAGTGTTTTTTTTTCCCAAAAAACGTTATTTGAAAAACCACTGCATAAATACTGTGTGACATAAAAAATTGCAACACCCACCATTTTATTCTATATGGTCCCTGCCAAAAAATATATATAATGTTTGGGGGTTCTAAGTAATTGTCTAGCAAAAAAAAAAATGATTTTTACATGTAGGAGCAAAGTGTCAGAAATGGCCCAGATGTGAAGTGGTAAAATTTATTCCATATAGACTTAATAGAGCCTTATTTTCTGGATACGTTGGAGATCATTTAGCCTTGATAGAATAAGCAGCTTAGGCACCTTGCCACACCAATAAGGTAAATAATATACAGTATCTCACAAAAGTAAGTACACCCCTGACATTTTTGTAAATATTTTATTATATCTTTTCATGTGACAACACTGAAGAAATGACACTTTGCTACAATGTAAAGTAGTTAGTGTACAGCTTGTATAACAGTGTAAATTTGCTGTCCCCTCAAAATAACTCAACACACAGCCATTGATGTCTAAACCACTGGCAACAAAAGTGAGTACACCCCTAAGTGAAAATTGGGCCCAATTAGCCATTTTCCCTGCCCGGTGTCATGTGACTTTTAAATCAGGCCACTCGTGAAAAGTGTCAATATTTTGTGTGGCCACCATTATTTTCCAGCACTGCCTTAACCCTCTTGGGCATGGAGCTCACCAGAGCTTCACAGGTTGCCACTGGAGTCCATATATGCCCCGTACACACGGTCGGACATTGATCGCACATTCCGACAACAAAATCTTAGGATTTTTTCCGACGGATGTTGGCTCAAAATTGTCTTGCATACACACGGTCACACAAAGTTGTCGGAAAATCCGATCATTCTGAACGCAGTGACATAAAACACGTACGTCGGGACCATAAATGGGGCAGTAGCCAATAGCTTTCATCTCTTTATTTATTCTGAGCATGCGTGGCACTTTGTGCATCGGATTTGTGTACACACAATCCGAAATTCCGACAACGGATTTTGTTGTCAAAAAATTTTATAGCAAGCTCTCAAATTGTGTCTGAAAATCCGATGGAAAATGTGTGATGGAGCCTACACACGGTCGGAATTTCCGACAACAAGGTCCTATCACACATTTTCCGTCGTGGGGCATTAGACTCCTCCATGATGCGGGTGGATGTTACAGATCTTGCGCTCTTCCATCTTCCATTTGAGGATACCCCACAGATACTCAATAGGGTTTAGGTCAGAAGAAATGCTTGGCCAGTACATCACCTTTACCCTCAGCTTCTTTAGCAAGGCAGTGGTCATCTTGGAGGTGTGTTTGGGGTCATTATCATGTTGGAATACTGCCCTGCGGCCCAGTCCGCGAAAGGAGGGGATCATGCTCTGCTTCTGTATGTCACAGTACATGTTGGCATTCATGGTTCCCTCAATAAACTGTAGCTCCCCAGTGACGGCAGCACTGATGCAGCCCCAGACCATGACACTCCCACCACTATGCTTGTAGGCAAGACACACTTGTCTTTGTTCTCCTCACCTGATTCCCGCCACACATGCTGGACACCATCTGACCCAAATACTTTTATCTTGGTCTCATCAGACCAAAGGCCATGGTTCCATGCCTTAATCTGCTTGTCTTCAGCAAACTGTTTGTGGGCTTTCTTGTGCATTATCTTTAGAAGAGGCTTCCTTCTGGGACGACAGCCATGCAGACCAATTTGATGCAGTGTGTGGCTTATGGTCTGAGCACTGACAGTCTGACTCCCCACCCCTTCAACCTCTGCAACAAAACACTCATACATCCTTTTCCCAAAGACAACCTCTGGATATGACGCTGAGCACGTGCGCTCAGTTTCTTTGGTCGACCATGGCGAGGCCTGTTCTGAGTGGAATCTGTCCTGTTAAACCGCTGTATGGTCTTGGCCACCATGCTGAAGCTCAGTTTCAGGGTCTTGGCAATCTTCTTATAGCCTAAGCCATATTTATGTAGAGCAACAATTCTTTTTTTACAGATCCTCAGAGTTCTTTGCCATGAGGTGCCATGTTGAACGTCCAGTGACCAGTATGAGAGAGTGAGAGCGATAACACCAAATTTAACACACCTGCTCCCCATGCACACCTGAGACCTTGTAACACGAATGAGCCACATGACATCGGGGAGGGAAAATGGCTAGTTGGGCCCAATTTGGATATTTTCAATTGTACTCACTTTTGTTGCCAGCGATTTAGACATTAATGGCTGTGTGTTGAGTTATTTTGAGGGGATAGTAAATTGACACTGTTATACAAGCTGTAAACTCACTACTTTACATTGTAGCAAAGTGTCATTTCTTTAGTGTTGTCACATGAAAAGATAATAAAATATTTACAAAAAATGTTAGGGTTGTACTCACTTTTGTGAGATACTGTATATGTATATGGTCTGAGGTTCTGCGCACAGCAATACCCTAAATTATGTTTAGGTCATTTATGTCCAAATTTTAAGGAGTGTGAGATGCCTCTGCACCTGCTCTGGGAGGTGCAGGCATGAGAGGGTTCCCCCCTAGCTTCCTCTGGGAGGCTGCTCCCCCTCTTGTGGATCTGGGCACGGCTTGGGCAACTATGTTAATGCAGTGGGTGGTGGTTATAATATTAATTGATTAAGAAGTGATTGCATGCTGTGCAAATTATTATTGTTTTGGAGGCGCATGCGCGGCGGCACCTTAGTCGGACGCTTAGTCTGGGAGCTCCGTCCCATTTCAGCAGACCGGGCCTCAACAGCGGCACTTTGACTGGCGATTGACGCCTGGATTAACCCCCCACAGCCACCGGAAGCCCCAGGGACTCTCCCGATGTACTCGTGAGCGGTAAGAAGGAACCTAAAGCCCACATTTGAAGCTGCCCTGTCTCACGCTGCGACAGCTAAGATGGCGGCCGCTCCTCACTGTTCTACATCTGCATGCCTTCCCAATGCACAGCACGCAGCTTCCCCCTCCCTGCTGCAGCAAGAATCCTTAACAGGCAAGTTTCCCCTGGACCCAGCTTCTCCAGCTTCCACGGAATCTCTCATAGAACAATCCCTGGCAGGCATGGAATTCTCCCCCATGGATGCCGCCCCATCCCCCCCCCAGGCTCATCAGCTAATACAGCCCGGGGATTCAGGCCTACTCCAGCCGACCTCTGTAGCTGAATTGTTCGCCAAGTTTGCAGACTTGCTGGATAGAGGCCTACGCAATACAGCCCACAAAATAACGAGTGACATTAAAGCGGACCTTCAGAACATAGGCACCTGCATGGACATCATTGAGATCAACCTCGATTCCACCATTTCAAGAACAAACCAGAACACCGCATGTATACAGACCCTGCAGGAGCAATTAGAGACTGTCAATGCCAAAATTGAAGACCTCGAAAACAGAAATCAGAGGTACAACTTTAGAGTCAGGGTTCTCCCTGAATCATATAAGGACATTCCTGAAACCATAAAATCTTTTATTAAGGACTTACTCCCAGACACACCACAACACAGACTAGAGCTGGATAGGGCTCACAGAGCTCTCAGACTTCCTAGGGCGGACGGACTCTCCCATGATGTCGTGGTGAAACCGCACTTCTTCTCTGTCAAGGAGGAGGTGATGAGGAAATCAAGAACCATGTCTAAAATAGTGTTCCAGGGTCATCATCTGCAAATATTTGCTGATTTATCCCCTTCAACTATCCAAAAAAGGAGGGCGCTAAAGCCACTACTTCAAATCCCGATGGACAGAGAAATCAAATACTGGTGGCTCTTTCCATTCCAACTTAAACTACTCTTCAAAGGCAAGGCGTACACCTGCAGTAAGGAGAAAGGCTTTTTCTGCAATTGGGCCTCATCAGCCAGGACCAGAATGCCTGTCAATCGGGACTTCAACCCAACTCAGCGAAGAGACATCTGCCCACTAGTCCCCTGACTCCGGTCTGGGAGAAGGCCAGATCCAAGAAGTCCAAGGAAACCGTTCCTCCCTAACTTCCATAACCTGTTCTTCCTCAGGACTCACTTCTTTTGCCCCTTTTTTTTTTGCCCCTTTTTCCTCTCAGCTGCCAGCTGATAAGACAGAGCCTCCCCACTTGTGATCCACGAGATGAGTATCCTGTTTAGATACCCTCATGCCTCTGCCGAGGCGGTTTCGGGGAGCACACAACCCAGGGAGGACACTGAATCGGGTTTCTCTCTGCCTGGTTTCTTTGGGTTGCTCCATTGTGACTTCTGGGCGGGGTTGGTGGAAAGGTAGGGGGAGGGACCCATGGTGCCTGACTAGCCCCGGTGAACTTTTCATACACACCACACTGTTTTGGGTAGCCACATCCGATGTACATCTTCCCCGCTGGTCGTATGCGTTTCCCCCACCTGTCCACCCTTTGCCCTTAGTCCCAACTCATCCTTATGGATCCAGGTCCACATTTATTCCTCTGTTAACTGTTTTTCCACTATAATCATTTACTGTTGTCTGTTGTACTATCACCTCCAAGTTTTTCTTAGCCTACGGCACTGTTATGTAGGATTGTACATTGTAAATGCCGGGCCCAGTGCCTTTATCCTGTTAATTACAAACCAAATCAAGCGGCTACTCTGCTGAAGTGGTGTTCATGTGCCCTTAGTGGACCAGGTAGTTTGCCCTCCCCTAGACAGGACCAATCCCTGCCTCCTGGAGGGATTTCGGTGTGACCCACACTTTCTGATGGAGGATTCTGTCCACTCCATTCTACGGGAGACTCACTTGTCACCCGTCTTTCTTTCATACTTTTCCTTTTTCCTTCTCCAACAATGTTTTAATTTACATTTCATCGTAGGAGTCGACTGGGGAGATGACCCCGGACACCAACAAGATATCTCACTGGTCTTCGCCTGCTCTGTGGGATGTCTTGGTACCCGTGGACATCAGATGGTAAGTGCTGAAGATTTCCTAGCTTTGCCCCCCGCTACTGCTCGATGGCCAGTGACCCACCAGTAAATACACCCCTTAAAATAATATCACATAATGCTCAAGGCCTGAATTCCCCAGCAAAAAGGAGCAAAGTCTTCCAATACCTACATGCACAAAAGGCAGACGTGGTCCTCCTGCAGGAAACACATTTCCCCAAATGCTTCTGTCCCTCCTTTATACACTCCAAATCCTCCTTCTTCACACTAGCCAATGCTGAGGATAAAACAAAGGGGGTGGGTATTTTCATATCCAAAATATGCCAATTTACCCTCAAATCTGAACTCAGGGACCCTGATGGGCACTATATCCTCATTGTGGGAGAATTAGACAACCAACTATATTCTTTAATTTCATACTATGCACCCAACAGAGGCCAACTAGCCTTTTTTCAGCGCCTGTTCAAAACACTAACACCACTGCTGGAGGGCACAGTGATCTTTGGGGGCGATTCTAATTCGGCCTTTGACCAGGGACTGGACAAGTCACGTCCCCCTGGCAAACGCCTCACCAGACCCACCAAAAAGAGCCTACATATAGCCAAGCTAATCTTCCAACAGGGACTTGTTGATATATGGAGGGAAGTAAATCCAACACTGCGAGACTTCACACATTTCTCTAATCCCCATAGGTCCTTCGCGAGAATTGATCATATCCTCATCGCTTCAGCTTCTATTCCACTAACGAACAGGACATATATCAAAGATGTAGTCTGGTCGGACCACTCAATGGTGATCCTTTTGATTCAGCGCAGGATGGGCCATAAACCCTGCTGGTGTTGTAGGCTTAATGAGTCCATCCTGAGTGATCCAATCAGAACAAAAGAAATCAAAATTACTATCTGCAATTACTTCACCACTAACGATATGCCAGACACTAGCCCCTCATGCCTCTGGGTGGCACATAAGGCTGTAATTAGAGGTCATCTGATTCAAATTGCCTCTCAGATCAATAAGGCCAACAAAGCTGATATAGAGAAGTTAGATAAGGATTATACAGCCTTAATTAAAAAACACAAGGCTGACCCAAGAGCTGTTCCCACCACCAAGCTGGATGCAGCTCGCACGGCATTAAACCTCGCCCTAACCACAGAGGCCATGGCGTGGCGACAAAATCGGCTCTGTGCTTGCAGGCAGGTTGTCTCTGAAATTTAGATCCCCGGCCTTTCCCAAAATCAAAATCCAAGGCGGCACTCTGTCCCAGAACCCTCAACGTATTATGGGGGAATTTCTGACCTTTTACAAATCCCTATACAGTGGTGAGAACAGCCCCTCTCCAGAGGTGATAGATCACTTCCTGGACAACATTCAGATCCCCAAATTAGAGAACAAACACCGCCAGAAACTAGACGCCCCTATCTCTGCTGAGGAAGTATGTGCAGTTATTAAAAATTTGAAATCTCATTCAGCGCCTGGCCAGACGGTTACCATACTACAAATCATTCTCTTCCACTCTCGCCCCATATATGGCCCGATTTTTTAACGCACTCCGACAGGGGAATGCACTAGATGCCTCACTTAACACGGCCTACATTACGGTCATCCCTAAACCAGATAAAGATGCCAGTTCAGTCAGCAACTATAGACCAATATTTCTCATTAACAATGACCTAAAGATTCTGACTAAAATCCTTGCAGACCGCCTGGCCTCCTTCATTAGCCTATACATTAACAAAGATCAAGTGTGTTTCATCCCAGGGAGACAGGGACCTGACCAAACTGGACGAGCGATTGATATAATATCCCTCCTCAATTCCAACTGGGATGGGGGCTCCTCCAGACAGGGATGTTTACTCTCTCTGGACCTCCAAAAAGCTTTTGATACTGTCCAATGGCCTTACATCTTCAAAGGTGGGGATTTGGGAATTAATTTCTTAATGTCATGCATGCCCTTTATTCTTCCCCCTCGGCTCAGGTGCGTCTGCAGGGATTTTACTCGGAATCTTTCCCCATATCTAGAGGCACAAGACAGGGCTGCCCTCTCTCCCCATTGATCTTTGCCATAGCAATCTAATCCTTGGCAATAGCCATCAGAAACAAACAGAATATCCAAGGCATCCAAAGTGGCTCCAGGTGTCATAAATGCGCATTATTTGCGGACGATATCTTACTATTTGTTTCTTCCCCACTGACATCACTCCCCAACGTATGTTATCTCCTGGATGAATTTGGGGTGGCCTCAGGCCTTAGGGTTAACTACCCAGGCACTCAATATTAACATCCCAGACTCTCTCCTGGCCAGGCTCAGGGAGAGCTTCTGGTTCTCCTGGAGTGACTCCACCATCTCATACCTGGGGATGAAATTGACTCTCAGGATTGAACTCCTACACCAAGCCAATTACCCACCTCTTTACAAAAAACTGGAGGAAGACCTTTCACGGTGGTCCCGGCTGTCTCTGTCCTGGCTGGGCAGAATCAACACGATCAAAATGAGCCTACTCCCCCACATCCTCTACTATTTTAGAGCGCTTCCGATACCTGTTGACAAAATTTGCCTAAAATGACTCCAAGCCAAACTCGTCAAATACATTTGGGGCAGAGGGGGACACAGATTTCCCAAAGCAGTCCTGTTTAGATCTAGAACTGAAGGGGGCCTGGGACTTCCAAATCTGCTTTGGTACTTGCAAGCTGCACAACTAGCTCAGATATCGGCGGTTTACTCACGCTGGGAACAGCCTGACTGGATTCACATAGAAAGGCAGGCAGTCCCCCTCCACACTCTAAACTACCTCCTTTGGAGCCCTAGGAAACTTAGACCCTCCATACTTTCCCCAACACTCTCACACTCCTTCGCACTTTGGGATAGTCTGAGATGCAACCAACAACTGACCTCCCCCACAGAACCACTGCAACACCTATTCCGAAATCCTGATTTCCCTCCGGGCCTTGACATATCAGCATTGCAATGGTAGCTAGACAAAGGGATATACAGAATAGGACACTTCCTTAGATCCCTCGGCCTGCTCTCCAAAGCATTCTGTGTTAGTAACCTAGAGATGCCTGTCTCTGAATTCTTCAGATTCTCTCAAATTTCAAACTTCTTACATAAAAGGTGTAAAACACTTCCGAACGGGCCCCAAATAACCCCCAATAAAATTTGGTGTGGTCAGGCTGGTGAGCAGAGGAGGGGCGTCTCGGTAATCTATAAAGCTCTGTCTTCCACGCAATCCAAGGCACCTTACATGCAGGCTTGGGAAGATGACTTGTCCCAACACTGGACACTGGAAACATGGCACAGGAACTTTTCCCAATCCTACAAAGGCATTCTCAACTCCAGCCTCATGGAAGCTAGTTTAAAAGTGCTGACTAGATGGTACCTAGTCCCTTCAAAGCTAGCACACATATACCTATCATCGTCTCCCCTCTATTTTCGGGGATGTGGGCTTAAGGGCGATATGTTCCATATATGGTGGACCTGCCCCAGAGTTCGACAATTTTGGCACAAGATCTTCTCTTAGATCAGCAAACTTACCACAATGCCTATCCAAATGTCCCCCCTCATAGCACTCCTTAACTTCCCAGTGAAAGAGGCCTCCAGGATTACTCAACGCCTCATATTCTTTATCATCTTATGTGCCAAGCTTACCCTGGCTAAAGCTTGGAAAAAAACATCAGTTTCATCACTTCTAGCCAAAAGAAAGATCTCATGGATTATGAACCAAGAGAAGATGGCAAGTGTAATCCTGGATAGGGATGAGCTTCGAGTTCGAGTCAAACTCATGTTCGACTCGAACATTGGCTGTTCGTAAGTTCGCCGAACACCGAACAATTTGGGGTGTTCGCGGCAAATTCGAATGCCGCGAAACACCCTTTAAAAGTCTATGGGAGAAATCAAAAGTGCTAATTTTAAAGGCTTATATGCAAGTTATTGTCATAAAAAGTGTTTGGGGACCTGGATCCTGCCCCAGGGGACATGGATCAATGCAAAAAAAAGTTTTAAAAACGGCCGTTTTTTCAGGAGCAGTGATTTTAATAATGCTTAAGGTCAAACAATAAAAGTGTAATATCCCTTTAAATTTCGTACCTGGGGGGTGTCTATAGTATTCCTGTAAAGGGGCGCATGTTTCCCGTGTTTAGAACAGTCTGACAGCAAAATGACATTTCGAAGGAAAAAAAAACATTTAAAACTACCCGCGGCTATTGCATTGCCGACAATACACATAGAAGTTCATTGATAAAAACGGCATGGGAATTCCCCACAGGGAAACCCCGAACCAAATTAAAAAAAAAAATGATGTGGGAGTCCCCCTAAATTCCATACCAGGCCCTTCAGGTCTGGTATGGATATTAAGGGGAACTCCGGACAAAATTTAAAAAAAAAATGACGTGGGGTTCCTCCTAAATTCCATACCAGACCCTTATCCGAGCATGCAACCTGGCAGGCCGCAGGAAAAGAGAGGGGGACGAGAGTGCGCCCCCCCCTCCTGAACCGTACCAGGTCACATGCCCTCAACATTGGGAGGGTGCTTTGGGGTAGCCCCCCAAAACACCTTGTCCCCATGTTGATGAGGACAAGGGCCTCATCCCCACAACCGTGGCCGGTGGTTGTGGGGGTCTGCGGGCGGGGGGGCTTATCGGAATCTGGAAGCCCCCTTTAACAAGGGGACCCCCAGATCCCGCCCCCCCCTGTGTGAAATGGTAAGGGGGTACTTACCCCTACCATTTCACTAAAAAAGTGTCAAAATAGTTAAAAATGACAAGAGACAGTTTTTGACAATTCCTTTATTTAAATGCTTCTTCTATCTTCCTTCATCTTCTTCTTCTTCTGGTTCTTCTGGCTCTTCTGGTTCTTCCTCCGGCGTTCAGGAGGGGGGGCGCACTCTCGTCCCCCCCTCTTTTCCTGCGGCATGCCAGGTTGCGTGCTCGGATAAGGGTCTGGTATGGATTTTTGGGGGAACCCCACGCCGTTTTTTTTTTTTTTTTTTGGCGCGGGGTTCCCCTTAAAATCCATACCAGACCTGAAGGGTCTGGTATGGAATTTAGGGGGAACCCCACGTCATTTTTTTTTTTTTTGGCCGGGGTTCCCCTTAATATCCATACCAGACCTGAAGGGCCTGGTATGGAATTTAGGGGGACTCCCACTTCATTTTTTTTTTTTTTTTAATTTTGGTTCGGGGTTTCCCTGTGGGGAATTCCCATGCCGTTTTTATCAATGAACTTCTATGTGTATTGTCGGCAATGCAATAGCCGCGGGTAGTTTTAAATGGCTTTTTTTCCTTCGAAATGTCATTTTGCTGTCAGGCTGTTCTAAACACGGGAAACATGCACCCCTTTACAGGCATACTATAGACACCCCCAGGTACGAAATTTAAAGGGATATTACACTTTTATTGTTTGACTTTAAGCATTATTAAAATCACTGCTCCTGAAAAAACGGCCGTTTTAAAACTTTTTTTTGCATTGATCCATGTCCCCTGGGGCAGGACCCAGGTCCCCAAACACTTTTTATGACAATAACTTGCATATAAGCCTTTAAAATTAGCACTTTTGATTATTCATGTTCGTGTCCCATAGACTTTAACGGTGTTCGCGTGTTCGAGCGAACTTTTTTCCTGTTCGCATGTTCTGGTGCGAACCGAACAGGGGGGTGTTCGGCTCATCCCTAATCCTGGATTGCTCTGCCAAATTTGAACGGATTTGGGAACCCTGGGCAACCTTTGTAGGGGTTAATCTTTGAATATTACCTCCTGGATATCACCCTCCAGCTCTTTCCCCCCCGGTCGACTCATACTCACCTCCTCTAACTTTTTTCTCTTCTCTTTCTTCCTCCCTTTTCTTTCTTTTTATTCTTTTCTCTCACTCACATCTTTCGGTTAATCTTGGGCTTCGGCCAATAACCAAATTGACACGACCAAGGCCAGGGTCAGGAGTCACCCTGATCCTGGTCTCAACTTCAACTATATCCTAAATTCTTGCAAACATCTTGGTGAACCAATTTCCTGTTATATATACCAATTGCTCTCATAAGTGTTTTTTTTTTTTTTACTTAGAGGACTCTATTTTACAGGACTCAAAGTTGCTCCTTTGTCCAGGAGTCTTTAGACAATTTTATACACTTACTGTTATAAAGCTAGTTTTATCAGCCCTTTATGTTTTCTTTTTCTTTCCACAAGAAAAATCAATAGTTTAAATCTCTTTAATGAGGGGGTGCTGATGGGCAGGGAGCCCCACCACAGCATGTTCCCAGTAGGGGTGGCGGAGGTTTTCCACCATCTACCCCTCTCATTTTCTGGGGCCACTAGGACCATAATTGGCACCCGGTAACTCTGTTCAAATCACATGACAGGTTATGTTTGATTTATGCAGATCTGTTTTGTATAACCCACCTTGATTAACATGTTCTCCATGTGACCGTGTTGGTCGCCTCAAGACTGATGACTCGAGCTGTATCTATAACATGTGATGTATTCTTTTCATTTACTTTTGACAAAATAAAAATATATTGAAACAAATTATTATTGTTATATCAATGGCTCTTGAGAAAATGGACTAGGTCCAGGAAATGCATCAAGCCTTAAGACCATCATATGTGGACTAGATACTTCACATTGTCAATATTGTCTTTTTATGATTATATACTGTATTGTGAAAATACTTTGTATGCATTAATATTATATTTTAGGATGAATTAATAAAATAAAGTTTTTTTTTCAAATTAGAAGAAATGTTGTCCCTCAAAAGTCCCATTCTGACATTTTTTTCCCAAAGTGATAGACTACACCTAGGGATGTGGCACCCAGTTTTTGAGACTGGCAGGAACACCAGGGATCTCACACAAAGGAAGCTGCAGCTTGGCATTGCATGCTATTAAGCCTATGATCATAGGCAGGCCACGGGGTGTGCTGGGTGTGCCTGGGCACAACCTAATGCCCAGGCAAACCCCAGGGCTTTTGTGCTGGCAGGATCTCCACTCTGGCACCTCTGCTGATGGACAATGGGAACGCTGTGACTATGCAAGTGGGACTGTTTTTCATTTGGCTGTATAACTCCTGTGAGTGCAGCCACTGACCACGGAGTAAGCAGGCAAGCGGCCACATTTTCCAATGCTATTTCTATAGTTCCGGCTACTGCATCCCTGACAGCTGAATATCACTCCACCGCTTGCTGTCAGGAATGCTATAGCCACAACTATAGAGGTAGCATCGGGCCTGGATTAACCGCACTGTTTTTAAACAAGTCCTGCCCGCTGCCACCGAGGGGCTTCTGCAGCCCACCACTGCCCTTTGCCCTTTGTCTGAGAAAAGTATTGGTTGCCAGGACCGTTCCAGGCAGAGGAAGAGGAGGTAACTTTTCCCCCCTGCTCCTCCTCTGAGTGCCCCGCCTCCCAGCTTCCGCCCTGCAGTCCCAACAATGCAACAACATGAGGTGAGGAGGATGCGCCGGGACTTGGGACTCGGGAAATGTCACTGGTAAGGGGGGAGTTGGGGGCACAGACTCTAGCAGTGTGTGTGTGTGTGTGGCACTGCAGCAGGCAGGGAGAGAGGGGGGTGTAGTGCAATCAATCTCAGTCACACTGTGTGTGGGACACAGGGGAGCAGCTGAAATGGGAGTCCAGCTTGCTATGCTGGGATTTGTAATCCCATGGGGGGGAGGGTAATTCTTACACATACTGGGAAAGGAGGAAGGGGTCTGGTCATATAAAGTAAAATACTCTGTGCTGTGAGGGGGCTGCTATGGCTGACCTGACCCCCTTCTAGAATTACTTATTGTCTGGCACACTTTTAAAGGGGAACTCTGGGGATTCTGGTGTAAGGGGGGCTCTTTTGGAACCCTGATTTAAGGGGGGGAACTGTGACATAAGATGTAACACTATTGACTCTGGTGTAAGGGGTAATGCTGTGGACTCTGAAATAAAGGAGGACTCAGATGTGAGGGGGCACTGTGGACACTGTGGCATATGTAGGGGCACATTCAAAAATGCTTTGATTTCTGAAGAGCGATCCGCAAAACAGATCACTCTTCATAGAGCATTTTCGAGGTAGTGAGGAGACGTTGTATTGCCTCCACACCACCTGCTTTAACCTCTTGAACTCCACACTGCACTTGCAGGGCACTTGCAGAGTGCCGTCATTCACTTGAATGGGTCAAAGTCAGTGGGTGCGACAACTGCTGAAAGCAAAAAGGGGTATAATTGCAGCTGCGGCATGTGAACATACCCAGCCACTGCCTCTACAGCTAAAAGGTGATAGTGGTTGACGGGTGGTAAAAGAATGGTTCAACCAGAGTTTTACTGCCCCTCAACCACTAGTGTAAACAATTAAATGTTTTAATAAGTTAAAAATATAAAGTGTTTTATTTATTTTTTAACATTGAAAAGTGTTAAAAAATGTTTTTATACATTTTAAAATGTTTGTTCACATTTATTTATGAGTGTGTGTGTGTGTGTATATATATATATATATATATATATATATATATATATATATATATATATATATATATATATATACATATACACACACACGCACACACACACACGTGTTTGAGCTTTGTCGTGCACACCCTAATGCAATAGGCTGCGCATACCTATGCCTATGATCTACCAGAACACCCTCTCCTCCTAGTATTTAAGATCAGTGTCAGTGTATCCTGGCTCTGAAAATTGTTTCAGTACCGGTAAGTCTGTTTTTTTTGATTGGATAGAGCATCTGCTCTGATCCTTGGTTTTGTTCACTTACAAGCAATTGCATGCACAAATTAGCAAATACACTACAAAGAAGGACTGGCATGTATAGTAACCTCTAATGGGGGATTCTCATCCATCCAGTGGATATGCACATTTCATGCCCTTAAGCATCAGCTGACAATGAATGCAATTTAAAAGGATAATGCTTAGGCCCTAAGTGTGTGCACAGGTAATTCCCCTACTTTTCAGTGAGAGGTAAGTTATCATAAACTGTGTATAAAATTCAATATATGTGTGGTTGGTTGGAATGTTTTCTTTATAAACACTCAGATCTCTCTATATATATATATATATATATATATATATATATATATATATATATATATATATATATATATATATATATATATATATATATATATATATATATAGTAATATGAAATTTCAATGAGACTTGAGATTATGTGAAATCGACTTATAAAAATCCATTTAATAGTTTGTCCGCTTTCACACCCCATGTTTTCAGATTCATTTTACAGAGTTAGCTATAGAGGGTTGAAAGAAAAGTCAGTGATGCTGGCAAATTTAGAACAGGATTGCAAGAGATGGCTGATACATTTCATGAATGGGTTATTCTGAGTAGATGATCAACAATTAGGTAACATACCGAGATTAGACAAAGGGATAATAGCAAGCAGCATCCCAAAAGTATCCCCCTTTCCACACAGTATAATTTGTACAGAAAATAATTTTTTAATCTTTTTAAGAGATATTGGTTCCTTCTGACAAGAGTGTATCCAGATCCAAAAATTTAAAACAATACCTTTGCAGGCATTTATGACAAATATGTTACCACTTCCAGCCTAACAACGTCATATGACTTTGAGTGGAGATATCTGAATGATGCCTGTAGCTACAGACATCATTCAGGTATCTTCTTTTAGAGCTTCCCTGCATGATAAGAACAATTGTAGCGGCTGTTCAGCTGCTTGATCATTCTTACAGGCAACGGGAAGGGGCGTCCCTCCTCCGACAGCCTTCTGGTGCTTCTCTCGGCTCGCCTCTGCGATCGGAGAGAGGGAGAAGGAATTGGTTCATTCCAGAGGTTTACCATAGAGAATCCAGTGGGCCAGATGGCCCCCGGACATCTCTTTGATCTTTCAGAAACCGGGCGCGATGTTATGATGTCACCCCCGACCTCTGCATTTGAAAAAAATGCCACCGCCTTGGCTGGGAAATGATTATCTTTTTTTTTTTCAGGCTTCTCAGCCTAGAGGCAAGATGTGGGGACTTATTGACCCCAGATCTTGCTGTAAAGAGGACCTGTCACGCACTATTCCTACTACAAGGCATGTTTACATGCCTTGTAATAGGAATAAAAGTGATAAAAAAAAAGTAAAAAGAAAACATCGACATAGAAAAATAAAAGCAAAATAAACAATAACAAAAAAAAAATTGAAAGCGATCTTGTCCCCGCGTGCTCACATGCAGAAGCGAACGCATATGTAGGTTGCGCCCACATATGTAAACAAAGTTGAAACCACACATGTGAGGTATCACCATGAATGTTAGAGTGAGAGCAATAATTCTAGAACTAGACCTCCTCTGTAACTCTAAACAGGTAACCTGTAAAATATTTTAAAGCATCGCCTATGGGAATTTTAAAGTACCGAAGTTTGGCGCCATTCCATGAGATTTCAAAGCGTGACATCTTAGGTATCTATTTACTCAACATAACATCATCTTTCACATTATGCAAACAAATTGGGCTAACCTTACTTTTTTTTTTTTAATGCATTCCAAAAATAACGCATTTAAAAATCCCTGCGCAAATACCGTACAAGGTTAAAAGTTGCAATAATCACCATTTTATTCCCCAGGGTCTCTACTAAAAAAACATATATAATGTTTGGGGGTTCTGAGTAATTTTCTGGCAAAAAAATTGGATTTTTACATGTAGGAGCGAAGTGTCAGAATTTACCTGGGTAGCAAGTGGTTAAGGATTATTTTAGAAACCTAAGAGGGATGGATGAGAGTTTTATCTCTCAACCTCCATTAGATACTGCTATACATGCCAGTTCTTCTTTGAAGTTAATGTGCTAATTTCTCTTTACAAATGCTTTTACAGTGGCTTGCGAAAGTATTCGGCCCCCTTGAACTTTTCAACCTTTTGCCACATTTCAGGCTTCAAACATAAAGATATAACATTTTTATTTTTTGTGAAGAATCACCAACAAGTGGGACACAATTGTGAAGTGGAACGAAATCTTTTGGATATTTTAAACTTTTTTAGCAATTAAAAAACTGAAAAGTGGTGCGTGCAAAATTATTCGGCCCCTTTACTTTCAGTGCAGAAAACTCACTCCAGAAGTTCAGCGAGGATCTCTGAATGATCCAATGTTGTCCTAAATGACTGATGGTGATAAATAGAATCCACTTGTGTGTAATCAAGTCTCTGTATAAATGCACCTGCTCTGTGATAGTCTCAGGGTTCTGTTGAAAGCGCAGAGAGCATCATGAAGACCAAGGAACACACCAGGCAGGTCCGTAATACTGTTGTGGAGAAGTTTAAACCCGGATTTGGATACAAAAAGATTTCCCAAGCTTTAAACATCCCAAGGAGCACTGTGCAAGCGATCATTTTGAAATGGAAGGAGTATCAGACCACTGCAAATCTACCAAGACCTGGCTGTCCCTCTAAACTTTCAGCTCAGACAAGGAGAAGACTGATCAGAGATGCAGCCAAGAGGCCCATGATCACTCTGGATGAACTGCAGAGAACTACAGCTGAGGTGGGAGAGTCTGTCCATAGGACAACAATCAGTCGTAAACTGCACAAATCTGGCC
Source organism: Lithobates septentrionalis (assembly GCA_037952835.1). Classification (NCBI taxonomy): domain Eukaryota; kingdom Metazoa; phylum Chordata; class Amphibia; order Anura; family Ranidae; genus Lithobates; species Lithobates septentrionalis. The sequence goes on along the minus strand of JBBDGP010000278.1, from coordinate 15,305,005 downwards.
TTTATGGAAGAGTGGCAAGATTAAAGCCATTTCTCAAAGATATCCATAAAAAGTTTTGTCTAAAGTTTGCCACAAGCCGCCTGGGAGACACACCAAACATGTGGAAGAAGGTGCTCTGGTCCGATGAAACCAAAATCGAACTTTTTGGCCACAATGCAAAACGATATGTTTGGCGTAAAAGCAACACAGCTCATCACACTCAACACACCATCCGCACCGTGAAACATGGTGGTGGCAGCATCATGGTTTGGGCCTGCTTTTCTTCAGCAGAGACAGGGAAGATGGTTAAAATTGAGGGGAAGATGGGTGCAGCCAAATACAGGACCATTCTGGATGAAAACCTGTTGGAGTCTGCAAAAGACCTGAAACTGGGACAGAGATTTATCTTCCAACAAGACAATGATCCCAAACATACAGCAAAATCTACAAAGGAATGGTTCACAAATAAACGTATCCAGGTGTTAGAATGGCAAAGTCAAAGTCCAGACCTGAATCCAATCGAGAATCTGTGGAAAGAGCTGAAAACTGCTGTTCACAAACGCTCTCCATCCAACCTCACTGAGCTCAAGCTGTTTTGCAAGGAAGAATGGGCAAGAATTTCAGTCTCTCGATGTGCAAAACTGATAGAGACATACCCCAAGCGACTTGCAGCTGTAATCGCAGCAAAAGGTGGCTCTACAAAGTATTAACGCAGGGGGGCCGAATAATTTTGCACGCCCCACTTTTCATTTTTTTATTAGTTAAAAAAGTTTCGAAAATCCAAAAGATTTCGTTCCACTTCACAATTGTGTCCCACTTGTTGGTGATTCTTCACAAAAAATTAAAATTTTATATCTTTATTAGGGATGAGCTTCGTGTTCGAGTCGAACCCATGTTCGACTCGAACATCGGCTGTTCGACCGTCCGTCGAATTGCGAACGTTATGGGCCGTTCGCGCCAAATTCGTGTGGCGCGTCACGGCCCATAATTCACTGCGGCATCGCAGTGCATTGCTGGCTGATGATTGGCCAAGCATGCACTATGACCCGCATGCTTGGCCAATCACAGCGCCGTCAGTAGAGAGAGCTGTAATTGGCCAAAGCCAGGGTGGCTTTGGCCAATTATGGCTCAGGGGATTTAGTACACGCCCCACACTATATAAGGCCGCCTGCACGGCGGCCCTGTGTAGTGTGTTCCGGTGTGCTGATAGAGAGAGAGACAGACAGTGTCATTTGATTTGAGTTAGCTAGATTAGGCTAGATCTGTTCCTGCTATTTACATTTAGTGCAGTGCGTCCTGCTCACAGTGTTCAGCTAGATCCGTTCCTGCTATTTACATTTAGTGCAGTCAGTGCGTCCTGCTCACAGTGTTCAGCTAGATCCGTTCCTGCTATTTACATTTAGTGCAGTCAGTGCGTCCTGCTCACAGCGTTCAGCTAGATCTGTTCCTGCTATTTACATTTAGTGCAGTCAGTGCGTCCTGCTCACAGTGTTCAGCTAGATCTGTTCCTGCTATTTACATTTAGTGCAGTGCGTCCTGCTCACAGTGTTCAGCTAGATCCGTTCCTGCTATTTACATTTAGTGCAGTGCGTCCTGCTCACAGTGTTCAGCTAGATCCGTTCCTGCTATTTACATTTAGTGCAGTGCGTCCTGCTCACAGTGTTCAGCTAGATCCGTTCCTGCTATTTACATTTAGTGCAGTGCGTCCTGCTCACAGTGTTCAGCTAGATCTGTTCCTGCTATTTACATTTAGTGCAGTGCGTCCTGCTCACAGTGTTCAGCTAGATCTGTTCCTGCTATTTACATTTAGTGCAGTCAGTGCGTCCTGCTCACAGTGTTCAGCTAGATCCGTTCCTGCTATTTACATTTAGTGCAGTGCGTCCTGCTCACAGTGTTCAGCTAGATCTGTTCCTGCTATTTACATTTAGTGCAGTGCGTCCTGCTCACAGTGTTCAGCTAGATCTGTTCCTGCTATTTACATTTAGTGCAGTCAGTGCGTCCTGCTCACAGTGTTCAGCTAGATCCGTTCCTGCTATTTACATTTAGTGCAGTCAGTGCGTCCTGCTCACAGTGTTCAGCTAGATCCGTTCCTGCTATTTACATTTAGTGCAGTGCGTCCTGCTCACAGTGTTCAGCTAGATCTGTTCCTGCTATTTACATTTAGTGCAGTCAGTGCGTCCTGCTCACAGTGTTCAGCTAGATCCGTTCCTGCTATTTACATTTAGTGCAGTGCGTCCTGCTCACAGTGTTCAGCTAGATCTGTTCCTGCTATTTACATTTAGTGCAGTGCGTCCTGCTCACAGTGTTCAGCTAGATCCGTTCCTGCTATTTACATTTAGTGCAGTCAGTGCGTCCTGCTCACAGTGTTCAGCTAGATCCGTTCCTGCTATTTACATTTAGTGCAGTCAGTGCGTCCTGCTCACAGTGTTCAGCTAGATCCGTTCCTGCTATTTACATTTAGTGCAGTGCGTCCTGCTCACAGTGTTCAGCTAGATCCGTTCCTGCTATTTACATTTAGTGCAGTGCGTCCTGCTCACAGTGTTCAGCTAGATCCGTTCCTGCTATTTACATTTAGTGCAGTGCGTCCTGCTCACAGTGTTCAGCTAGATCCGTTCCTGCTATTTACATTTAGTGCAGTGCGTCCTGCTCACAGTGTTCAGCTAGATCCGTTCCTGCTATTTACATTTAGTGCAGTGCGTCCTGCTCACAGTGTTCAGCTAGATCCGTTCCTGCTATTTACATTTAGTGCAGTGCGTCCTGCTCACAGTGTTCAGCTAGATCTGTTCCTGCTATTTACATTTAGTGCAGTGCGTCCTGCTCACAGTGTTCAGCTAGATCTGTTCCTGCTATTTACATTTAGTGCAGTCAGTGCGTCCTGCTCACAGTGTTCAGCTAGATCCGTTCCTGCTATTTACATTTAGTGCAGTGCGTCCTGCTCACAGTGTTCAGCTAGATCTGTTCCTGCTATTTACATTTAGTGCAGTGCGTCCTGCTCACAGTGTTCAGCTAGATCCGTTCCTGCTATTTACATTTAGTGCAGTCAGTGCGTCCTGCTCACAGTGTTCAGCTAGATCCGTTCCTGCTATTTACATTTAGTGCAGTGCGTCCTGCTCACAGTGTTCAGCTAGATCCGTTCCTGTTATCTTCCTACTGACAGGCAGGCTTGTCTGGTTACAGTATATAAAGCTACCTGAAGAAAATTACAGGTGTTCTATCCCAGCTTAGTGCAGCTACAGGCCATTAGTATGTCTGGAAGGCCAAGAAGGAGAGGCAGACAGTCACAAGCCAATAAGAGAGGGCAAGCAGGCTCTGTGTCTAGTGCTGGTCGTGGAGACGGTGCATCCTCATCAGCCCGTGGCCATGGGACACGCTTGGCCTTTTTTTCGGCAGCTGGCCGTGTTGAGCCGCAACATGCAGAAAACTTGGTCGAGTGGATGACCAAGCCGTCCTCATCCTCCTCATCCTCTCTCACCCATGCCCAGGGTGCTTTGTCTGGCAAAGCAGCGGCCTCTTCCCTCAGCTCAATGTCATCAGTGACTCCTTCCCTAGCTCCACCATGTCCTCATGAGGATTCCCTCGAACTGTTTGACCACAGTGTTGGGTACATGCTCCAGGAGGATGCCCAGCGTTTGGAAGGCTCTGATGATGATACTGAGCTCGATGAAGGCAGTAACATGAGCACGGACAGAGGGGGTGCCCAAGAAGGACAGCAATCTGGCAGTCATGCTCCCCCTGCTGCAGCATACTGCCAGGTTTGCTCCAGTGATGAGGAGGGAGGGGATGATGAGGTCACTGACTCAACGTGGGTGCCTGATAGGAGAGAGGAGGAGGAGGAGGAGGCGGCACATCACCAACGAGGCAGGATGCCCTCCAGGGGCCAGCCTAAGGGCAGCACATTGACTGCATCACACCCCAAAGCTCCACATGTGCAGGGCGTTGCAGTCTCTGCGCGTTATTCAAAAAGTTCTTTGGTGTGGGCCTTTTTTGAGACGAGTGCATCAGATCGCACCGCTGCTATTTGCAACATATGTCTCAAGCGTATCTCGCGTGGCCAAAACATCTCCCGCTTGGGTACCACATGCTTGACCAGACATATGTTGACCTGCCATGCAGTTCGTTGGCAAGCATATCTAAAAGACCCACACCAAAGAACAAAGAGGATCTCTCCTTGCTCCTCATCAGCTGAGATTTCCAACCCCACTAGACCTTCAGTCCTCTCTGAGACCTGCAGTGAGAGGAATGAAGGTGTAGAATTAGGTGTGTCACAGCCAAGTACTTGTGGGCAATCTGCTTTTGGTACACCGACGCCAGATTGTACCAGGCAAATTTCCCTGCCCCAGCTGCTGCACCGCCGAAAGAAGTTTGCTCCCAGCCATCCACATGCCCAGCGGTTGAATGCTAGCTTGGCAAAATTGCTAGCACTTCAACTGCTGCCTTTTCAGTTGGTAGACTCTGCCCCCTTCCGTGAGTTTGTGGAATGTGCGGTTCCTCAGTGGCAGGTACCCAAACGCCACTTTTTCTCACGGAAGGCGATTCCAGCTCTCTACCGGCATGTGGAAGGCAATGTCCATGCCTCGCTGGACAGGGCGGTCAGCGGTAAGGTGCATATTACCGCTGACTCATGGTCCAGCAGGCATGGACAGGGACGTTACTTAAGTTTCACGGCGCATTGGGTGACTCTGCTGGCAGCTGGGAAGGATGCAGGACAAGGTGCAGTAGTGTTGGAGGTTGTTCCGCCACCACGCCTCCAAAATGCTGATTGTGACACACCTCTCTCCTCCACCCCCTCCTCTTCTTCTTCCTCCATGGCCTCTTCCTTGGAACCAGCGGTGCTCCGTAGGCGTTCAAGGGGCTACGCAAGTACGCAGGCCAAAAGATGCCATGCGGTGCTTGAGCTGGTGTGCTTGGGGGACAGGAGCCACACTGGGGCAGAGGTTCTGTCAGCTCTGCAGGGGCAGGTTCAGAGGTGGTTGACGCCACGCCAACTTAAGGCAGGAATGGTGGTTTGCGACAATGGCACCAACCTCCTCTCTGCCCTCCGACAGGGACAACTGACCCATGTGCCCTGTTTGGCTCACGTCCTTAACTTGGTGGTGCAGCGGTTCTTGGGCAGGTACCCGGGCTTACAGGATGTCCTGAGGCAGGCCAGGAAAGTCTTGTGCATTTCCGCCGGTCATATAATGCCAGTGCTCGGCTGACGGACCTCCAAAAGGAGTTTAACCTGCCCAAGAACCGCCTAATCTGTGACATGCCCACCAGGTGGAACTCGACATTGGCCATGCTGCAGCGGCTGCACACGCAGCAGAGGGCCATCAATGAGTACCTGTGCGACTATGGCACCAGGACAGGGTCAGGGGACCTTGGTTTTTTTTCCCCACGCCAGTGGGCCATGATCAGGGATGCATGCACTGTCCTGTCACCATTCGAGGAGGCCACGAGGATGGTGAGCACTGACAGTGCATGCATCAGTGACACTGTCCCCCTTGTCCACCTGTTGGAGCACACGCTGCGTGGAATAATGGACAGGGCACTTGAGGCAGAACAGAGGCAGGAAGAGGAGGACTTCCTTAGCTCTCAAGGCCCCCTTTATCCAGACAGTGTTCCTGCGTGCCCGCCGATCACACAGGAAGAGGACGAGGAGGAGGAGGAGGAGGAGGAGGAAGATTGTGTCAGTATGGAGGTGGAGCCTGGCACTCAGCATCAGCAGTCTTTAAGGGATCAGTCCCAAGGAACACATGGACTTGTACGTGGCTGGGAGGAGGTGGCTGCAGACGTTGTTGTCCTTAGTGACCCAGAGGACTCCGGACCGAATGCCTCAGCAAACCTACGCTGCATGGCCTCCCTGATCCTGCAAAGCCTGCGTAAGGATCCTCGTATTCGTGGTATCAAGGAGAAGGACCAATACTGGCTGGCAACCCTCCTTGATCCACATTACAAGGGTAAGGTTGCGGACCTTATCTTGCCATCGCAGAGGGAGCAGAGGATGAAACATCTTCGGGAGGCCTTGCAGAAAGGTCTGTGCAACGCGTTCCCAGAGACTGGGAGGTTACAAACTCCTGTTTCTGGACAACGTGTTGCTGAGGCTTCGGTCAGTCAAAGAAGGAGCGGTGGAGAAGGTGGCCGTCTGACCGATGCGTTCAGACAATTTTTTGGTCCGCAGCCCCAAGGTATGATCGGTTCCAGCAACCATCGCCAGCGTCTGTTTTACATGGTGCAGGAATACCTAGGGGCAAGATCAGACTTGGACACCTTTCCCACCGAAAATCCTCTGGGTTACTGGGTCTTGAGGATGGATCACTGGCCAGAGCTTGCACAGTATGCAATTGAGCTACTGGCCTGTCCTGCATCCAGCGTTCTTTCGGAACGCACATTCAGTGCTGCTGGAGGCGTGGTAACCGATCACAGGGTGCGTCTGTCCACTGACTCGGTCGATCGGCTGACCTTCATAAAAATGAATCAGTCTTGGATCACCACCAGCTACCAAGCACCTGATGCTGATGTAACTGAATAATTTTTTTCAGATCCCTTCAAAGACTGCCTATGCTGATGCTGAGTGACTATCCCTGAGTAATTATCCTCTTCCTCCTCAATCATCACGCTGATAGCTTGTAAGAACATTTTTGGTTCTGGGCGCCACCACCAGTGCCTAAGGCACAATTTTTCAGCTCCTGTATAACAGGGGCGTGTAATTACAATTTTTGATGTAATACTTTGCAGCAGGGCTCGTTCCTGCATTCCAACTAGAGTGTCTGTGAGGGGTTGCAGTGTTGTGGCACCAGCACCAGTGCCTAAGGCCCAATTTTTCTGCCCCTGTCTAACAGGGGCGTGTAATTACAATTTTTGATGCAATACTTTGCAGCAGGGCTCGTTCCTGCGTTCCAACTAGAGTGTCTGTGAGGGGTTGCAGTGTTGTGGCACCAGCACCAGTGCCTAAGGCCCAATTTTTCTGCCCCTGTCTAACAGGGGCGTGTAATTACAATTTTTGATGCAATACTTTGCAGCAGGGCTCGTTCCTGCGTTCCAACTAGAGTGTCTGTGAGGGGTTGCAGTGTTGTGGCACCAGCACCAGTGCCTAAGGCCTAATTTTTCAGCTCCTGTTCAACAGGGGCATGTAATTACAATTCTTGATCTAATATTTCACAGCAGGGCCCTGTGAGGGCTTACAGTGTTTTGGCCACAGCAACACCTAAGGCCCAAATTTCTGCTGAGTATATAGGGCAGGACCCTACTTTCAAACATCTAACTTACAAACGACTCCTACTTGCAAACGGAAGGAGACAACAGGAAGTGAGATGAAATCTACCCCTAGGAAGGGAAATTCTCTCATGTAAGAGTTAATATGGGAAAACAATTTCTCCTTTCCACTGATGCTTTCCAATCCTTGTTCCACAAAAAAACCCAAATTTTCAAAAAACATTTTTCATTGGGACAAAAAAGTGAGGTGAAATCTTCTGAAGAGGAGGAAAGACGCAAAACAAATGTCACAGGGGTGATAACCCTTCCCTATGTTTTCCAAAAAGCTTAGA